>CM060921.1:381374654-382008225 GCA_030737875.1 Allium sativum | reverse complement strand
GAACATTTTTGCCAATGTAAAGTAGTAGCGACAAAAATCATATTTTTGTCAATGTAAAATGTTAGCAATGAAATTTACATTTTTATTATGTAAACAAAAGTATGAACTTGCAGTGTAAATAAATTTACATTTTTATATGTAAACAAAAGTAGGCATGTGCATTGATAATAAAGATCACATTTTTATTAAGTAACTTAGAATGAGAACTTGCATTGCAAATAAAAATTTCATTTTTATTTGAACTAAAGATATAATATTTGCTATGCAAATAAAAATTACATTTTTTTTAACTATGATATGAAATTTGGCAAGCGAACAAAATTTACATTTCCCAATGTAGCTATGATATGGGATTTTCTATGCGAACAAAATTTACATTTTTATATGTAACTATGAATGAGAATTTTCTATGTAAACAAAATTTACATTTTTATAAGTAATTATAAATGAGAATTTGCACTGTAAATTAGAATTACATTTTTATTATGTAATTAAAGTATGATATTGCATTGTAAATTAAAATTACATTTTTATGATGTCACCTAAGAATAGAATTTACATTATAAAAAGTCAAGATCATTTTGGTTTTGCATTGAAAGAGATTAAAAAAAATTATTATTTTTGCTTGGCATTGAAAGAATAACAAAGTTATTATTTTTGTTACATGGAAATTAAACAAACAAAAATATATTCATTTGTATAGAAATGAAGTTGACAACAAAATATATTGCATTTTTGGTTAGGAGTTGAATGACACAAAAATACTCATTTTTGTTAGATTATAAGTGACGTACAAAAATATTCATTTTTGTTGTAATTGGAATGACACACAAAATATACATTTTGTGTATATGATATGTAAAAAAAAAAAAAAAAAAAAAAAAAAAAAAAATCTTTTTGTCAAATGTGAAAGAATGAATAGAAAAAGTTTACATTTATATGTAATGAAAGAATGAATACAGATTTACATTTTTCAATGTAAATAAAGGATGAATAGGAATTTACATTCTATACGTAAATAGAATATGAAATAGACATTTACATTTTCAATGTAAAATAAAAGAATACATTTATTTACATTTATTTTGTAAATAGGATAAAGAAAATAATAATTTATTCACAATTAGTGTTAATAAACATGACATAAAAGAATAAGACATTTTATTTACATTAGTGTGAATAAAATATGATATAAGAAAAGGGACATTTTTATTTACTATTTAGTGTAAATACAATACAAAACATAGAAAAAGTATTACATATTTTTGTTTGCATTTCTAGATGCAAACAAAATATAGAAAAAGAATTACATATGTTGTTTGCCTTTTTATATGTAAACAAACATAGAAGAAAAGGAATTATATTTCTTATTGGCATTTTTTGATTTTGAGAAATGTGAAATTCAAAATTTCACAAAAGCAGCGCTAAAACCTTATATGACCTGAAACGTGGTTTTTATAAAACGAGTTATTTTTATTGAAATAAAGTAGGATTAAAATTGTTATAAATTATTAATAACAATATGAAATGGGTTTTCAAATATATATACGAGAATTATTTGGAAAGTCCGAGTCTATCTCATTCCAAATAATTTGAACGACGTTTAAAATTCAAGAGTTGAAGACGGCGATTGAAGACCGACGATCTTCATATCGAATGGACGACGACTGCTGATGCCCGTGATTGGAGTAGCTACCTTGAAGGGGCTACAGTGTTGGCCGTCCGGACGTAGTGTTGATTTGTACGGATTTGGCTTTCGCTCAGACCCAGAGCATAAGCTTATAAATGGATTGTGTGTCTGACATCGTACTCCTTTAAATATCATGTTATTAATCTTCTGTCGAATGTATGGATGTTTGGTGGCGGAGAATTTATTCTCTTGCTTAACACCCGTTCATATATTTCGCCAAAGGATTGGTAGTGTGATATGGAGTGACGATGTGGCATGCTAAGATGCATATGATCAAGGCTTTGTTGAAAAGCAGGCCTTGTGGGATGATCAAAGCAAAGCCTGTTTAGGCATAGCTTTGTGTATAGCGTGACTTCGCGAGCCTCACACACCGGCGGAATCTAAAACGGGAGAAGGGAACGCAGGGAGAGCATCACGTTTCTTTCTAGCTAGAAGTGGTGTTTGGGCTTTAACACGGCCCGACATTTTACTTATGTGGATGATGGAATGAGGCGCCTCGGATGATAGGTCCTATAGGACCGGGAAATGTGTGTTCAGGAATAACTAATCCGCAACTCGTATGGTGGACCGGCCCTGCAGCTTTCCGAGGGTTCACTACGGGGAATCCTGAGACATTAGCTAGAGTGTCTCGAATCGGTAGGAGCTCCTCCCTAGCCTTGACTCATGATGGAAACCAAAATCCAAATACGACCCTACGGATTTGATTGTATTACTAGTATGGAGGCATAGTAGTATGGGATATTATTCTTCCTAGGATTTATACATTTACTTTGAAATGTTTTGATATATACTAATAATAATAATAAACTCGTATTTGCCGTATTTAGCATGTTTAATCACTATAAGGTAAAACCCTATCCTCTGGTTTGTGTTGCATTGTGTGATGGGACCCGGGTCTTATGGTGATTCCATTTTTCTCAAAAGCATGACGTTGTTGTAAGATTTACTTATTATTTATTCTGACACATTTATGCACCGGCAATCCATTGGAGTAAACCCGTTCCGCGTTAGCGGCGTGGTCCTTGGATTTGCCCTATTACTATTAGTTAATTAGTTAAGAATTCTCACACCAGTCCCATGACTGACCCGTTGTTTGTTTCCACCTTTGCAAACTCAGGTGCCCTCTTTTCCACACGGGCAGTCGAGCAGTTTGTCTACAAGTTTATCTCTTTAGCAGGATCCTGGATTGAAGCTTAAAGCTGTGTCCAGAACATTGGAAGTCTTCCGCTGCCTTAGTTATTTTGTTTCCGCTGCAATGTATTAAAATCATGTAAAATTATCTTCCGCTGTAATTAGTAGTCAATATACTCTGATATTCTGTAATCTGATGTAACATTTATTATTGATGTTATAAAAATCTGCTGTTATTCTTCTGATGTTGTTGTATTCCCAAAGTTAACGTAGGCGGGATTTGAACGGTCTTGGTCGATTTTGCGATCGATTAAGGCCGGGCAAAATCCGACTCGTTACAGATCCCATTATAGTTTCAAACCCTATAGGTGGTTCGACACATTTATTTATGATTTGTAGGGATTTGAAAATTTCTACTTTAGGCGTTGAGTTTTATTGTGATGCCTACATGTTGGGGTTTGCTGGGTATGGTATGATCTTAGGGATGGACTAG
This sequence comes from Allium sativum, assembly GCA_030737875.1. Taxonomy (NCBI): domain Eukaryota; kingdom Viridiplantae; phylum Streptophyta; class Magnoliopsida; order Asparagales; family Amaryllidaceae; genus Allium; species Allium sativum. The sequence continues at coordinate 382,004,911 of CM060921.1, read as the reverse complement.
TTAGCCATGTATGAGGCTATCCTTGACTGCGAGAGGAGGGTTGTTTGGTAGATGACTTGTAGTGTAGGACCTCGAGATTTCTTGCGGCTCCCGGGAGTCAATCATGTTGAATTTTATGTATTCCTTAGATACATCATATGGGACTACCCCCTAAGCGAGAGGTTGATTCTAGATTTATCTGCATGAGAATGTAAAGTCAGTTGCATTACCTGTTCATCATATGGCTTCGAGGGAACAGAGAGATATTAGTAAGAAAATGGGTAAGCTTTTAGAGAAAAGATTTACCAAGCGCAGTATCTTTGAGGAGGGAGTACCGACTGCTTTTGCTACCAAGGCGGACGGGTCCCTTCGACTTTGTGTGGATTAAAGAGAATTGAACAAAGCTCAAGAAGTAGAATCATTACCCACTCCTTCGGATAGATGATCTGTTTGACCAATTGGTAGGCATGCTTGTATTTTCTCAGTTGGATTTTACCTCTGTTTTTCATCAGTTGCATTTGGCAAATGATCCGTTTAACTAGTTGGTAAGTGCATCTGTATTTTCTCAACTGGATTTTGCCACTGTTTTTCATCAGCCCCGTTTGGCAGATGATAATATTGGTAAGACAACATTTCAGACTCCTGAAGGTTTCTTCGAGTGGTTGGTTATGCCTTTTGCACTGTGTAACGACCCAAATTTTAACAAACAATAATTAATTACTAAATTAATTTAAATAAAGACTAAGTATAAAATTTATAGGAATTGGATTATGTAGTTTGCACCATTATGCCCGTTATGATTTTCTGATTCGAATAGACATTTGGTTTACGTAAAACAAGCTTAAAAAGAATAAGTTATGACCAATTGAAGTTTGAAATTCAAATCATAATTTAAATTAAACAGGATGTATTAATATAATTAATCATGCTTAAATAGGGTTAAAGCTAGGATAACCCAGTCCTAGATAAGGTTGACCTAGGCCTTATGTTGGTCGACCCCTGTATCGAGCCACCTGGGAGATGAGCCGACCCATGCATTTGACAGGACAAAACCGGAATTTTCTAAAGGCTTTAGGACTTTTCTTTTATCCGACGCTTGAGTTCTTAGACCTAATACCTAATGGCCTAGGATTCCCTATCTCATCTTCAAATAATCATATACTCCTCCCCATTCCCCACAATCTCTGTAACACCTTGAAATTTTAACGACACTAAAAATGATGAATTAAAGAATAATTAATGTGAAATACACTGTTAACAATAAATTAGGAAAAACTTAATTAAATATTCAGAATTAAGTAATATGGACCATGCCATTGCGTCCGACTCGGAATTCTGGTCAAGATAGACACCAAATTTGCGTAAAACAGACTTCGTATGAAGAAGTTATTAAGGTTTGAAGCTTGTATGCATATAAAGAGTATATATATATATATAAATTAAACCAGAATTCAAAAATTCAAAACCAGAAAATCCAGCGCGCAAACAAGGAAAGGGCCGACCGTTTGGGGTCGACTCGAGACCCTACAGGGTCGACCCCCGAGGTCGACCCAGGCTCTTGGGGGTCGACCCAGGGGTTGAGACCCATAAAGGGGGAGGGGGGTTGACTCCTCCCTCAGTTCTAGGCAGAATTCAGATTTCGAATGTGGACTTGTTCGTGGCTTGGTTATTTGCTTCTAGGCTAAAAAAAGGACCCTAAACCTAGGTTTTATTCATCTAAAAAAATGGTGGCAATGGCAGAGCATTGCTGCAACGTAAATTGAATGGCCTTTTCTTTTCCAAATCTAATTCAGCAAAGATTATACAAATTCAACGATTGCTACAACAACAAATCCAATGTGTTCTTCGCTGTAATTTGGATCAATTTCATTACTGTGAGTTCATGTTATTTTTAGATCTAAATATTTAATTTATAATCATAAAATGTATATAGAAATTGGATATTGGATATATGCCTAAACAAGTTCTATTATGACATAATTATCAGATATGCCTTTATATGTTCATACCGCCACCATGTTAAATCTTGTCATAATATATCTATTTAGTTTTATGCCTATTTCTGTCAGTTTATTATTGATTCATCATTATGCCATTTTTGATTCTCTTCTTTCCCTCTTTTCCCTTTTATTTTTATATAGCCAGGCTACCTTCGAGCCTAGGTCTAATGCTGAAATATGCAAACGTGAGAAATTGGGAACGATTGGAAAACATAATTTTGGGGCATAATTGGTATTGGAAAATATGAATATCAATTTGGAAATATACGAATATGGATTTGAGAATATATATCGTGTTGGATAATGTGAATACGAATTTAGGCATACATTGGACAATATGATTTGGGTGTAAATTGGAACGTATGTAAAATATGATTTGGCATATGATTTGGGCGTAAATTGGAACATATGTAAAATAGGATTTGGCATATGATTTGGGCATAAATTGGAACATATGTAAAATATGATTTGGCATATGATTTGGGCGTAAATCGGAACATATGTAAAATATGATTTGGGCTTAAGTTGGAACATATATAAAATATGATTTGGCATATGATTTGGGCGTAAATTGGAACATATATGAATATGAATTTGGGCATAACCTGTGTTGAAATATGTGAATATGAACTAGGGACATAAATTAGCAAATATGTGAATACGGATTTGGACATTATACATATATATATATCTTGATTTATGACTTGGAAAAAGAGGCATATTGTGCATAATGAAATATGAATTAAAAAGGGGCATGAAAGTCTATATTTGGAATAGGGAAATTTATTATTATGAATATGCCTAAAATAATGGTACCATAGTAACGCTTAGGCATGAGGTTAGATTGCACTTGTGGTATAAGTCTGCCCGGAGCCGCCCGGCATATCCAGCGACCACAAGTGGTTAATCTAATATGTGGGGTCTAATGCATAACGACACCATGACATGAGGTTAAGTCTAAACTTGTGGTTTAAGTCTGCCCGGAGCCCCCCAACATATCCAACATCCACAAGTGGTTGACTTAATGTGAGAGGTCTAGGGCATTAACGTGTATGAACAGAAAAGATAAGATGTTTAGGCTTATCTTAGGGACAAGTGGAAATTATAACTTAGGTTATAATAAATGAAAAAAGGAATAGACTAACTTATGTAAGGGGATAAGCTGTACTTAATTTTAAATTAAGTTATTTACAAGAACAAGAATCTGAAATCTATGGATGAGGTCAATATAAGTTTTATTTATGGAACAGAAACTTATTAGTAAAGCTTAGTTAAGAGAACTAAGTTAATAAGTAGACAATGATAAGATGGAATTATGATTAAATGAGAAAGAATGAGGAAAACTTGTAAAACGAAATAAGTTGTATTTAATCATAAATGGTAAGTGACATGTTAATTAGGAAACATGTGAATTGAGGTATACTTAATAACATATTAAGTAGAACATGTTATTGTAATGATGTAACCAAGCAAGAATACTAAAGAGATTGTGGATTACCGACCTTAGGCCACAATCTAGAGAATAACATGTTGTGGGCTTATTAATGAGCTTAAATGGGTTAAGTTTTATTACCAAAATTAATAAGCAAGAGGCACTTGGTAGCTTGATTAAGAATTCAACATGAATGAGAATAACCGAGTTAAATGAAAACCTAATGAGGTAAGGCAAGCGCATAAAAGAATGCTTAAACATAGGGTTTTACAACATATTAAACTGAGGCGCTTGGACCAGTCTACACGTTTAAGGGTGACTAACCCAATGTGGTAGATCATCGTGGTGTTATAAGGCACGAAGGGGAGCGCACATTCATCTGATTGTTCTGACGGATACGAAGGGAAGCAGGCTGCTTCCTGAGGTACGTAAGGTGCTCCTAGTAGCCCTCTGTGTGGTGGCAGATGTTTTAGGCTGTGCTCGCAGAGGTTGGATCTGTGCGTAACTATTTGGTGGGTGGGCCTTGACTGCAAAAGTAGCTATGCAGTTAGAATGCTATGATGCGGTGACACCAGGGTGATTTGGCGATTGCCTCAACAAGGAGGCGAAGGGTCACGACCAACAAGGATAGTAGATTGTCGGATACCCATCATCGACAGCTAGTGGGATGCGGAAAGACTAGTGCTAAAACCAATAGACCATTCACCCTTCACTATCGAGGTACGATGGTTGAGGGAAGACGCTAAATGATTGTTTAGATTGTTTTCTTTAGGGGCAATCGTTCAGCTCTTGTAGTCTTTATTAGTTGAGCGAGAGGTCGGGGTGGGGCCATAGCCACCATGAAAATAGACCCTAAGAATATCTGTAGTGGCTATTAAATACGGGTAGGGGTGGGCATTAACCGAACCACAGCGCGGAAACCGCCCAAACCGAACCTCAAAAACGGTGCGAAAAGCCGGTTTAGATTCTCTCTCTAAAGAAAATATCCAAACCAAACCGACTCGCAACAATACGGCTCGGTTGCGGCTTAACTATTGATCAAACCGTATTAAATTGGACTGAACCGCATACCTATATACCGAACCGCGCCCACCCCTAAATACGGGCCTGTACAGATATGGAAAAGCTCCCGACCGGGTTCCATGTTTCTTGTATTGCCCTACCACGGAACTCAGTGCATATTAGAGGGCGTGCGATTGAGGCATCGAGCTACAGTTACAATACATACGTGGGACAGTCTAGATACATGCATAACTACTCTGGGTGACGTATCATATACTTGAGGGGATTACTCCAGAATGAAATCTGGTTCGATCGATGGTGGCAGTCTGTACGTTTACGTAGCATAGTAATGACAGATATATGCGGAATGTAACATTGTTATATAGAGATCTGTATGTTACTCCGGCGTAGGATGAGGGACTGCGTACTTTTCTATGGTATTACGAGGGAGATTGTGCGAGTGGGATACCATGGGGTGTACCTCAGTATTTAGAGGCAGCTACATATATATCATATTAGGTTAATCCACTAGGAAGTAAATGGGTATGGCACGTGTATAAGCGTTGAGTGCCCTTAACCTAAGTAACCTAAAAATCAAGAAAATGTAATGGAACGGTATTTGTAGGGATCATTTTGTTTCGGAGATACTAGTATTGGTGTGGTGTAGAGAAACGTATTTAAGAAGTGCAGTATATTCTGTTCAAACTTATCTTGCTCAGTTCACACTTGTCCTTGTTATTGTTATCTTGTTCTTTCATATTTTTATATACCTTTCCATGACACTTTTATTTATTCATATTTAAAAGTAACTGGACTCGCCAGACTTTATGTCTGATCCTTTTTGCTTCCTCTTCTCTCTCTTTCGTTCCCCCGCCCTTAGGTTCTCAGGGTGGAAGTGCTTAGAGTTGATTTGGATTCTTTCAGCTTAGCTTGGATTTTGGATATAGATTTACCGCTTTGACTTCTTGTCAACTTACTTATGGCTTCGCAAGGGTAATATGGTTTTATGCTTTTGTACTCTGATATTTTTGGCAAGACAGATTATTAATGTAATTGGTTATTTGAAACTTATGATGTAAACTCGGTATTTGGGACTATGATGTTTCGATTTAAATAAAGTTTTTAATTCCGCTGCTATTTTACATGTCTATCTTGTGATATTATGTTCTTATTTACCTATAACGCTTCACGAAACTTAATGCATTCTATATGGAGTGACATTAACGGATGTGGGGAGTCACATTTGGTATCATAGCATATGGTTATAAGATTCGATAAAAAAAATTTGAAAATGGTTTTCATAAATGTCTCAAAAACAAAGTATTTTAAAATAAAAAGTCTGTTTTTGAAAAGCATATTTCCCAAAGCCATAAATATCTCTTTGATTCCCCGCTTGATTTCTTTTCCTTTTGGTTCGGGGAACCGTTTCTTCCCGAAAGGGTATCGCCATTTTGACATGGTTCCATAGGCGTGTTAAAACTACGGTACATGTCGAGGGGCAAAGAAGTGCCCAACCTCTATCTGTAGCCGCAGTAGTTTCACTTGCAGCTTATTTTCTCTCAAGCCTCGTAAGGATTTTTGTGCAGTGGAAGAAGCTTTCAAGAGACTTGTTAGCATGTTGCACAAGGATGGTAAAAAGGAGAATAAGGGAGTTGGGGCTAAGGAGCACAACCAAAAGATGAAAGAATAAAAGAGGAAATACCACAATTACGGAATAGTGGGTCATTTGAAAAAGAATTGCAGAAAGAGGAAAGACGTTTGTTACCACTTTGGTAAGGCGGGACACCTTATTAAAGAGTGCCCAAAGAGACAAGGACGGAGCCAGAGGGAAGGAACTTCTAGAGGGCAAGCTAATGTTCTCATAGCTGGAGGACAGGATAAGGGTAGGAAAATTTCCATCGAAGGTTTGATTTCTATTTCTGATCATCCTATTGGGATTCTTTTTCTAGCGTTTCACATTCTTTTATATCTGATCCTTTAGTTGAGTCTCTACACCCAGATGCTAGTATGGTTTTGGATTCCGTTATTGTCTCAAACCCTATTGGAGGTATGACCCATTTATCGATGATTTGTCGGGGTTTGAGAATCTCTGTGTTAGGCATTGAGTTTGATTGCGACGTATATGTTCTTGATTTCATAAGATACGGTTTGATTCTCGGGATGGATTGGTTAACCATATATGGAGCCATTCTAGATTGTGAGAGGAGGGTCGTTAGACTTCTGACTTGCCATGGAAAGACTCTCGAGATTTCTTATGACCCCAAAAGGGTCTATAATGCTTAGTCTCCTAGAATCTCTTGATATATCTATCAAATATTCGTGATTTGTACCAATAGTAGTGAGTATCCTGATGTTTTGATGAGGTTCGAAGTTTACCCCCGAGGCACGATATTGGTTTTCGCATATACTTGGTGGACAATGCAAATACAGTTGCATTGCCTGTTCGACATGTGACTCCTAAAAGAAAAGTGGGAACTTTGTAAGCAAGTAGGGGAGCTACTTGAGAACAGGTTTAATAGGTGAATCATATGGGATGGGAAACCCATTGAAGACAGACCTTGAGGAAGCCTATCATTCTAAGATGAATATTCATTCAAGAGGCAATAAAATGTATAGAGTTCGAGGTAGTGGAGCCAAACTTGTGAGAGGAAGTGAAAGTAGAGAAGGAAGCAATGATTGGACGAGTTGCGACTTGCGTACTTAAATTGAAGGTTAAGAAATTGTGCAACAAAGAAGTGAAGCTAGTAAGAACGCAATTGGTAAAGGGCCGCGAGAACGCTATTTGGGATGCTGAAGACAAGATTCGCGCTTCATATCCTTTCCTTTTCGAAAATATGTTCTTAACTTCTTTTTCCAAGCTTCGAATTAGTACTTGTATCTATCGTTTGAATATCTCCTATCGATCGAGTCTTTAGGTAGAAAATTAATGAATGTAAGCATGTGTTTGAGACATGTTATGTTTTATGGATGCAAGTGTTTGCTAGTGATTGCTCGTGGATGCATACACACACACAATAGGCACTAGATCGGCTCAATCACTTACATATTGCATATGGATGTATGTACAGTTTAATTTTTTATGGATGAAAATGGGTGTATTATTATATTGATGTTGCATTTGGATGGATGATTGTGCACACATATAGAACTTACATGGATTAGGATGATTTGCATACATTTTGGTTGCATGGCACAAACATACATTGCACTAAGGAGGTCAACTGAATCAGTAGACCACCTGATCTTTCGCATTAGTTTATGGGCATATACACACACTATTCCATATGTTCATAAAAGCATTAGAAATTCCTTAAGGACAATGGATGCTTGTGATTGCTAGACGAACATATGATTGTTGGATGTTAGGATATGCGTTCTTCTTAACTTAGAGATTTCGGGGACGAAATCCTTTGAGTAGGGAGAATGTAACACCCCGAAATTTTAACGACACTAAAAATGATGAACCAAAGAATAGTTAATGTGAAATATACTGTTAACAATGAATTAAGGAAAACTTAATTAAATATTCAAAATTAAGTAAAAGGGACTGTGCCATTGCGTCCGTCTCGGAATTTTGGTCAAGATAGACAGCAAGTTTGCGTAAAATGGACTTCGTATGAAGAAGTTATTAAGGTTTGAAGTTTGTATGCATATAAGGAGAATATATATATATATATATATATATATATTAAACTAAAATTCAAAAATTCAAAACCAGAAAATCCGGCATGCAAACATGGAAAGGGTCGACCGTTTGGGGTCGATCCAGCCCCGAGGTCGACCCCGGATCGACCCCCCCCCCTCAGATCTGGGCAGAATTCAGATTTCGAATGTGGACTTGTTCGTGGCTTGGTTCCTTGCTTATAGGCTATAAAAAGGACCCTAAACTTAGGTTTTATTCATCTAAAAATATGGTGGTGATGGCGGAGCTCTGCTGCAACATAAATTGAATGGCCTTTTCTTCTCCAAATCCATTTCAGCAAAGATTATACAAATTCAATGATTTCTACAACAACAAATCCAACGTGTTATTCGCAGTATTTTGGATCCATTTACTTAGATCTATTCACTGTGCGTTCACGTTATTTTTAGATCTCAATGTTTAATTGATAATCATAAAATGTATATAGAAATTGGATATTGGATCTATGCCTAAACAAGTTCTATTATGACATAATTATTATATCTGCCTTTATATGTTCATACCGCCACCATGTTAAATCTTGTCATAATATATCTATTCAGTTTTATGCCTATTTCTGTTAGTTTATTATTGATTCGTCATTATTCCAGTTTTGATTCTCTTCTTTCCCTCTTTTCCCTTTTATTTTTATATAGCCAGGCTACCTTCGAGCCTAGATCTAACGCTGAAATATATGAATGTGAGAAATTGGGAACGATTGGAAAGACATAATTTGGGGCGTAATTGGTATTGGAAAAAATAAATATCAATTTGGAAATATACGAATATAGATTTGGGAATATATATCGTGTTGGATAATGTGAATATGAATTTAGGCGTACATTGGAAAATATGATTTGGGCGTAAATTGGAACATATGTAAAATATGATTTGGCATATGATTTGGGCGTAAATTGGAACATATGTAAAATAGGATTTGGCATATGATTTGGGCGTAAATTGGAACATTTATGATTTGGCAAATGATTTGGGCGTAAGATGGAACATATGTAAAATATTATTTGGCATATGATTAGGGTGTAAGTTGGAATATATGTAAAATATGATTTGGCATACGATTTGGGCGTAAACTGTAATAGATGTGAATATGAATTTGGGCATAACTTATGCTGAAATATGTGAATCTGAACTAGGGACATAAATTAGCAAATATGTGAATACAGATTTGGGCATAATATATATATATATATGTATATGTATATATATATATATATCTTGATTTATGACTTAGGAAAAGGGGCATATTATGCATAATGAAATATGAATTAAAAAGGGGCATGAAAATCTATATTTGAATAGGGAAATTTATTAATATGAATATGCCTAAAATAATGGAACCGTAGTAATGCTTCGACACGAGGTTAGATTGCACTTGTGGTATAAGTCTTCCCAGAGCCGGCCGGCATATTCAGCGACCACAAGTGGTTAATCAAATGTGAGGTGTCTAATACATAACAGCACCATGACACGAGGTTAAGTCTAAACTTGTGGTTTAAGTCTGCCCGGAGCTGCCCGGCATATCCAACATCCACAAGTGGTTGATTTAATGTGAGAGGTTTGGGGCATTAACATGTATGAACAGAAAAGATAAGATGTTTAGGCTTGTTGAAACGACCCAAACTTCCCCGTAAAGAAAAGCCTGGATTGCTTTGAGAACAACACTCATCAGAACACAAACAGAAGAACATTTCATTGCTTATTACAATAATTACATCAGAGTACAAGAATATTCCAGAGTATGAATAAATAATATACATTGGAAAATACAATAATATCAGAGATTTAATTTACATTTAAATAGCAGCGAAAAAATAATACAAATTACAACTGAAAGAAATACACGGATACAGAGCTTTCTGAATATTGCTTCAGTTGTAAACCAAGATCCTGTGAAAATAAATCTGCAAAACCAAAACTACTAGCTGCCCATGTGGAAAATATGAGCACCCAGAGTTTAGGTTAAAACAATAAACTCCAAGTCAGTCATGGGACTGGTTTGAGAAATCTACTTAACCTATTTAATAATAAGGCTAATCACAAGACGACGACGCTAATGCGAAACGGATTTACTCTATTGGATTGCCAGTGCATAAAGTAAATCGTTAAACAACGCAATGCTTTTTAGAAAAATGAAACCATTATAAGACTCAAGTCCCATCGACACAATGCAACACAAACCGGAGGATAGAGTTTTACCCTATAATGGTCAAAAATGCTTGATACGATAAAACGGATTTGATATTATTATTAGTGTATATATGTTTCAAAAACATTTCAATCATAATATATCAATCATAGACGACATAGCTACCATATACTATGTCGCCATACTAGTTTTACAATCAAAACCGTATGGGTCGTATTGGAAGTTGGACTTCCATCATGAACCAAGGCAAGAGATCGTACTTACCGAATTCAAGACACTCTAACCTGTGCCTCAGGCTCAGAGCTCGAGTGAGCCTTTAGGAGCCACAAGACTGGTCCACAACTAATGTTAGTGGATTATAACTCCTGAACAATACGCATCCCCTCCCTATGGGGCGTAAATAGAGCCACTAGGGGCTCAATATCCGAGGTACCTCGCTTTCCTTCATCCACATAAGTAAAAATATCTGGGCTTGTAAAACCAAGACACCACTTCTAGATAGAAAGAAACGCATGTTCTCCCTGGATCCTTCTCCCTTTTCTGGTTCATACTGGGGTGTGAGGCTCGCGAAGTAATGCTATACACAAAGCTATGCTACAATAAAGATATGCTTTGATCATCAACCACAAAGCTCTGCTTTTCAACAATAAGCCTTGATCATTTGCATCTGTGCATGCCACACTGACAATTCACGCCATGCGACTGATAACTATCAATATATAACCACTGAGCTCGTGCGTCTCAGAGAAAGGTGTTAAGCAAGTGAATAAATTCTCCGCCACCAAACAGATATATATTAGACTGAAATCAATCAGCATAGAATAAAATCCAATGTCAGACATACATCCATTTACAAGTCCATTCTAGGTCTGAACGAAACCGAGGACACCTTATTCCTCATCCCATATGTCTAATACGGAAGAGAGGCTCTCGCATATCCGGACGATCAACAAGTACATCCGGACAACTACCACTGTAACCCTCTCAAGGCAGCAACTCCAATCAAACGCATCAGTAGTCATCCATTCGATGTGAAGATCATCGGTCTTCAATCACCGTCTTCAAATTTACGACTTCAAGTCGTCGTATAATTTTTTGAAAGAGATTTAACTCGGACTTTTCAAATAATTCTCGAATATATATAATTTAAATCAATACTTTTCATTCCATATCGTTTATAATATTTTATAACGATTTATCGCTATTTTTATTTATTTAAAAGTAGTCATTTTCAATTTAACGACGCTTCGGGTAATTACATGGCCCTAGCGCTGTTTTCACCAAAATTTGATTTACACATTTCTCAAAATCTAACCGTTGGATTTTAGCAAACCTTATATCGTTGGAAAGATCTTTCCAAAACGAACCCAATGGTTCCAATTTTGGAAAAATCCGATGGTCGGATCTTTCGGTATAATCGTTTGAAGTTATGATTTCAAAACATGAACTGCAGCAGCGCGATTCGTTTTATTTTAATTTATATTTATATATAAATATTTAAATATAAACATAAACCGTTCAATGATTTCAAACCATTTTCAATTTAACATCAATTTCTTTTATATATGAAATCATATATTACATTAAAATATAATTTTTATTCATTTCTCTGATTACATTAAGAATGTATTCTTTTTTTTATCCTTCTTTTGATTACATTAAATTGTAAACTTTTAATTCTTTCTTTATCAACATTGAAATTGTAAGTTTACATTTCATTCTTTATTTACATTGAAAAATGGAATTTTTCTCTTTCATTCTTTGTTTACATTGAAAAATGTAAATTTCTATTTCATATTATTTATTTAAATTGAAAAATGTAAATTTCTATTTCATACTTTGTTTACATTGAAAAATGTAAATTTCTATTTCATATTTTATTTACATTGAAAAATGTAAATATATAATCATTCTTTTATTTACATTGAAAATGTATATTTCTATTTCATATTTTGTTTATATTGAAAAATGTAAATTTCTATTTCATACTTTGTTTACATTGAAAAATGTAATTTTATATTTCATATTTTGTTTCCACTGAAAAATGTTAACTTCTATTCATTCTTTTATTTACTTTGAAAAATGTAAATTTCTGTTTCAAATTTTGTTTACATTGAAAAATGTAAATTTCTAATCATTCTTTTATTTACATTGAAAAATGTAAATTTCTATTTCATATTTTGTTTACATTGAAAAATGTAAATTTCTAATCATTCTTTTATTTACATTGAAAAATGTAAATTTCTATTTCATATTTTGTTTACATTGAAAAATGTAAATTTCTATTTCATATTTTATTTACATTGAAAAATGTAACTTTTTATGAAACACCCCACCCTCCATTAAGGTCACTCACAAAGGGACTGCCTTAACTTTGGTGGAGGTTTGTAAGTAATAGTCACAGATAAACACAAGACAGATATGAACACATATATATAAGTAGCGGAAAAACAACAGACTTTTTATTTCATAAAATACTTGTTTATACAAAAACACTTCCATAACTGTCACATAACACTTCCAAAACATTACATCATCATTTCTGTCTTAGTTATTAAATAAAGAAGCATAAAACATAATTAAAACTGCATAAATCCCTATGATTGTATCCAACAGCCATAGCCAAAGCAAGAGAGTCCAAACCATACATCTACTATCTTGAAGCTTTGCAAAGAGTCAGACTAAGCTGAGTTGTTTCCTCCCTGTGGACCTTGGGGGGGGGGGGACGGAAGAAAAGAAGACAAATGAAAATAGGGTCAGACATAAAGCCTAGTAAGTCTAGTGACTCTTCAGTATGAGAATAAGAATAAGGGCATGATAGGTATAAACTGGAAGCAGGAAAGTATCATAAACTAAGATAAGGTAGTTCTAAAACGAATATACTATCGCACCCCACACTATATCTCTGCACCTACATGTATTAGTTCTGATCTGGAACCCCGTGCTGAGGGTAAAGTGATCCCATTATTCTAAAGATCGGCTCCTACTCGCATAATTACATGTGTCTTACGGCCCCCAAATATTGTAGATACCTATGCTGGCCCCACCATGGGGTGTATCAAGTCCCATGGTGGCGACCCGACACAATACTAGAATGCATAGGTTATACTACTGGTTCCCCCAGTGCCCTGTTTGTCTTCTCCGAAGTGTGGGCACGCCAGCACTCCATTAGAACCCACACTGTTGCACCCACCACCGTCGCTTTGACCGCTTACAATCAGCCCAGTAATCGTGCCCCACCTTGCCTAGTTTCAGGGTACCATGATACCTAATTTGGGTTACTGCTGAAACGGGTCCCTCGTTACTAGGGTTTTCTAGTCAAACATGTTAAGTGGTTAAGTGTCTGTAGTTACCTAACCCCACCCATCAGTTCATTTAACATGTTGAATTGGTTAAGTGTTTTAGTTAACTTAACCCTATCTTCTGTCCTTAGCCTCTTAAAGCACCGACCACTCACATTAGACAGATATTGTTACGGTTACTGGATGTGCCGGTCGGTTCCGGGTAGATTTACACCGTAACTCAGTCTAACCTCGGGTCCTTATTGGGCTCCATGCTTAACCACCCACATTGGATAGGTATTGTTGTGACTACTGGACAGTCGGGCGGGTCCGGGCAGGTTTACATCACAACTCAATCCAACCTCGTGTTAAGCACATTTGTAATTACTAAATTTACATATTTGTCTTTATTACTTGTTATATGTAAGTTTCTTAACCATTAAAGGTTATGGCCCACATTCCAAGTTTAACATTTTTGGTATAAGAATTTATACCGTTTAAATGTCACAAAATTTGGAATGTGACAAACATGCCAATTTCATATATGTTTATGCCAAGTTTTCCTACCCATTTTACCCAACGTTACCCCGTCTAAATATTAGGCTAACAACTCTTAGCCTAATTTTCGTTCGCATGATTTTAACATATGATATTGGGCAAAAAACTTAGCCTAATTTAGCGCACAAAGTTTGCATAAAGGAATCTATCTACATAACATGTCATAGGTGTAAACTTATACATAATAGGGGTGAACTTGCAAAATGATCATCATGAATGTCATAGGTGTGAACTTGGCATTTTGGCATAGCCATTATGAACATAATAGGGGTGAACTTGCAAAATGACTAAATCCAAATAGGTGTCACATAAAATGGCATAATCTTGACTTGCATTGTAACGACCCGTATTCTACGCATCATAGGATCGTAGGATATTTATTTCTTTCACATACGAAGTCGTATGGTCATGTAACTTTGGGAGACGACTATTGTGGTCATTTCCTATGTTCATGATTTTTCCCGATTTTTAAATGACCATTTTACCCCTAGTTGGCATTGTTTTGGACATAACTTTTGACTGGAAGGAATTTTGACCTGAAACCACATCCATTGGCTCCGGATGATGATTTACAATTCCGTAGAGTGGTCACATTAGCCAAACGGACTCACCGTTTGGGAGATATGGCTGAAACAAGTTTCAGATGGTGAAAAACAGCTTAATTGGGCTTATCCGGGTGATTAGCAGCTAGGCCCAAAGGGAAATTTCGGGTTTAGAGGTATATGAGGACTGATTAGGGTTAGGAAATCACTTTCATTTCAGTTTTGAGCCGCCACAAACCTTCTTGAGACCTTAGTAATGGCTTCCATCCTCTAAAACCACTCCAAAACACATTTTTAGTGAAGATTAAGCCTAAACTACATCAAAACAAGGCCAAATAGCAACAGAGCACGGTTGGAGCTGCTGCTATACATAGGAATTCGACCCAAACAGAGAGTATTTCGGATTTGGTGTTTCATTTGTGGCCAAGGCGAGTGATTTGCATAGTTTTTTGCACTAATTACGGTAATTAAGGGTAATTAGTGAAGATTAGCGAATTTATACACTAATAAATTCTGAAAAAATGTTTAGAAATTCTTAAATAATATTTTATGCCTCTGTTAGAAATTTGGTTCGATTTGATTAAGTTTCGTTAACCCTATGATTAGTTTTATTTAATCATGCTTAAGGGAAAAATGGGATTTTGGGCATCTTTGATCCATTTTGACATGTAAATTCATTGTTTTGGTGTTTGTGGTTAGTTTGCTATGTTGCTATGACTGTTTGGGATGATTTGTGATTGATTAGTATAGTTAGATTTGCCGAAAACGTCGTCGAATGGCGTAAACAAGTTGCAGGAAAAGTGCAGGAAAGTACCCGAACCGGACCGGATCGGATCCTTTCCGAACCGCATTGAAGTGGGAACCCGTTCCGAACCGGACCGGATCGGATCCGTTCCGAACCGCATTGAAGTGGGAACCCATTCCGAACCGCATTGACGTGGGAACCCGTTCCGAACCGCATTGACGTGGGAACCCGTTCCGAACCGCATTGAAGTGGAAACCCGTTCCGAACCGCATTGAAGTGGGAACCCGTTCCGAACCGCATTGACGTGGGAACCCGTTCCGAACCGCATTGAAGTGGAAACCCGTTCCGAACCGCATTGACGTGGGAACCCGTTCCGAACCGCATTGAAGTGAAAACCCGTTCCGAACCGCATTGAAGTGGGAACCCGTTCCGAACCGCATTGAAGTGGGAACCCGTTCCGAACCGCATTGACGTGGGAACCCGTTCTGAACCGCATTGAAGTGGAAACCCGTTTCGAACCACATTGACGTGGGAACCCGTTCCGAACCGCATTGAAATGGAAACCCGTTCCGAACCGCATTGAAGTGGGAACCCATTCCGAACCGCATTGAAGTGGGAACCCGTTCCGAACCGCATTGAAGGGGGATCCCGAACCGAACCGCATTGAAGAGGGAACCCAAACCGAACCGCATTGAGGAGCTGAACCCGAACCGAACCGCATGGAGGAGGTGAACCCGAACCATGGCGAAGGAGGGGAAATAAGCTGAACTAAACGGGGAGCCTGAGCACCACAGACCGAACCAAACCGAGTTTGAACCTCTACTCCAACTACGCGATGGCTCTTCTGAAGACCAACACCAATTCAACCAAAACCCGAGATGCAAAGAAAGTCCAAATAGGAAGTAGAACTCAGGATCCAGTTGGGAACCAACGAGTTATCTTCATGAGTTGGGCTTTGCTGCGGGACGCGTGCTAAGGGGTTATCGATGTCTATAGCTTTGGACCACTATGGTAGGAGGTACGAAGGCGGATTCAGGGCCATTGTGGCATTGGTAGGACCAAGGGCTACGACCAATGAGGTGGGTCATTGAAATGTTTGGTCATGACTCCATGTGTTTAGCTTGGTCACAGCAGGGTTTCTACAAGTCGGGTTTCGTCGTTACCTCAATTTGTCTAGTGTTCCAAAGTGGTAGATATCGTATGCTTTACGCACTGAGTGAGAGATGTGAGGATGGTTGCTATGGTTGATTTGTTTGCTATCATTATGACATGCACACCCCACCCCCCGTATTCTTACACTCTTTATTATGGCACCTTAGAGTATTGTACGGTATGTGGTACTGACTCTTTGGTTGCAGGTCCAGGTTCAGGTATGGTTTAGTATACCTGTTATTATTCTGTTTAGATGCTTATCGCTCATACCAGGCTTTATGTCTAACCCAGAGTTTTATGTCTCCTCTTATTACTCTGGGTGCTCACACGAGCAGACTAGAGACAGGTTAGCTGGTGATGCACGGGTAGATGATCCGGAGACGAGCAGGAGGCTTCCACGTAATATATATCTAGTATTCTCCCTGAGTTGTTGAAGATCACTGCTTGGGCATTAGTGGTGCGTCTTCTACTTTAGCTTTCTTTTGTTTAGAGACGGTAAATTTGGAAAGTTGTAATAAGCTGTATTTGGATTTCCGCTGCTCTGATATTGATGTTTATTTTAGTTATCAGCTTATGCACTGTCTCACCTGTTTTATGTCAAGTATGTTATTATTATTATATTTTATTCCATGCGCTGTGGGACATTCTACAGGTTCCTTGATTAGTTCATTCCCTTCTTTCCTTTCTCCTGACGACCGTCCCGTGCTAGTCGGGCATGTGTACAGCGCACTTTCGGAGGAAATGCAGGCTGGTGCGGGGCGGGCCGTCACACTTGGTATCAGAGCTCTAGGTTGCGTAGTTAACCTAGGTAAGTTATCAGGGAGAGATAATATACGTATACGAGAGAGCGTATTTGTGATTACTTTGGTTTTTAAAAGCTTTATATATATACTATTACTAGTATAAGGATGAAGTCGTACTGCACTAGCACCACTATGGAGTCGTTAATCGTTTCCTTTTTCACATTGACGATGAGCCGATATACTAGAGGTGCTGGTAGGGGAGCCAATAATGGGAATGCTGCTGACATGAGGACGATGTTTACTGACCTCATTAGAGAGATGCTTAGAGATGTACAGAGGGCAGCTCCCAATGGTGGAAATGGTGGTGGTCCAATAGTGCAGGCGCCAAGAGTCGACTTCGCCAAGCTGAATAAGGATTATACTAGCCTTGGTGGGAAGCCGTTTCACGGAACGGAGTCGGCCACGGATGTTCAAGATTGGTTGGATAGTTGCGAACGTATCTTCGAGGATTTGGGTATCGAGGATGCGATGAAGAGAAAGCTAACGTCCCGTCAGCTGCAAGGACGGGCAATGAATTGGTGGAATGCTATAAAGGCAGCTACTCCCGAAGATCAGATTACTTGGGAGCAGTTTAAGGCTCGCTTTAGCGAGAAGTTCATTCCAGCTGCTCAGAAGTCAGTGCTGTTTAAGAAATTCTTGGAGCTCAAGCAGAATGGTAGAGTTGTCTCGGAGTATATTGCTGAATTTGACACTTTGTCAAAATATGGGTTATCTCTTATTGATACTGCCGAGAAAAAGAATGAGAAATTCATAACTGGTTTGGATCAGTACTTGGGGGAAAGACTTATTAACCACATCGATGAGACGTTTGAGTCGATTGTGGGGAAAGCATTAAGATCAGAAAGTCTCTACCCTAAGCCGAAGACTGAGGTTGCATCCGCAGATGAACCAAAGCCACAAGCAAGTGGTTGAGGCAAGGGTGGTTCCCAGAATAAGAGAAAGCAGAGTCAGACTAAGGATGGCCAGAAGAAAAAGAATAAACAAGATGTTGAGTGCTTCAGCTGTGGAAAGAAGGGCCATTATGCTAGTAATTGTTGGGCCAAGCCAGCGGATAGGAAGTGCTTCAACTGTGGCCAAATGGGACATCACAAGGACAAGTGTCCGCAACCCCCCAAAGAAAAGCAAATGGTGAAAGCCTACGCCCTTAATGCTATTCCTTCTTCGTCGAATGCCCCAACAGCGGCGGAGAAGGGAAAGAATGTCGTCATTCAAGGTATGCTTTCTGTTTATGATGTTCCTGTTAGAGTTTTATTTGATACCGGAGCTTCCAGTTCTTTCATATCTAGTGACCTGGTAGACAGGCTGGGATTGGAGCCCGAGATTGTCGATAGACCTTTAGTAGTGACGA
The DNA here is from genome assembly GCA_030737875.1 of Allium sativum. Classification (NCBI taxonomy): domain Eukaryota; kingdom Viridiplantae; phylum Streptophyta; class Magnoliopsida; order Asparagales; family Amaryllidaceae; genus Allium; species Allium sativum. The sequence continues at coordinate 381,986,220 of CM060921.1, read as the reverse complement.
ACCCGATTGGTGGTTCTACTAGCCTTAGCATGATTTGTCGTAATGTGGTCTTATCGAGTCATGGATGCATGTTTGTTTGTGATTGCTTTGTTTTGGGCTTTACTGGGTTTGGCATTATTTTGGGAGTAGATTGGCTCCAAAGGTACGGGGTGGTGGTAGACTGTGAGGGCTTTTTGGTGACAGCCAGAGTGGATGATGGACGGAGGATAGTGTTTGGTGGTCTACCCAGTAAGGGGGTATTGGATAGTTTTCTAAACTCCCTCGACATTCCGCATAGTGAGTTGTCAGGTTTGCCCGTGGTTGGCCAGTATCCGGATGTTTTCGAAGAAGTGACCGGACTTCCACCACACCGAGAGATTGAGTTCCGTATTGATTTGGTAAAAGATGCCAGACCTATAGTGATGCCACTTCGTCGTATGGCACCAAGGGAGCAGCGAGAGCTCGAGGTGCAAGTCAGCGATCTTTTGAAGAAGGGATTTATCAGAAGGAGTGTTTCTGAATGGGGAGCACCAGTTGTGTTTGCTACCAAGGCGGATGGTTCCCTTCGTTTGTGTGTAGACTACCGCAAGTTGAATAAAGTAACGAGGAAGAACAAGTATCCTCTACCGCGGATAGATGATTTGTTCGATCAGTTGAGTGGCGCTAGAGTATTTTCTCAGTTAGATCTTGCGACAGGCTTTCATCTGCTTAGAGTGGAAGCTGAGAGTATAGCTAAAACGGCATTTCGGACGCCGTCTGGGTTTTATGAGTGGTTGGTCATGCCATTCGGGCTGACCAATGCCCCAGCATATTTTGTGGATCTTATTAATAGGGTATTCAGAGATCAGTTGAATAAGTTTGTCCTTGTGTTCGTTGATGATATTTTGGTCTACTCGAGGACAGAGGAAGAACACAAGGGACATTTAAGAGTAGTGATGGAGGTGTTGAGAAAACACCAATTGAAAGCAAAGTTTTCTAAGTGTCACTTTTGGAAGAGGGAAGTGAGGTTCTTGGGCCATGTTGTATCAGAGAATGGTATTGCCGTGGACCCGGCGAAGGTGGCTACGGTACAAGATTGGCCTACGCCCAAGAATGCAACGAATGTAAGAAGTTTCTTGGTGTTAGCTGGATATTATCGTAAGTTTATCCAAGGTTTCTCCAAGATAGCAGCACCATTGACCCAGTTGACCAAGAAGAATCAAGCTTTTGTCTGGGATGAAAGGTGCGAGAATGCATTCAAGAGTCTGAAAGAAAAGTTGACATGCGCACCAGTGTTAGTCATTCCCAAGGGGAATGAAGAGATGACGGTATACACAGATGCTTGTGGTATCGGACTGGGTGCTGTATTGATGCAAGGCGGTAGGGTGGTAGCCTATGCAAGTCGGCAATTGAAACCGCACAAGAAAAGATACCCTACCCATGATTTAGAATTGGCAGCGATCGTGTTTGCATTAAAGATGTGGAGACACTATCTCTTGGGAGAAAGATTTGAGCTGTTTACAGATCATAAGTCGTTAAAGTATCTCTTCTCCCAGAAGGATCTAAATCTCCGGCAACAAAGGTGGTTAGAGTTCTTGGCTTCGTATGATTTTGATATCGCATACACACCTGGGAAAGGTAATGCGGTGGCTGATGCATTGAGTAGAAGACATGCCAGCTTAGGGGCTATGCTCCTTGAATGGAAGCAACTGGAGTACATCGCTGGGTTTGAATTTCAGACCAAAGTGCGAATTGGATCCAGAAATGTTAGCAAGTTTGACGATCAGACCCACTTTAATTGAGCGGATCGGCTTTAGTCAGAGGGACGATCCTAACCTATTGGAAATCATCTCCAAGTTAAAGATGGATATCGATGAGGAGATGAACAAGTATGGGCTTGATCAAGATGGATGGCTTAGAAAGAATGGAAAGCTTGTTGTACCCAATGTCAATGGGTTGAGAGAGGAAGTTCTTAGAGAATGTCATCACTCAAAGCTGACTATACACCCCGGTGGTAACAAGATGTATCGAGATATGAAGCAGACTTACTACTGGGAAGGTATGAAAAGAGACGTTGGGATATCCAAGTGCATGAATTGCCAGCTAGTTAAAGCCGAGCAAAAGAAGCCTAGTGGGTTGTTACAGCCCTTAGAAATTCCCGAATGGAAATGGGAGCACTTCTCGATGGATTTCATCGATGGTTTACCAAGGACTAGATCGGGACATGATAGTATTTGGGTAATTGTGGATCGGTTGACTAAGAGTGCAAGATTTATACCAGTCAAATCGACCAGAACGGCAACTAAGTTAGCAGAATTGTATATGAAGTGGGTAGTGAGATTTCATGGAGTACCTAAAAGCATTGTGAGCGACCGAGACCCGTTGTTCACTAGTGGGTTTTGGAAGAGCTTACAAGAGGCTCTAGGGTCAGAGTTACATCTCAGTACCGCATATCATCCTCAGACCGACGGTCAGACGGAGAGGGTGAATCGTATTTTGGAAGATCTCTTGAGAGCGTGTATATTAGATTTTGGTGGATCATGGGATGACCATTTGCATCTAGTAGAGTTTGCATATAATAATAGCTACCAATCCAGTATCGGTATGGCTCCGTTTGAACCTTTGTACGGAAGACCGTGCAACTCACCATCATGTTGGATAGAGACTGGCGAGAAGTTTATGCTTGGACCAGATGTGGTGAGGGAAACTTCAGATAAGATTAAGATCATTCAACAACGAATGAAGGCTGCCCAAGATAGGCAGAAGAGTTATGCTGATAAGAGAAGAAGAGACTTAAAATTCTCCGTTGGTGACTTGGTGTTTGTCAAGATTTCTCCGTTGAAGAGCGTAATACGATTTGGCAGGAGAGGCAAGTTGGCACCAAGATTTGTTTGCCCATTCCCTGTTCTTGAACTAGTCGGGAATTTGGCATACAGAATTGACTTACCGGAGAAGATGGCGGGAGTTCACGACGTATTTCATGTTTCCCAATTAAGGAAGTTCGTTCACAACTCAGATATGACTATTTCACCTGATCAGTTAGAGGACTTCGAAGTAGAACCCGAGGCGGTTAGGAACCGCAAGCCGGCCCGTATTGTCGAGCACGACATGAAGCAACTTCGAAGGAAGGCGGTGAAGCTAGTCAAGGTTCAGTGGGGCGAGGACGAGAATGATTGTACTTGGGAGACAGAGGAGAACATTAGGAAGACACACCCAGAACTCTTTGCCTGGTAAGATTTTGATTTCGATTTAGTTTTCCGCATGCTAGGATAGGCTTGTTTGCTTGTTTTGCATGTTTGATTGTTGTATGTGGTTGTTAGGCATGCGGGATCCTTTGTATGTTTTGGGTTAAGGAATTTCGGGGACGAAATTTCTTAAGGGGGGGAGAGTGTAACGACCCGTATTCTACGCATCATAGGATCGTAGGATATTTATTTCTTTCACATACGAAGTCGTATGGTCATGTAACTTTGGGAGACGACTATTGTGGTCATTTCCTATGTTCATGATTTTTCCCGATTTTTAAATGACCATTTTACCCCTAGTTGGCACTATTTTGGCCATAACTTTTGACTGGAAAGGAATTTTGACCAGAAACCACTTCCATTGGCTTCGGATGATGGTTTACAATTCCGTAGAGTGGTCACATAAGCCAAACGGACTCACCCTTTGGGAGATATGGCTGAAACAAGTTTCAGATGGTGAAAAACAGCTTAATTGGGCTTAACCGGGTGATTAGAACTTAGGCCCAAAGGGGAATTTCGGGTTTAGAGGTATAGGAGGACTGATTAGGGTTAGGAAATCACTTTCATTTCAGTTTTGAGCCGCCACAAACCTTCTTGAGACCTTAGTAATGGCTTCCATCCTCTAAAACCACTCCAAAACACATTTTTAGTGAAGATTAAGCCTAAACTACATCAAAACAAGGCCAAATAGCAACAGAGCAAGGTTGGAGCTGCTGCTATACATAGGAATTCGACCCAAACAGAGAGTATTTCGGATTTGGTGTTTCATTTGTGGCCAAGGTGAGTGATTTGCATAGTTTTTTGCACTAATTACGGTAATTAAGGGTAATTAGTGAAGATTAGCGAATTTATATACTAATAAATTCTGGAAAAATGTTAAGAAATTCTTAAATAATATTTTATGCCTCTGTTAGAAATTTGGTTCGATTTGATTAAGTTTCGTTAACTTTATGATTAGTTTTATTTAATCATGCTTAAGGAAAAAATGGGATTTTGGGCATCTTTGATCCATTTTGACATGTAAATTCATTGTTTTGGTGTTTGTGGTTAGTTTGCTATGTTGCTATGACTGTTTGGGATGATTTGTGATTGATTAGTATAGTTAGATTTGCCGAAAACGTCGTCGAATGGCGTAAACAAGTTGCCGGAAAAGTGCAGGAAAGTACCCGAAGCGGACCGGATCGGATCTGTTCCGAACCGCATTGAAGTGGGAACCCGTTCCGAACCGCATTGAAGTGGGAACCCGTTCCGAACCGCATTGACGTGGGAACCCGTTCCGAACCGCATTGAAGTGGAAACCCGTTCCGAACCGCATTGAAGTGGGAACCCGTTCCGAACCGCATTGACGTGGGAACCCGTTCCGAACCGCATTGAAGTGGAAACCCGTTCCGAACTGCATTGACGTGGGAACCCGTTCCGAACCGCATTAAAGTGGAAACCCGTTCCGAACCGCATTGAAGTGGGAACCCGTTCCGAACCGCATTGAAGTGGGAACCCGTTCCGTACCGCCTTGAAGTGGAAACCCGTTCCGAACCGCATTTAAGTGGGAACCCGTTCCGAACCGCATTGACGTGGGAACCCATTCCGAACCACATTGAAGTGGAAACCCGTTCCGAACCGCATTAAAGTGGGAACCCGTTCCGAACCGCATTGAAGGGGGAACCCGAACCGAACCGCATTGAGGAGCTGAACCCGAACCGAACCGCATGGAGGAGGTGAACCCAAACCATGGCGAAGGAGGGGAAATAAGCTGAACTAAACGGGGAGCCTGAGCACCACAGACCGAACCAAACCGAGTTTGAACCTCTACTCCAACTACGCGATGGCTCTTCTGAAGACCAACACCAATTCAACCAAAACCCGAGATGCAAAGGAAGTCCAAATAGGAAGTAGAACTCAGGATCCAGTTGGGAACCAACGAGTTATCTTCATGAGTTGGGCTTTGCTGCGGGACGCGTGCTAAGGGGTTATCGATGTCTATAGCTTTGGACCACTATGGTAGGAGGTACGAAGGCGGATTCAGTGCCATTGTGACATTGGTAGGACCAAGGGCTACGACCAATGAGGTGGGTCATTGAAATGTTTGGTCATGACTCCATGTGTTTAGCTTGGTCACAGCAGGGTTTCTACAAGTCGGGTTTCGTCGTTACCTCAATTTGTCTAGTGTTCCAAAGTGGTAGATATCGTATGCTTTACGCACTGAGTGAGAGATGTGAGGATGGTTGCTATGGTTGATTTGTTTGCTATCATTATGACATGCACACCCCACCCCCCGTATTCTTACACTCTTTATTATGGCACCTTAGAGTATTGTACGGTATGTGGTACTGACTCTTTGGTTGCAGGTTCAGGTATGGTTTAGTATACCTGTTATTATTCTGTTTAGATGCTTATCGCTCATACCAGGCTTTATGTCTGACCCAGAGTTTTATGTCTCCTCTTATTACTCTAGGTGCTCACACGAGCAGACTAGAGACATGTTAGCTGGTGATGCACGGGTAGATGATCCAGAGACGAGCAGGAGGCTTCCACGTAATATATATCTAGTATTCTCCCTGAGTTGTTGAAGATCACTGCTTGGGCATTAGAGGTGCATCTTCTACTTTAGCTTTCTTTTGTTTAGAGACAGTAAATTTGGAAAGTTGTAATAAGCTGTATTTGGATTTCCGCTGCTCTGATGTTGATGTTGATTTTAGTTATCAGCTTATGCACTGTCTCACCTGTTTTATGTCAAGTATGTTATTATTATTATATTTTATTCCATGCGCTATGGGACATTCTACAGGTTCCTTGATTAGTTCATTCCCTTCTTTCCTTTCTCCTGACGACCGTCCCGTGCTAGTCGGGCATGTGTACAGCGCACTTTCGGAGGAAATGCAGGCTGGTGCGGGGCGGGCCGTCACACTAGCATAAACATAGGCCTAACCATATTTATCTAGGCATAACTTCAAACACAAAACTAGCTTATGACAAGGTTATTACATGTTCATAAAAATGTCAAATTTTGGTATTTACACAAAGATGTGAACTAACTCAAATCATGTAGCCTATTTCAACATGAAACTTGTATTAATTGCGTAACCCAAATGGATCCAATTACAACTTGAAATGAGCATAAGAATATATATACAAGGATTTTAATCATGTTGGCATAACGGTCTTAACATAGAACATGTGTGTATAAGTCTTAACTTGGACTTAGCAAAATGTATACAATCTATGTTAACCACATAAACATAAAGGTGTAAATTCTAATATTAACCACAAACTTGCAAGTGATGTTGTTTTCAATTACAAACGTTAAACAGGCCCACATCACATCAATTTATACCACAAACATCCCAATTTCATTCACAATAAAAATCATCGCAACATATATACATTGTTAACACTACACAACGTAAACATTATATAACATAATGTGATTCCAATTTCCAATTCATATCAAATCACGTTCTTTTTCGATTCACATCTCAAACGTAACTAGACTTACAACAATCGATGAACTTGAATTATGGATTTTGTGTTCTGAAATTGAGATGCGTTCCTTTGGGTAGACTAACGTTGATTTGATTCGTGTTTTAACTATAACTTGGCTCGTCTCTAAGCTTTTCTACTAGTGGAGGCTCCTCTTAATTACCTACCGACAGCATGGCGGCTCCGTCTCTAATTTCTTATGTTAATTTAGGTTGGAGTCTTAGGTTGTGTTTATAGAATTTCAGATTGATTTGAGCCGTCAGATGATCATAGATGAATCTAGACCATTCACTTCGAAAGGAGCCAACCAAAATGCGACATGTCAGCCCTAGTGACACAGCCAAGCCTCAGGAATCGACCAGAACCCCACCAGGCCAGCCAGGGCCAAACCAGGTCGACAGGGCAGGTTGACCCCAGGTCGACCTCCTGGTCGACGTGGTGCCTAGGCGGGAAAATTCTCGCCCAGCCTAATTTGGGTCTGATTTTGAATTTTGAACTTCTTTTTGAACTGTTTGAATTTTAATTTGAATTCTGAAACTTTCGGAGGTCATAACTCCTTCATACGGAGTCCGATTCACGCAAACTCGGACTCTATCTCAAGCATAATTCCGAGACTATCGCAACGTTGAAACCCGTTTCCTTAATTCTTTCATTTAGAATTAATTATACTTAAATTTGTTATTATACAGTTAACAGAAAATTTGGGGTGTTACATTCTCCCCTCCATTTAAGATTTCGTCCCCCAAATCTTCAAGTCTGGAAGAACGTAAGTCCTAACATCCAATCGTCCATCTACTCAACCATAAAACACAGGCATCCATTGTCCTTAAAAGACTTCTAATGCTTTATGATCATATGCACAGTGTGTGTACATGTCCTTATCTAATGCAAAATCAGGCGGTCTACTGATTCAGTTGACCTCCTTATTGCAAATCATGTAAGTGTCATGAGTCCATTATGTATGCAAATTTGTCCATACTCATAATTCTACATGAGTGTGTGACCATCAATACAAATGCGACATCCATATGACAACATATCAAGTTTCAACCATATACAAATATGAATACATGTATGCATATGCAGTATGAAGTGACTGAGCCGATCTAAAACCTAGGTTGTGTGTGTATATGCATCCACAAGCAACCATTAGCAACCACTTGCAGCCATCAAACATAACATGTTTCAAATACATGTTTACATCCAAAGGGGTTTCTACTTAAGGATAAAGATTATATCGAGAGGAAATACCTAAAAAGATAGATACAAGCACAACTTAAGGAAAAAGAGAGGTCAAAGATGTACCCTCAAAAAGAAAAAGGTAGGTCGTGCGTATTCTGTCCTCAGTTTCCCAAGTCGCGTCTTCCTCGGTGTCGCTCCACTGAACCTTAATGAGCTTGACTTCGCGGTTGCGTAGCTTTTTCACTTCAGTTCCTACGATTTGAGTTGGAACTTTCCTCACAGTCGCTTCGCGTTCCACTTCGGCTTCTTCTAAAATGCTTGGCTCCACCACTTCTGCTGATTCATGTAGACAATTCCGGAGATGAGAAACGTGAAAGACGTTGTGAATTCTAGCCAATCTTTCAGGCAACTCTACTCTATAAGCCATTTCCCAACCTTCTCGATGATAGGGAATGGTCCTACAAATCTTGGTGCTAGCTTTCCTGCGGATCTAAAGCGAACGACGTTCCTTAAGGGAGATACCTTAAGGAAAACCCTGTCCCCAACCTCAAACTCAAGGTCAGTCCTTCTTTTGTCGGCATAGGATTTCTGTCTGTCTTGGGCAGTCTTCATTCTCCTTCGTATCAAGTCCACTTTTTCTGAAGTCTCTCTAATCATGTCTGGCCCAAGTATAATCTTGTCAGTGGACTCACACCAACAAGTTAGTGATCGGCAAGGTCTTCCATACAAAGCTTCGAAGGGCGCCATACCGATGGTGGATTGGTAACTGTTGTTATAGGCGAATTCCACTAAAGGAAGGTGATCCTCCCAAGTCCCTCCGAAGTCAAGAACGCACAGTCTTAGAAGATATTCTAGTACTCTATTCACCCTTTCTGTCTGACCATCAGTTTGGGGATGATAGGCCGGGCTCAAGCATAACTGTGTGCCGACAGCTTCTTGCAGACTCCGCCAAAATTCGCTCGTGAAGATGGGGTCTCTGTCACTCACTATGCTGGAGGGTATTCCATGGAGTCGAACTATTTCCTTGCGATAAAGAGAAGCTAGAGATGAAGCAGTACTTCTACTCTTGATAGGTATAAAGTGGGCGCTTTTAGTAAGCCTGTCCACTATCACCCAAATGCTAGTTTTGCCTCTTCTTGACCTAGGCAACCCGTCAATAAAGTCCATTGAAATGCTATCCCACTTCCACTGTGGGACCTCTAAAGGATGACGTAGTCCTCCAGGCTTCTTCTGTTCCGCCTTGACCTATTAGCAGGTCATGCACTTAGAAACGAAATCTGCCACGTCCTTCTTCATGCCGCTCCAAAAGAAAGTTCTTTTTATATCCTTGTACATCTTATCACCGCCAGGGTGTATGGTCATCTTGGAATGATGCGCTTCCTCGAGAACCTTCTTTGACAACTCCCTTGCTTATGGGACGCATAATCTTCCATCTCGCCTCAGCCAACCCTTATCATCGACGGTGTATCTATTGAGGTGACTAGAAGTCTCACCACTAATAATTTTATCAATCACATCAACAAGCTGAGGGTCTTCACGTTGTGCAGCCCCTATCGAGTTCAAGAGAGTAGGGCGTACTTCGAGAGATGTTAACAAACCCGGTACAAAATCTGAGGAGGGCCTAAAGTTAAAACTGGCTATATACTCCAAGCTTTGCCTTTCCACAAAGAGAGGGCTTAGGGTCAGTTTTTTTCAGCTCAACGCTTCTGCTACTACGTTGCCTTTGCCGGGAGTATAGGAAATCTCAAAGTCATAAGAGGCAAGGAACTCCATCCACCTTTGCTGCCTCAAGTTAAGATCTTTCTGCGAGAAAAGATACTTCAACAATTTATGGTCAGTATATAATTCGAACTTCTCACCTAGGAGATAATGGCGCCAAGACTTAAGCTCAAAGACGATCGCGGCCAACTCAAGATCGTGGGTTGGGTAGTTCTTTTCATGCACTTTCAGTTGTCTTCCACCATAAGTTACTACTCTTCCTTCTTGCATTAGAACAGCGCCTAGCCCCGTACCACAAGCATCCGTATATACTGTGAACATTTTGCTTCCATCCGGCAAAGTCAGAACTGGGGCTGTTGTGAGAGCCCTTTTTAATCGTTGGAAAGCAAACTCGCAGTCCAAATCCCAAGTGAACGCTAGATTCTTCTTTGTTAGCCTTGTGAATGAAGCTGAGATTTTCGCGAAATCCCTAATGAACTTTCGGTAAAAACCGGCTAGCCCAAGAAAGCTTCGAGCTTCAGTTGCATTTCTTAGTGTCTTCCAATCTTGCACTGCCACCACTTTCGTGGGGTCCACAGATAACCCCTCTTTGGACATTATATGCCCCATAAATCTTACTTCTTCTCTCCAAAAGTGGCACTTGGAGAATTTGGCTTTTAGCTGATGTGCACGGAGAGTATCCATGATCTATTTCAGATGCTGAGCATGTTCTTCCTCATTCTTTGAGAAGATCAAAATATCATCTACGAAGACCACCACGAACTTATTGAGGAATTCTCTGAACACCCGACTCATTAGGTCTACGAAATAAGCGGGTGCGTTTGTCAAACTGAGAGGCATGACAAGCCACTCGAAGAAACCGTCTGGGGTTCTGAACGCCGTTTTATCGATGTTATCTTCAGCTACTCTTAGCTGATGGAACCCAGTAGCTAAATCAAGTTGGGAGAAGACGGACGCACCTACAAGCTGATCAAACAAATCGTCTATTCGGGGAAGCGGGTGTCTATTCTTTTTAGTCAGCTTGTTTAGCTCCCTATAGTCCACACAAAGACGTAGTGAACCATCTGCTTTGGTGGCGGACACCACTGGAGCACCCCATTCCGAGATACTCCTTCTTATAAACCCCTTCTCGAGAAGCTCCTTAACTTGCTTACTAAGTTCCTTTCTCTCCTTTGGAGCCATGTGTCTAACATGCAGAGCAACGGGCTTTGCATTATCAACAAGATGTATGCGGAAGTCTATTTCCCGCTTCGGAGGTAAGCCTTTCACTTCTTCAAAGACATCCGGATATTCCCGGACTACCCTAACCGGCCACAAATTCTCAATAGAAGCATCAAGCGACTCTAGATAACTAAGCATAACCGCATTCAAGGGATTACAAGAAATTTCTAGAGTGTTACCGAGCCGAGTCAAGAGCCTAACCACTCTTTTCTCACAATCAAGAATGGCACCATTACTGGATAACCAGTCCATGCCTAAGATCAGTCCATACCCTGAGAAGCCCAAAACAAAGGCACTACATCTAAATTCAACACTTACAATAGAGATTTTCAAATCCAAGCAAACCATCGACAAATAAGCCGAGCCCCCAATTGGATTTGAACCAACCAAGGGATCTTCTACCATACTAGTGTCTAGGTGCAGAGATTCTACTAAAGCAGATGAAATAAAGGAGTGTGATGCACCAGAATCAAAGAGAGTGCGAACTGGATGATCATACAGATAAACTAAGCTTTCTATAGAAATATTTCTACCTCGTTCCTGTGGAGGTGCCACCAGCGCGTGAACTTGTCCGCCTGAGGTGGATACAGTCCTCTGTCCCTTCCCCCGCTTCTTTAGGCAGTCCTTAGCCAAGTGTCCAGTCTCGCCACAACTGAAGCAACCACCATTCATCTTTGCCTTCTTATTTCTACAGTCTTTTGCTATATGTCCCACAATGCCATAGAAATTGCACTTTCTCTTTTCACGAGATTTGTTGTTCTTCCTGCCTTTCTTGAAGTCTGTTTTCTTAGCTTGTAAACCCTCCTTCTTTTCTTGAGGTACTTCTGCCTTTGCCTCTTTCTTGCCTTTATCTTCCTTGTGTAGCAATGACATGTCCACTAAGCTTTCATAAGTCGCTCCCATGGATACATGAGTCATAGCAAGGTTGTGTAGAGGCTCATTCAGACCTTTGACGAAGCAGAGCGCCTTCTTGTGTTGGGTGTTTACTAAGTCCAACCCAAATCTGGCCAACTGATTAAACTGATTTACGTACTCCTTGATTGTCATACTTCCCTATTTCAGAGTTAGGAACTTCTCCATTTGCAGGCTTCTTTCAGCTTGGGAGAGGAATTTCATCTCAAATCTCGTCCTGAAATCTTCCCATGTTTCCACTGGCCTCTCAGCATTGGTGATCTCCTACCAATATGACGCTTCATCTTTAAGCAACCACACTTCTAGCCGTATCTTTTGCCTGTCATCAACTTCGAAGATGACAAACAGATCCTCGGTCTCCTTTAGCCAGTTTCTTGCTACTACAAAGGATTCAGTTCCATAAAAGTCCTTTCCACCCATAGCCTTGAAGTCTCTACATGTCTTTGCAAAAGCATTTCCAGGAGGAGGAGGAGGAACCGCTGCCACTGGAGGAGGAATGTCTGCTGGGCCCGCGCCATTGGCCCTAGCTTCCAGGTACCTCCTAAACCAGCCGGGTACAGGTTTTCCTTCCGGAAGGTTAAGGTCTCCAGACATGCTGAAACAAAAAGGAATGGTTTAAAACGAAGGATAGATAGATAGTGCATATGGCTTTTGGGGGATTATGCCTTTTAAAATATCAAAACTTTTCTTGAAAATGCTTCTTTAAACTTCTTTTTGAAAATAGTTTCAAATTTTTTTATCTAGTCTGGTAAACCTCGCTCTGATACCAAGTGAAACACCCCACCCTCCATTAAGGTCACTCACAAAGGGACTGTCTTAACTTTGGTGGAGGTTTGTAAGTAACAGTCACAGATAAACACAAGACAGATATGAACACATATATATAAGCAGCGGAAAAACAACAAACTTTTTATTTCATAAAATACTTGTTCATACAAAAACACTTCCATAACTGTCACATAACACTTCCAAAACATTACATCATCATTTCTGTCTTGGTTATTAAATAAAGAAGCATAAAACATAATTAAAACTGCATAAATCCCAATGATTGTATCCAACAGCCAAAGCCAAAGCAAGAGAGTCCAAACCGTACATCTACTATCTTGAAGCTTTGCAAAGAGTCAGACTAAGCTGAGTTGTTTCCTCCCTGTGGACCTGGGGGGGAGGGGCGGAAGAAAAGAAGATGAAAGAAAATAGGGTCAGACATAAAGCCTGGTAAGTCTAGTGACTCTTCGGTATGAGAATAAGAATAAGGGCATGATAGGTATAAACTGGAAGCAGGAAAGTATCATAAACTAAGATAAGGTAGTTCTAAAACGAATATATTATCGCACCCCACACTATATCTCTGCACCTACATGTATTAGTTCTGAACTGGCACCCCGTGCTGAGGGTAAAGTGATCCCATTATTCTAAAGATCGGCTCCTACTTGCATAATTACATGTGTCTTACGGCCCCAAAATATTATAGATACCTATGCTGGCCCCACCATGGGGTGTATCAAGTCCCATGGTGGCGACCCGACACAATACTAGAATGCATAGGTTATACTACTGGTGCCCCCAGTGTCCTGTTTGTCTGCTCCGAAGTGTGTGCACTCCCGCACTCCGATAGAACCCACACTGTTGCACCCACCGCCGTCGCTTTGACCGCTTACAATCAGCCCAGTAATCGTGCCCCACCCTGCCTAGTTTCAGGGTACCATGATACCTAATTTGGGTTACTACTGAAACGGGTCCCTCATTACTAGGGTTTTCTAGTCAAACATGTTAAGTGGTTAAGTGCCTGTAGTTACCTAACCCCACCCATCAGTTCATTTAACATGTTGAATTGGTTAAGTGTTTTAGTTAACTGAACCTTATCTTCTGTCCTTAGCCTCTTAAAGGACCGACCACTTACATTAGACAGATATTGTTACGGTTACTGGATGTGCCGGTCGGTTCCGGGCAGATTTACACCGTAACTCAGTCTAACCTCAGGTCCTTATTGGGCTCCATGCTTAACCACCCACATTGGATAGGTATTGTTGTGACTACTGGACAACCAGGCGTGTCCGGGCTGGTTTACATCGCAACTCAATCCAACCTCGTGTTAAGCATATTTGTATTTTCTAAATTTACATATTTGTCTTTATTACCTGTTATATGTAAGTTTGTTAACCATTAAAGGTTATGGCCCACATTCTAAGTTTAACATTTTTGGTATAAGAATTTATACCGTTTAAATGTCACAAATTTTGGCATGTGACAAACATGCCAATTTCATATATTTTTATGCCAAGTTTTCCTACCCATTTTACCCAACGTTACCCCGTCTAAATATTAGGCTAACAACTCTTAGCCTAATTTTCGTTCGCATGATTTTAACATATGATATTAGGCTAAAAACTTAGCCTAATTTAGCGCACAAAGTTTGCATAAAGGAATCTATCTACATAACATGTCATAGGTGTAAACTTATGCATAATAGGGGTGAACTTGCAAAATGATCATCATGAATGTCATAGGTGTGAACTTGGCATTTTGGCATAGCCATTATGAACATAATAGGGGTGAACTTGCAAAATGACTAAATCCAAATAGGTGTCACATAAAATGGCATAATCTTGACTTGCATAAACATAGGCCTAACCATATTTATCTAGGCATAACTTCAAACACAAAACTAGCATGTGACAAGGTTATTACATGTTCATAAAAATGTCAAATTTTGGTATTTACACAAAGATGTGAGCTAACTCAAATCATGTAGCCTATTTCAACATGAAACTTGTATTAATTGCGTAACCTCAATGGATCCAATTACAACTTGAAATGAGCATAAGAATATATATACAAGGATTTTAATCATGCTGGCATAACGGTCTTAACATAGAACATGTGTATATAAGTCTTAACTTGGACTTAGCAAAATGTAAACAATCCATGTTAACCACATAAACATAAATGTGTAAATTCTAATATTAACCACAAACTTGCAAGTGATTTTGTTTTCAATTATAAACGTTAAACAGGTCCACATCACATCAATTTATACCACAAACATCCCAATTTCATTCACAATAAAAATCATCGCAACATATATACATTGTTAACACTACACAACGTAAACATTATATAACATAATGTGATTCCAATTTCCAATTCATATCAAATCACGTTCTTTTTCGATTCACGTCTCAAACGTAACTAGACTTACAACGATCGATGAACTTAAATTCTGGATTCTGAGTTTTGAAATTGAGATGCGTTCCTTTGGGTAGACTAACGTTGATTTGATTCGTGTTTTAACTCTAACTTGGCTCGTCTCTAAGCTTTTCTACAAGTGGAGGCTCCTCTCAATTTCTTACCGACAGCATGGCGGCTCCGTCTCTAATTTCTTATGTTAATTTAGGTTGGAGTCTTAAGTTGTATTTATAGAATTTCAGATTGATTTGAGTTGTTAGATAATCATAGATGAATCTAGGCCATTCACTTCGAAAGGAGCCAACCAAAATGCAACATGTCAGCCCTAGTGGCACAGTCAAGCCTCAGAATTCGACCAGAACCCGACCAGGCCAGCCAGGGTCAAACCAGGTCGACAGGGCAGGTCGATCCCCAGGTCGACCCCCTGGTCGACCCTATGGTCGACCTGGTCACCCAGGTCGACCTCCTGGTGACCTGGTGCCTGGGCGTGAAAATTCCCGCCCAGCCCAGTTTAGGTCTGATTTTGAATTTTGAACTTCTTTTTGAACTGTTTGAATTTATTTTGAATTTTGAAACTTCTGGAGGTCATAACTTCGTCATACGGAGTCCGATTCATGCAAACTCGGAATCTATCTCAAGCAGAATTCCGAGACGATCGTAAAAGGTGAAACCCGTTTCCCTTAATTCTTTCATTTAGAATTAATTATACTTAAATTTGTTATTATACAATTAACAGAAAATTTAGGGTGTTACATTTTATTACATTCTTTATTACATTAAAAAAATGTAATCTTTGTAATGAAATCTTTATTTCATTAAAAATGTAAACTTTTATTTCAATCTATTATTACATTGAAAAATGTAATCTTCCTAATGAAATCTTTTATTTCATTAAAAATGTAAACTTCAAGGAAAAACATATTTTAAATAGCAATGGCCATTTTTAATGTTTCATTTACATTAAAAATGTAAATCCCAATGTCAATATAATTTATTTTCAAAATGTTTATTTTTAATATTGCATTTACATTAAAAATGTATATGTCAATGCCAATACATTTTATTTATCAATGTTTATTTCTAATGTTGTACATACATTAAAAATGTAAATTCAATATCAATACATTTCTATTTCAAATCTGTTTATTTTTTATGTTGCATTACATTAAAAATGTAAAATTTCATATCAATACATTTCCTTTTCAAATGTGTTTATTTTTAATGTTGCATTACATTAAAAATGTAAATCTCCAATGTAAATACATTTTTATATCAAAATGTTTTATTTTAATGTTTCATATACATTAAAAAAGTAAAATCTAATATCAAAACATTTTTATTTCAAAATGTTTATTTATTTAATGTTGCATTTTCATTTAAAATGTGAAATGCATTGTAAACACATTTTATATTACAATGTTTATTTTTACTGTTTTATTTACAATGAAAACGTAAATTTCAAATGTAAATACATTTTTATTTAACAAATGACTATTTTTGATTTACAACAAAACTTGAATTCTATGTTGACATATAATGATCATTTTCATATATATATATATTAAAAATATAATTTTTCATATTATTTAAATAATTAATATATAATAACATGAATATGACATGACCCGAACTTCCCCGGTAAGGAAAGCTTGGATTGCCTTGAGAACAACACACATCGAAATGCAGACGGAAGAACATTTCATTGTTATTACAACAATTCCATCAGATTACAAGAATATACAGAGTATGAATAAATATGCATTCGATAAATATCAGAGATTACAATAAATTACATTTAAATACATCGTAGCGGAAATAATACAAAACACAACTAGGAGAGATATACGGATACAGAGCTTTCCGGATATCATTCCAGCTGTAAACCAGGATCCTGTGAATATAAATCTGCAAAACCAAAACTACTAGCTGCCCGTGTGGAAAATAGAGGCACCCAGAGTTTAGGTTAAAACAATAAACTCTAGGTCAGTCATGTGACTGGTGTGAGAACTAAAACAATTATTTAAAACTTTACTTTAAAGGATAGTAAATCAAGGGACCACGCCGTATAACACGGAATAGGTTTCCTCCCAAGAATACTAGTGCATATAACAAAACAGCGCAATGCTCTTTGGAAAAATGAAGCTATTATAAGACCCAGGTCCCATCACACAATGCAACGCAAGCCGGAGGATAGGGTTTTCCCTTATAATAGCCAAACATGCTTGGTACGTTTAAAACAAATCATTTGATACTATTATAAGTGTATAGTGTCAAAACAATTCAAATCATAAATATCAATCATAGGCGGCATGGGTACCATCTATCATGTCGCCATACTAGGCTCTACAAATAAAACCGCAATATCACGTATTGGAAATTGGATTTCCGTCATGAGTCGAGGCAAGGGGCAAGCTCCTCTCCGTTCGAGACACTCTAGCAAATGCCTCGGGACCGCACACAACAATCCCTGGATCCTCCAAGGCCGGTCCTCTCTTACTTTTGAGGATTGGCAATTCCTGAACACACGTTTCCCGGTCCTTACAGACCTATATCCGAGGCGTCTCACATTCCAACAACCACACAGGTGAAAAGTATATAAATGTCAGGGCTGGTAGGTCACTGACACCACCATAGCTAGAAATAAACGCCGTGCACTCCTTTGGTCCTTACCCTGTTTTTGACTCATACCGAGGTGTGAGGCTCGCGAATCCACGTTATACACAAAGCTACATCACACAGACCATGTTTTGATCATCAACCACAAGACTTTGCTTTTCAACAGAAGCCTTGATCAATTGCCACTTACGCGTGCCACACTGGCAATTCACTCCATGTGACTGATGTCCATCGATATACAACCTCTGAGCTCGTACATCTCAGAGAAGGGCGTTAAGCAAGAGAATAAATTCTCTGCCGCCAAACAGATGTATATTTAATAGAGATCAATCAACACAGAATAAAATCCAATGTCAGACACACCGTCCATTTACAAGTTCGTTCTGGGTCTGAACGAAACCTGAGGCACTTTCCTCGCATATCCATCCATCTCCAAGTACGTCTGGACGATCACCAACTGATTCCCTCATCTTGGGTGTACAGCCCAATCAAGATCATCAGTAATCACCCAAACGATGTGAAGACTTCCGGTCTTCGACTACCGTCTTCATCTTCGACTTATCGCCGAATTGGTTACTCAGAATGGGTATAACCCGGCCTTTCTGAATAACCCACGTATATAATAAACAAATGTTACACAAACACAACGAACGCCTCATTCCAATTCAGAATATTCTTTTATTCAAATTTTCACACTCTTAGGGAAAGGTTCCCATTAATTTTATCAAAGATAAATTATGCTAAATTTATTCTTTAATCTTCCTTTGGATATCATTTCAAATCATGTTATGGTTTTCCAAACTAGTCGGGATTAGCAAATCACACCGAAGTAATTACTTATTTTATTTCCCAATCCCAACCTATTCATTCCATGGAGCAAAACTGGTAATACTCCATACCTAACACCACGGTGTTATCGGTAAAATTAATTACCATTTCACGTTAAAATCTAATTAAAGATTTAACTAACGCTTTGGAGCAAAACTGGTGGTACTCCATTCTCGATCACCTTTCAGATTTGATAATTTAAATTATCAACTCCCATTTCAATCTAATTAAAGATTCATTAAAACTCCACTTCGTTTTAATCTTCTCAAAAATCAATATCCTGTCTTTAACTGGGTTAAAGAACCAATGTCACCTAAAACACGATCCACGATAAACCCAAATCACATTTGATATTAAATACAAGGCTCTGAATAGAAAATATACCGGCTTATATTCAATATCAAATTCTGAAACCAACAAATATCATATTGGAAATAAGAATATAAAATATATCTTTCAAATTTCCATAACAATATTTGTATAATCACGAAATCCAACATCGAAATATTCCGAAGATAATTTCGATTCAAATCCAGTCCACTTTATATATATTGGAAATTCTGGTTATTTTCAAAACCAATTCAAATTCAATTTATTTATTTCAAAAAAATAAATTGATTTTAATTTTAGTTCAAAACTAGTTCATCTCGATAAAAATCTATTTTTATCTTTTCAAATGTGGAGTTTTTCAACCCAGTTCTTTCCAATTCACATATTATGATTTTACACAAATTATAGATATTTTTAATAATTTTATCAAGGCCCGTACAGTCGATTTCCATCAACGGCCATCGAACTGCACTTACAACGACCTTTTCCAAATTTGATTTGGACATAATTCCAAATCCAACCGTTAGATTTCAAATTTCTAATATTCATTGGAAAGCTTTTTTCGATACGAACCCAACGGTTCTGGTTTTAGGAGAATCCGACGGTCGGATCTCCCGCAACGTCAATTCGAAGTCAATGGTCGAAATTCACGAACTACCGCGGCGCGGCGCGTTCTATTCAGGCCATTATATATATATATATAATATATTATATATATATAATATATTATATATATTTCATCGATTTCCTTTTAAAACGTATTTTATAAATCGTTTTAAATTCGTTTTCAAAAACATTTCAACTCTATATTCAATTTCAAATCAAAATTGAATATTTCTTATCATTACTATATAAATGATAATATTTTCAAAACGTTATATTTTGAAATCACTTCTTTTTCTATATTCATTGTAAAAACTACTATAATCGATATAAATATCGTTCACGTCAAAATAGCGCAACTCTAATCAACACGACTTTATATATTTCAATAAATTCGTTATTCTATTCAACAAATGAATATTTATTCTTTTCAACACATGAGTCTATATTTCTTTCAACACACGACTAATCTCAACACATGAGTACTGTCAAGACACGACTATTTTTGTTATGTAAAATATTTTATAAAATTATGGTATCTATCGTTTGATTTTTAATTAGACTCCAACTGTAAAGTAGATTCTAATTTTGAATATGATAAAGATGTAAATTTTACTATTAAAATATTTTACTCAACACATGAATATTTTTATATTCTAATATTCTTTATTTTCCCAATTGGAACGAGGCCCAATCAATTACCATATAACGTTAATTATATGGATTCCATACAACACATGTATATAATGGCAACGATAAACAATCAACCATCATCCAAAGTGCACCACACAACTGCATAAACATTAAATATAAATAATTAACACTTACACAGCCTGTCGACCAATCGATCGACATACAGTTAAATAATTGGGATTAGTGTACGCCAAATATCATCCCAACACCCGTGTGGGGTTTCAAATCAACAAACACAGATTTTTATTTATGCAGTTGGGCGATGTGTAAAATTTATCATCCCAATCAATATCAGTCAAATTAGTGTATATAAACAAATCGACCGATTTGTTTATAAATATTCATTTATTCACATTCACGTTATTCATATTCACGTTAAAAAATATATTTTTAACGATAATTAATTTATTTCAACCATCTACAATTTATTATCGATTTCACATCAACATCACAAACAAATTTCACAACACATCAAACAAACATACAAGCCGTCCATGGTCTGTGGATGACGGGTGTCGGGTGCTGCTAAGCACCGTCTGCATCCTAGTATATATATATAACTAGAAAAGGAAATTTAAAGTGAGAAGTTCTCACCAATAGCTATCCCAACTCCACGACACTTCATTTGTAGAAATCTTCGTCGTTCTCTCTTTTTGTCACTTTCGTTACCCGTAGCCACTACATATAAAAAAATCACATTTTTATTTTCTTGCTATGTATATAAAAATCATAATTTTATAATCACTCCATATGGATAAAAATTCTATTTTTACATCGCTACTATATAGATAAAAATTCTATTTATACATCGCTACTATATAGATAAAAATTCTATTTTTACATTGCTACTATATAGATAAAAATCCTGTTTTTACAATGATGTTCATATAATAAAGATTATATTTTTATCATGCAATTCTCTATATAAAGATTTTGCCTTTTCAAATATAAAGAGTTCGCCTTTTCAAATATAAAAATTTCACCTTTTCATATATAAAGATTTCGCCTTTTCAAATATAAAGATTTCACCTTTTCAAATATAAAGATTTCGCCTTTTCAAATATAAAGATTTCATCTTTACTATCCATATAATATAAAAATCGTATTTTTATAATTCTACTTTATAAAAATTACATTTTTATTCTTTCTATAGTATAAAAATTATATTTTTAACCTATTTTCATTACGCTATTCATATGAAAAATCATACTTTTATTTCAAAACGATTACAGATTAAAAATCATTTTTTTATAATGAAAATCACTTCATTATGTAATATATAAAATAAAACTTACGTTTTTAACTTAAAATAAAATCAAATTTAAAAACACAGTAAAAAGAACTCACATTTATTGGAAAAAAACTGAATCTTGTGCCGGAGTTGTTGTAGCGCCGGAGGTGGCATCAGTAGTGGTCGGCGCTCATCGAAGTGGTGTTGTGGCGTGGGGCTCGAACGACTAGGGTTTCAGGAGGACACAGCGGGCTCGAGATAGAGGAGGAGAAGATAGTGGAGAAGCGGAGGAAGGAGGAGGGGAAGAGAGAGGAGGGCGGTGGGCAGGGGAGCGGTGGCGCGCGTCGATGAGGCACGGCGGTGGACTCGCGGTTCAGGGGGGTATGGTTTGTGGATCTACAGAAGGAAGGGAGGAGAGGAAGGACGAGGGAGGGTCGCGATGAGAAGATGGAGGCGCTCCTCCAATGGCGGCTCTGGCATCGAACGGCGGCTTTAGTTTTAGGTTTTTTTATTTATTCGTTTGAAATGAAACAGATGGGGGGGCAATATATATTAATATATTTTTATTTTCTTTTAGTCCAAAAAGTAGCTTTTATTTTTGAACTCGAAATCAAGCCCACCGTCTGTCGTCCATATCTAATTACCCCTATTCCGAACACAATGGGATATGTATCGCAGGCTGATTCGATCATTTCGGTCATTTTTCGTCAAAATCAACATATAACTCTATATATTGATTTTGAACGCGCATTTCAATTTACTGGGGTCACATACTAACTAGAAAAATTCCAGAAAAATATTTTCTAGCTTCGTATTGACCATACGGTCCTAACAAAACTAGTTTCGTCGAATTCTGAGACCGTTTGGAAAATGGCCAATTTCAGGTCGATTAAAATCAACTGAAACTGGTCAAATGCGTTTTCCTTTGCCACACTCACATATTGATTCTAAAAATTATGAAAATTGGAATCTAGCAATAATTTGACGTCACGGATCCAACAAAAGTGATTTCGTCGAAATCCGAGGTCATTTGCAAAATTCCCATTTTTAAGGGCCTGAATTTCATAGCGGCTATTCAGAATTTTCAACTGGACATATCTTTTGATTCCCGCTATGTAGTTTTGATTTTTAGGAATCGTTGGAAAGATATTCTCAATTAGATTCCATTATTTTTGGTTTCGCTAAAATCAGGTTTATTTTGCACCCGGTACATTCAATTGAAGTTTGAAATCGAATTATCGAACTATCGCGCCATTTTCTATTCCTTTTATAATTATAAATAATTATTTATATTCTAATGATGACGTATATAAATATATACGTTCTATTTCTATTCAAAATAAATTTCTCGCCGATATTATTAAAAATAATTCATTTTAAATGTTCAAAATTCGCTAAAATTGCCAAAATAAAATTTTTAAATTGGCTCGCATTTTTCGGGTTGTTACATTCTCTCCCACTTGAAACTTTTCGTCCCCGAAAAGGAACGAAGTCGAAAGTTGTTTAACTAATCAACTCAACTTCCAATATTTTCGTTACGGCTTAAGTTCTTCAACTTTTCAGTTTCTAAGAACTTTTCAAATTTTTCAAAATTTTGGCTAACACCCTAAATTTTCGAAAAATTTCGCCATAACCTCCCCTGCACCGGGAAAATCCCGAAATTGCCATACAGGCCCTCTGATCTCAAAATGAAAAAGAAAAAGCCAAGCGGCTAGCCAATCGGCTCATAAAATCATCACCACCCAAACAAAACAGTAAATTATGGTAAACATGTACCTATTTGTCGGGCAAACAAATTTTGTTTCTCTGCTCTAGCCTCCTTGCTATGACCTGTTCAATGTAAGTACATGTACATGCATGCAAATGCGACTAATTTTCAATACAATTCAATATTTGATTCTATTAGGCATAATGGTTCAAAATTATCAAACAAATAAACAAACAACACAAACATCAATCAATTAGTGAATTAACATTTCAAATTCATAATTTTGATACATATACAGGAAATCATGTTTTTGATGCCAAATCACAACAATGTATTCTAGCTATATAAGTTTTGGTTCTCACACCAGCCTGATGGAAATATATAGATATCACACCTTCGAAACACGAAAATAAATACTGGTGATGGCGCGCCATCATCAGAATCATGTCCGGGCGACTAGAGTGTGATTCTATATCTATCCAGTATATTAAAACTTCGAATATACGTTCATGACGCGTATATGCAAAATCTTTATATACTGGATTGTCCAAATTCAAAATAAATAAATATTCAAATACGTATAAAAGGGTTTAAATTTTCAAAACAATATTGTTTTCATTTGAAAAATATACTCTTCACACTCGTTCTAGGATACTACTGATCCTATCTCTAACGAGTCCTTATAATTGGATTTTACTAATCCAATATCTGATGAATTCTTTCGTATGGTTCTAATGTGTCTTGTTCTCGAGCACTGTAAACCAAAGCTCTGATACCAAACTGACACAGCCCGACGAAATACGGTAGGCTTTGCAACCATCCCTTCATCCCCCAAAGCAGCAGGTAAAACCCACCGTGGCTGTCACTGGTCCCCCAGTACACTTGTTTTACGGCGACCCTCTCGTGCCTCCCGGCCACTGCCTAACCAACCCCCGCAAGGGACATGTGGGGGGTAAGAGCCCAATGTTCGCCACCAAACCACATGGTGAGAACCCCCCATCATGACTGCATCAAGAACTAGTGATACTACATAACTAACACCATGGTGTTATCAGTAAAATTAATTACCATTTCACGTTCAAATCTAATTAAAGATTTAACTATCGCTTTGGAGCAAAACTGGTGGTACTCCATTCTCGATCACCTTTCAGATTTGATAATTTAAATTATCAACTCCCATTTCAATCTAATTAAAGATTCATTAAAACTCCACTTCGTTTTAATCTTCTCAAAAATCAATATCCTGTCTTTAACTGGGTTAAAGAACCAATGTCACCTAAAACACGATCCACGATAAACCCAAATCACATTTGATATTAAATACAAGGCTCTGAATAGAAAATATACCGGCTTATATTCAATATCAAATTCTGAAACCAACAAATATCGTATTGGAAATAACGATATAAAATATATCTTTCAAATTCCCATAACAATATTTGTATAATCACAAAATCCAACATCGAAATATTCCGAAGATAATTTCGATTCAAATCCAGTCCACTTTATATATATTGGAAATTCTGGTTATTATCAAAACAAATTCAAATTCAATTTATTTATTTCAAAAAAATAAATTGATTTTAATTCTAGTTCAAAACTAGTTCATCTCGATAAAAATCTATTTTTATCTTTTCAAATGTGGAGTTTTTTGTACTAGTTCTTTCCAATTCACATATTATGATTTTACACAAATTATAGATATTTTTAATAATTTTATCAAGGCCCGTACAGTCGATTTCCATCAACGGCCATCGAACTGCACTTACAGCGACCTTTTCCAAATTTGATTTGGACATAATTCCAAGTCCAACCGTTAGATTTCAAATTTCTAATATTCATTGGAAAGCTCTTTTCGATACGAACCCAACGGTTCCAGTTTTAGGAGAATCCGACGGTCGGATCTCCCGCAACGTCAATTCGAAGTCAATGGTCGAAATTCACGAACTGCCGCGGCGCGGCGCGTTCTATTCAGGCCATTATATATATATATATATATATATATATATATATATATATATATATTATATATATTTCGTCGATTTCCTTTTAAAACGTATTTTATAAATCGTTTTAAATTCGTTTTCAAAACCATTTCAACTCTATATTCAATTCCAAATCAAAATTGAATATTTCTTATCATTACTATATAAATGATAATATTTTCAAAACGTTATATTTTGAAATCACTTCTTTTTCTATATTCATTATAAAAACGACTATAATCGATATAAATATCGTTCACGTCAAAATAGCGCAACTCTAATCAACACGGCTTTATATATTTCAATAAATTCGTTATTCTATTCAACAAATGAATATTTATTCTTTTCAACACATGAATCAATATTTCTTTCAACACACGACTAATCTCCACACATGAGCACTGTCAACACACGACTATTTTTGTTATGTAAAATATTTTATAAAATTATGGTATATATCGTTTGATTTTTAATTAGACTCCAACTGTAAAGTAGGTTCTAATTTTGAATATGATAAAGATGTAAATTTTACTGTTAAAATATTTTACTCAACACATGAATAGTTTCAACACATGAATATTTTTATATTCTAATATTCTTTATTTTCTCAATTGGAATGAGGCCCAATCAATTACCATATAACGTTAATTATATGGATTCCATACAACACATGTATATAATAGCAACGATAAACAATCAACCATCATCCAAAGTGCACCACACAACTTCATAAGCATTAAATATAAATAATTAACGCTTACACAGCCTGTCGACCAATCGATTGACATACAGTTAAATAATTGGGATTAGTGTACGCCAAATATCATCCCAACACCCGTGTGGGGTTTCAAATCAACAAACACAGATTTTTATTTGTGCAGTTGGGCGATGTGTAAAATTTATCATCCCAATCAATATCAGTCAAATCAGTGTATATAAACAAATCGGCCAATTTGTTTATAAATATTCATTTATTCACATTCACGTTAAAAATTATATTTTTAACAATAATTAATTTATTTCAACCATCTACAATTTATTATCGATTTCACATCAACATCACAAATAAATTTCACAGCACATCAAACAAACATACAAGCCGTCCATGGTCTGTGGACGACGGGTGTCGGGTGCTGCTAAGCACCGTCTACATCCTAGTATATATATATAACTAGAAAAGGAAATTTAAAGTGAGAAGTTCTCACCAATAGCTATCCCAACTCCACGACACTTCATTTGTAGAAATCTTCGTCGTTCTCGCTTTTTGTCACTTTCGTTACCCGTAGCCACTACATATATAAAAATCACATTTTTATTTTCTTGCTATGTATATAAAAATTAAATTTTTATAATCACTCCATATGGATAAAAATTCTATTTTTACATCACTACTATGTAGATAAAAATTCTAATTTTACATTGCTACTATATAGATAAAAATCCTATTTTTACAACGATGTTCATATAATAAAGATTATATTTTTATCACGCTATTCTCTATATAAAGATTTCGCCTTTTCAAATATAAAGATTTCGCCTTTTCAAATATAAAAATTTCGCCTTTTCATATATAAAGATTTCGCCTTTTCAAATATAAAGATTTCGCCTTTTCAAATATAAAGATTTCGCCTTTTCAAATATAAAGATTTCGCCTTTACTATCCATATAATATAAAAATCGTATTTTTATAATTCTACTTTATAAAAATTACATTTTTATTCTTTCTATAGTATAAAAATTATATTTTTAACCTATTTTCATTATGCTATTCATATGAAAAATCATACTTTTATTTCAAAACGATTACAGATTAAAAATCATATTTTTATAATTAAAATCACTTCATTATGTAATATATAAAATAAAACTTACGTTTTTAACTTAAAATAAAATCAAATTTAAAAACACAGTAAAAAGAACTCACATTTATTGGAAAAAAACTGAATCTTGTGCCGGAGTTGTTGTAGCGCCGGAGGTGGCATCAGTAGTGGTCGGCGCTCATCGAAGTGGTGTTGTGGCGTGGGGCTCGAACGGCTAGGGTTTCAGGAGGAGGCAGCGGGCTCGAGATAGAGGAGGAGAAGACAGTGGAGAAGCGGAGGAAGGAGGAGGGGAAGAGAGAGGAGGGCGGTGGGCAGGGGAGCGGTGGCGCGCGTCGAAGAGGCACGACGGTGGACTCGCGGTTCAGGGGGGTACGGTTTGTGGATCTACAGAAGGAAGGGAGGAGAGGAAGGAGGAGGGGGGTCGCGAAGGGAAGACGGAGCCGATCCTTCGATGGCGGCTCTGGCATCGAACGGCGGCTTTAGTTTTAGGATTTTTATTTATTTATTCGTTTGAAATGAAACAAATTGTAACGACCAGGAGATTTTCAGCCTCGAAAATCGACATAAATACCTTTACCGTAACTCATGTCTGACCTTCCAAACACCGAAAAACACTGGACGTTAATAGAAAGAATTTAGAGGGGGAGATAAGAAAGAAAGAAATATTAGAATAGAAGAAGAACCAACACAACACAGAGTCTCACATCGTAGCGGAACAAAATATAATACAGAAGTAACTTTATTGAGAGCTTTAAATAAAACTTACAATTTATCAGAGTACATCACACAACGGGACAGTTATAATAACCTGTTCCCATATACAACACACAGCAGAATAGTAGCTATATAATATCATACGTCTGGACTCTTCCAACTCGTCTCTTCACAGCATTCGATAACCTGAACCTGTACACCCCGGGCTAACCCGAGCATTTACAAAACACCGGGTCAGTCTGGTGAACCAGAGTGAGATAAACTCGTACAGTATTTAAGGTATCACACAACTTGATTTTAAAGTTAAAAATCTTTCAAAGAAAAGGATAATCGTAAGACCAAACCCACACATTAACACGGATGGTTTTTACCTTACGATAACCCAAACCAGTTTTTGAAAACCAATATCTTGTCTGCTATTATAATAATGTCTAAATACAAGTAAATAGAATCTAGTAGAACGCTTGCATCTCACGCTCTACATATATAGTATACAAACAAAACCGCGGGCGCTTATTGGAGTTTGGATCCCAACTCTGACAAGGTATGGGACCACCTGCCGATAGTGTATCTCTAGAGGCGAATACACTGGGTTCAACAAGAACTTCTTACAACCCGGCCCTCACATGACTGACCACTCATTTCGCTTGAGTGTATCGAATGTATATCACCAACGGAGGTAGCTAGCCACCGTCTTCCCGAAAAGGAACAACATCGAAATAGATTTAAGAACAAAAGGATTTTCTCTAGATAGGTGATTATACACCCTAATGGGAGCGACCCACATAGCCATGCTGCCTGCCCGATTTTTGTCATTTCCCAGTTGATGAGGCTTGAGGTTTGAATTTTCTTGACAACACCTGGCCACCATTCACTTTGAATGCCACATCGTCAGATCTACCAGATATCACCAATTGACGTCCACAAAAATACTCTAGTTGGGAGCTAACCAACCATAGCAAGTTTGAAGAATTCAACGTACATGGTCCTTTGGAAATACTCTGTCAGACACTCGTCCATACAAGTCATCCAGGAACAGGATGAACCGAAGGTACTCTCCTACTGCATCTCATATAGGAATCACCCCATGGATCAGTAGCGAGAAGTCCTTGCAACCCGTAGATTCCAACAACGACAGAACCACAGTTTATCTCTTGTTGCAATCCCAGAGATTATTAGCGGTTCCTCCGTTTAATGAAGATCCACGGTCTTCGATGCTCCATCTCGATCATCTTCTGACATCTTCATGTGTTTGTTGGTCGGAATGGTTTTCGAATGTAAATTCGATCCCGGTCTTTCCGTACCAACAATCGTATTGGACAGATTTGATAGTTGGTGATTTAACTATCAAAATAAACAGTGTTTCAATCATGATAATCCAGTGAGTTCACTGGTTCAGTATTCAGCATCACTTGGCCTTTTAATTAAAAACAAATGTAAAATCAAACTCTTAAATCTTTCAATTCTAAAAGTTTTAGTTTCCTCGTATCGTCATTTAACATGAGATTTCTTCTTTAAAACCAATTCATTTCTTAGGATAATCCTATATCATATCTAGTTTTCTATTTTCATTTTCAAACAATTTACCACATTATCACGATATAATATTGGAAAAATCAATTTAACTTATTACACATACTTTACTTTATGAAACATCTTCGTTCATTACTTGACAATGATAACAAATGCTTATTAATATAGAGTAAATCTATTTAAATACTCAACTCTACATTTCCTTTTAACCTTGCGGATGTCGTTATAATTTGATGCAACTCCTTTATTCCCCTTTTCTTTGAAGTCGTCATTCATATATATGTATTTGCTCCAAAAGTATATCATTATCATTTCATTAATGAAATAATAAAGTTTATTAACCACATTTACCATTATAACTCATATAATTCTAAGATAATCCGGAAGTCGTTCAAGTTGGGATATTTAGTTACCTCTCAGACCTTGATCTACAACGTTCATATCTTAAAATAAATATAAGTTGTAATCCAAAACCAATATTTCATTCTAATCCTAATACAAATATCATTGAACTATTTTATTCAAATTACGGTTTCATAAAACCTTCTTATATATTTGAAATTTCCTTTCGCGGATATAACGATTATTCCTTAATTTAATAATTAAGCAACTTCTTATAAAAATGCCACTTTTAACACCTTCCTCTTTTCAAGCAACTTCACTTTATAATTCAGATTGGTTTACAAATCTTAAGATTTACTTCCCCTATCAGATTTACTTTTTCTAATCTCGTTTCAAATCCATTCAACCATATCCTGCTTTGGAAATCTCATTTCAATTCAAAATTCTACTTAATCCCATTATTAAGTAACGTTAATATAAAATTAACGATTTATCACTTCATCTCTTTTATATAACTCTGGTTTATCATCAAGCTCTTTATCTTACTTTCCTTTTGCTTAATTCGAATAATTAAGTAACATTTATTTTACATTATCACATTTGCTTGACCATTCCTTTCATAACTTTGTTATAAAAACTCAAGTGTTAAACAAAACCTGTTCCCACTCTCCTTTCGTCATTCAGTTGAACTCCATTTCAACTTCGATTGCTTTTTAAATGATTTCCCATTAAAAGTAATTTTCTAAATTATTATCAATTACAATAATATTTTATTTCAACCATTAACTACATTAGTAGTTAATTTCTTCATTTATTTAAAATAAGCCGTAAATTCCTTTTTAAAATCTTATTATAATCTAAACAATATTCAATAAACTATTTCTACTCAAAACATACTAATTTAATAACCAATTCAATTAACGAGTCGATTAATTTACTCAAATCACGATTTTCTTATCAACCGATTTCAATTCGTTCTTCCCCTTTAAATTAATTAATAAATAAATTTAAATAATTTCATTAAACTGTTTCTCAACAACATAATTATCCAAATTTAACCGTTAGGTCAGTTCCCTTATTCTCACATTTACAAATCTGATGAACATCAGATTTGGTTTTATAAAATCAATCTACACTTAATTATAAACATAAATATTATTATTTCCTTTTCAATAAGTTTTATTCAAAATATATATATTTCAAAACTATCTTTAGTTACAAAATAAATTTTATAATTTCAGTTCTATCGATTTACCTCCCGGTAAATCGATATAAATAAAATAATTTACTTTTAGGCCATTTCCTGCCGATTACCTAACCAATATAGCTCATTGGTTAAACACAACACAGGTTGACTTTCAAATCTATGATCAATACTCAGATAAATCATCCAACATGATAGTTCATATGATAATATGAAAATAAGTAATATATTTGAGGAATCTGGTTGGATCCCTCCAACCTGTTCTTCCCTGTATACAAAACAGTTATCACAAACCAGATTATTCAATTTCCTTTAACAGATATATAATAGTAAATAGCAACCATTTTGCATCAACCAACCATCAAAATAATTAAATCAGTTCAAACAATTCAAACAAAACACGTTTAGCTCATAAACGTGACCAACAAGGTAGGTTACCTTTATTGGAACCAATCGTTAAAAATAACGATTTGGTATTTCACTGAAATTAAACGACGGTTTAATTTCATTAGTTAAATCAATAAATAAATTATAACTAGCAAACAGTAAATCATCGGCAAACAGAGCACACGAAATAAAAACCCAATTTATATAAAATATAAATGGGGAAAAATATACTAAGTGAGTTTAACTCACTTTGGGTTTCCATCTGCGGCCAAACCAGTTCCCAAAATGTCGTGTTCTCCGATCCGGTTCTCGTACGACTGAGTTGTCCGATTCTATGTACGGATGAGAACGTTATACATACTATACACATATGATTTAATTAAATAACTACCTTAATTAAATGATTAATTATTAGTAATACTTTAATTTAATTGACTATAAATATCTTGGTTGGTCATGTTTCATTAATACCTTTAATATTATTTAGTTAACTAGACGTTTACGTGTTATAGCCAACCGGCACAAGGGACGAGATTAGGAATAATACTAACAGGACAATGCACCGCAAAATGTCATATTAACCTAATGTTCAATTCCGGTTTTAAGCAAAAACTTATAAAGATCGTTAAAACATGGTTACGCACCTATATAATTAAACTCGATTAGGCAAAATTAAGCTTGCTTAGGCATTTTAATTAAGTAATATTTAAACACATAATTATCTTCACCTGCTGTATAACCTGGAATCCATCCTCCTCCTTCCTAACAACATACGCCAATTCATTTGTCCCCTCCCATACTGTCTCCTTCCTGCGTTGCCCTTGTCTTTCCTTTCCAACCCTTTTCCTTTTGTTTCAACATTTCCATTTTTATTTTTAAAAAGGAAGGCCCGAAGCCCATTAGCATTGCCCATGTCCAAAACAACCCGCACCACCTATATACTTCCTTCTCCAAACACCAGCTCACGCATTCCCCCCACCTCCCATGTCTTTCAATGCTGCATCATTCCTTCTTCTTATTTATTTTTTAGTCCGTCCATTTTGGTTTTGCCCCCTTCGTTCAGTACTACCCAGCGCATGGCATGACCCAAAACTCCTCCTCCCCCATGCCGTTTGAAACTGCTTCCTTCTTTTAGCTTATTTTGCTCACGCCCTCTTTTTTTTTTTTTTGAACAAATGAAGAAGCCGAGTTAGAGGGGAATGAACTAAAGAGCGGTATATATATGCAATGTAACACAGGATAAGAGCAATGTCTATCATTAAGTACCCAGTAGGGAGCATTTAGCTGTGCATTGATAAGATATTATGACTGTGCACTGCATCCTTGGTCGGCAAGGTTTCATAGTTAGGGTAGACTAGGCAGCTCCTTTGATCTGCGAAGCTTGTTCAGAACGAAGTAATAGTATGAAATGAAATGTTTAGCTGGACCGATATTTGCATGTGAAGGCTCAAGCTAGTTGTACCATCTTTATGTTTTGATAAGGACTTGACGTTGTTTCGAAGAGTATAGGATAGCAGAATGTAAGTAATAGGAGTGCATGCATTTAAGTAATGCGAATTGGTACTGACAAGGGTCTGAGCAAAAGAAGGAAAGTGGACGGGCTACATATCCTCATAAATGTTGAAAAGAAAATAGTGACTTACTGCTTGTGTTTTCCTTTCAATCGAAAGATAGGAGATAATATTTTGGTCGGCTGAAGGAACAAAGACTAGGTCCACGTGTGTAATTAGGGTAGGTTATATTATTATTATATTATTAATGAAACTTCGCTGTAAAGTAACACGATAAAACTGCTACAACCGACTTCTATCTTCTGATAAAAAAGCTAATCTTAGTGTAGAAAAGTATTCCAAACCCATTGGGACAAGTTTCGTCGAAATTCGAGATCGTATGAAAAAATTTCCTTTATAAAACCAGAAATAAACATGCGTTTAATTTTTCTACGGTCACCAGATAAATCAAATCAACTTGAAACCTTCCAATCCTATAATAATTTTTCAATACGAACCCAACGGCACCAGTTTTGTCGCATTCTGAGACTGGTTCCCCGGTAGGCTATTTTTACACGCACCGCAATGCCATTTCGGACACCAATTTAGTCGGTCTCCAAAAATAACAAACTATATACCTATTCTGACTCTAATCGACGATACGAACTCAACGGAATTGGTTTCATGGCCTAATTCGATCATTTGTTCAAGTTATACCCAAATAACCCTTTATTAAATTAATTACGTGCTATAGAAACTGAACGGGCGTTTATGGCTATCGTGGTCACATACGATATCGGTTTGCCACACCATTCAACACCGTATCATAATTTAATGATACGGTTCTAATGAAACTGATTTCGTCGAAATCTGAGTCCGTTTGCAAAACGGTTATTTTAACGCGTATATTTTAATAACGATTTTCCACAGCGTCTATTCCAAAATTTGATTTGGCCATAACTAGCAAATTATAACACGAAAATCTGAATTTTTTTCTTTCATATGAAAATTATCATCAACACGGTTCCATCGTTTCTCGTTTCACAGAAATCCGACTTATATCGGATCCTGTATTCTCAGTTCAAGTTCAAAACTCGAATTTACGAGCTGCACGCCATTTTCAAGATCGATTTATAATTATATAATATATAACGTTCAAACTTCGTTTGAATTAAATATTAAATTCCATCGATATTCCAAAAAAAAATATTTAAAACTAATTTAAATATTCAGATTCAAATGGTCGAAAAACACGGGTTGTTACATTCTTCCCCCCTTAAAATAATTTCGTCCTCGAAATTGCTAAGGTAAGAAAGAACGTTACCACCCATTGTCTTTACCAATAATAAATTTAAAACTCGATTTTTATTTCCAAAACTAATCTAATTGGTTTTAAAACCAATTTATTCTAAATAAAAGAATTTTCCAAAAATCTTCAAAAAAATTCAACACCTTAAATTTTGGAAAAATTTGGCAGAGTCTCCCCTGTACGGAGGACATCTGCAATATCGCAGGTTCAAGAAATATATATTTATCGATCAAAAGGGTCGGAAAAATTCAAAAACCAAACTCGAAATTCAAATAAAACCCAAAATTTCATATTCTGCATGGGCGTACCTTTTTGCGGGCGTTATTATGCGGCAAGCAATATTTTATATTCGAGCTTGCTTAGTTATTATGCAGCTCTATTCAAACTGGATTTAATTAACTCCATAATTTTCTCTTGGATGGATTTTAAAGCTGAATTGGAACTTCTGCACCTGTTCTCAACTCAAATAAATTTCATTAGTCCGCAAAACAACATCAATTAGGTTCGAATATCTGTATCATATGATCCAACCATTTCTACACACAATCTAATCCACATGAGATTATAATTTTTTATAATCACCTTATTTATTTCTTTAATTATCCATTCAAGTTTATTGGTCTGGATGATTTATCCAACCTATTTATTTCATATTGGTTTTAACCAAGTCTATCATTTTCAGATTTATATTCAAGCAATCAACAACACAATCCAACATATCATTCACATCCAATCAAAATGATTTGCCCATATTATAATAATTTGAGAAAATCATTACTTTTATTATAAAATAAATTGGGCAAAAATAATTATATATCAAATTACAAATACGCGTTCTCATATATATAACCAACTCAATCTAGGGTATTACTAACCCCATCTTTATCGAGTTACGCCATAGAGCCAAGGTTATCACTAAACCAATAGCTCTGATACCACTGTAATGGGTCTAGGCTTTTCAACCATCAACCACTGGGCTAACCTCCCAGCGTGGCACTACAGAGATACCTCAGAACTGCTTTTACGGCCTGCCTCTCGACTCGACCAACCCACATTGTCGGGAGATGTAGGGGCAAGAGTCTCCCGTTCGCCACCAAACGCGAAGCGAGAAGCCCCTATCATCCGTACCAATTAAGCAACCAGCTCTGATACCACTGTAACGACCAGGAGATTTTCGGCCTCGAAAATCGACATAAATACCTTTACCGTAACTCATGTCTGACCTTCCAAACACCGAAAAACACTAGACGTTAATAAAAAGAATTTAGAGGGGGAGATAAGAAAGAAAGAAATATTAGAATAAAAGAAGAAGAAGAACCAACACAACACAGAGTCTCACATCGTAGCGGAACAAAATATAATACAGAAGTAACTTTATTGAGAGCTTTAAATAAAACTTACAATTTATCAGAGTACATCACACAACGGGACAGTTATAATAACCTGTTCCCATATACAACACACAGCAGAATAGTAGCTATATAATATCATACGTCTGGACTCTTCCAACTCGTCTCTTCACAGCATTCGATAACCTGAACCTGTACACCCCGGGCTAACCCGAGCATTTACAAAACACCGGGTCAGTCTGGTGAACCAGAGTGAGATAAACTCGTACAGTATTTAAGGTATCACACAACTTGATTTTAAAGTTAAAAATCTTTCAAAGAAAAGGATAATCGTAAGACCAAACCCACACATAAACACGGATGGTTTTTACCTTACGATAACCCAAACCAGTTTTTGAAAACCAATATCTTGTCTGCTATTATAATAATGTCTAAATACAAGTAAATAGAATCTAGTAGAACGCTTGCATCTCACGCTCTACATATATAGTATACAAACAAAACCGCGGGCGCTTATTGGAGTTTGGATCCCAACTCTGACAAGGTATGGGACCACCTGCTGATAGTGTATCTCTAGAGGCGAATACACTGGGTTCAACAAGAACTTCTTACAACCCGGCCCTCACATGACCGACCACTAATTTCGCTTGAGTGTATCGAATGTATATCACCAACGGAGGTAGCTAGCCACCGTCTTCCCGAAAAGGGACAGCATCGAAATAGATTTAAGAACAAAAGGATTTTCTCTAGATAGGTGATTATACACCCTAATGGGAGCGACCCACATAGCCATGCCGCCTGCCCGATTTTTGTCATTTCCCAGTTGATGAGGCTTAAGGTTTGAATTTTCTTTACAACACCTGGCCACCATTCACTTTGAATGCCACATCGTCAGATCTGCCAGATATCACCAATTGACGTCCACAAAAATACTCTAGTTGGGAGCTAACCAACCATAGCAAGTTTGAAGAAATCAACGTACGTGGTCCTTTGGAAATACTCTGTCAGACACTCGTCCATACAAGTCATCCAGGAACAGGATGAACCGAAGGTACTCTCCTACTGCATCTCATATAGGAATCACCCCATGGATCAGTAGCGAGAAGTCCTTGCAACCCGTAGATTCCAACAACGACAGAACCACAGTTTATCTCTTGTTGCAATCCCAGAGATTATTAGCGGTTCCTCCGTTTAATGAAGATCCACGGTCTTCGATGCTCCATCTCGATCATCTTCTGACATCTTCACGTGTTTGTTGGTCGGAATGGTTTTCGAATGTAAATTCGATCC
The DNA here is from genome assembly GCA_030737875.1 of Allium sativum. Taxonomy (NCBI): domain Eukaryota; kingdom Viridiplantae; phylum Streptophyta; class Magnoliopsida; order Asparagales; family Amaryllidaceae; genus Allium; species Allium sativum. The sequence goes on along the minus strand of CM060921.1, from coordinate 381,949,885 downwards.
CGGTCTTTCCGTACCAACAATCGTATTGGACAGATTTGATAGTTGGTGATTTAACTATCAAAATAAACAATGTTTCAATCATGATAATCCAGTGAGTTCACTGGTTCAGTATTCAGCATCACTTGGCCTTTTAATTAAAAACAAATGTAAAATCAAACTCTTAAATCTTTCAATTCTAAAAGTTTTAGTTTCCTCGTATCGTCATTTAACATGAGATTTCTTCTTTAAAACCAATTCATTTCTTAGGATAATCCTATATCATATCTAGTTTTCTATTTTCATTTTCAAACAATTTACCACATTATCACGATATAATATTGGAAAAATCAATTTAACTTATTACACATACTTTACTTTATGAAACATCTTCGTTCATTACTTGACAATGATAACAAATGCTTATTAATATAGAGTAAATCTATTTAAATACTCAACTCTACATTTCCTTTTAACCTTGCGGATGTCGTTATAATTTGATGCAACTCCTTTATTCCCCTTTTCTTTGAAGTCGTCATTCATATATATGTATTTGCTCCAAAAGTATATCATTATCATTTCATTAATGAAATAATAAAGTTTATTAACCACATTTACCATTATAACTCATATAATTCTAAGATAATCCGGAAGTCGTTCAAGTTGGGATATTTAGTTACCTCTCAGACCTTGATCTACAACGTTCATATCTTAAAATAAATATAAGTTGTAATCCAAAACCAATATTTCATTCTAATCCTAATACAAATATCATTGAACTATTTTATTCAAATTACGGTTTCATAAAACCTTCTTATATATTTGAAATTTCCTTTCGCGGATATAACGATTATTCCTTAATTTAATAATTAAGCAACTTCTTATAAAAATGCCACTTTTAACACCTTCCTCTTTTCAAGCAACTTCACTTTATAATTCAGATTGGTTTACAAATCTTAAGATTTACTTCCCCTATCAGATTTACTTTTTCTAATCTCGTTTCAAATCCATTCAACCATATCCTGCTTTGGAAATCTCATTTCAATTCAAAATTCTACTTAATCCCATTATTAAGTAACGTTAATATAAAATTAACGATTTATCACTTCATCTCTTTTATATAACTCTGGTTTATCATCAAACTCTTTATCTTACTTTCCTTTTGCTTAATTCGAATAATTAAGTAACATTTATTTTACATTATCACATTTGCTTGACCATTCCTTTCATAACTTTGTTATAAAAACTCAAGTGTTAAACAAAACCTGTTCCCACTCTCCTTTCGTCATTCAGTTGAACTCCATTTCAACTTCGATTGCTTTTTAAATGATTTCCCATTAAAAGTAATTTTCTAAATTATTATCAATTACAATAATATTTTATTTCAACCATTAACTACATTAGTAGTTAATTTCTTCATTTATTTAAAATAAGCCTTAAATTCCTTTTTAAAATCTTATTATAATCTAAACAATATTCAATAAACTATTTCTACTCAAAACATACTAATTTAATAACCAATTCAATTAACGAGTCGATTAATTTACTCAAATCACGATTTTCTTATCAACCGATTTCAATTCGTTCTTCCCCTTTAAATTAATTAATAAATAAATTTAAATAATTTCATTAAACTGTTTCTCAACAACATAATTATCCAAATTTAACCGTTAGGTCAGTTCCCTTATTCTCACATTTACAAATCTGATGAACATCAGATTTGGTTTTATAAAATCAATCTACACTTAATTATAAACATAAATATTATTATTTCCTTTTCAATAAGTTTTATTCAAAATATATATATTTCAAAACTATCTTTAGTTACAAAATAAATTTTATAATTTCAGTTCTATCGATTTACCTCCCGGTAAATCGATATAAATAAAATAATTTACTTTTAGGCCATTTCCTGCCGATTACCTAACCAATATAGCTCATTGGTTAAACACAACACAGGTTGACTTTCAAATCTATGATCAATACTCAGATAAATCATCCAACATGATAGTTCATATGATAATATGAAAATAAGTAATATATTTGAGGAATCTGGTTGGATCCCTCCAACCTGTTCTTCCCTGTATACAAAACAGTTATCACAAACCAGATTATTCAATTTCCTTTAACAGATATATAATAGTAAATAGCAACCATTTTGCATCAACCAACCATCAAAATAATTAAATCAGTTCAAACAATTCAAACAAAACACGTTTAGCTCATAAACGTGACCAACAAGGTAGGTTACCTTTATTGGAACCAATCGTTAAAAATAACGATTTGGTATTTCACTGAAATTAAACGACGGTTTAATTTCATTAGTTAAATCAATAAATAAATTATAACTAGCAAACAGTAAATCATCGGCAAACAGAGCACACGAAATAAAAACCCAATTTATATAAAATATAAATGGGGAAAAATATACTAAGTGAGTTTAACTCACTTTGGGTTTCCATCTGCGGCCAAACCAGTTCCCAAAATGTCGTGTTCTCCGATCCGGTTCTCGTACGACTGAGTTGTCCGATTCTATGTACGGATGAGAACGTTATACATACTATACACATATGATTTAATTAAATAACTACCTTAATTAAATGATTAATTATTAGTAATACTTTAATTTAATTGACTATAAATATCTTGGTTGGTCATGTTTCATTAATACCTTTAATATTATTTAGTTAACTAGACGTTTACGTGTTATAGCCAACCGGCACAAGGGACGAGATTAGGAATAATACTAACAGGACAATGCACCGCAAAATGTCATATTAACCTAATGTTCAATTCCGGTTTTAAGCAAAAACTTATAAAGATCGTTAAAACATGGTTACGCACCTATATAATTAAACTCGATTAGGCAAAATTAAGCTTGCTTAGGCATTTTAATTAAGTAATATTTAAACACATAATTATCTTCACCTGCTGTATAACCTGGAATCCATCCTCCTCCTTCCTAACAACATACGCCAATTCATTTGTCCCCTCCCATACTGTCTCCTTCCTGCGTTGCCCTTGTCTTTCCTTTCCAACCCTTTTCCTTTTGTTTCAACATTTCCATTTTTATTTTTAAAAAGGAAGGCCCGAAGCCCATTAGCATTGCCCATGTCCAAAACAACCCGCACCACCTATATACTTCCTTCTCCAAACACCAGCTCACGCATTCCCCCCACCTCCCATGTCTTTCAATGCTGCATCATTCCTTCTTCTTATTTATTTTTTAGTCCGTCCATTTTGGTTTTGCCCCCTTCGTTCAGTACTACCCAGCGCATGGCATGACCCAAAACTCCTCCTCCCCCATGCCGTTTGAAACTGCTTCCTTCTTTTAGCTTATTTTGCTCACGCCCTTTTTTTTTTTTTTTGAACAAATGAAGAAGCCGAGTTAGAGGGGAATGAACTAAAGAGCGGTATATATATGCAATGTAACACAGGATAAGAGCAATGTCTATCATTAAGTACCCAGTAGGGAGCATTTAGCTGTGCATTGATAAGATATTATGACTGTGCACTGCATCCTTGGTCGGCAAGGTTTCATAGTTAGGGTAGACTAGGCAGCTCCTTTGATCTGCGAAGCTTGTTCAGAACGAAGTAATAGTATGAAATGAAATGTTTAGCTGGACCGATATTTGCATGTGAAGGCTCAAGCTAGTTGTACCATCTTTATGTTTTGATAAGGACTTGACGTTGTTTCGAAGAGTATAGGATAGCAGAATGTAAGTAATAGGAGTGCATGCATTTAAGTAATGCGAATTGGTACTGACAAGGGTCTGAGCAAAAGAAGGAAAGTGGACGGGCTACATATCCTCATAAATGTTGAAAAGAAAATAGTGACTTACTGCTTGTGTTTTCCTTTCAATCGAAAGACAGGAGATAATATTTTGGTCGGCTGAAGGAACAAAGACTAGGTCCACGTGTGTAATTAGGGTAGGTTATATTATTATTATATTATTAATGAAACTTCGCTGTAATGTAACACGATAAAACTGCTACAACCGACTTCTATCTTCTGATAAAAAAGCTAATCTTAGTGTAGAAAAGTATTCCAAACCCATTGGGACAAGTTTCGTCGAAATTCGAGATCGTATGAAAAAATTTCCTTTATAAAACCAGAAATAAACATGCGTTTAATTTTTCTACGGTCACCAGATAAATCAAATCAACTTGAAACCTTCCAATCCTATAATAATTTTTCAATACGAACCCAACGGCACCAGTTTTGTCGCATTCTGAGACTGGTTCCCCGGTAGGCTATTTTTACACGCACCGCAATGCCATTTCGGACACCAATTTAGTCGGTCTCCAAAAATAACAAACTATATACCTATTCTGACTCTAATCGACGATACGAACTCAACGGAATTGGTTTCACGGCCTAATTCGATCGTTTGTTCAAGTTATACCCAAATAACCCTTTATTAAATTAATTACGTGCTATAGAAACTGAACGGGCGTTTATGGCTATCGTGGTCACATACGATATCGGTTTGCCACACCATTCAACACCGTATCATAATTTAATGATACGGTTCTAATGAAACTGATTTCGTCGAAATCTGAGTCCGTTTGCAAAACGGTTATTTTAACGCGTATATTTTAATAACGATTTTCCACAGCGTCTATTCCAAAATTTGATTTGGCCATAACTAGCAAATTATAACACGAAAATCTGAATTTTTTTCTTTCATATGAAAATTATCATCAACACGGTTCCATCGTTTCTCGTTTCACAGAAATCCGACTTATATCGGATCCTGTATTCTCAGTTCAAGTTCAAAACTCGAATTTACGAGCTGCACGCCATTTTCAAGATCGATTTATAATTATATAATATATAACGTTCAAACTTCGTTTGAATTAAATATTAAATTCCATCGATATTCCAAAAAAAAATATTTAAAACTAATTTAAATATTCAGATTCAAATGGTCGAAAAACACGGGTTGTTACATTCTTCCCCCCTTAAAATAATTTCGTCCTCGAAATTGCTAAGGTAAGAAAGAACGTTACCACCCATTGTCTTTACCAATAATAAATTTAAAACTCGATTTTTATTTCCAAAACTAATCTAATTGGTTTTAAAACCAATTTATTCTAAATAAAAGAATTTTCCAAAAATCTTCAAAAAAATTCAACACCTTAAATTTTGGAAAAATTTGGCAGAGTCTCCCCTGTACGGAGGACATCTGCAATATCGCAGGTTCAAGAAATATATATTTATCGATCAAAAGGGTCGGAAAAATTCAAAAACCAAACTCGAAATTCAAATAAAACCCAAAATTTCATATTCTGCATGGGCGTACCTTTTTGCGGGCGTTATTATGCGGCAAGCAATATTTTATATTCGAGCTTGCTTAGTTATTATGCAGCTCTATTCAAACTGGATTTAATTAACTCCATAATTTTCTCTTGGATGGATTTTAAAGCTGAATTGGCACTTCTGCACCTGTTCTCAACTCAAATAAATTTCATTAGTCCGCAAAACAACATCAATTAGGTTCGAATATCTGTATCATATGATCCAACCATTTCTACACACAATCTAATCCACATGAGATTATAATTTTTTATAATCACCTTATTTATTTCTTTAATTATCCATTCAAGTTTATTGGTCTGGATGATTTATCCAACCTATTTATTTCATATTGGTTTTAACCAAGTCTATCATTTTCAGATTTATATTCAAGCAATCAACAACACAATCCAACATATCATTCACATCCAATCAAAATGATTTGCCCATATTATAATAATTTGAGAAAATCATTACTTTTATTATAAAATAAATTGGGCAAAAATAATTATATATCAAATTACAAATACGCGTTCTCATATATATAACCAACTCAATCTAGGGTATTACTAACCCCATCTTTATCGAGTTACGCCATAGAGCCAAGGTTATCACTAAACCAATAGCTCTGATACCACTGTAATGGGTCTAGGCTTTTCAACCATCAACCACTGGGCTAACCTCCCAGCGTGGCACTACAGAGATACCTCAGAACTGCTTTTACGGCCTGCCTCTCGACTCGACCAACCCACATTGTCGGGAGATGTAGGGGCAAGAGTCTCCCGTTCGCCACCAAACGCGAAGCGAGAACCCCCTATCATCCGTACCAATTAAGCAACCAGCTCTGATACCACTGTAACGACCAGGAGATTTTCGGCCTCGAAAATCGACATAAATACCTTTACCGTAACTCATGTCTGACCTTCCAAACACCGAAAAACACTGGACGTTAATAAAAAGAATTTAGAGGGGGAGATAAGAAAGAAAGAAATATTAGAATAAAAGAAGAAGAAGAACCAACACAACACAGAGTCTCACATCGTAGCGGAACAAAATATAATACAGAAGTAACTTTATTGAGAGCTTTAAATAAAACTTACAATTTATCAGAGTACATCACACAACGGGACAGTTATAATAACCTGTTCCCATATACAACACACAGCAGAATAGTAGCTATATAATATCATACGTCTGGACTCTTCCAACTCGTCTCTTCACAGCATTCGATAACCTGAACCTGTACACCCCGGGCTAACCCGAGCATTTACAAAACACCGGGTCAGTCTGGTGAACCAGAGTGAGATAAACTCGTACAGTATTTAAGGTATCACACAACTTGATTTTAAAGTTAAAAATCTTTCAAAGAAAAGGATAATCGTAAGACCAAACCCACACATAAACACGGATGGTTTTTACCTTACGATAACCCAAACCAGTTTTTGAAAACCAATATCTTGTCTGCTATTATAATAATGTCTAAATACAAGTAAATAGAATCTAGTAGAACGCTTGCATCTCACGCTCTACATATATAGTATACAAACAAAACCGCGGGCGCTTATTGGAGTTTGGATCCCAACTCTGACAAGGTATGGGACCACCTGCTGATAGTGTATCTCTAGAGGCGAATACACTGGGTTCAACAAGAACTTCTTACAACCCGGCCCTCACATGACCGACCACTAATTTCGCTTGAGTGTATCGAATGTATATCACCAACGGAGGTAGCTAGCCACCGTCTTCCCGAAAAGGGACAGCATCGAAATAGATTTAAGAACAAAAGGATTTTCTCTAGATAGGTGATTATACACCCTAATGGGAGCGACCCACATAGCCATGCCGCCTGCCCGATTTTTGTCATTTCCCAGTTGATGAGGCTTAAGGTTTGAATTTTCTTTACAACACCTGGCCACCATTCACTTTGAATGCCACATCGTCAGATCTGCCAGATATCACCAATTGACGTCCACAAAAATACTCTAGTTGGGAGCTAACCAACCATAGCAAGTTTGAAGAAATCAACGTACGTGGTCCTTTGGAAATACTCTGTCAGACACTCGTCCATACAAGTCATCCAGGAACAGGATGAACCGAAGGTACTCTCCTACTGCATCTCATATAGGAATCACCCCATGGATCAGTAGCGAGAAGTCCTTGCAACCCGTAGATTCCAACAACGACAGAACCACAGTTTATCTCTTGTTGCAATCCCAGAGATTATTAGCGGTTCCTCCGTTTAATGAAGATCCACGGTCTTCGATGCTCCATCTCGATCATCTTCTGACATCTTCATGTGTTTGTTGGTCGGAATGGTTTTCGAATGTAAATTCGATCCCGGTCTTTCCGTACCAACAATCGTATTGGACAGATTTGATAGTTGGTGATTTAACTATCAAAATAAACAGTGTTTCAATCATGATAATCCAGTGAGTTCACTGGTTCAGTATTCAGCATCACTTGGCCTTTTAATTAAAAACAAATGTAAATTCAAACTCTTAAATCTTTCAATTCTAAAAGTTTTAGTTTCCTCGTATCGTCATTTAACATGAGATTTCTTCTTTAAAACCAATTCATTTCTTAGGATAATCTTATATCATATTTAGTTTTCTATTCTCATTTTCAAACCATTTACCACATTATCACGATATAATATTGGAAAAAATCAATTTAACTTATTACACATACTTTACTTTACGAAACATCTTCGTTCATTACTTGACAGTGATAACAAATGCTTATTAATATAGAGTAAATCCATTTCAATACTCAACTCTACATTTCCTTTTAACCTTGCGGATGTCGTTATAATTTGATGCAACTCCTTTATTCCCCTTTTCTTTGAAGTCATCATTCATATATATGTATTTGCACCAAAAGTATATCATTATCATTTCATTAATGAAATAATAAAGTTTATTAACCACATTTACCATTATAACTCATATCATTCTAAGATAATCCGGAAGTCGTTCAAGTTGGTGTATTTAGTTACCTCTCAGACCTTGATCAACAACATTCATACCTTAAAATAAATATAAGTTGTAATCCAAAACCAATATTTCATTCTAATCCTAATACAAATATCATTGAACTATTTTATTCAAATTACGGTTTCATAAAACCTTATTATATATTTGAAATTTCCTTTCGCGGATATAACGATTATTCCTTAATTTAATAATTAAGCAACTTCTTATAAAAATGCCACTTTTAACACCTTCCTCTTTTCAAGCAACTTCACTTTATAATTCAGATTGGTTTACAAATCTTACGATTTACTTCCCCTATCAGATTTACTTTTTCTAATCTCGTTTCAAATCCATTCAACCATATCCTGCTTTGGAAATCTCATTTCAATTCAAAATTCTACTTAATCCCATTATTAAGTAACGTTAATATAAAATTAACGATTTGTCACTTCATCTCTTTTATATAACTCTGGTTTATCATCAAACTCTTTATCTTACTTTCCTTTTGCTTAATTCGAATAATTAAGTAACATTTATTTTACATTATCACATTTGCTTGACCATTCCTTTCATAACTTTGTTATAAAAACTCAAGTGTTAAACAAAACCTGTTCCCACTCTCCTTTCATCATTCAGTTGAACTCCATTTCAACTTCGATTGCTTTTTAAATGATTTCCCATTAAAAGTAATTTTCTAAATTATTATCAATTACAATAATATTTTATTTCAACCATTAACTACATTAGTAGTTAATTTCTTCATTTATTTAAAATAAGCCGTAAATTCCTTTTTAAAATCTTATTATAATCTAAACAATATTCAATAAACTATTTCTACTCAAAACATACTAATTTAATAACCAATTCAATTAACGAGTCGATTAATTTACTCAAATCACGATTTTCTTATCAACCGATTTCAATTCGTTCTTCCCCTTTAAATTAATTAATAAATTAATAAATTAATTTAAATAATTTCATTAAACTGTTTCTCAACAACATAATTATCCAAATTTAACCGTTAGGTTAGTTCCCTTATTCTCACATTTACAAATCTGATGAACATCAGATTTGGTTTTATAAAATCAATGTACACTTAATTATAAACATAAATATTATTTCCTTTTCAATAAGTTTTATTCAAAATATATATATTTCAAAACTATCTTTAGTTACAAAATAAATTTTATAATTTCAGTTCTATCGATTTACCTGCCGGTAAATCGATATAAATAAAATAATTTACTTTTAGGCCATTTCCTGCTGATTACCTAACCAATATAGCTCATTGGTTAAACACAACACAGGTTGACTTTCAAATCAATGATCAATACTCAAATAAATCATCCAACATGATAGTTCATATGATAATATGAAAATAAGTAATATATTTGAGGAATCCGGTTGGATCCCTCCAACCTGTTCTTCCCTGTATACAAAACAGTTATCACAAACCAGATTATTCAGTTTCCTTTAACAGATATATAATAGTAAATAGCAACCATTTTGCATCAACCAACCATCAAAATAATTAAATCAGTTCAAACAATTCAAACAAAACACGTTTATCTCATAAACGTGACCAACAAGGTAGGTTACCTTTATTGGAACCAATCGTTAAAAATAACGATTTGGTATTTCACTGAAATTAAACGACGGTTTAATTTCATTAGTTAAATCAATAAATAAATTATAACTAGCAAACAGTAAATCATCGGCAAACAGAGCACACGAAATAAAAACCCAATATATATAAAATATAAATGGGGAAAAATATACTGAGTGAGTTTAACTCACTTTGGGTTTCCATCTGCGGCCAAACCAGTTCCCAAAATGTCGTGTTCTCCGATCCGGTTCTCGTACGACTGAGTTGTCCGATTCTGTGTACGGATGAGAATGTTATACATACTATACACATACGATTTAATTAAATAACTACCTTAATTAAATGATTAATTATTAGTAATACTTTAATTTAAATGGCTATAAAAATCTTGGTTGGTCACGTTTCATTAATACCTTTAATATTATTTAGTTAACTAGATGTTTACGTGTTATAGCCAACTGGCACAAGGGACGAGATTAGGAATAATACTAACAAGACAGTGCACCGCAAAATGTCATACTAACCTAATGTTCAATTCCGGTTTTAAGCAAAAACTTATAAAGATCGTTAAAACATGGTTACGCACCTATATGCTTAAACTCGATTAGGCAAAATTAAGCTAGCTTAGGCATTTTAATTAAGTAATATTTAAACACATAATTATCTTCACCTGCTGTATAACCTGGAATCCATCCTCCTCCTTCCTAACAACCTACACCAATTCATTTGTCCCCTCCCATACTGTCTCCTTCCTGCGTTTCCCTTGTCTTTCCTTTCCAACCCTTTTCCTTTTGTTTCAATATTTCCATTTTTATTTTTAAAAAGGAAGGCCCGAAGCCCATTAGCCTTGCCCATGTCCAAAACAACTCGCACCACCTATATACCTCCTTCTCCAAACACCAGCTCACGCATTCCCCCCACCACCCCTGTCTTTCAACGCTGCATCATTCCTTCTTCTTCTTCTTCTTCTTTTTTTTTAGTCCGTCCATTTTGGTTTTGCCTCCTTCGTTCAGTACTACCCAGCGCATGGCATGACCTAAAACTCCTCCTCCCCCATGCCGTTTGAAACTGCTTCCTTCTTTTAGCTTATTTTGCTCACGCCCTCTTTTTTTTTTCTTTTTTTTTTGAACAAATGAAGAAGCCGAGTTGGAGGGGAATGAACTAAAGAGCGGTATATATAGGCAATGTAACACAGGATAAGAGCAATGTCTATCATTACGTACCCAGTAGGGAGCATTTAGCTGTGCATTGATAAGATATTATGACTGTGCACTGCTTCCTTGGTCGGCAAGGTTTCATAGTTAGGGTAGACTAGGCAGCTCCTTTGATCTGCGAAGCTCATTCGGAACGAAGTAACAGTATGAAATGAAATGTTTAGCTGGACCGATATTTGCATGTGAAGGCTCAAGCTAGTTGTACCATCTTAATGTTTTGATAAGGACTTGACGTTGTTTTGAAGAGTATAGGATAGCAGAATGTAAGTAATAGGAGTGCATGCATTTAAGTAATGCTAATTGGTACTGACAAGGGTCTGAGCAAAAGAAGGAAAGCGGACGGGCTACATATCCTCATAAATGTTGAAAAGAAAATAGTGACTTACTGCTTGTGTTTTCCTTTCAATCGAAAGACAGGAGATAATATTTTGGTCGGCTGAAGGAACAAAGACTAGGTCCACGTGTGTAATTAGGGTAGGTTATATTATTATTATATTATTAATGAAACTTCGCTGTAAAGTAACACGATAAAACTGCTACAACCGACTTCTATCTTCTGATAAAAAAGCTAATCTTAGTGTAGAAAAGTATTCCAGACCCATTGGGACAAGTTTCGTCGAAATCCGAGATCGTATGAAAAAATTTCCTTTATAAAACCAGAAATAAACATGCGTTTAATTTTTCTACGGTCACCAGATAAATCAAATCAACTTGAAACCTTGCAATCCTATAATAATTTTTCAATACGAACCCAACGACACCAGTTTTGTCGCATTCTGAGACTGGTTCCCCGGTAGGCTATTTTTACACGCACCGCAATGCCATTTCGTACACCAATTTAGTCGGTCCCCAAAAATAATAAACTATAAACCTATTCTGACTCTAATCGACGATACGAACTCAATGGAATTGGTTTCACGGCCTAATTCGATCGTCTGTTCAAGTTATACCCAAATAACCCTTTATTAAATTAATTACGTGCTATAGAAATTGAACGGGCGTTTATGGCTACCGTGGTCACATTTGATATCGGTTTGCCACACCATTCAACACCGTATTATAATTTAATGATACAGTTCTAATGAAACTGATTTCGTCGAAATCTGAGTCCGTTTGCAAAACGGCTATTTTAACGCGTATATTTTAATAACGATTTTCCACAGCGACTATTCCAAAATTTGATTTGGCCATAACTAGCAAATTATAACACGAAAATCTGAATTTTTCTCTTTCATATGAAAATTATCATCAACTCGGTTCCATCGTTTCTCATTTCATAGAAATCCGACTTATATCGAATCCTGTATTCTCAGTTCAAGTTCAAAACTCGAATTTACGAACTGCACGCCATTTTCAAGGTCGATTTATAATTATATAATATATAACGTTCAAACTTCGTTTGAATTAAATATTAAATTCCATCGATATTCCAAAAAAATATATTTAAAACTAATTTAAATATTCAGATTCAAATGGTCGAAAAACACGGGTTTTTACACAGATGGGGGGGGGCAATATATATTAATATATTTTTATTTTCTTTTAATCCAAGAAGTAGCTTTTTATTTTCGAACTCGAAATTAGGCCCACCGCCTGTCGTCCATAGCTAATTACCCCCATTCCGAACACAATGGGATATGTATCGCAGGATGATTCGATCATTTCGATCAGTTTTCATCAAAATCAACATATAACTCTATATATTGATTTTGAACGCGCATTTCAATTTATTGGGGTCACATACTAACTAGAAAAATTCCAGAAAAATATTTTCTAGCTTCGTATTGACCATACGGTCCTAACAAAACTAGTTTCGTCGAATTCTGAGACCATTTGGAAAATGGCCAATTTCAGGTCGATTAAAATCAACTAAAACTGGTCAAATGCGTTTTCCTTTGCCATGCTCACATATTGATTCTAAAAATTATGAAAATTGGAATCTAGCAATAATTTGACGTCACGGATCCAACAAAAGTGGTTTCGTCGAAATCCGAGGTCGTTTGCAAAATTCCCATTTTTAAGGGCCCGAATTTCATAGCGACTATTCAGAATTTTCAACTGGACATGTCTTTTGATTCCCGCTATGAAGTTTTGATTTTTCGGATTCGTTGGAAATATATTCTCAATTAGATTCCATTATTTTTGGTTTCGCTAAAATCCGATTTATTTTGCACCCGGTACATTCAATTGAAGTTTGAAATCGAATTATCGAACTACCGCGCCATTTTCTATTCCTTTTATAATTATAAATAATTATTTATATTCTAACGACGACGTATATAAATATATACGTTCTATTTCTATTCAAAATAATTTCTCGTCGATATTATTTAAAATAATTCATTTTAAATGTTCAAAATTCGCTAAAATTGCCAGAATAAATTTTTTAAATTGGCTCGCATTTTCCGAGTTGTTACAGAATATTTATAACACCAGAAAATTTCGATAGCATAACGGTAGGGTAATTAAAACCGGCACCGTCCCGATGTAAGACTCCTCGCACTACCTTAGGCCTCGCGGCGTTTACAGGGGGTTTAATTTCCTAATACATTTTTCTAGGCAATCTAATGCCACAATATCAACCAATTTCATTTCAACCACAATCAAACACCAAAAATCAACTAATTACATACCATAAAACAACCTAGTCGTCCATGGTCTGTGGACGACGGGTGTCGGGAGTTTCTAAACTCCGTTTGCATCCTAATATAATATTATTTTATTAATTTGGATTCAGAAATCTCACTTTACTTTCGGCTTCGCCAAAAATTGTTGCAACCTCCAAAAATTCTCCGGTCTCTTCTAGAATGTAGAAGACGTCGTCACGGTATCGGTATCTCTTGTTTCACTGGATTCGATAACATAGCAAAAGAATATGATTTTTATTCCATAATCATGTTTTGCGACAGTTTTAAAGTGTTGAAACGGTTTAATTTAATTAAAACCGTACCTCTCCAAATCAGTTCAAAACTAGGTCAACGTTTTTCTTCCAATCCGTGTATTGATCTGTCGATCAGTCTTCACCACAATGTAGATATCCGGGAGGCGCGCGCAACTGTGGTGGTAAGGTCCAACTCGCGGCGGCGGTGAAGGGGTGGCGGCGCTCTGAAGTCCGCAACTTCACGGCGGTGGTTCTCCACGATGGAGCGACGATAAGGGGTGTGGACGGTCTTGATTTGAAGAGGAGAGGAAGGTCTTCAAAAGCTTCAACTAGGTCGAAGGGTTTTGATGAGCGGATTCGCCAGAACGGAGGAGAGAAGGTGGCGAGGTTTTTCCATCGTTGAACAGTAAAGGGGCATTGTGAAAATGAAATACGATTATACGCTATACGCGTAGGTGTGGCAATTAGACCCGACCCGATGGACCTGAATCCGACCCGATGGGTCTCTGTTCTAGGCGGATTGGGTTTTGTCGGGTCTAAACTATACATTTCAAAAATCTGGACCGAACCCGACCCGAGCTTTGGTTTGGGTCGTGTCGGGTTAAAGCTCGGGTCGGGTCCGACTGAATAATAACACTAAAAATACATATATTTTAATGTTTTTTTGTCGGGTCTTTCGGGTCGGGTCTATGCGGGTCGGGTTTGATCGGGTCTTGATGGTATTTTTCATCACCTAGACCCGACCCAAGACCCATCGGGTTCGGTTCGGGTTCGGGTCTTGTCGGGCCGGTTCGGTTCGGGTTTTCGGTTCTTGGTTCTAATTGTCAGCCCTATATACGTGTATTTATACCGTATTTCCATTTTATTTAATTCTATTTAATTTCAATTTAATTTTTATATTGCTCCTAACTCCAAATCAAACGCAACGAGTGTCGCCCCCAGCTAAATACCCCCATTCTGGACACAATGGGATATGTCCAGTAAGCCAATTCAATTGTTTCGATAGGTTTTTCTTTAAATTTAAATATAAAATATTTAATTATTTTATTTTGATCATACATTTTAATTTACAAGGGCCACGGACTGACTCCAAAAATTCCTGAAAAACAAAAGCTCTATTTTGACGATACGATCCTGACAAAATTAATTTCGTCGAATTTGGAGAACGTTTAAAAAATGGCGATTTTCTGGTCGATCCAAATTGACTGAAATTGACAAAACATATTTTCTTTTTCCACAATCACAAATTAATTCCAAAAAAATTATGAAAATTGGAATCCTGCAATAATTTGACATTCCGGATCCAACCAGTGTGGTTTCATCGAAAATGGAGGTCGTTTGCAAAATGGCTATTTATACGGGCTATATTAAAATATATATATAAATTCCGTAGCGACTATTCTGAATATTAAACTGGACATAACTTTTGATTCCCAGTATGAAATTTCGATTTTTCAGATTCGTTGGAAAGATATTTTTAAACAGATTTAAATATTTTTTGTTTTACTGAAATCCGCTTTATTTTGAATCATGTACATTCAATTGAAGTTTGAAATCGAATTTTCAAAATACCATGCCATTTTAGGCTCGTAATATAATTAAAATAAAATTATTCATTCTAACTTCGATTTGAATAAATTTTTCGTTGTTATTATTTAAAATAAATTATTTTAAATATTAAAATTCTTTAAAATTTCTAAAATAAAATTTTTAAATTGGTTCAGAATTTCCGGGTTGTTACACTTGTCCTAGGGAGAAGTGGAAATTATAACTTAGGCTATTATAAATGAAAAGGGGAATAGACTAACTTATATAAGGGGATAAGCTGTACTTAATTTTAAATTAAGTTATTTACAAGAACAAGAATGTAAAATCTACGGATGAGGACAACATAAGTTTTATTTATGGAGAGGAAACTTATTAGTAAACCTTAGTTAAGAGAACTAATTTAATTAGTAGACAATGATAAGATGGAATTATGATTAAATGAGAAAGAATGAGTAAAACTTGTAAAATGAAATAAGTTGTATTTAATCATAAATGGTAAGTGACATGTTAATTAGGAAACATGTGAGTTGAGATATACTTAATAACATATTAAGTAGAACATGTTATTGTAATGATGTACCCAAGCAAGAATACTAAAGAGATTGTGGATTACAGACCTTGGGCCACAATCTAAAGAATAACATGTTGTGGGCTTATTAATGAGCTTAAATGGGTTAAGTTTTATAACCAAAATTAATAAGCAAGAGGAACTTGGTAAATTGATTAAGAATTCAATATGAATGAGAATAACCAAGTTAAACGAAAACCTGATGAGGTAAGGCAAGCGCGTAAAAGAATGTTTATACATAGTGTCTAACAACATATTAAAGTGAGGCGCTTGGACCAGTCCACACATTTAAGGGTGAATAACCCAACGGGGTAGATCATCGTAGTGTTATAAGGCATGAGGGGGAGCGCATATTAATCTGATTGTTCTGACGACTCTGAAGGATTGGAAAGGGAAGCACGCGGCTTCCTGAGGTACGTAAGGTGCTCCTAATAGTCCTCTATGTAGTGGCAGATGTTTTAAGCTGTGCTCGTAGAGGTTGGGTCTGCGTGCAACTACTAGGTTAGTTGGCCTTGACTATAGAAGTAGCTATGCAGTCAGAATGTTGTGACGCGGTGACACCAGGGTAATTCGGCAGTTGCCTCAATGAGGATGCGAAGGGTCATGACCAACAAGGATAGTAGATCATCGGATATCCATCATCGGCAACCAGTAGGATGCAGAAAGACTAGAGCTAAAACCAATAGACCATTCACCCTTCACTATCGGGGTATGATGGTTGAGGGAAGATGCTGAATGGATGTTTAGATTGTTTTCTATATGGCAGTCGTTTAGCTCTTGTTGTCTTTACTAGTTGAGGGTGGGCCCGGGTAGGGCCATAGCCACCGTGAAAACAGACCCTAGGAATATCTGTAGAGGCTCTTAAAACGGGCTTATACAGATGTGGAAAAGCTCCCGACTGAATTCCGTGTTTCTTGTATCGCCTGGCCATGGAACTCAATGCACATTAGAGGACGTGCGATTGAGGCATCGAGCTACAATTACAGTACATACATGGGAAAGTCTAGATACATGCATGACTACTCTGGGTGATGTATCATAGACTTGAGGGCATTACTTCGGAATGAAATCTGATTCAATCGACGGTGGCAGTCCGTACGTTTACGTAGCATAGTAATGACAGATATATGCAAAACGTAACATTATTATATAGAGATCCGTACGTCACTCCGGCATGCGATGAGGGACTGCGTACTTTTCTGTGGTATTATAAGGGAGACGGTGTGGGTGGGATTCCGTGAGGTGTACCTCAATATTGAAAAGTAGCTACATATATACCATATTAGGTTAATCCACTAGGAAGTAAATGTGTACGGCGTGTGTATAAGCGTTAAGTTCCGTTAACCCAAGTAACCTAAAAATCAAGAAAATGTAATGGATTGGTATTTGTAGGGATCATTCTGTTTCAGAGATACTAGTATTGGTGCGGTGTAGAGAAACGTACTTAAGAAGCGCAGTATATTCCATTCAAACTTATCTTGCTCAGTTCACACTTGTCCTTTTTATTGTTATCTTGTTCTTCCAGTTTTTATATACCTGACATGATACTTTTATTTATTTATATTTAAAAGTAACTAGACTCTCCAGACTTTATGTCTGACTCGTTTTGTTTCCTCTTCTCTCTCTTCAGTTCCCCCCAGGTTCTCAGGGTGGATGTGCTTAGAGTTGATTTGGATTCTTTCATCTTAGCTTGGATTTTGGATATTAATTTACTGCTTTGACTTCTTGTCAACTCTCTTATGGCTTCGCAAGGGAAATATGGTTTTATGCTTTTGTACTCTGATATTTTTGGCAAGATAGATTATTAATGTAATTGGTTATTTCAAACTTATGATGTAAACTCAGTATTTGGGACCATGATGTTTTGATTTAAATAAAGTTTTTAATTTTGCTGCTATTTTACATGTCTCTCTTGTGATATTATGTTCTTATTTACCTATAACGCTTCACGAAACTTAGTGCATTGTATATAGAGTGACATTAACAAACGTTGGGTGTCACAATCTCTCTTCTTCATTTCCATGCCTCCATTACACCCTTTTCTTCTCTAAATAAAAATAAGTTTTAAAATAAGATTTGTTTGCAATTTTTGAGAAAGATTATTTTTTTTAGGGATTTCTTACAAAGGCCATTGAATTTGCAATTTCAAGTGAGACTTATGTGATTATTAGATTTCTAATAAGTTAAATTTAAATCTATAAAATAGAGTTATAGTTGTTTCAGATTTGGATTATTCATAGCTTTTAGACCCAAATTATTACGGTCTAACTTCAAATTCAATTGTCTCTATTTTTTTTGAATTTTTTCTATCTGTTTTTACAATATTTTTATTCATATTTCTGTAAGCTATTATGTCAGATCTTTTCTTCTCTTTTTCTATTTTTCTTAGATCTTGCAGTTACTTAAAAATCTATAAATTAGCGAGTTCTAGAGGAGTCCGCAAGAAACTTTGGGGACACAACTCAGGCTGAGTACTGCTTATCACCCTCAGACGAATGGATAGACTAAGAGTGAATAGGATTTTGGAGGACCTACCGAGGATGTGTAATTTAAACTTCGGAGGGATATGGAAGGATCATTTACCTCTTGTGGAATTCACATATAATAATAGCTTTCAGTCTAGCATTTCATGGAACCCTTCATGGCCCTGTATGAACGACCTTGCAGATTTCTGTTATGTTGGTAGGATTCTACAGACAGGCTTCCTCTTAGGTCGAAAATGATTCGGAAAACCACT
Source organism: Allium sativum (assembly GCA_030737875.1). NCBI lineage: Eukaryota > Viridiplantae > Streptophyta > Magnoliopsida > Asparagales > Amaryllidaceae > Allium > Allium sativum. The sequence continues at coordinate 381,931,084 of CM060921.1, read as the reverse complement.
GATAAGTCTGAGTTAATTAGAAAGAGGATGCATGCATCACAGGATATGAAAAAGTCATATGCGGATAAAGAAAGATCAACTTAGATTTTGCTATTGGATATTTGGTCTTTATCAAAGTTCACAGATATGGAACATGGTGAGGTTCGGCTCAGCGGGCCAGTTTGCCCCGAGGTTTGTTGGACCATTCCCAATCATGGACAAGATTGGGAAGATGTCTTATAAAGTTCGACTATTAGAGAGATTATAAGGTGTTCATGACGTATTCCATGTATTGCACTTGCGGAAGTGCCTATATGATTCAGCCGTGGCGGTGGAACCCAGCGCATTAGAAGATGTGAAGATCGAACGAGAGGCAATCATTCGACGAGCACCTCGGCAGATCTTAGATTTTGAGACAACAAGATGAGAAACAAGATAGTAAGATTGGTCATGGTGCAGAGGGGAGACGAGGATGGTGAGGCCACTTGGAAACCCAAAGAGAATGTGGGTATTTCTTATCCCAATCTGTTTGATGGTACGTTCTAATCTTTTTCGGTCTTTAGTTCTTAGGTTCTATTTTTTAAATTCCAACTGATTTTAGTATAAACCTATAAATGATAGAATATGTTTGAAACATGTCGTTGAAACATGTTGTGTTTGATGTTTGCAAATGGATGCAAGTGTTTGTAGGTGGATGCATATACACACACTAGGCACTATGATCAACTGAATAGGACACTTACATATGCATATGGATATGTGTGCATTTTATTTATTTCTATTGTTGTAATATATGTATGTCATCATATGGTTGTTGCATATGGATGATGTTTGATGCACACACATAGAATTATCTGTTATCATTAGGATTTTTACATACATTTGGATGCATGACACAAACATAATTGCATAAAAAGGAGGTCAACTGAATCAGTAGACTACCTAATGTTTTGCACTAGTTAGGGTCATATACTACACTACATTATTGCATAAGTACATAAATTGCATCAGAAAAATTATGGACAATGGTTTTTAGTGGATGATTCATGAGTAGATGGATGTAGGAAACACTTATATTATTTTTCTACCTTAGAGATTCCGGGGACGAAATCCTTTGAGTATGAGAGAATGTAACGACCCAAATGTTAACAAATGATAATCAATTATTGAATTAATTTAAATAAAGAATAAGTCGAAAATTTGTGGGAATTGGGCAGCAGTGCTTGCATTTAGGTCCATCATGATTTTCTGGTTCACATAGTTTTGGTTTGCGTAAAACGAACTTGAAACAAATAAGTTATGACCAATCGAAGTTTTAAAGTCAAACCAGAATTTAAATAAAATGGAACAGAATAACATAATCTTTCATGCTTAATCAGCGTTAAAGCTAAGATGGTCAAATCCCAGGCTGGGTCGACTCAGGCCTTATGTAAGTCGACCCCTGTGTCGACACATTTGGAAGATGGGTCGACCCATGAATTTGTCAGGCACGATTTCATACCTGGCACATAACTGGGGTTTTCTGGAGGCTTCAGTAGTTTTCTTTTATCCGAAATTTGAGGTTTTTGACTTAATATATAATGGCCTAGGATTCCCTACCTCATTCATAAATAAACCTATATTCCTCCATCATTCCCCATAATCCCTCTTCTTTATTTCTGTTCCTCCACTACACCCTTTTCTTGTCTAAATAAAAATAAAGTTTTAAAATAAGATTCGTTTGCACACAATTTTTGAGAGAAGATTGTTTATTTTGGGGATTTCATACTGGGGCCACTGGATTTGTAATTTCAGGTGAGATTTCTAATAAGTTAAAGTTAAATCTATAAAATAACAGTTATAGTTGTTTCAGATCTAGATTATTCACATTTCTTAAACTCAGATTATTACAATTTGATTTTAGATTCAATTGTATTTTACTTACTAAATTCCTTCTGTCTATTTTTTCAATTTTTTATTTAAAAATTGTGTAAACGATTGAGTCAGATCTCTTCTTCCCTTTTCTATTTTTCTTAGGTCTTGCAGTTATGTCAAATTACGCCTGAAAGGTATATACATATGATTAAAATAGGCTTGAACTTGTATGCCTAAATATTTACGACGGATTATTTCTCTTTTATGTTTATTCTGCGTTTGGAATGGGGAATAAAATCAATTGAAAAGAAATAATCAAATTGCGGCTTAATTTGAATATGTTGAAAACAGCAACTAAGAAGGGATTAATTGGATTAAGCCTAATTTTGACTGTATGAATGCTTGTTTAACAGATTTTGACAGAAGTGGACTGTAATCAGAAAATTGCATAGATATGATAATTGGAAATCATGACAAACACTAATAGTTTATTTGCAATTTTCTATATGACTTGGAATATTTAAAAGGGGCAGTTAGGGTTAATATATGCATACGGATTTACAGCGTGTGGGTAAATTACGAGCCTAGAACTTTCCTCATTAAGCTGAACATATAAATTTACATTGTGTGTGTAAATTACAAGCTTAAAAACTAGACTATCGTGGTACTTATATGCACATATTAATTAACAGTGCATGGGTAAATTACGAGCCTAGAACTTTTGTCGTCAGGCTTTAATATGAGCATATTAATTTACAGTGTGTGGGTAAATCAGGGGCCTAATATATTGAAATTGTTTATTGGGGCCCAATCAAGGGTTGGGGATTTCGGCCAAGTTATTTATTTGTTGGGATCCATTCCATGTTGCATACCCTTTTTATCATTTTTGGTCTCAATCTGAGGCAAAGGCACACACCATGCTATATTATTGATGTAAGTCGGTCCAATTGGAGGGTGCGAGTGCATTTCGGTAGGTCAGTCCACGTGCACTGGTCCGATTTGGAAACGTAAGCCACTTATAAGGTTGTCTTTTGCTGATGGGATAGGGCCAGATAAACCCAAACCCATAGTGGGCATTGATTATCAATGATTCGTTGCAACCGATCAATTCGATAGTATTAGGGAATCTCTTCATAATTTTGTTTCCATTTGTAAAAGTGCAAAACATGCATCATTATCGAATCTTAAGAATGAGAATAGTTACATCCTTTATGATATTTATGTTATGTCTATACTATTTGTTCAGTTTTAAGTGCGCATAAACACTTACCCTTTTATGATACTAGAACTTCTGTTTTATCTATTTTCTTTTCGCTAATCAGTCGTGCTATTAATCACTATAGCTCACTAGACTTATCTAGCCCATTTCCCCTTTTCTTCTTTCTTTTTTCTTACCCTCTAGGCTCTCAGGTAGGAAATGCTTAGCTTTGACTGCTTAGTTGATTTTATCTTGGAAGACTCTTGCAGAGATGTATTTTCTTTTCTTAATTCTTTCCACGATTTGTTTGTAATTTTTAGCGATTTGAGAATATAATTATTTTTGTACATTGATATTGCTATTATGACCGAGACTTAAGATATGGTTTTTTAAGACAATTTGATTTGGTTGAAATAATAAGAATGGTTTTGTTATTTTAATGTAAATTGTCTTCTTCTTCCGCTGTAAATTTATTACTTTATGTCTTGTGAAATCTTAGTCTATGTGATGTTTATTGTTTTTATACCTACAACGTTCCATATTTCTCAACATAATTCTATATTAGGACAACGTTAAGGGGTGTGGGGTGTTACAAGTTGACCAATGTATCAGCGTATTTCGTGGGCTTGATGAGTAGGGTATTCAACGATGTTCTAAATAAGTTGATAGTTGACTTTGTGGATGATATTCTTGTCCTCTCGAGGAGTGAGGATGAGCACGCCTTGCATTTGGGAGAGGTTCTACATACTCTCCGGGTGCGTCAGTTCAAGGAGAAATTCTCTAAGTGTCATTTTTGGCGAAGAGAGATGCTTTTTTTGGAACACATAGTTTTTGAGGATGGATTAGCCATGAATCCTGCCAAGGTGGTGGCAGTACAGGGTTGGAAAACCCTTAATAACGCGATAGAGGTGAGGAGTTTTCTTGATTTAGTAGACTACTATAGACAATTCATCAGGGACTTCGTATGGATTTCAACATTACTCACTCGTCTTACCAAGAAGAACTTATATTTTCTTGGGATGTTAATTGTAAGGATTTTTTCCTATAGGTTGAAAAAGGCTCCCACCATTGCATCGATATCGGCACCTCACGATGGTTCTAAGACATTCACTGTTTATACCAATGCATGTGAAACTGGCTTATATGCTATGTTGATGCAGGAGGATAAGGTTGTGTTCTATCATAGCAAGCAACTAAGGGTTCATGAGAGGAATTACCCTACCTATGAGCTATAGTTAGTTGTGACAGCTTTTGAGCTTAAATCTTGAAGGAATTATCTACTAGGCAAGAGGTTTGAGCTTTTCACGGACCATAAGTCTTTGAAGTACCTGTTCTCGCAGAGGGACCTCAACCTGAGGCTGCAGGGGTGGATGAAAATTTAGCAACCTACGACTTTGAGATTTCTTACACCCTGGAGAAGGGGAATGTAGTAGTGGATGCTTTGAGTAAGTGGAGGGAATCATTAAGTCCTTTGTTCGGAAAGTGGCAGGGTTTAGAGTTTATATCTACACTCAACTTTGGACCATCTACGAATTAAGATTCAAGGTTGCTGACATCATTGGAGGTGCGGCCTACTTTGTTAGAGCGGATTGTGAGGCAACGAGAGGATCCCGATCTAGTAGATATTTTGGATAAACTTGATGAAGGAGAGACTTCTCGACATCTACTCAGATATGCTGTGGATAGTTGAGGTTGGCTACGACGTAATGGTAGATTTTGTGTACCCCGCTCGGGTGATTTGACGAGTGTGATGCTCACCGAGGCACATCACACTCGGATGACTATCCATCCAGACGGTTATAAGATGTACCATGATATGAGATGTGTCTTCTATTGGGCTGCTATGAAGAAGGATGTGGCCGAATTTGTAGTTAGATGTATGACATATTATAGTGTAAAGGCTGAGAAAAAAAGCCTGGTGGATTGCTCCGGCCTTTGGATATACCGCTTTGGAGTGTATCTATGGATTTTATTGATGGGTTGGCTAGATCAATGAAGGGGAACACTAGCATCTGGGTTATTGTAGACCGATTTACAAAGAGCTCTCATTTGATCCCTGTTAAGTGTAAGAGGAAGGCTTCGTGGTTAGCTTCTATCTATGCGCAAGAGATAGTCAAATTACATGGTGTTATCACTAGTATTTTGAGTGACAGAGACCCGATTTTCACTAGTAAGTTTTGGAGGAGATTGCAGTAGGCTTTGGGGACACAACTCAAACTGAGCATAGCATATTACGCTCAGGAGGATGGACAGACTGAGAGGGTGAACCGGATTTTAGATGATCTACTGATGCTGTGTTTTTTGGATTTTGGAGGGACATAGGAAGAGCATTTATCCTTCGTGGAGTTTGCATATAGTAATAACTTCCAGACTAGTATTGGAATGGCATCCTTTGAGACTCTTTATGGACGACCTTGCAGATCTCCCTTGTGTTGGTAGGTGACAGTTGATAGACTACTTCTCGATACGGATATGATTAGAGAGACTTCGGAGAAGGTTGATCTGATTAGGAAGACGATAAACACAGCACAGGACCGACAAAAAACGTAAGAAGACAAGAGGAGGACCGACCTTGAATTTTCCATTGAGGACTTGGTATTCGTCAAGGTATTGCCGTTAAGGAATATAGTGAGATTTGGCTCCAAAGGAAAGTTAGCACCGAGATAGGGGTGGCAATTAGACCTGACCCGATGGACCCGGACTCGACCCGATGGACCCGGACCCGACCCGATAGCTCTCGGTTCTAGGCGGGTCGGGTTTTGTCAGGTCTAAACTGTACATTTCAAAAATCTAGACCCGACCTGAGCTTCGATTCGGGTCGGGTCGGGTCGGTTCGGGTCCGATTGAATAATAACACTAAAAATGCATATATTTCAATGTTTTTTGGTCGGGTCTTTCGGGTCGAGTCTATGCGGGTCGGGTTTGCTTGGGTCTTGATGGTATTTTTCATCACCTAGACCCGACCCGAGACCCATCGTGTTGGGTTTGGTTCGGGTTCGAGTCTTTTCGGGTCAGTTCGGTTCGGGTTTTCGGTTCTCGGTTCTAATTGCCAGCCCTACACCGAGATTGGTTGGACCGTTTCCAATCACTAAGAGAGTAAGGTAAATGGCTTATAGGATCCAACCACCTGAGAGGCTTTTAGGTGTTTACGACGTTTTTCTTGTCTCGCACTTTGCGTAAGTGCTTACATGACTCAGTTGTAGTGGTAGAGTCTAGTTCTTTGGAGGACGTGTAGCTTGAGCGAGAGGCATCTATTCGACGAGCAACAACATGGATCCTAGAATGTGAGACCAAGAAGCTAAGAAATTAGGAGGTGAGGCTTGTAATGGGGAGATGATGATAGAGAGACAACTTGGGAACCATAGGAGAAGATGCATGTTTTCTATCCTTTTCTCTTTGACAGTACGCTTCGATCTTCCCTTTCCAATCGATAGTTTTGAATATGATCTATCCTTTTCACTCATTTGAATCTATAATTTTAGGATTAAGCCATGGATGGTAGGATATGATTGAAACATGTTATGTTTGTGTTTGCAAATGGATGCAAGTGGATGCAGTGGATACATATATACATACATTAGGCGCTGTGATCGGCTAATAGGACACTTGCATATGCATATGGATATGTGCGAATTTTATATTATTTTATGAATGTTATAATGGATGTTATCATATGAATGTTGCATATGAATTATGGTTGAAGCACACATATAGACATATCTGTTAATTAGGACTTTTTGCATACATTTGGAAACATAACACCGACATAATTGCATAAAAATGGTCCAACTAAATCAATGGACTGCCTACTCTTTTTCATAAATTGGAGGTATATACACTACACTATTGCATAAGTATATAAAATCATATTAGAAAATATATGGACCGTGTTTCTTAATGGATGGTGGCTGAGTATATGGTTGTAGACAACTACAAGAAAAAGTAGAATAGACATCACAGTTTAACATCGATCGTAAATTCAGCCAATGTCAAAACGTTTTTTAACATCGATAATTTTTAAAAGTGATGTTGTTGGTTTCTCATACATCGATTTATTGAATGACCGATGTCTTAAATACACTTTTAAAAAATTAAACTTAGGCCATACCAAAAATCTTGGCTATTACATCACTTATTAAAATAGCTCTTGTCTATTACATCACTTGTTAAATGTATTATTGTTAATGATTAATAATTAGTTAATTATAGTTAATATTTATGAATAATATTTCATAGTAAAATTATGTATTAAATATATTTTATAGTTAATATTTATTAATTATATTTTATAGTTAATTTTTATTAATTATATTTTATAGTTAATATTTATTAATTATATTTTGTAGTTAATTATATTTTATAGTTAATATTTATTAATTATATTTTACAGTTAATATTTCTTAATTATATTTTATAGTTACTATTTTATTATTAATATCTATTAATTATATTTTATAGTTAAATATATTTTATAGTTAATATTTATTAATTATATTTTATAGTTAATATTTATTAAATATATTTTATAGTTAATTATATTTAATATTTATATTTTATAGTTAATTATATTTTATGGTTAATATTTATTAATTATATTTTATAGTTAATATTTATTAATTATATTTTATAGTTAATATTTATTAGTTATATTTTATAATTAATAATTTATAGTTAATATTTATTAATTATAATTTATAGTTAATATTTATTAATTATATTTTATAGTTAATTATATTTTTATAGTTAGTATTTATTAATTATATTTTATAGTTAATATTTATTAATTATATTTTATAGTTAATACTTATAAATTGAAACGTGTTAACATCAGTTTCTATGCATCATTTACATCAGCTTCATGCATGATGTTAAAGATCTCATAATTTGCTTTCCTTATCAATCTGCACAACCCATATTTTCCTATATCTAGCCGTTGATCACTTCTCCTAATCCGCAACCATCAAAACCCTCCAATCAGCCTCTTCCACATCATCAGCAATTTCCCTTCCCCTTTCTTCCCTAATCCGACTCCGTTCCTTCCTCATTTTTATTTCTTCCAGCGAACACATTTATCCCCAAATTAAAATCCATGGCATCCGAAAATTCTCCATCCACAAATCAAAATCGCTCCTCCATCGTTCCACCGTTCATTTTCCGCAAGGCTTTCTTGCTTAACGTTTCGCACCTAATAAAAATCTGCACTTCCTTGTTCCTTCTATTCCATGCATTTGCTCATTTTTTAGAATTGTGGGAAAACACGGTAGCTCTCCACTCATCCAATTTTCAAATCAAATAAAAAGGGACATCGTTATCTGTTTATTTGTTATCTATTGCAGATCAACGCATTGGGTCTTCTTCCAACTCGTGCATCGGATTGCATTTCATCGCTACCTTCTGCACAGGTTAATCTTATGATATTGCTTTTTACCTTGAATCAATGATCTAAGATACTTGATATGTTGGATTTTCTGGCTTGTCAAGTGATGGAAGTGATCACAATTACCCTTTTCTATAATTATCTACAAAACCCACAAAGGAATTAGCTTTGAACTGAGTTTGGGGTTTCAACTATGATTTCAGAAGAGATAAACACGGGGTTGGATATTTATAGTTGAATTTAGTGAAGAATTAAATGCTTATGATAAGTCTCTTGCTTGCTTACTTACAATTTGTTTCATATATTTGGTTATTTATGATTATGAAGTGGTATGAAGTAACTTGGAGAATGTTCATGATGCAGTTAGTCCTATGTTTATGTTTTAACCATTTTATATCATCACGCTATTTATTAGAAACCTTAAAGAACATGTTTTAAAAGTCAGTAAACCCTTGGATGGGTTAATGATTATATGGTTTGAATGTAGTTAATTTGGTAGTATAATATTGTGCATATCATTAGAAGATATTAATTAAACGTATGAAATGACTTAAGAAAAGTTAGCAAGCTAATAAAGAAAATTAAGGTCTTTGCACTTTGTATTGTTTTGCTTGCTGATTACACTTGAATTCTGAAACCCTTGTTGTGTACACTATGACTTTGTTGCATTGAAACCTTGACAACCCGTATAAGCTTCACCATTGCATGTATTTGGCTATTTACTGCTCTAGAAATGTACGTTATTGGCATGTTTTCATTTTATGAATTGATAGGTACCATGTGCAGTTACACCTTGTACACAAGAGAAAGGATGGCGAAGCTAAAGTTGTTGCAGTTTTGTATAAGTTTGGGAAAGCTAATGGTTTCCTCTCACATGTAAGGAGAAGTCATTTTTCACATGAATATTACATATGGTATTATAACCAAAGAGATGTTGTATGTACTTGTATTCAGTTAAAAGACGACTTTAAGGAATTGGTTGAGGAAAGAGTAGGGAAAGATAAAGAAGGCATTGTAGTTGGAGTTGTAAGGGAAAATGAACTGAAGCGTATTGCGAAAGTGAAGTACTATAGAAATGCTGGATCTCTCACTGTTCCACCATGCAGTGAAAATGTTATTTGGTCCATTATGGGCCGGGTATGTAATTCACATCTCCATCTACTTATCTTTTTGTTTTCACTTTGTGTTTGCTTGTGAGGATGTTTACGTTATAATTTAAAGTAATGGCACTTGTACTTCTAGGTGAGGGAGATGACAAGAGAACAAGTAGAAGCTCTAAAAGCTCCTCTGTTTCAAGAATTTAAGAGCAATTCTCGACCTGTGCAGTTGCTTAATGCAAGAACTATACAAGTTTATAGTATTGAATTACTGTTCAAATGCAGTTGCCTAATCACCCACTCCACCTCCTTAAGGTCAGTTATTCCTACCTTTTTTCCGTGCTATAACTTAAATGCTTATATTGTAGTTTATCAGATAACTCTTCATTTGGCATTACTGAAAGATCAGTGAAGGGATCCTGCAAGGAGTGTGGAGTCAGTTAATATTTTAGATTTGTTTAAGGTGATATTTTTTCCTAGTTTTAATTTACATGTATAGTTTAGGCCATTTGGCATCTTGATTCATTACCTGTGATATTTTTGTTTACATAAGTCGGTACATGAAAGGTAAATTATTTCTTTAAAAGAGGGATTGATTTAGTTATGACTAAGATAACTTTAATATTCAGAATGCAATGAAGGGTAGATTGTTAGTAAAAGTTTTTACACGTAAAATATTTGCGTATTCGTTTCTCCTGCCTTATGATAGGAATAAGATAATGATTGTAATGGATGTAATGGTTAAAAGAATTGTACCTACTATATTTTTAGTATTGTATTAGGTTATATATTGTTGAACCTATTGTTCATTGAGCTTGCTGAGTTCTGTTAGGTTGAACTGTGTAAATATGTTCATGGTGTTGGCTGTGTACTGTTTATGCCATGCTTGGCCCTATGCTGATTCATGTTCATGGTGTTGGCTGTTGAACCTAGCACCATGTTCATGTTCACCGTTGAGTCCAGACTTGATCAAGCCATTCTGTTTTGCACCCATGCTGTTATTTGTAGTGTTGAACTTGTTGTGCTATATTGATTCATTTTCATTTTGGGCTGTTCATGTTACTTGAGAATATGCACTTGGTTTTGTTGTCGAGCTTGTGAGTCCATTTCCATATCTATGATGTTTTGATCATGCCTCATGCTAGAAACTCGGTTGTTACTTATCATGCTTACTGCCACATGTAGCCTTGAATTACTATTCAAATTATATTATGTTTTACAGTTTACTACTCTAGAAATCTACGTGACAGGTACAGAAGAATGGACAGCTGGAGCATAAGCTAGACAATGAAAATCAAGATCAAGTCAACTAGAGTGATGAGTGTTGTAGCGAGGTGGCAATGTAAAACTGATTGTGTAATGTATTGAATTGTGTATGAGATGAGAAATTTGTGTTATTTTATATGTTGAAATAAAATATTTAATTTCATATGTTGAAATAAAATATTTAATTAAATAAAAATACTGTTTGAATATTAAATTATGTGCAATAGTATTTCATTTAATAAATATTTATTTCTGTATATGAGATGAAAAAACAACATAAACAAGCCATCATAGACATCAGTATAAAGTCATCAAAGACATCAGTCAAAAGACGATATGGTAAAATACTTATTACAATAGTTAATTAATTAATTTATGATGTAAAAGAGGGGTACTTTAGACATCATCGACAAAGACGTCACACCATAAAAATGAAGACATCGTTTTTTAGCCGATGTCTATGTGAAGTTTTCTTGTAGTGGATGTTGTTATGAATATATTTATCTTATTCTTCAACATTATAGATGTTAGGGACGAAATCCTTTAAGGTGGAGAGAATGTAACAACCCAAATTTAACAAACGGTAATTAAAAAATTAATTAACTAAAGAATAAGTTAAAAAATAATGGGAATATAATAGCGGGGATTGCACCATTGGGTCCGTTATGATTTTCTGGTTCATTAGCATATTTGATTTGCAAGAAACATACTTAAAACGAAGGAGTTATGGCCATTCGAAATTTAAAATTCAAATCCAAAAATAAATAAATATAACATGTGTTGGGATGGCCCAGCACATGGCCAAATCGACCCATGGGTTGGTCGAACCAACTGGATACTGGTTCGACCAAACACGCTGCCACTCACGATTTTGTGTCTAGCACGAAATCAATTACGGACAAGATTAAATCAGGGCTTTTGTGCTGATGTGTCTTGATCCTATAGGATGATGTGGTGAATCCGGATTGAGCCAAGGACATAGAGATTCAGATTCAAAACCTAAATCTAACGGTTGAGGGTCTTTTGCTCTACCTACAAATATATCCCCGACCCTCCCCTTTTCCATACAACACATCTCTTCCCCAACTAGGCTAGTCTTCTTCTAGAGACAAGCCACCCTAATTCTAAAAAATTTAGGCTAGTCTTCTTTTTGAAGATGAGCCATCGTAATCTAAATTTTAGGGGTTTAGATAAAAGTTAAAATATATTTTATTTTCTTATGGTGAAGGTTCTACCTGAACCACATCTGGGAAAGCTTTAGGGCGAGTTTTTATGATTATTTAGATTTTTGATTTAGTTTTGGGTTAAATAGGATATTAGTAGGCTTAGTTGTAGATTTATTTACTGTTTGTTTGCTTGTAGTCATTTATAGTTTATGTTTATTCATATTTTCTGTAATTTCTTTCTATAAGTAATTTTTGTAGTTTTTCTGTCTTTTCCTACAATTTCTATTTAATTAATATTCAGATTACTATAAATTGTTCTCGGTCCTCTTTCCCTTATTCCTCGTCGGGTATTTTACAGTTTATTTGTGGTCATGCCCAATTATGCCTAAGAGGCATATATATACGATTGATTTAGGCATATATTGATATGTCTAATTATATGCCACTGATTATTATCCTTTATTATGCACACGTTTGGAAAATTTGATTGAATTGGGATAATTAAATAAAATTAGGCCTGACTGGACATATGTTGTAAGGCTGTAATAAAAAGAGAACGTTGGACTAATAATATGCAAACTTTATTGAAGTTTGTAAAATGAGTATGATGCAGGATTAGGACAAAAAATGAACTGTAACTTATATTTACAAAAATATTATAATTGGGAAATCAAAATAAACAAATGTTGTTTATTTGTAAATACGAATTTGACAAGAAATGGTTAAAAAGGACTGTTAGGCTTAATATGAACATACTGATTTCAAGGAGGAAAATCACGAGCTAAAAAGGCATTATGCTTTAATATGAACATATTTACTTATAGGAAAAATAAAATTTTATGGTGGCCTTAAAATTAGGCGTTAGACTTTAATATGTACATATTGATTTACAAGGGGTAAATTACGAGCCTAAAAAGATCTTAGGTTTTAATATGTCATATTGACTTAAAAAGGTTAAGTTACGAGTCTACAATTAAAATTAGGTAATAGGCTTTAATATGGACACATTGACTTAAAATGGTTAAGTAACTAGAAAAAGGATTTAATATGGACATACTGACTTATAGGGGTTAAGTTATGAGTCTAGAACTAAAATACTATGGGGACCAAATCAAGGGGAATTTGGACCAAGCATAAAAGTTTGTTGGGGATCCATACCATGCAGCATATCCTTTTCTTTTTATCACATACGGTCTCAGTTAGGAGGAAAAAGCACGCATCATGTTGTGAGGTGGTAGTAAGTTGGTCCAATAAAGGGGGTACGGGTGCGTTTCAGTGGTTCAATGTGCGTTCATCGACCCGATTGGAGAAAATAAGACACTGTTACATCTATGATAATAGTTATGTCTTTAACTGGTGGGTTGGGCCTGATAAGCCCAAGGCGCATAATGGGCATATGTTATCATTATGGGTATAAGCAGGAAATCGATGGGTAGTATTAGGGATATTTTTCCTAATTATATTATGATCTGAATTCATAGTTGTGCAAATAGTCAAAGGATGAAAGTGAATGAGAACAATTACTCTTATTTGTAACCTTTCATGTCATCCTATATATTTGCTTTAGGTGTGCACACACACTTACCCTTTATGATAATAGGACTACTGTTATGTCTATTTTCCCTTTTCTTATCAATCGTGCTAGTAATCATGATAGCTCACTAGAATTTATGCCTGATCCATTTTTCTTTCTCCTTTCCTCTTTTCTTCCCCAAGGCTCGCAAAGAGGAAGTGCATAGTTTGGATCGTTCAGCTAATCCATTTTGGGGAATTGCTTTGTTGTAGATGTATTGTTCTCTTTTAGTTCATTCATTTTCCATGGTTTGGCTATCTATGACTACTATTTTTTAGGATAATTATTATGTACTCTAATATTCTGTGACTGAGATTTATTCTCATGAGACATGGTATTTTATGGTAGTTGGTTTTAAAAAAAAAAAAGGTTTTGTCATTTATGTAAATTGTCTTATTCTTCCTCTATGTTTTAAATATTTCTATCTTGTGAATCTTAATCTCTGTGATGTTTTATGTCTTTATACCTATTACGCTTCAATTCTTTAGCGGGACACTATTTTTGCTAACGTTAAGGGATGTTGGGTGTTTCAAAATACATGACAATCACAAGGCCAGAGGTACGTTTCAATATGAATAAGGTATGTCAACATACGTAGACACCTCTATTTATCACTGGAGGGAATTCAAACATATATTATGCTACTTAAAGGAACATAAAATCATAGATTATCACTCAAATCGAGCAAAAATATAAAGGGCTAATAACCCAAATGATCGAAGATCCATCTCTAGGTACCATTTATACATCGGGCATAACCCAATATCATGGTGCACGAAGAAACAGACCACCATCCCTAGATCTAGTATGGAAGAGGAGTAAAGGGTGATCGACAACACCATGATTAAATTAATTTGAATCAAACCCCTAGTTTCAGAATTAGGGTTTAACTTGTCAAGAAAGCCGCTGATTTGATGCGATAATTCCAACATTCTCTTTGTCCATCAATCCAGCTCAACATTCACGCACAAAGCACGTTGAGGTAGATGTGCACTTTGTTTGAGAACGGACAAAAAGTAGGAAACATGTAGTCAATCACATTTTAGTGTTCTATCAACGCGCTGACATTCTCACAAAAGTTCTCTTGACAAAGGATTTCATCTGATTAAGGAATGATCTGAAGATTATTGAGAGCGGCAGAAGGTTTGGGAAAAGAAGAGAAAACCCCTAGAATAAATCGAAGCTACGTATTAGAACACAAGGTTATCACATAATTATAGAGATTATATGCAAAAAGGTTTTGGACCACTTACTTGTATTGGGTCGGTGCTGTTAAGCCCACCTTCTTATTTTCTTGTGTTATACTTGTATATATATAAGTAGGCCCGTCAAACTTAACCCTAAATCTTTTACCCTACCTATTAACTTTAATATTAAAATGGGTTGGATCAAACCAATTTTTTTCATTTTTAGAACCAACCCATTAACAAAATTAGAATAAACTACCCAACACGAACTCAGCCCACTTCACCCGTCTACCCTAATTTATTCTAGAATTTGCAGGACGTAACCTTACTTCTATCATGATACAAAAAAGAGGCGGTTCCTTAGATCATCGACAAAGAGAAGCGGTTCCTCAAAGTTTCGACAAAGATTTCTTCCGTTGTTCGAAGACCACCAAATTCATCAACCTTGTTTGAGGCAATTACTCTGACTTTGTTTGCCAGTTTGATACATGTAAGTGCTGTTGCAGTTTGATTTTATTTGCAAGTGTTTTCAAGTTTTATTTTTTGGCATTATCCATATAAGAAATTTTCAAAAATTTGGATTTGATTGGGGCTTTCTAGAACCCAGATGATATTCCCTCTATTCCTAATATCATACGTAAGAATATTCTTGTTTGGTATTTTGGAATTCCTTGTCAGTTCCAACTTGATGGAGAGGATTGTGGGCCTCTTATCGATAAAGTGAACATAGGGTTGACTAAACTTCATAGCATGGCTAGGATGATTGAGCTGATTAAATCTACAACCTGTCCTACTGTTTATTTTTAAACCCAATGTTTTAAGCTTCAAAGTGTTACAATTATTAAAATCAAACATATATGCCTTGATTTTGTTGGCAAAGTAAAAGTAGCAAAATTCCATGGGAACTTATCTGTAAAGATAAAATGGTGGGGGTTTTGGTTTTTGAGATTTTACGCAGTCAAAATCTGCTCTTACTGTTACATTCGGGATACTAGCAAATAATTCCAAGTCAAATTCTGTTAGTTAAGGATGTCTGCTTCCGTATTAAGAATGTCTGATTGCAATTTCTCCCATATTATATTTCTATTTTCACTGGTTTGGTAACTAACTTTTAGTTTTAAGAGGTATCAAGATCACTTGCTAAGAAACTTGGAATCGTTAGATGCTCACCAAATTTGATAGAGCACATTTTGGGAAAAAGTCAACTTGACAGGTTTTATTATCGATCCAATTTATTTTTAGGAGCTCAATATGTATTTGCTTTCATTGTTTAGGGCTATAACGAATAATCTTGTTTCTACCAAATATGCTATTTGATTTTTAGATGCCGCTAATAATGTTATTCATTGAAATCTTGCTTTTGCCAATCATGAATAATCTTGTTATTCATAATGTCCCCAACCACGCTAACAGGACAAACTATAAATATAACATTCTGTTAATAAAATGACTGAGGAAGAATTGCTTAGCTTGAAGTGAGTCAATACCGAAAACCAAAGTTTTAACGCAAAACATTGCAGATGCACATTTTTTCTTTAAATTAATATTGCTGAGTTTTTTCTTTGTGTTGAATTCATATAAAGATTACTGTGCTTAATTAACTATCATGCTAGTTGTACTAAACTTGATGTTGTATTTCCTCTTAAAATTGCAGTGCCATTGATCATTTATATATGTTATAAAGTTTCTTCTGCAGTAGGTTTTATTTTCTTTTTGATTATCAAATTGCCTGGTAAAGCTATGTTGTTCTGCAAGCTCTTAAGCAAGAAAAAAAATTTAACAATGACTTGGAATTAAGAGTGAAATTATCAGCGGTAGATTTATAAGTATATAAGTAGTAATGGTCAGGTAGTAACTGATATAAGGGGTTTATTTTTGTGTTGTTCTTTTTTAATATATTAACCTCTTCTGTTTTAAAGTACTTTACCTTTTATAAAAGTAATTTTCTTTTTTTCCTCTGTACTTCAGAATTGAAATCAAAAAGCTTTATTTGGTTACTTTTCTTTATAACACCTAGAAAATCCAGATGTATACTATGCCTCTGGCCCATAATGCATATACAGAGTGTAATTTGCTGCTTATATTAATAAACGGCCTTTAGTTTTTAATGCACTGATAGTAATCATCTCCAATCAGCATAATCTAATTTTTTTTATCATGTTCATCTCTGCTTTCATTCATGGTAGATTTCTATTTTGCTTCAGATTTTTTCATAAAGTGGGTCAAGAGAAAACGCGGTAAATAAAGATAACAAACATAGCTGGATATGCTATGTTGAAGTGAAATGCACTGAAGGACAAAAAATTAGAAGTAGAACAAGTAAGATTTGATATGCAAAGTTGAGTCAATCAATACTAAAACATTGGAATCACTCTCCCTAATTACCAAAAAGTCGTTTTTTCCTAATAATTAATCTGTAAATTGCTCCGTTTATTAATCATTTAGTTTTTATATGTTGTAGTTTGTAATCATAGGACCTTCAAACATTCTCGGTGTTAAATTAGTCTGTAATCATTATCTAGCTCAGTTTTTGTTCATGTTGCGGCTTTTTAATATTGTATTGATGTTGTTTATTATTTATAGCAGTTTTTCCATGCTTTTAGCCGTAGTTTTTGGTCAAATGGATCGGGCTGACCCTTTAAATAGTTAGATCGGATTGGGTTGGGTCAACTCGTTTATCAAACGGGTTGGGTTTTGTTTATGCTTTGAAGGGAGTTGGGTCAAATTCTACCATCCTATTTATCACCTGACCTGACCCATTTGATTATAAGTAACGCACTGCATTGTAACATTATCTAGTACATTGTAAAGCATTTCAGAATTTCATTCAATAAAGTTTTTTGTTCAAACTCTTTTAGTTATTGACTTCAGTGAGTAGTCTAAGTCAAGCTACTTAGATTGCGGAGAATGAAAGAGCATACCATACGAACGAAGTGTAAACAAGAACATAACTCGAGTGCACTTCCACCATTTGATACTAGAAACTATTGTAAAATTTGGTGATACAAATCAAAAATAGGTGGAAAAAATATGCAAAACGGAAAGTAAATATTTTTAATATGGATATGAATAAATTATTAATTGCATTTGTATGAGATGGCAAAGAAATAAATGCAATATTATTTTCTTCCCTCTTTGCTAAGGAAAGGAATTGATGATTGCTTGCTATGTTTTCACCGTTTGTTACCTCCGTAATTTACCTCCATTATTTATTACCATATCTTGGTTATTTGATTGATGATTCACGTATATCTCACTGATTATATATTTGGGGTAGATTTCATTCTAAACTCATCCTGGCATTCATCCAGAGATCCACAATTAGAGTGTCTTTTCAATCAAGGAATTAGACTGAGAGAAGTTCTTCCTGTTTAGTGCCGATAAAAACAGTTAGTAAACTTTTATCTGGTAATCTCTTGGTTTTCTCTTTTATGTGAAATAAAATCTCTCTCCTTTGGACTGGATGTACACTATCTTCTTGATGATAGTGGAACCGATATAAATATTATGTCTTTAATTTCTTCTTTATATCTATTTACTATTTTTTTAGAGTAATTGAATAATTAATGTTAGATTGGTTGATGTTCAATAGGAAAATCTTGATCCATTTTATTTTTTATCTACATCTGTGTAATTTTTGCATAACAGATTAGTATTATAGCATTTTGTGCAATTTTACGCACAATGGATTGGTATAAGAGCAAGGCGATTTGTTTAGATTACACATAAATGGCTTTAAGAAAAAGAGGCATATCTGATGGTAATTATACTATTACTATTTTGGAGGGAAAGGAAGACTTTGGTGGAGGAGATTATGTTGAGAGAGATGAACGTTCCAGTCTTGGAACTTTGACATGACAAAAAGTTTAGTATATTGAAGGGACCATTGGATTTGGGAACTTTTTATCATGTTTCAGATAGGGGTCTTCATGTTGATGATGCTCAAGGGATCAAGATGATCAGGAAAGGAGCTCAGGCCAAGTGATAGACGGGTGTCAAGTTGGAAAATCCTAAAAGATAAGATGGAGATTTTTGTGGTATTACAAATGTTTTTAGACTGTTGGTTTTTGTGTGGTGCATTTCACGGGGAAGATGCATCGTTTGCAGGTGGTGGGTGAAGTTTGTAATGTTATTTATTGATTTAAGGGGTAGGATTGAGATTCTTTGTACGTACAGAGATTTGGATTAGTCTTTTTTGTTGTTAATTGACTTTAGTTTCCGTCTCTGTATTTGAATGAGAGGATTTGTAGGCATTGGTCGTATTGAGATTACTTTGGAATCTACCTTATTTGGATTTTGGATATTTACAACTTTTGTTGGTAGGCGGGGACATTGTCTGAGCTCATTTACAAGGTGTGATGGAGGGTAGCTTTGCTGGAACCTATTAGTTAAATATTTAGTTTTTTCTCACTATGAGATTTTAGCCTAAGATGGAGTTCTTTTTTGAAGAGTTTTATATTGTGAAGAGAATTTGACTCATGATGGGGTGTTGAATATCTGTGATTTTGCACCAAGGGGGGTGTTAAATTTGGTGACACAAAATCACAAATAGATGGAAACAAATATGCAAAATGGAAAATAAATATTTTTAATATGGATATGCATAAATTATTGATTTCATTTGCACGATATGACAAAGAAATAAATGCAAGATTATTTTTCTTTCATATTTGCTAAGCAAAGGAATTGATGGTTTACTTTCTATGTTTGCGTCGTTTGTTCTACTTCTCTAACCCTTTTCTATATCTCTTTATTTCAATATATCTATATTTAGGATTACGGAATTTAACACAAATATATATATATAAGAATCTAATTATATGTTTCTTATATGTATATTGTTAGGAGAGTACTCAGAGTTCGCTTGAACGTTAAGAACCGTTGCAGATCTCGACATTCTGCCACATCTCCACATAATTTGTGAGTGGAATCTGGTTTGCTTAAAGGAATATTCTTTTTTTTATCACTTTGCAATATGGATTGATATGGCTATGAAGATTTGGTTATGCGATAATATAAACATGAAAATCCCCAAATCTTCTATTTTGTAATTACGTAGGAAATTGTAATAACCCAAAAATCTAGGCCAGTTTAAAATTTTTATTTTGGCAATTTTAGCGAATTTAGATTATTAAAAATGAATTATTTTAAATAATATCGACGAGAAATTTATTTTGAAGAGAATTCAAACGTATATATTTATTCGAATCGACGATAGAATATAAATATTTATTTATATTTATAAAAGGAATTGAAAATGGCGCGGTAGTTCGATAATTTGATTTCAAACTTCAATTGAACATAGCGGGTGCAAAATAAACCGGATTTTAGTGAAACAAAAAAAATTTGAAACTAATTGATAATAACTTTCCAACGAATCCGAAAAATCAAAATTTCATAGCGGGAATCAAAATTATGTCCAGTTGAATTTTCTGAATAGTCGCTATGGAATTTTGGCCCTTAAAAATGGAAATTTTGCAAACGACCTCGGATTTCGACGAAACCACTTTTGTTGGATCCGCGATGTCAAATTATTGCTAGGTTTCAAATTTCATAATTTTTCGAATCAATATGTGAGCGTGGCAAAGGAAAACGCGTTTGACCAGTTTTAGTTGATTTTAATCGACTGGAAAATGGCCATATTTCCAACGGTCTCAGAATTCGATGAAATTAGTTTTGTTAGGACCGTATCGTCAATAGGAAGCTAGAAAATATTTTTCTGGAATTTTTCGAGTTAGTATGTGGCCCCGGTAAATTGAAATGTGCGTTCAAATTCAATATATAGAGTTATATGTTGACTTTGACGGAAACTGATCGAAACAGTCGAATCGGCTTGCGATACATATCCCATTATGTTCGGAATGGGGGTAATTAGCTAGGGACGACAGGCGGTGGGTCTCGTTTCGAGGTCGAAATAAAAACTTGCTTTTTGGATTAAAATAAAATAAAAATATATATATATTTATATAAAAAGCCCCCCCCCCTCATTTCCCACTTCTCTCTCTCCCCTACCGTTCATTCCCAAAATAAAAAATAAAAAAAGAAAGAACGGATCGCGCCGCCGCCCTGGGCCCTCGAGCCACCGCTGAGCCTCACGCCCCCAACCCCCCCCCCCCCACCTGCACCGCCGGAGATCGACCCCTCTTTTCCCTACTGAGTCGCGACAACCCCCCCCCCTTTTCCCTGCTGAGACGCGCACCCCCCCTTTCAGCTCCGCCCCTCCCCCCCTCGTCACTTAGCCGAGGCCCCCCTCGTCACTTAGCCGACGCCCCCCCTTCAGCCGCCTGCCACCAGAAGAAGCCTCCAGACCCCGACGAGATGCCACCTCCGCGAGCGCAGCACTATCCCCTTCGGCAGTAAGTTTTTATATGTATTTCGATTTTATTTCAGTTTTAAATATAGTTAGAGTATTAAAAATATATTTTTTTATAATAAAGAGAAGTTAAAATTATATTTTTATAATCTAGAAGGATAAAAATATAATTTTTATATTAGTAGAAGGTTAAAAATATAATTTTTATATTAGTAGAAGGTTAAAAATATAATTTTTATATTAGTAGAATGTTAAAAATGTAATTTTTATATTAGTAGAAGGATACAAATATGATTTTTATAAAGTAGAAATATTAAAAATATGATTTTTATTGTATATATGTTGAAATAAAAAGGTGATTTTTATATTGGTGGTATAAAAATTTGATCTTTATATTAGAAGTAAATATATAAAAATATACTTTTTATATAACGAATAGCGTGATAAAAATATAATCTTTATCATATGAACACCGTTATAAAAATAGAATTTTTATCTATATAGCAGCGATGTAAAAATTCGATTTTTATATATTGAATAGCGAAGTAAAAATTCGATTTTTATATATTGAATAGTAAAGTAAAAATTCGATTTTTATATATTGAATAGCAAAGTAAAAATTCGGTTTTTATATATTGAATAGCGAAGTAAAAATGTGATTTTTATATATATATATATATATATATGTAGAGAATACGGGAAAAGAAAGTGACAAGTGGCAAGAACGACGAAGATTTCTACATAAGAAGAGTCGTGGAATTGGGATAGCTTTTGTGAGAACTTCTCACCTTTTAATTTTGTTTTTCTAGTTAAAATATATACTAGGATGCAGACGGTGTTTAGTAGCACCCGACACCCGTCGTCCACAGACCATGGACGGCTTGTATGCTTGGTTGTTTGATTTTGATGTGTGGTTGATTGTGTGATGTGATGTGAAATGAAATAAAATATTTATATAGTTAAAAATATTTCATAGTTAAAAATAGAATTTTTAACGTGTATTTAAAATGAAATAAAAATAAACAAATCGGACGATTTGTTTATATACACACATTTGACTGATATTGATTGGGACGATAAATTTTACACATCGCCCAACTGCACAAATAAAATCTGTGTTTGATTGTTTGAAACCCCACACGGGTATTGGGATGATAATTGACGTACACTAATCCCGATTGTTTAGTTGTATGTCGATCGATTGATTGACAGACTGTTATAAGCGTTGAATATTTATATTTGATGCTTATACAGTGTAGAATGCACTTTGGATGATGGTTGATTATTCATCATTGTTATTGTATACATGTGTTGTAGAAAATCCATATAATTAACATTATATGATAATTGATTGGGCCTCATTCCAGTTTGAAAAATAGAAATATTTGAAATAGGATATTTGAAAATAGAAATATATGAAGCCATGTTGATTAGATTGACGCCATTTTGACGTGAACGATATTTATATCTATTTTATTCATTTTATAATGAATATCGAAAGTAATTTCAAAATCTGATATTTTGAAAAGAATTGAAATTCAAACTGAAACTGAATAGAAATGAATTCGAATTTAAATTGAATAGGAATGAATTCGAATTGAAATCGAATAGAAATGAATTCGAATTGAAATTGAATTGAATTGAAAACGAACTGAAATTGAATTAGAAGTCAAATTGAATTGAAATCAATTTGAAACAAATTTAAAACGAATTTATATTGGAATATTCAATTTTGATTAGAAATTGAATATGAAGTTGAAACCATTTTGAAAATGAATTTAAAACGATTTATAAAGCACGTTATAAAAGGAAATCGACGAAGTATATATATTATATATATATATAATATAACGGCCTGAATCGAACGCGCCGCGCCGCGGCAGTTCGCGAATTTCGACCATTGACTTCGAATGGATATTGCGGGAGATCCGACCGCGGATTCTCCTAAAACCGGAACCGTTGGGTTCATATCGAAAAGAGCTTTCTAATGAATATTGGAAATTAGAAATCTAATGGTTGTATTTGGAATTATGTCCAAATCAAATTTGAAAAAGGTCGCTGTAAGTGCAGTTCGATGGCCGTTGATGGAAATTGACTGTACGGGCCTTGATAAATTATTAAAAATAGTAATAATTTGTGTAAAATCATAAGAAATGATTTAGAAAGAATTGGGATGAAAAACTCCATATTTGAAACGATAAAAATAGATTTTTATCGAAATGAACTAGTTTTGAACTAGAATTATAATTCTATTTATTTTTAAATAAATAAATTGAATTTGAAATGGTTTTGAAAATAACCAGAATTTCCAATGATTGCATTGGATTTGAATCGAAATTGTTTTCGGAATATTTCGATGTTGGATTTCGTGATTATACAGATGTTGTTATGGAAATTTGAAAGATATAGATATATATATATATCGTTATTTCCAATACGATATCTGTTGGTCATAGAATTTGATATTGAATATAAGCCGATATATTTTCTATTCAGAGCCTTGTATTTAATATCAAATGTGATTTGGGTTTGTCGTGAATGGTGTCTTGACTAACACTGTTCTTGAACCCAGTTGAGAAAAAGATTAAATCTTTTTATTTAGATTTAATGAAGTGTACCAATTAAATAATATTTAATTGAATTGATATTAATTTTTGGGTTTATCGTGAACAGTGTTTTAAATAACACTCGTTCTTTAACCCAATAATTAATGGAATGTGATTTTGGGTTTATCGTGAACCGTGTTTAAAATGACACTGATTCTTTAACCCAGTTAACGATTAAAACTAAGTAGAGTTTTAATGAATCTTTAATTAGATTGAAAAGATCGAGAATGGAGTATCACCAGTTTTGCTCCAGGTGATAGTTAAATCTTTAATTAGATTTGAACGTGAAATGGTAATTGAATTTACCGATAACACCGTGGTGTTAGATATGAAGTATTACCAGTTTTACTTCATGGGATGAATAGGTTGGGATTGGGGAATAAAATAAATGATTACTCTGGTATGGTTCGCTAATTCCGACTAGTTTGAATTGATATTCAAAAGAAGATTAAAGAATAAATTTAAAAGAGTTTATCTTTGATAAAATTAATGAGAACCTTTCCCAAAGAATATTCTGAATTGGAATGAGGCGTATGTTGTGTTTGTGTAACACTTGTTTAATATATACGCGAGTTATTCAGAAAGACCGGGTTTATCCCATTCTGAATAACTGATTCGACGTGGTGTCGAAGATGAAGACGGTGGTTGAAGACCGGAGGTCTTCACGTCGTTTGGATAATTACTGATGATCTTGATTGGGCTGTACACCCAAGAAGATGGAAACAGTTGGTGATCGTCCAGACGTACTTGGAGATCGATGGATATGCGGGGTACTAGGTGCCTCCGGTTTCGTTCAGACCCAGAACGGACTTGTAAATGGACTGTGTGTCTGACATTGGATTTTAGTCTGTGTGATTGATTTCTATTAAATATATATCTGTTTGGCGGCGGAGAATTTATTCTCTTGCTTAACGCCCTTCTCTGAGACGTACGAGCTCAGGGGTTATATACAGATGGATATCAAACGCATAGAGTGAATTGCCTGTGTGGCATGCTAAGATGCAAATGATCAAGGCTTTTGTTGAAAAGCAGGGTCTTGTGGTTGATGATCAAAGCACCGCCTGTGTTGCATAGCTTTGTGTAACGTGAATTCGCGAGCCCCACACCCCGGTTGTGAACCAGAAACGGGAGAGGACCTCAGGGAGGACATGCATTTCTTTCTAGCTAGGGTGGTGTCAGTGACCTACCAGCCCTGACATTTATATACTTTTCACCTATGTGGTTGTTGTTGTTGCGAGGTGCCTCGGATATATCGGTCGTTCTCGAACCGATGGAGTCATTTAGTTGGCTCATTGACACCCCAAAGGGTGGGGAAACGCAGTGTTCAGGCATTTTAATCCACATCGGTGGACCGACCCTGTCGCTCCAAGGGACGATGCGTTATGTTCCTGAGACACGGGCTAGAGCGTCTCGAATCGGTTGAGGACTATCTTTTGCCTCAGTTCATAGATGGAAATCCAATTTCCAAATACGTGACATTTGCGGTTTTAATTGTAGAACTAGTTTGGCGACATGATATATGGTACCCATGCCGCCTATGATTGATACTTATGATTTGAAATTGTTTTGACACTATACACTTATAATAGTATCAAAAGATTTGTTTTAAACATACTAAGCATATTTGGCTATTATAAGGTCAAACCCTATCCCCCGGCTTGCGTTGCATTGTGTGATAGGACCTGGGTCTTATAATAGCTTTTGTTTTATGCACTGGTATTCTTGGGAGGAAACCCGTTCCGTGTTATACGGCGTGGTCCTTTGATTTACCTACTTTGAAAATAAAGATTAATAACTGTTTTAGTTCTCACACCAGTCCCATGACTGACCTGGAGTTTATTGTTTTAACCTAAACTCTGGGTGCCCTTATTTTGACACGGGCAGCTAGTAGTTTTGGTTTTGTAGATTTATATTCACAGGATCTTGATTTACAGCTGGAACGATATCCGGAAACCTTTGTATCTGTATATCTCTTCTAGTTGTGTATTGTATTATTTTCCGCTGCTATGTAATTTATTGTAATCTCTGATATTTTTCTTTGTAATATTTGCTTATACTCTGTATATTCTTGTATTCTGATGGGATTGTTGTAATATACAATGAAATGTTCTTCCGTCCGCGTTCTGTTGTGGCTTGTTCTCGAACAATCCGCGCTTTCCTTCACGGGAGAGTTACGGGTTTTTACAGTTGGTATCAGAGCTTTGGTTTACAAAGCTCAGAGAACAAGACACATTAGAACCAAACGAAAGAATTCCTCAGATATTGGATTAGTAATATCCAGTGGGAATGACCCGTTAGAGATGGGATCAGCAGTATCCTAGAATGAGTGTGAAGAGTATGTTTTTAAAATAAAAACAATTTTGTTTTGAAAATTTAAATCAATTATTCGTAGTTGATTATTTATTATATATTGATTTGGACAATCTAATATATAAAGATTTTGCATATATGTCTTCCAAACGTGTATTCGAAGTTTTAATGTACTGGATAGTTATAGAATCATACTCTAGTTGCCCGGGGATAATTCTGGTGACGGGGCACTATCGCCAGTATTTATTTTCGAGTAACGAAAGTGAGATTTATATATTTCCAATTGACTGGTGTGAGAACCGAAAACTAGATAGGGCTTATTATTGTGATTTGGCATCAAAAATGTGATTTTTGACTATGTATCAAAGTTATGAATTTGAAATGATAACCAAATAATTGATTGATGGTTGTGTTGTTGGATTATTGTTTGATTAATTAAAATTTGAACCATTTAGTTCATTTGAACCAAATAGTGAATTGTATTGAAATTTAGTCGCATTTGCTTGCATATACATGTGCTTACATTGAACAGGTCATAGCAAAGAGGCTAGAGCAGAAGAATAAAATTGTTTGCCCGACAAATAGGTACATGTTTACCATAATTTACTATTTTGTTTGGGTGATGATGATTTTATGAGCCGATTGGCTAGACGCTTGGCTTTTTCTTTTTGAGATTAGAGGGCCTGTATGGCAATTTCGGGATTTTCCCGTGCTCCCGGTGCAGGGGAGGTTATGGCGAAATTTTTCGAAAATTTAGGGTGTTAGCCAAATTTTTGAAAAATTTGAAAAGTTCTTAAAAACTGAAAAGTGAAGAACTTAAGCCGTAGTCAAATTAATGAAAGTTGAGTTGGTATTTAAAACAACTTTCGGCTTTGTTCCTTTTCGGGGACGAAAAGTTTTAAGTGGGGGAGATTGTAATAACCCGAAAATCTGGGCCAGTTTAAAATTTTTATTTTGGCAATTTTAGCGAATTTAGATTATTTAAAATGAATTATTTTAAATAATATTAACGAGAAATTTATTTTGAAGAGAATTCAAACGTATATATTTATTCGAATCGACGATAGAATATAAATATTTATTTATATTTATAAAAGGAATTGAAAATGGAATGGTAGTTCGATAATTTGATTTCAAAATTCAATTGAACATACCGGGTGCAAAATAAACCGGATTTTAGTGAAATCAAAAATATTTGAATCTAATTGATAATAACTTTCCAACGAATCCGAAAAATCAAAATTTCATAGCGGGAATCAAAAGATATGTCCAGTTGAATTTTCTGAATAGTCGCTATGGAATTTCGGCCCTTAAAAATGGAAATTTTGCAAACGACCTCGGATTTCGACGAAACCACTTTTGTTGGATCCGCAATGTCAAATTATTGCTAGGTTTCAAATTTCATAATTTTTCGAATCAATATGTGAGTGTGGCAAAGGAAAACGCGTTTGACCAGTTTCAGTTGATTTTAATCGACTGGAAAATGGCCATATTTCCAACGGTCTCAGAATTCGATGAAATTAGTTTTGTTAGGACCGTATCGCCAATATGAAGCTAGAAAATATTTTTCTGGAATTTTTCGAGTTAGTATGTGGCCCCGGTAAATTGAAATGTACGTTCAAATTCAATATATAGAGTTATATGTTGACTTTGACGGAAACTGATCGATACAGTCGAATCAGCTTGCGATACATATCCCATTGTGTTCGGAATGGGGGTAATTAGCTAGGGACGACAGGCGGTGGGTCTCGTTTCGAGGTCGAAATAAAAACTTACTTTTTGGATTAAAATAATATATATATATATATATATATATATATAAAGCCCCCCTCATTTCCCTCTTCTCTCTCTCCCCTACCGTTCATTCCCAAAATCAAAATAAAAAAGAAAGAACGGATCGCGCCGCCGCCCTGGGCCCTCGAGCCACCGCTGAGCCTCACGCCCCCTCCCCCCCCCCACCTGAGCCGTCGGAGATCGACCCCCCTTTTCCCTGCTGAGTCGCGACAACCCCCCCTTTTCCCTGCTGAGACGCGCACACCCCCCTTTCAGCTCCACCGCCCCCCTCGTCACTTAGCCGATGCCCCCCTCGTCACTTAGCCGACGCCCCCCCCCCCTTCAGCCGCCTGCCACCAGAAGAAGCCTCCAGACCCCGACGAGATGCCACCTCCGCGAGCGCAGCACTATCCCCTTCGGCAGTAAGTTTTTATATGTATTTCGATTTTATTTCAGTTCTAAATATAGTTAGAGTATTAAAAATATATTTTTTTATAATAAAGAGAAGTTAAAATTATATTTTTATAATCTAGAAGGATAAAAATATAATTTTTATATTAGTAGAAGGTTAAAAATATAGTTTTTATATTAGTAGAAGGTTAAAAATATAATTTTTATATTAGTAGGTTAAAAATGTAATTTTTATATTAGTAGAAGGATAAAAATATGATTTTTATAAAGTAGAAATATTAAAAATATGATTTTTATTGTATATATGTTGAAATAAAAAGGTGATTTTTATAGTGGTGGTATAAAAATTTGATCTTTATATTAGAAGTAGATATATAAAAATATACTTTTTATATAGAGAATAGCGTGATAAAAATATAATCTTTATCATATGAACACCGTTATAAAAATAGAATTTTTATCTATATAGTAGCGATGTAAAAATTCGATTTTTATACATTGAATAGCGAAGTAAAAATTCGATTTTTATATATTGAATAGCAAAGTAAAAATTTGATTTTTATATATTGAATAGCAAAGTAAAAATTCGATTTTTATATATTGAATAGCGAAGTAAAAATGTGATTTTTTTTATATATATGTAGAGAATACGGGCAAAGAAAGTGACAAGAGGCAAGAACGGCGAAGATTTCTACATAAGAAGAGTCGTGGAGTTGGGATAGCTTTTGTGAGAACTTCTCACTTTTTATTTTGTTTTTCTAGTTAAAATATATACTATGATGCAGACGGTGTTTAGTAGCACCCGACACCCGTCGTCCACAGACCATGGACGGCTTGTATGCTTGGTTATTTGATTTTGATGTGTGGTTGATTGTGTGATGTGATGTGAAATGAAATAAAATAGTTATATAGTTAAAAATATTTCATAGTTAAAAATAGAATTTTTAACGTGTATTTAAAATGAAAGAAAAATAAACAAATCGGACGATTTGTTTATATACACACATTTGACTGATATTGATTGGGACGATAAATTTTACACATCGCCCAACTGCACAAATAAAATCTGTGTTTGATTGTTTGAAACCCCACATGGGTATTGGGATGATAATTGACGTACACTAATCCCGATTGTTTAGTTGTATGTCGATCGATTGATTGACAGACTGTTATAAGCGTTGAATATTTATATTTGATGCTTATACAATGTAGAATGCACTTTGGATGATGGTTGATTATTCATCGTTGTTATTGTATATACGTGTTGTAGAAAATCCATATAATTAACATTATATGATAATTGATTGGGCCTCATTCCAGTTTTGAAAAATAGAAATATTTGAAATAGGATATTTGAAAATAGAAATATATGAAGCCGTGTTGATTAGATTGACGCCATTTTGACGTGAACGATATTTATATTTATTTTATTCATTTTATAATGAATATCGAAAGTAATTTCAAAAACTGATATTTTGAAAAGAATTGAAATTCAAACTGAAACTGAATAGAAATGAATTCGAATTGAAATTGAATAGGAATGAATTCGAATTGAAATCGAATAGAAATGAATTCGAATTGAAATTGAATTGAAAACGAACTGAAATTGAATTAGAATTCAAATTGAATTGAAATCAATTTGAAACAAATTTAAAACGAATTCATATTGGAATATTCAATTTTGATTAGAAATTGAATATGAAGTTGAAACCGTTTTGAAAATGAATTTAAAACGATTTATAAAGCACGTTTTAAAAGGAAATCGACGAAGTATATATTATATATATAATATAACGGCCTGAATTGAACGCGCCGCGCCGCGGCAGTTCGCGAATTTCGACCATTGACTTCGAATGGATATTGCGGGAGATCCGACCGTCGGATTCTCCTAAAACCAGAACCGTTGGGTTCGTATCGAAAAGAGCTTTCTAACGAATATTGGAAATTAGAAATCTAACGGTTGGATTTGGAATTATGTCCAAATCAAATTTGAAAAAGGTCGTTGTAAGTGCAGTTTAATGGCCGTTGATGGAAATCGACTGTACGGGCCTTGATAAAATTATTAAAAATAATAATAATTTGTGTAAAATCATAAGAAATGATTTAGAAAGAATTAGGATGAAAAACTCCATATTTGAAAAGATAAAAATAGATTTTTATCGAAATGAACTAGTTTTGAACTAGAATTATAATTCTATTTATTTTTAAATAAATAAATTGAATTTGAAATGGTTTTGAAAATAACCAGAATTTCCAATGATTGCATTGGAATGGATTTGAATCGAAATTGTCTTCGGAATATTTCGATGTTGGATTTCGTGATTATACAGATGTTGTTATGGAAATTTGAAAGATATAGATATATATATCGTTATTTCCAATACGATATCTGTTGGTCGTAGAATTTGATATTGAATATAAACCTATATATTTTCTATTCAGAGCCTTGTATTTAATATCAAATGTGATTTGGGTTTGTCGTGAATGGTGTCTTGACTAACACTGTTCTTGAACCCAGTTGATAAAAAGATTAAATCTTTTTATTTAGATTTAATGAAGTGTACCAATTAAATAATATTTAATTGAATTGATATTGATTTTTGGGTTTATCGTGAACAGTGTTTTAAATAACACTCGTTCTTTAACCCGATAATTAATGGAATGTGATTTTGGGTTTATCGTGAACCGTGTTTAAAATGACACAGATTCTTTAACCCAGTTAACGATTAAAACTAAGTGGAGTTTTAATGAATCTTTAATTAGATTGAAAAGATCGAGAATGGAGTATCACCAGTTTTGCTCCAGGTGATAGTTAAATCTTTAATTAGATTTGAACGTGAAATGGTAATTGAATTTACCGATAACACCGTGGTGTTAGATATGAAGTATTACCAGTTTTACTTCATGGGATGAATAGGTTGGGATTGGGGAATAAAATAAATGATTACTCTGGTGTGGTTCGCTAATCCCGACTAGTTTGAATTGATATTCAAAAGAAGATTAAAGAATAAATTTAAAAGAGTTTATCTTTGATAAAATTAATGAGAACCTTTCCCAAAGAATATTCTGAATTGGAATGAGGCGTATGTTGTGTTTGTGTAACACTTGTTTAATATATACGCGAGTTATTCAGAAAGACCGGGTTTATCCCATTCTGAATAACTGATTCGACGTAGTGTCGAAGATGAAGACGGTGGTTGAAGACCGGAGGTCTTCACATCGTTTGGATAATTACGGATGATCTTGATTGGGCTGTACACCCAAGAAGATGGAAACAGTTGGTGATCGTCCAGATGTACTTGGAGATCGATGGATATGCGGGGTACTAGGTGCCTCCGGTTTCGTTCAGACCCAGAACGGACTTGTAAATGGACTGTGTGTCTGACATTGGATTTTAGTCTGTGTGATTGATTTCTATTAAATATATATCTGTTTGGCGGCGGAGAATTTATTCTCTTGCTTAACGCCCTTCTCTGAGACGTACGAGCTCAGGGGTTATATACAGATGGATATCAAACGCATAGAGTGAATTGCCTGTGTGGCATGCTAAGATGCAAATGATCAAGGCTTTTATTGAAAAGCAGGGTCTTGTGATTGATGATCAAAGCACCGCCTGTGTAGCATAGCTTTGTGTAACGTGAATTCGCGAGCCTCACACCCCGGTTGTGAACCAGAAACGGGAGAGGACCTCAGGGAGGACATGCATTTCTTTCTAGCTAGGGTGGTGTCAGTGACCTACCAGCCCTGACATTTATATACTTTTCACCTGTGTGGTTGTTGCTGTTGCGAGGCGCCTCGGATATATCGGTCGTTCTCGAACCGATGGAGTCATTTAGTTGGCTCATTGACACCCCAAAGGGTGGGGAAACGCAGTGTTCAGGCATTTTAATCCACATCGGTGGACCGGCCCTGTCGCTCCAAGGGACGATGCGTTCTGTTCCTGAGACACGGGCTAGAGCGTCTCGAATCGGTTGAGGACTATCTTTTGCCTCAGTTCATAGATGGAAATCCAATTTCCAAATACGTGACATTTGCGGTTTTGCAGATTTATATTCACAGGATCCTGATTTACAGCTGGAACGATATCCGGAAAGCTTTGTATCCGTATATCTCTTCTAGTTGTGTATTGTATTATTTTCCGCTGCTATGTAATTTATTGTAATCTCTGATATTTTTCTGTGTAATATTTGCTTATACTCTGTATATTCTTGTATTCTAATGGAATTGTTGTAATATACAATGAAATGTTCTTCCGTCCGCGTTCTATTTTGTCGTGTTCTCACAGTAATTTGTTCTTTCTCTTCTCTTCGGAGACCAGGGAAGTTCGGGTCACTTCAGAAATTATCATGCTGAATTGGTTTTGTGGAATTGTGGTTTTTGTATTGGATTAAAGGTAAATATGAGTGTTATACTATTATTTATATTTTATGCAATTCACCGTTATTATCATTTGACTCAACCTAAAAAGGTTTGGATTTGAATTGTTTCATAGTTGAATTAGATTTGGATTCTAGTTTGGGTGAAAACGCTTTCATAAATTGGAATAAGTCAAATGTAAACATTTTCGGGTGTATAACACCACAAAAAAGGGTGAATTGTGTGAAATATGTATTGTAAACATACATGTGATGTGTAAATGTATGAAATACTCCATATTTAATTTAATATTGAAACCATTTCTACATGCCTAGGATACAAGTTGTAATTATCATGTGTGTGTGTGTATATATATATATATATATATATATGTGTGTGTGTGTGTGTGTGTGTGTGTGTGTGTGTGTTTTCCATTCACTACTATTTGCTATATGTTCATTATGCAATCATGTTTATGTTATAGCGGTAAAATATGGAAGAATCTAACTTGCATGCCTTAATTTGGATAAGATGACAATTTCCACCTCGTTAGAACGTTTCCCCGTTTGTACGAATGTTACGTTAATTAGGCGCTATTATTATATTACTTATATTTACATAATTAATGTTATCTTAGCGTAAAAATGCAATTAGGTTAGAGTTTGAATTTGAAATTCCCCTTAACAAATATACATATATTTGTTTGCTTGTGTGTGCGTATATATAGAATAGCTTTTATATATATATATATATATATATATATATAAACGAATGACACATTGACACGAGATTAGTTGCCATTTGTGGTAGAAGCCTGCCTGGAACCGACCGACATATCCAACAACCACAAGTAGGCCCAACTAATGTGAGTTGTCTAGGTGCCATGGGTCATTCATAAACTTAGTACACTAGACACGAGGTTAAATCGACTTGTAGTAGAAGCCTGCCCAGAACCGACCAACATATCCAGCATCTACAGGTGTATGGTTTAATGTGAGAGGTCTAGTGTGTATATATAACCATATATATAAGTCTAATGTAGTCAGCTTCCTCTCTCCAATGGAGAGGAAAAGGTGATTCCTTCAGTAAAAGAAATAGCCTAAATTTCGAGCCATAAAACAAATTTCAACGAATAATCTTCTTAATTATTGATAAGCCATAAGCACAACACTATAAAGTCACAGATCTTCTAATATCCTTTTCTAATTCATCGCAAGTATTGGTGGATTGGGTTTCATTATTTAATGCTTTTCGTTCGCGATTATAGTGGATCCGGTCTGAGAACTTGAAGTTCTGTTGTTCATCCTTCTATTAACCAGATGTGGAATCAACAAGATCAACCACTCGAGAATCGGGTTTTCTAGCGAAAATCGATCTCAACTCCAACCAATCTGCACTCGACTGGATTTAAAGAAGTATCTTTCGTTCGATTTCAAGAAAGGGTGAAAATTTGATTCTAGATCTACTATCCCCCAACTTGGGTTATGAAATTTCTGATCCACTGGAAACTCCAAATCTGTTTTAATTTTCAGACTCAAATCCAAAGCACTATGCTCTTCACCGCATCGCAGGTTCTGGTGATCTTTCTACTTCGTTCGCCACCCCATTGGTTAGAAACTTAATATTTGTTGTGTGAAATCTTGTGTGCTGCGTAGACATACCTTGACATATGTAACTTGCTAAAAATATAGGGTATGGACATTAAGTAACACTATATTTCAGTCACACAGAACTTTATGTTCTGGCCCCCTCTCCTTAACACCCAACAGGTCAGTAGATGGGGTAAAGCCATGGATGAAGTCATGATTGAAACCGATGAAGAAGATGAAGTTATTATGATGTTATTAGGAGTTATTGCTTTGCTTATTTTGGAATCCTATGAACTACTTGATGTACCTATTGAATAAATATAACTGCGACTATGTATTTCTGTGATTTTGAAATAAATGGTACATCTTATTTTGGTATCATATTTTCTCTTTCCGCTGTGTGAGATTTCCATTCGAAGTATATGTTAGTATTTTTTGTGCAAATGTAATCCTTACAGGATTCAACGACCCATTTAGAATGGCTCTAAGTTTCGATGGGTCTTTTCTGGGTCAAAATTCAGGCCCATTCCGGGCTGCTTGTTACAATTCATTAGATAGGAATATTGAATTTTAAAGTTAAAATTTAAAAAAATTATTTTTAGATAAGTATATATGTGTTTTAAAATGATTTATAAACTATTTCAAAGTAAATCAGATTTAATTTTAAATAAAATTTTAATATAGTCTGAATAGGACTAGTCGGCTAGAAGTAGTTTGCAAATTTCGACTATAAACTTCAAACGCTAATAACAGGAGTAAATTTAATCAAATTTCATCAAAATGAAAAATGTTCACTTTCTAGTGATAATAATTTTCAAATGAAAGAGGAATTTTCAAAATATAGTATGCAGATGTCAAGTTATGTGAAAAATCATTTTTGAAAAGGTCGCCATAAGTGCAGTTCGTTGACCATAACGGAAACAAACAATTTTCAGATAAATAAAAATATGGATTGTTTTTGTAAAATCAATAAAGTGATTTGAATTGATAAAGTGAAGTTTTAGATAATTTAAAAGCCATTTAGCTAATATAAGCCTATAGTAACGCTTTTAAAACATTATCAGATAATGGTTAAATTAAAGGTTTTAAACTCATTTAGAGTAATCTATAACTTAAATAATTATTTTAGAATGATTAATAAAACATTTTAGCAAGATTTGAATATTTAAAATAAAAATTATTTTAAAGTAATTTAAGTTTATTTAGGAATGAAATTGGTTTTCCAAAATTATAATTTGGACTTGGATAGGGATAAATTTTGGATATTGATGTTAAATTCCATAGAAGAGAAATTGTACTATTCATTGAATTTGAAAGGTAATTATACCATTATTTCACTTATAGTCTTTGTTGAATATGGAAATTGATATTGGATATAAGTTGATATTATTTCTGTGCAAGTATTATATATTAATATCAATTGGCGTTTGGGTTTTGTTGTGAACGTTGTTTTAAATGGCACCATTCTTGAAACCTAAGATCAAGTATGATTTGGAATTTAAGAAAAGATATGCTTTAATAAATCTTTTGGTAAAGATTTAGTTTTTCCAAGTTAAATAAATTGGATTTGGATAAAATTAATCTTTGGATATTTGGTATTGGTTTCTGTTGCTAGACATATAACATTTGAGGAATTTGGAGATATATATATCGTAATTCCACTCATAGTATTAGTTGTTTACAAGAATTGGTATTGGATATAACTTGATATGACTTCTATTTAAATCTTACATTTAACATCAAATTGGTTTTGAATTTGTTGTGAATGATGTCTTAAATAACATTCTTTAACCCACTAAGATTAAGATATGATTTGGAAATATTTAAAGGATTAAGATCTTTTGAAAAGCTAATGAACACACTTAACATTCATATTTTGAACGGAAAAGGGATTGGGGAACTAATGAATTTGAAGTAAGGATTTTATTATCTTTTATTGAAAAGATACGCTTAAAAGGAGATTTATGAAATGAAAATTTTCCATAACAAGGTTTTAATAAATCAATCGAAATGGAAGAGAGACTTAGTGAATCTTATATTTTCATATAGTTTAAAATATCAAGTGTTATTTGGAAAAATAAGAATTCATAATTTGGGTCAGACAAAACCATTCCAAATAATAGTACGACATTATGGAATAAATCGATGAGTTTGACGACAATGTTGAAGACCGAAAATCTTCACATCGAAAGGACTGCTCGCTCAATGTCTCTGTGGGTAGCTCCTTACTTGAGATGGACGCATCAATATTTTAGCAGTAGTACGAACATATTTGGAGGTATTGTGGATTGCAAGGGCCTCTCTCCTTTATTGGACGAGGAATAAGGAGCCTTCGGTTTCGTTCAAACCCAGAATGGACTTGTATGGATGTGTGTCTGACATCGTATTTTATAGTATATAACGAGTTTTTGCTAAACGTATTTTTGT
Organism: Allium sativum; assembly: GCA_030737875.1. Lineage (NCBI taxonomy): Eukaryota > Viridiplantae > Streptophyta > Magnoliopsida > Asparagales > Amaryllidaceae > Allium > Allium sativum. Next base: position 381,894,602 of record CM060921.1, on the reverse strand, counting down.
TGATGGCGAAGAATTTATTCTCTTAGCTTAACACCCTTCTTTGAGATGTACGAGCTCAAAGTGATATGGTTAGTAATTACCAGTCATGTATTATGGAATGACTATATGGCGTACTGAGCGATTGTTATTGATGATCCAGGCATGGCTTAGAGAACGTATCTTTGTGTAACGAGACTTCGACAAGCAATGTACCCCGGAAATGGCCAAAACAGGAATGATGTGGCGAGGTTATGGGTTGTCATCTCCTTCTAGATAAGTAGTGTACCATGGTATGGAGCCCAAGTATTACTTATATTAAGACTTCTACTTTTGTGATTGTTGATGTTGCATGTGCCTGGTTTTAAAGGTTGGTAACAACCAGGAGATGACATACGTAGGAGTGCTCGAATTCATCCATGAAAGGATGGACCAGCCTTGTTTTCGCAGAGAACGGGAATGTTCTTGGGGCATCCCTCTGGGGGTGTACCCATCGGTAAGGAAGTTCCTTCGCCTGGTCATTTGTTGGAAATTCATTCTCCACTACAAGTTTGTGCGGTTTTAGTTGTAAACCTATAGGCGACATAATGGTATGGGATATTATGCCATCTAGGATTGATACATTTATTTGTGAAAGTAATTTCCATGTTTTAGAAACTAATAATAATATCAAATGAATTTCGCGTATCAAGCATGTTTGTCTATCATAAGGGGAAACCTCTCTAATAAGCGTTTGCATAGTGTGTGTGATGAGAGACCTTATGGTTGCTTCATTTTCAAGAATCATTGCATGTTTTATGCACCAGTATTCATATGGGGTAAACTCGTTCCATGTTATATGGTGTGTTCCTATGAATTACTTAACTATAAAAGCAAGTATTTTTGTTCTCATGTCAGTCCCATAACTGACTCGGAGTTTATTGTTTCCACCTAAACTCTAGCCGCTCATATTTTCCATACATGTAGACCAAAAGTTTGTGGTTTTTGCAGATATTATTTTAGAATTTTTTCGAGTAGGATTTTGGATTATGGCTGGAGCTATACTCTGGATCATTTTTCTTCAACCTAAAGTTTTATTTTTGTTTTTATTTCCATTGAAATATGTTGTATTCTAATATTTTCTTGTACTCTGATGTAAAATTGTGATGATATTAATGAAAAGTTCCTTTGTTCAGTTCTTATGCTTAAGTACCCATGACCATCCGTCTTTGTAAACAGTTTAAGTTGGTTTAATTATCGATTTGAACCGGTCAGAATGGCGGGTCGTTACACAAATTTTATAGTACAATGATATTTTCTTATCACTTTGCAACACCATATTCTCTATGGACAAAGTTATGCTCTACAGATGTTGTAGTCATATGTAGTATTAACTTTCTGTGATGGAAAACAGATATGCTAATGAATCATAACTTCAAAGAACATGAAAATATGAAAAGTTTCGAATTACACTTATTAATAACTTATAATTACAAATTCCCATTCGCAAAACCCTGTTCAAACTCCCTTGGTTAACTAGAATTTAATATATGCAATAAAAATCTTTGCCTTATCATACATCCAAAACGATAAAACACACGGTGGAAAAACTCCAAAAAAAACTAACTGCCATATGCATTTTGTGGAAGCTTATTCATAGAAGAACACCAAAAACCCTAACTCTTAACCTACTCAAATGAGTACCAAGAGCTAAAGAGGAAAACTTTGGATCAATCAACATAATGGTGTGAATAATAATTTAATAATTTGGTCTCAGGGGATACCTAATGAGACCACATCGGTTAGCAGAATGGGTTTCCTCTGACTAGTATTTAACAATCAAAATGATTGAGCTTATGCACCTGCTCTCCCAATCATTAGCAGAACAACGGTAATAATAGTGATGACGGTAATATGCGACAAGCATCATACATTGGATTACCCATCCACATTATTCTGACTGACTATATTAATAGTTTTTTGATAAATTTTCTTTTAGACAAGTTACCTAATTGAGTTAAGTATTAATGATTCCTCATCATTTTCATAATCTGGATCCCCTCCCTTACATCTGAATTGACTATCCCTTTGGTGTTCAAGCACCATGTTTATATATACGCGGATTAACCATCACACACCCTATAGTTCTACCCTTGGATGACTATAAACATCTCAATGTGACTAACCATCACACATAACATAGTTTCACATTCGGATGACTATGAACCTCTCAAACAAGATATGTAACTAACTATCATACATCTCATAGTTTTACCTTCAGATGAATATGAACCCCTCAATTTAATTTCATTTTTATTTCCCTAATAGGATTTGTAGTTTAATTGGTATTTCCCAATTTACTCTTCCCATTGGTGTCCCCAATGTTCTCATATAAGCGACAAATCATAACATAGCTCACAACAACATAAATTATCCTTTATAGTGGCATATAGCTGCTATTAATCAGTTCGGTAAACATTGTATATCGACATGTTATAAAAAACAAATAAATATTTATAACACATAAAAAGCCGCTATAAAAGAGCATAGTTTTATGGCACCAATTTGTCGCTATGTTACTTAAAGACGATATTCATCCTCACCGCTATTAAACATCTAAATCTCAATGAAAGTGAGAATCTTTATAACATAGTATAACCGCTATAACATATTTATTCGAAAGCGATTATATGACACTATTAAATCAACATGTTATAGTATTGTTAAATGAACATGTTATAGTGCTTATGTCATATAATTATAACGCTTTTTAAGAGTTATTCCTATATATATTACATTCTAATAATAACAATCAAAATGAATTTTCATAATAATTTAAAGAGAAATGTATGAATGAAAAAAAGTATAATAATCAGCAAATATAACGCATATTCATTATAATAAAATAAAGCATCAACTAACAAAAAATAATTTCAATCTATGAGCTACCAAATTTAATACATATGTTTTAATTCCATATTGATGTCAATTTGAATACACAAAAGACAAAGCATAATTTATATTTCTAAGTACCAAATGCATCACTTAGAAGTTCAACTGCTCAAGGCCTTTCTTTTTCCATTAAATAGTCCATGGATACTATGCAATTACCTGTTCCAGAAAGATAAGAAATTAAAAAAAATTAGACAAAGTACAATAGTACATAAGAATCTTTTCCAATGACGAAAAAATAAATAGCGAGGAATCATACTACAGAACAAAACGAGTTAGCTCAACCATAATAAAAGTGCATACCACATACCTCAGCAACAAGGGTTGAGCTTTCAAGAGAAACAAATATGGTAATTAAAAAGGCAACTGAATACACAAAAAGCCAAATTAGATTCTTATGTGTTCACATTCTATTGATCAAAATAAAACATCAGTTGGTTTTAGTTTAATTCAGTGTGTCACAATTAACAGTATAGCTTTGGAATGATGATAACAAAAGCAAAAATTACTGGTTTATTATCCTAGAAGTGCATATACCAACTTATACTTAGAAGAGTATATAAAAATAAGATCGGAAATGAGAAAATACAAGAGGCTTGAAGTTCCCACTTACCACAACAGGACGGACCAACTCCTGGAAGGAGCAACAACCACCGAAAATTTGATTAGCATGTCACAATCAGCAGTAGATCTTTTGAATGAAGATAACATATTTATTGACTGGAGTATGAACCCAGAAAATGCATTTACCAACTTATACCCAAAATAACATGTTATGTACAGATGGGAACTAAGCAAATACACGAGGTTCGAAGTTCTCACTTACCATAATAGGATGAACTATAGTCGTGCGGGCTTGAGGTCGTCAAAACTCATATTGCTCCAACCAACAACAGTCAACATCAAGTTTTAAATAATAACTGATGGATGTCAACTGAACACATAAGAGATTAGGTCAATAATATTTGCAGCAACTGCAATTTTATTAGATACATGGACATTAGAAATTCAGCCACACGGCTAAAATAAACATAGCAGTCTAACTCCAAAATCTCAAAGGCAACTCATAATGAAATCACTTCTCAAATTCCTACGTAGTCTTTAGCAATCGGCATGTCCATTCAAAATATATGTGCATTACGTATCCAGGAAATTATTACAAGTAGAAAACAATCTACTATGAAATTTCACACGCTGTTATATTTCATTTGTGAAACTCAGGACATATGTATGAAAATGTACATATTTGAATTCAACGGTACTTAAAGCCTTGTATTTTCCTGAGGATTTTTTTTTTGAATAACAGGGTACTGTATTTACAAAGAAAAGAGTAAATGAAAGAAAAGCTTGGCCAAAAAATACAACAAACAACAAGCAAATAATTTACAAACAAGACACTACCAAGCTTTTCACTGCCAGGCTTAACTAACAAGACATGCAAAACAAGAGAACACCTAACAATAACCCAACATGTCATACACAAGAACAAACCAACATCAGACACTACACATCTTAGAAACAACAGTAAGAAGCACAATCAGAACGTTTCAAACACCAGCAGATAAGAACTGCAATCAAGGATCTAAAAGAACCCTAGCAAACACAATTCACACCATAACAAATCAAAGTTGAACCATCCGCTCAAACCGCAAAAGCGTCACCAAAGAGATACAAAGCACCGAAGCTAACAGCAGGCATCGAAGGCATCCTGAAAAGAACAACGTCCAAACCAAAAATGAAAATCCCAAATTGAAAAAGAACAAAAGCTGCCTTGAATCAAAACAAAACCAAAAACCAGTAGCAAGTATCAAACCAAGAAAAAACTTCATCAACCAGAAAGGAACCAGAATCACAAAATAAATCATTTCTTAGTAACACCTCCATTGGAAACTCCACCCGAATTACTTCCTCTGCCTTTTGCTTTTCTTGTTTTGGATCGATTTTGGATTTCTTGGATAAGTTTACGCCATTCTGGGTTTTCCTCTACCAAGGGCTCATCATTAACAAGTTTATTAATCTCTTTGTATTTTCTGGGTCTAAAGTTTGTTTTCCTCTTTTTGAAGATATTTGTAGAACTATAAGAACTGTCAGAGTCATTCATAATAGCATCTTTACTTACAGCATCCTCCCCATTTTGAAATTCACTGCAAACACCAAATTGCATACCTGTATTCTCCTTACATATTCCTATATCATCATCTTCATTACACCCAATTTTTTTAACCTTCTCTGAATCAGCTTAGGTAACATAAATCCCCACATCCACAGCCTTATCTATCGAACTTTCTGATTTATGTAAAGAACTCGCATTCTCATCCACATTACCATTCTGCATGCAATCATTCTCTGCTGCAGCCTTTCCAATTTCATCACCATTATCCTGCAAACTCACATTATTGCCATCTAGAACATTGAAGAGGTTAAAAGTTTCTACAACATTGGCCTTTACACTCCTTTTCTTTGAATCTGCTAACATAGCCTTATCTTTACATCCCTTAACATTATCTCTATTAGTATTCTCATTCATACCATCACTAGCCTTTTCATCTATATCCATCCCATTATCTATATTAACTTTGGTTTTAGGAGACCAAATCTTAATTGATTTACAATTTGCAGACGAATGGCCAAATATTTTACAGCAAGAACATAAAGATGTAACCCATTCGTAAACTACCCTTTGCCAAACAATTTCTCCATTAAAGCATTGAATAGACATTGTTTCAGGAAATTTGAAATTTGAATCTACTTCAACTAAAACTCTAGCATATGAAATTCTGGTAAAATTTTCTGTAACATTGTCTAACTTAATAGGATTTCCCAAAACTGATGTTATTCTACTTATAGACTCAACAGACTATAAATCCGAATCAAGATTGGGTAGCTGAATCCAAATAGGTATTGTATTCAGAAATTCCCTAGTTAGTTTAAATCCTGTCTGTCATTTTTTCATAATAATTAGCCTTTTGTTGTAATAATATGGACCAGAGGCTAATCTTCGATCACATTTTTCTTCATTTTTGCATTTTAAGATCAAAAAACCATTTTCTCTCGAATATAACTGATAACTACCTTTCGGGCTCCAATTTCTATTAATATAGTTTTTAAGAAAATTATAACAAGGCTTGCTACCAAAACCATAAAAAACAATGGAGCTAAACCACCTGTCTCTAGCCCTATTTGTCAGATCTTCATTGATAACCGCTAGTTTAATATCTTCCTTAACAATTGGTTCAAAGAAATTAAGTTGGATAGAATTTTGGTGGTATTTATTCTCTGTGATTATATCTATCCAAGATTTTGACTCCTTTAAACTATTCAGGTTAAACAAATTTTGATCTTTCTCTAATAGATCTGGAAATTCCTTCTCAGATATGAAGATTTAGTGTTACCTGTGATGGAGGAATTTCTACGATCTGCATGTTGTTTGGAGTAGCTCAGATCTGGAGGAATAACATGACGATGATTAAATTCTGAAGAAATGACGAATTTTGAACGAGATATGGGAATTTTTGAGTTTCCGGTCGCCATTTATAGTCGCCTTTTTTTCTCTTTTTCCTTTCCTGAGGATTTTTATATAAAAGGTATTATATACATATTTACAACTAAATATAAGTACTAATTTCTCGATTTGTGCATGTCATCCTTGCGCAGGGGACATGCTAATCTTCTCTGTATCATTCCAATTTTATCGGATGTCCCCGAAAGACTAAAAAAACTAAACCAAAAGATAAAGAACCGAGAGACTTCTTTCATGGTGACCTCTTGGAATACGAACTCCAAATCTCAATCAAAAACTGAATTTTACTTCGATTTTGACTTCAGATCGGCGGTTCCTCCTGATATTCGATCTTCTCAGCAGCATGCAAGCAGTCTAAGGTCTTCAAATCAAGGTATTCATTGTAATCCAGATCTAGATTCTAAGTCAGATTTTCCAGATCTAGGTTCAAAATTAAAGGTGAATTTGAGTAACGTTAACATTGTACAATCGAAATCGTGGATTGAAGCAGTTAAAGAAATTAACTCTCACCGTAATGCAATTCAACTCGATTATTATGAGCCCATAATTTGGGATAATGTTAAGATGGCAATTATAATTGAGGATTTAGTTAAAAAGGCGAGAGAAAAATGGTTAAACTCAATTGTTTTCTTTGTCTACGGAAGTAAACCCTATTATAATTATCTGAAAGCATACATTGATAGGAGCTGGAACATGAAAGGTGGTTATCAGTTATTTTCAAGAGAAAATGGTATATTCATTATAAAATGCAACTTGGAAGAGGATTGTGATAGGATCTTAGAGTCTGGACCATATTTCTATAATAGAAAGTTGATCTTTATGAAGAAGTGGAAACCAGGTATGAAATTGACAAGAGAATGTCTTAAATCAGTTCCTATTTTGGATCAAATTAACTAATCTGGACTTAGATTTTTGGTCTGTTGAGGCCATTAGTAAGATAACTTCTATTCTAGGTCATCCTTTAAGATTAGATAGTGTCACAGAAGACTTAAGTTGAACATCATATGCTGGAATCTTGATTGAGGTGGATATTGATTTCAAGTTTCCTGAGAATGTTGCTATACAATGCTACAATGTGATATTGTCTGGCAAAAGATACGTTATGAATGGGTACCTGAAGCTTGTTCAAATTGTAGGATATTTGGACATTCAACAGGTTTGTGTAAAGCTCCTAAGATATGGATTCCAAAGAATTACGTCGATAAGGAGGCTAGTAGTATGGATAGATACTGTAGTAGGTAATCAAGACAAGTTCTCAAAGGAAGTGGCTGAAAAAGATGTTATTCTGGAACGTACTAAATCTCCAGTGATGAACAATCAGTGTTGTGATGGTATTAGTCTCCCGCAGGCTAATATTATAAAGGAAAGTGATGTTGTTCCTATTGGTAATCTTAATTTACAGTCCAGTACATCTAATGAAATATTGGACAATTCTGCTAATGCAAAGGATGATATGAATCTGTTGGAAATATAATTTGAAATGTTGACTTACTAAATAATTATTATTTGCATTGGAATCATGTATCTAGAATATTGAAAAGGCAAGTATATTAGTTGTTGTAAAGTCATGTCTATTGGGTGAATGGTTATGTAAATCACTGTAAATATGTGGTCCTTTTGTATGTTGAAAGCAAGAAATTCAAAGAAGTTCTTCATTTTAAATTAAGCACTCTTCCTCTAATTTCTCCTCCTCTAACAAAGTGGTATCAGAGCGAGGTTAGTAAAGGTGTGATAAAATGGAAAACAATTGAATGTTTTCCTTCCAATATCCTCGTCTCACAAAAGAAAATTATGAAAAATGGTGTATCCGAATGAAAGCTTTGCTTGGCGGACAAAAAGTGTGGGAGATCGTAGACAAAGGCTACGACGAGCCAGAAAATGAAACTGTATTATCTCGAGCGGAGAGGAAGCCTTAGCAAAGACGAAGGAAAAAGATCAACTTGCACTTAGCCTCATCCATCAATGTTTGGATGATTCAATGATAGATAAAATATCTGATGCAGCCATTTCAAATGAAGCCTGAGAAATTTTGAAAAAAATCTTTTCAAGGAGTTGATAAATAAAGAAAGTTAAGCTTCAATCACTAAGGAGTGATTTCGAAGCAATGAAGATGAGTAAATCTGAATCGATTTCGGATTATTGTACAAGGGTGAAGGCGAATATGAATCAATCAAGAGGCTATGGAGAAAAAATTGCAGATGTTCGAGTGGTGGAGAAGATTCTTCGTTCTTTGACATCGAAGTTCGATTTTGTTGTTTGCGTCATTGAAGAAACGAAGGAACTCGAAGAAATGACAGTAGAAGAATTGGAAGGTTTTTTACGTGCTCAAGAAGAGAAAATTAAGAGAAGACAAGAAGAACCACATGAGCAAGTTCTTAAAACTAAAGCAACTTTAAAAAATGAAGAAGGAGAAAAACAGTACTTTAGAGGAAGAAGACGCGGATATGGACGAGGAAGAGGATGCGGAAGGCAAAGATGTGAACAAGAAAGAAGCAATGGTGAAAGTTCAAATAACGACGAGAGAAATCCTTCATATTTTAGAGGCCGTGGAAGAAGTCGAGGATGAGGTCGTGGAAATTAGCAAAGATCAAATGATAGAAGGTATGACAAGTCCAAAATTGAATGTCATAAATGTCATCGATTTGGTCATTATTCATGGGAATGCCAAACTGCTAATACTGAACAAAAAGCCAATCTTGTTAATAATAACCAAGAAGTTGAAGAATCCACCTTGTTGCTAACTAAGAAAAAGGAAGAGAAGGAAGTTGATAGCTCGTGGTATTTGGATAATGGTGCTAGCAATCATATGTGCGGATACAACGAAAAATTTGTGGACATCAACGACAAGGTGAAAGGTAATGTTTCATTTGGAGATTCTTCGAAAATTCACATTGAAGGCAAAGGTACAATTCTCATCTCTTTCAAAGAATGGTAACCATAAATTGATCTCTGATGTTTATTGTGTTCCTAAACTAAGAAGCAATATTCTTTGTCTCGGACAATTTGTTGAGAATGGTTATGAAGTTTTGATGGAAGATAATTATCTTTGGCTTAAAGATAGAAACAATAACTTGATTGCAAAGGTGGGCATGTCACGGAACCGTATGTTCAAATTGAATGTCCAAACTATTGAAGCAAGATGCTTGAAGGTTAATGTGCAGGATGTGGCACGGTGTTGGCATATGAGATTTGGATACTTGAACTTTGGATCATTGAAAGCAATGAGAGAAAAGACGATGGTAAAGGGGATGCCTGCAATTGAAAATCCAAATCATTTGTGTGAAGCATGTCTACTTAGCAAGCATGCAATGAAAAGTTTTCCAAAGAAAGCAACATCTATAGCCTCCAAACCACTTGAATTGGTGCATACGGATATTTACGGGCCTATCAATCCACCGTCTTTTGGTAAAAGTAAATATTTTGTACTCTTTATTGATGATTATAGCAGAAAAATGTGGGTTTATTTTCTCAAACAGAAATCGGAAGCTTTCACCACATTCTAAAATTTCAAGATGCATGTTGAAAAAGAAAGTGGCTATAATATCAAGGCATTGAGGTCTGATCGGAGATGCGAGTTCACTTCAAAGCAATTCAATGATTTTTGTGTAGCACATGGAATTCATCGTCCTCTCACTGTTCCTAGATCACCTCAGCAAAAATGTGTGGCGGAGAGAAAAAATAGATCAATTCTTAATATGACAAGGTGTATGCTTAAAGCAAAAAATATGCCAAAGGAGTTTTGGGCTGAAGCCGTTTCTTGTGCAGTGTGTTTGTCAAATCGTTCTCCAACTGTGAATGTCAAGGATCAAACCCCTCAAGAAGCATGGAATGGAAAAATGCCAAGTGTCCATCATTTGCAAGTCTTTGGAAGCATCGCTTATGCTCAAGTTCCACAGCAAGAACATTCAAAGCTAGATGATCAAAGTGCCAAGTATATTTTTGTTGGATATGATTATCATTCCAAAGGATACAGGTTGTATAATCCAAACAATGGCAAAGTGGTCGTAAGTCGTGATGTTGAATTCGATGAAGGAGCAACTTGGAATTGGGATGGACAGCAAAAGAGCACATATAATTTTCTTCCATATTTTGATGATGAGCAAGAATCAGAGAATGATGAAACTATACAAGAACCTTCATCTCCGGCTTCAGATCTTGAAGGCTCAAATGAAAGACCGTCGAAGATGAAATCCCTTGCTGATTTATATGAAAGAAGTGAAGAAATTACTCTTAATAATGATGAACTCTATTGTCTTTTTGCAGATAGCGAACCAACAAATTTTCAAGAGGCCGTGCAAGACAAGAGGTGGAGACATGTTATGGATGAAGAAATTAAATCCATTGAAAAGATGACACATGGGAATTAACTTTTCTTCCCAAAGGTCATGAATCCATTGGTGTTGAATGGATATACAAGGTGAAATGAAATGCAAAAGGAGAGATGGAGAAATATAAAGCAAGACTTGTGGCGAAGGGCTATAAACAAAAGCATAGAGTTGATTATGATGAAGTGTTTGCTCCAGTTGCACGCTTGGAGACTATTTGCTTGTTGATTTCTCTCGCTGCTCAAAAAAATGGAAATTTTACCAAATGGATGTCAAGACAGCTTTTTTGAATGGATATCTTAAAGGTCGATCAACCTTTGGGCTACGTAGCTGAATGGAATGAAATTAAGGTGCTGAAACTCAAGAAATCGTTGTATGGATTGAAACAAGCCCCACGAGCATGGAATAGCCGCATTAACCAATATTTTCAAGATCACGGGTTTGTTCGTTGCTTAAATGAGTATGCTTTATATTCTAAGTTTCACAATAATGGAGATGTTATGTTTGTTTGCATTTACGTTGATGATCTCATTTTCACAGGCAATAATCCAGATTTATTTGATGAATTTAAAAGTTGCATGACAACAGAATTTGAGATAACAGATTTGGAGCAAATGACATATTATTTGAGATTGGAAGTGAAACAAATGGAGGAAGGTATATTTCTTTCTCAAACAGGTTATGCAAAGGAAGTATTGAAAAGGTTTAAGATGATCGACTGCAATCCTGTGAACACACCCATGGAAGCAGGAAAGAAATTGTCCAAGTTTGAAGATGGAGAAAAGGTAGATCCTACTCTTTACAAAGTCTTGTTGGAAGTTTGAGATATTTGACAAGTACAAGGCTCAACATACTTTATGCCGTTGGAGTGATAAGTCGTTTCATGGAGACTCCTACTTCTGCCCATATGACTGCTGCTAAGCGAATTCTTCGTTACATTAAAAGAACGCTTGATTTTGGAATATTTTATTCCTCATCCAATGATCTTCTGTTGCATGGATCTTGCGATAGTGATTTTGCTGGTGACATAGATGATAGAAAGAGTATAACGAGCTATGTATTCTTCTTGGGTAATTGTGTTATTTCTTGGTTATCAAAGAGGCAATCTATTGTCACGTTACCAACCTGTGAATCTGAATATGTTGCTGCAAGTTTAAGTACATGTCATGCTTTATGGTTAAAAAAACTATTGAAAGAACTTCATTTGCCACAAAAAGGTGCTACTGAAATCTGCATTGATAACAAATCAGCACAAGCACTTGCAAAGAATCCGATATTTCATGATCGAACCAAACATATCGACACGAGATATCATTTTATTCGGGAATGCATTGCCAACGAGGAAGTGGAGCTGAAGTATATGAAAACTCAAGATCGAGTTGCTGATATTTTTACCAAACCATTGAAGATTTTCGAAGAATGAGAGCTATGCTTGGAGTAAAAATGGAAATTTCAAATTAGGAGGGAGTGTTGGAAATATAATTTGAAATGTTGACTTACTAAATAATTAATATTTGCATTGGAATCATGTATCTAGAATATTAAAAAGACATGTCTATTGGTTGTTGTAAAGTCATGTGTATTGGGTGAATGGTTATGTAAACCACTATAAATATGTGATCATTTTGTATGTTGAAAGCAAGAAATTCAAAGAAGTTCTTCATTTTAAATTAAGCACTCTTCCTCTAATTTCTCCTCCTCTAACAGACTCAGGGGAAGATAGTTGAGAAGTCATTTTCCCTGAATATCTCAAAAGCTAAAATTTCTTGCATGCATGACATTAATAAGAATAATCATACACAAGATGGTTCTGAAAAGGCTATTATAGTAGATGATTTAGGGGATTGCAATGAGTTTAAAAATGATGAGGAAGATTTAAGTAAAGATTTTCTTATGAACGAGTCTGACAGCTTATATGGTTCTTATAGTTCTACAAATAGCTTCAAAAGAGGAGAACATTTAAACTCAGTAAATACAAAGAGATTAATAAATTAGTTTATGATGAACCTTTGGTAGATGAAAACCCAGAGTGGAACAATGCAAGAAATTCAAAATCGATCCAAATCTAGAAAAGCAAAGGGAGGAGGAAGAAATCTAGGTGGAGTTAACAATGGAGGTGTTACTAAGAAGTGAACAAATTTGGGTTCATTGGTCTTACTCATGTTATGCTGTGATGGTTTTGATAAACAGGTTTGCATGGTTTGAAGTCATATTTCAGTGGTGGTCTTGCCCGTGTTTGCGTGCAGTCTGGTGTTCTTTTAGGCTTCTATGGTTCTGTGCCTCTGAGTGTTTTCTGATGGTAAGTTTGCATGGTGATAGTTGCATAGCTTGTGAAATATTTGGCGTGCCCTTTTGCAGTTGCTATTGTCAGTTTTTGTTGCTACTTTTGTTTTGGATGGCTCTGTGGATCTTTGGCATGGAGTTTGTTAGTTTGCTTCTTGTGTCAGTATTCTGTTTTGCAGTTTGGGTTTATTTTCATTTTCTTTTGGTTGTGTCTACCAAGTGTTTGTCTGTGGTATATGTTTGTTTCTTGCTGTGTTGTTTCGATTAGAGCTGGACTTCTTGTAGTTTTTGTATAGGATTTGTTTTGGTTGTTGTAGTTCTTCTTGTCCAGCTCATTTATTTCGAACAAAATATATATATTAGTACTAAATGTGAACATAATTTTATAAAATGAAAATGAAAATGAAAATGCATGACTGTTAAACGCTCTTCATAATATATACATGCAACGTTGGAAACAATCAACAAATTTGACTCACCGCCCAGAAAAATCACATCCACAAATCCGCATTCCGTACATGATTTTCTATAAGGGACTGCATCTTCATAATCACATCCACAAACCCGATAAAACCTATTCTTTGATAATAAAAATCTAACCATGGTGCGTCTCACATTGTACAAGGATTTGAAAAAGAAAAAGGTGGTTTAGTCGCTTATCATTAAAGAAAAGGGTTCAGCCAGCTTATTCCTTGATAATAAAAATCTAACCATGTTCATTTAAATTGCTATGGAATTTTCTTTCAGAGGTTGTCCATTGTTCCTTGTTAAAACATATTTGCAAGCGTTTATATGTATGTATAATATATAACATATACATGCACATATATATACATGTGCGCACACACACTCTCTTATCAAGGCAATACTACAAATTAAAACAATTATATATGTTTGCATTCTAAGAATATCCTGATACAATTATGCAAGTTGGCAACACAAGTGTAGTTAAGGATAAAATATTAAAAGGTAATCAGTAGCAGACCAATTAGTGAATCAATGCGTATACTCAAATTGTAGTGAAGTGCACTCCATAATGAGCTAATTAAACTTATGCTAGGCTAGACTGTTAGGCTATTGGGTCATCAACTGTTAGGCTAGACTTATGTAGTGAAGTGCACTCCATAATTAGTGAATCGTTTTTGTCAGCTATTGGGTCATCAACTGTTAGGCTAGATTTAAGTTTTCATTCAAGGAATAAGTTGGCTGAAAAGATGGCTAACAGAAACCGAAACTAAATTGACATTTTATTGATTTTAGGCAACGTCTAAGTTAGTGTATGAACATATAGTAGGGAAAGTAAAGCCAAAAATATACGGATATGTATTTGTTTAGGCAGAGGCCTAAGCATTAAATAGGAGACAGCTTGATTAACAGTAGAGATAACAGTGGACATTGCTAACTCAGGGCTATAAGATATGATAGGCTCAAAAATGTTCACCTACATGTTACTACAAAAGGAAATTTACAGAAAATAGAAATAATAGGAATTAAATTCCCAGTTTCAACATGTTACTACTAGCTTAAATTAAATTTCCGTTAGAACCTAGGTAGTAAAAAAAATACACAAAATATTTCCATTAAAAATATATATTTTAATAACAGTGACACTACAATATGGTATCAAGATGCAAAATATAGCTTCATGATATAAAAATAACTAAATAAAGAATTAAATTATTTGAAAAAAGAAACCCCAGAGAAATATCTCATATTTACGCCTGACTTATTGGTAAATATTAAAATTATCTCACTTTCACTTCTTTTTAAGCTATTGATATCAATGATATGTTTAGTTGTTGAAGCCATATATAGCTGATTGGAAGTATATAAAAAAAAATAAAAAAATAAATAAATAAATAAATAAATATTCATACAAGGATAATAACATTGGTTGTGACACATTCAAAGGATAAACCAAACAACTTACCCTGGTAGGATTGAAAAAAGAACCTCTTGAATTATAGTCAGCTCTGTTCTATATGCAGCTGGTTGGGTGGTAAGATTCCAAGTCTAAATGCAAAAGAAAATTGAGAGACGTATGGATGGCACAGTTATGCAGGATCAATTAATAAAGAAGAACAAAATATGATGATTAGATCAGACATCACAAAATCATATCATTGAATGAAATTGAATAGCTCTTGAGTTATTCCAATACGAGTTTGTTACGTGGTGTTAACGTGACTCCACCACCTGATTGGTGGAAATCAGGTGGACCCATATGGACTTACCTGATTTTCACCAATGTAAGATCAAAGTCACGTTGATACCACATAAAGTGGTGTCAACAAACTCTCTTTTCAGTTTATTCCCTTTTCCCGTACAAAATAAATCTCATCAACTCTTGCCAGCAATCCTAACATTAGAGCTTCTCTTCGACAAGCTTATCCTAACCATTCTTAAAGATTCAGGCCATTAACTGAAATCAGCAAAAACTATGCATAAAAGATATCTTTCTGCATGATGATCCCGAAACTAAAATGGATAAAGATAAAAGTGATAACTATAGTCAAAAACTAAGAAATATTGTCATGCTCAGTTTAACCAAAATCTGAACTATTATCATGAGTCATGACAGCCAAATATGATTATTGCAGTGAAGCATCAGTTTAGAAATACCATAGTAATTTACAACATGATCACTGAAGGAGGAAAAAAACCACAGTGATAAGGAGAAATATAGAAAATGAAGGTTCACGAATCACTATATATCACTGGATGCACCTAAACAAGAGACTGGATGAAGGTAAACAAACAGCGGCTCCATTATATATTGGTGGTGCATGGGGAGTAGACAGAGGAGATCCACGATTTTTTTCTTCTTCCTAGTTATACCAAGTAATCATGTCACAGTTAAAATGGGTAAGACATCAAACAAACAATATAATGCTATTGCATCCTTTTTGTAAGAGATGAAAAAAAAAAAAAAAAAAAAAAAAAAAAAAAAAAACTAACTTGTAGCCAGATACTGTAGCAAAACGATTATAAGACAAATCCAGAGAATTCTTCATCTAGCAAAAGTTTACCATCAGCTCCATGCGGTAGTAGGTTGCCATTGCAGATCAACAACTGATGTTGACTCTTTATTTTGTATCTCATGTTTACTGACTGAACTCAAAAAGATCAATTCCAGTTATAAACCAAAAAACATCCCACCAAACACATTACCATATATATGTAATACGAACTATGAATTCAAATGATAATAACACATTGAACAAACTAAGGGCAATCATATTAAATACTGATATAAGAATTATACCCAAATTAAATTCGGACTCATACCATCTACTAAATCTTTACATCGAAAATGTTTCCATCGCTCGGATCCTTCTGCTAAATCTTAACAACTAATTTTTCTTGAAATATGTAGTGCATTGTTATATCACAATATCTACCTTTAGCTACAATATACGTTCCTCTTTGAAGTCTTGCGGCACCAGGTTCAAATTTAACATGAATGCCTTCAGCGTGATACGATAAACTTTTCACTATGCACCAAGTAAATGTTGGGGTGTGTGTGTTTTTGTATAAAGATTTCAGCATATAGAATACTGACAGAACAAGGAACAAAGCATTTTTTATTTCTAATTTTTTGCTTTTTTTCTCATCTAAATACCATTACAGACTTCTCCATTTATAATAGGAGAATATAAACCATCATACATGAATAGATATATCTTTCATCTTTTTCAGTTCCATGAATCACACTTAATTTATTCTCTCATATTAAATGCAACTTCTAGAATATTACTAAAACTGAAGAGTTTAGTTTATTCAACAGGAAATACCGATTCTTCTCTTCCGAAAATTTGCTAGTGTTTGCTGACTCCATGTTTCTGAAAAGAGATTTATGATGAATGTTAAAACATGGTCAACTTGACTTAAGAAATATAAACATGTAAATACGGTAAGAATTCGATGAACATTCGTTGGCTTAATGTTATTTAATTAAAACCTCTACTGAATGTAAATATGGTAAGAATTAGACGAACATACATTATCAAAGTAGTCGTTTTTCATTGACTTAATGCTATTTAGCAGCCATCAAAATGGAATTCGACGAACACTCATTATTACATTAGAATTAGTTTTAACTACTGTAAATCAATGTAGCTTGGAGAACGTATCATGTCTCCTGATGCTACGATCTCACTGGTTCCATTAATTTCAAACCTGTATTGAGCTTTGTTAGTTAATATCATTCGCCACAATATTGTAAAACTAAAGACTTTAAGAAATCTATAACTCGCTAGCGAGAAGAAAAAAAGACTCTCGGTTAAGAGCAACTCCAACCGAATTCAAGGTGAGAATATTACACCACGTAATATTCAGTTGAATATTATGTGGTGTATTCAACAGGTTAAAAAAAAAATCCATCACAAGCCTATTTATCGGTTCCTGAGTTAAAAAATTAATTTAATTTGTTACGAGCCTATTTTATCGGTTTCTGAGCTAAAAAATTAATTTTATTTGTCTGGAGTCTGTAAAATCGTCTCGTGACAAGTAAAAAAAGGGTGGCTGGGAACATAATGTGGTCCCCAGGAAAATGAAATGGAGCAATAATATTGGTTAACAAAGGATAATGATCTCCAGAAACATAATGTGGTCCCCAAGAACATGACGTGGTCCCCAGAAAGCTTGCCACATGAATAACGGTCCAACCAAAAATTAATTTAGCATTTTATGTTGTGAGGAGCCGATTTTATAGGATTGCGACGTCGCGAGTCGATAAAATAGGCTCGTGACATTGGAAGCCGAGAAAATCAGCTCGTGGGGCATATTCTTAATTCGGAATACGCCCCATAACATTTGCCTAAATATTCAGGAAGAGAATATTTGTTGGGCACCGTTTTTTCTTCAATTCAGCATATACACCTTGAATCAAGCAATTGTTGGAGTTGCTCAATGGTGGCATCTTCACCAATTTTCTCCAAATCAAAATAAAAAATCGCCTCGTATTTTGATTTAGACTATCGCTCCGCAATCCCCCCAGATTCTCAACATGCAGAGCGTAAGAGTCTTTCATTTCGAGGTAGCAATTTCTCTTCAGATCTCAACTCAAAAAGCAATTTTCCAGATTTACTTCAGAAAGATACAGATTTTGCAAACAAGGTGGACTTGAAGCAACCAAAGGCGTGGAAAGATGTGGTTACAGAAAGTAAGCATCATAAGAATTCTTTCCAGTTAAAGTTTTATGAGCCAGGGGTTAAAGACAATACTAAATTTGCGATAATTAGTGACGATCTGATTTGTACAGCTCGGGAAAATGGACTGATTCGATTGTTTTCTATGTATTTGGTGGTAGGCCTTACTATAGTTTCCTGAAAAATTATATAGAACGAATCTGGAATGTGAAAGGAAACTACAGATTATATTCTAGAGAAAACGGATTTTTTATATTGAACTGTGAAAACCTAGATGAATGTGAGAGAATTTTAGAAAATGGCCCATACTTTTACAACAAAAAATTGATAGTTATGAAAAAATGGTGACCAGATTTAAAATTATCTAGAGATTCCTTAATATACCTATTTGGGTTAACTTCCCTAGTATGGATTTGGATATTTGGAGTATTGAGGCTATTAGTAGAATAGCTTCAGTTTTAGGTCATCCATTAAAACTGCATAACTTTACTGAGAATTCAGATCGCATTTACTTTGCAAGAGTTTTGGTGGAAGTTAATTTGGATTTTAAATTCCCTGATGTTATTCCAATTCAAGGCATTAATGAGGAATTTGTTTGGCAGAAAGTAGTATATGAATGGACTCCTTCTATATTACTAATTGTAGAATTTTTGGACACTCAAATGCTACATACAAGTCTATTAAACCTTCGGTTCCTAAGGAGAAGGTCAATTTGGACAATGGGATGGATATTGATGTTAATCAAGTAAATCCGGGTCAAGTTAATTATAATTATGTAGATAAGAACGTGTTTATGAAGGATTACAATGAGAAGGAAACAATTTCAGGCTCAGTAGTGGTCAGTAAGTTATGAGTTGTTTCAACTACAGATTTACATACTCCTCGGGAAAATATAGTTAATGCATGCAACAAATTTAAGGTTCTTGCAGATGATAATTCCTGCATGCAAGATGTAAATATGGAGAATAATGAAGTTGGTAAAGTTGCTGAGAAGGTTGGTTCTTTAAAAAAGGTTAGCAGTAGATTAGAAAATTAGTTGATGAGGGAATCGGTATATCTGTTAGTTCAAAAAGGGACCTGAGAGAAACTGGAGATCAATCTAGTAAGTTTAAACTAGTTTCTGAAATTTATGGTACGAGTACTATGGTTGATAGAATAGCCAATTTAGAGGAATGTAGTGATGTTCATAGTGGTGAAGATGCTAGGAATATAGGTTAGTTAATGGAAGAATCAGATAGTTCAATTTGCAGTTTAAAGAAAAGAAGAACCAAAGTAAAATCTAGTAAACTTAAAAGGGGAATTAAGTTGACGCATGATGAACCCTTAGTGGAGACTAACCCAGAATGGGTTAAATTAATGTCACAATTTCAAAATAGATCCAAAACTAAGAAACCTAAAGAGGAAGGAATCAATCCAAGTGGGGTTACTAAGGGTGGAATTTCCAAAAAATGAATGTGTTGCTATTAATATTCTTTGGGGTTTCTGGATTGAGGTTTGTTTTGGCAACTGGATCATGCTATATGGAGATTTTTTTTGCTACTTTTTTACTGTTACTGCTTGTATTATGAGGTTTTTCTTGTTTTTGACGGAACTATCTGGGCTTGTTTTAGTTGGTCTCATGTGTCTTTATGTTGTACTATGTATTTTGGTGTCCTTTGGTTCGAGCTGATTCTTGTTTGTTATGTATAGTATTTGTTTTTGTGTGATGTTGTAATTTTTACCAGCTTGAACCTTTCTCTGTATCTTGTTTCATGTAATATAAGTACCCGTTTTCCAAAAAAAGACTTTAATAAATATAAACATGTAAATATGGTAAGGAAACTACTGGATATAGAGATATTATGCAAAAATTAACCAATGTCTTAAGCAAGTACTAGTAGCTGTCACATATTTATAGACTATTAAAAATTTAAAGTACTAAAAACCATTTCATCTTATAGTTACATTTGGCCAGGACATTGAATTTCGTTAGACAATCGACCAAGACCTGATTATAAGAACAGGCAAAAAGTACACATTTGAAATTGCTAATCGAGCAAATGTTAGAAATAAAAATTAAACATATTGGTGTATCATTGATCCATTATACATACTAGTGAATCTAGAAAATCAAGTTTCAAACTACCAAAGCAACCATGATATGGAGAAATGCTCTCTCTTTTAAAACCATAAAAACTAAATTGTATCCAGAAACCCCTAACAGATTATTATTTCAAGTCTTTTTTATCAGTTTGTAGAACAAAGAGAGAATTTGTTCACTTTTGCGAACTACTGAGTTCCTAGGAGAAGACAAAATTTTGTTTCAGTCGCTTCTTCATAATAAAAACCAAATAAAAGCAGTAAAAGTCATGCTGATGGAATCTGACTATGTGTACACGCAGTTGACATTGATATTGCATTGAATACTTCCATTTGCACTTCCATTTTGATAGATTTAGATGTTGGAACACCACTGTCAGTACCAATTCTATCCAAGTGCAATAAGGCATCCAATTGGCTACAAGAAGCCGCTATCAGGCCTAAGAAAAGAGTAGAAGATTTTCTAGGATGCGACTTGAATTCTGGATGAAACTGAGTGCCAACAAAGTAGGCATGATTGGGCACTTCAATTGTCTACATTCTTTTCACAGATTCATCTTTAGCAACAAATTAACATAAGGCCAACATCTTCAAATTTCGTTATCAAATCAGGATTTACCTTTTAACTATGGTGGTGTCTTTCATCTACATAAGCAACATTTCCATATAGCTTGGCCGATTTGCAGTTTGCAGTTTGAAAGTAAGTTCTCCTCGATCCAAGTCGCATTGTTCCTCCCATATGAGTTTTGGATCACTCTGGCATGAAAATGACACAAGGATTTGTAGTTTCAACATCAAATTCAGTGTTGTTTGCATCGTGCATGTTAAGAACTGAACGTGCAAACTCTATAACCACATTTAGCATGCCAAGGCAAATACCAAGATATGGGACATCGTTCTCACGATGCCAGAATTTCCACTGGACACGTCAGTCCCCAAAACCTCCTGGGACTAAAATATCATCAGCTCCCTTACCCATGCAGCTATACAGCTATTAGGTGACTCTTTTCTGTAGATTCTTCGAAATCAAAAGCAGAAATCCATTCCACTACAAGTTTTTTACGACAAGCTACAGAAGCATGCAACAAAGCCTTTAGCACCGAAAGGTAAGAATCTGGTAGACAAGTATATTTTCCAACTATAGTGATTCTAATAGGAATCTGCAGGGTATCAAGGATTTTAGCTCGGTTGGTCCATTCTTCTAACTTAGGCTCCTATGCAGAACCCCCAAGGTTCAATTCTTTCAGAATAGCCTCGTGCACTTTTTGGTCTCTTAATAGTAAAGGGATGTGCCATATGTTCGATACATCATAAAGCATAATTATGCTTGCTGCCGGGACATAGCAAAATTGCAAAAGTTTTCCTTTGACATTTTCATCCAAGGGCTTAATGTTGTGACTAGCCAATATATTTGATGTCAATCCAAGCCATCTCAATCCTCATACACTGTGTTGAGTAGGTTTTGTTTTCTGCTCGCCAACCACATGTAGAACTGGTACGAGACTGACATGCACCAAACAAAAGTTCCCGGGGCCTACACGGTAGGAGAACTAACCTAAAGCTTCAACGAATGGCATCGATTCAATGTCCACTGTGGTTCTACCAAGCTCGATTACACATACGTCAACAGGCCCCTCTTTTCTGTCAACAGGAATCATGGAAAAACATTCAATCCATTCTTGTATTGCACCAGTTATAAGTGGTACAACTTGTACTATTTTCCCAAGATGATCCCCCTTTCTTTCCTTGTCAGCCTTTCTTTCCTTGTCAGTGAAAGATTGGTATAATTTCCCAGTCGTGATGTTGTTATCATGAGTTAACTTAAGGTCCAAAAACCATTCGTAGTTTATAAGATCCTGGTCCACCTCACCACCATCATCCAGCACAAAAAAACTCAACATGTTAAAATGGAGACATTTTTCCAGCATCAGTATTCAAATATGGAGCTATCTTGATAGAAGTAATTCTTAAATCGCATGCTTTGAGCAGAACACCGATACTGCTGGAAGTCACTCCTTTGTCCAATCCACTAATAACGCCTTCAGTTACTAAAACATACTTCATATTTCTCCCAGTAGTCGCGGACATGGCTGTGGTGCAGAGGTTGATCAGTAAAGTAACTGACGGCGGCGGCGAGGACTTCAGATTGGTTGTTGGCGTAGGGATTCCAAGATTTGCGTCTACTGAAGGCTGGACGGGTTAAAAAGCATGACTCAATCTTTGGTTTAGGGGTCTGATGTCGATTCATGCATATATGGAAAAATGCTCTTATAAATTATGTAAAGGAATGAAAAGAACATGACAAAGTAAAAGGACCTTTAATGTGATGAACTATAAATTTTCAGATGTATAAAATCAAATAATTATTAACCCATAAGGAATAAATTATTTTGAAAACGTAAAATTGATGGTTACCAATAAATAGCTGCAACTAATAAACATTAATAGTTTTATTTATTACAATTGCTCATTAACTTATCGCATGTCCTCACAAAAAAAGGAGCCATGTTCCAGGAGAATTACTCATTGAGTTACACCGCATCTTCTCGTATACTTAAACTTAATAAATTATGATGGATAGTTTGTTGCACAAATACTAAAATGAAAGACTGCCTACTAAAGCGATGCAAAAACCTATTCTAAAATAAATTTAGCAAAAGAGAATGATAATAGTTTTCATATGAAAGAACGAGACCAAAAAAATCACAAATAGTTATGGCTAAACTGAACAGAAATCAATGCATATTTAATTGATTAATGGTAACAAGTGTTTCTCTAGCGTGGTATTGAAGCTATAACCACTCATGTAAGACTAAGTAACCCTTATGATCCACTAAAAAAAGTTCATGCTTTTGAGTTAAAAATACATCTAACATGAAAGTGTCTTGAAAATTAGCATATAAAAAAGGGAAAAACTCTATATACACTAGGGCTGGCAATTAGAACCGAGAATCGAAAACCCAAACCGATCCGAAAACATCCGAACACGATGGGCCTTGGATCGAGTCTAGATGATGAAAAATACCATGAAGACCCGATCAAACCCGACCCACGTAGACCCGACCTGACCAAAAAACATTAAAATATATGTACTTTTAGTGTTACTATTGTTAGGGAACGCGAAATGCAGATCTTAAGGCAAGACTAACACTAAAGAGAGGTGAATCGTGTTTCTAAGGAATTTACAAAAATTTTAAATTTAAATGATCTATTATATGAATCACACACAACAGAGATGATCACAGACATAGAATCAAACACAAACACCTAAACAAATAAATATAAAATGTAGAAAATGAAAGAACATAACGTATTTTATACTGGTTCAGATTACTTCTTCGTCCAGTCCCACGCAACGCTGGATTGCGCAGAGTTTTATTATTATAATATCCAAGTACAATCCCCTTGATTTCACGACTACAAGGTTAACACTTCTCCGAACACCCTTGATTTCACAACTACAAGGTTACCACCGCTCTCTTTCCTTGATTTCAAGGCTACAAGGAGCACACCCTTTCCCAAACACTTCCCAAATGATTACAACAACCCTATAACTCTTCAATAGCACTTCAATTCATAGAGTAATAGATAGAGAGAGAGAAGAAGAAGAAGAAGTTTTATATAATTGGAGTAGAAATCAGTAAAGTAGAAGTGCAGAAATCAATAAAATATGAAATATTTATGGTGAGATGAAGAGGGGTGAAGATGTAGAAGAAGAATGATGAAGAGTTCGAAATCAACCCTTATTTATAAGATTTGGAAGGTTGCAACACTTCTGGAACGTTACAAATAGTGAAAAGACACTTACTTTGAAAACTGAATTTCTGACAGTTGTATGTCGACATAGGCATGTACAAAAAAATTTAAAATTATTTTTCAAGTATTTAACTATATATATTATTCTGGAAATTGTTGAATTAAAACTTTGAGATATAAATGAGTATTATAAAGTGTAAAATCATACGAAAACATAATTACATATTATATAAACATATTTATAAAATTATAGAGTTTAAAACTATAAAACCATAAAGTTGTAAAACTATATAACCATTTAAACTTATATATTAAACTTACAAATTATATTTGAAATCATAAGTAAGATAGAAAACAATTTGAAATTTGAATTTGAATTTTGAAAATCAGATTTTAAACCTGGAGTGCTATTCAGAGTCTTACATATAAACTAGACTCTATTACTATATTTGTCTTGAACTCTTGATTACTCATGAGTCTAGAATCTCCTCTGAATTCTGAATCTCTTGAAACTCTAAAATTTTACAGTCTCAATATTTAAGTCATGTATACAAATCATGCATATATATGTTCTAGATAGAGATGTTAGTATATATTTTATAATCAATTAACAATGATAATTAAAACAAGGTTATTGTCATCAAAACTCCATTATCCATTAATCTCCCCCTTTTTGATGATGACAACCTTGATTTATAAAATATCCATACCTATTTATCTGATTCCTTGATTACTCCCCTTTCACCATGAATTGCTTAACACCCCCCTTAAACTATGCCTATCTTAACTATATCCTATTTTATAATTTCTCCCCCTTGTCATTATCAAAAAGTACCGTATACAAGACTATACTATGTTATACCTATAGTAGACTGTATTAGACTAAACTAAGTTGTACTCCCCCTAAATCTATGCTATAAATTACTATATAATACTCCCTGAATAACGTTATGTTTCCCTCTAAATCTATGACTCTAAACCTAAATTGTTATTACTCCTCCTAAAATTATGACTATACTAGTCTAATAAACTAAATAGAAAGATAATAAACTAAGTAGACCAATCAATATTTATAATCAATTCAAACAAGAAAATCAGTCCAAACAAGAAATTCAAACAGACAAGCAATTCAAACAATCAATCTAAACAAGTAAGTCAATCAAAGCAAAAATACATGTCTATTCAAAATTACTTCTTGAAACTTCAACTAATCCTAGAAACTATAAAGCTCCCCCTTAATTTAATACTAGAAAAGTTATATGTAATAAAATGTGAAAAAGATAGTTATCTTATTTAATACCTACATGTAACATCCCGAATTTTAGCGATTTAATAATTTAATTAATTAATTATTATGATATATTGGTTTGATAATTTAAATGGTTTGAATTCAAATATTTTGAATATTTAAATAATATTAATAATGGAATAATAATTTCAATTTTGAATGGTCGGAAATAAGTTGAGTTCGCAATAATGTGTGAATTGGATAATATATGAGATTTAATTCAGTTTAGAATTGAATTATATTAACAAATATATTTATATACGATAGTTGAATGTATTAATTATAATATAAATTATAATCGAGCTCGAAACGTCACGGTAGTTCGTAATTCGACGATTTGAACTTCAACTGCATATACAGGATTTGTAATAAATCGGATTTCTTCGAAACAAGAAACGTTCGAATTTAATTAACTGTATTTTTCTAATGGAAGTGAAAAATCAAGATTTCGTGTTGTATATTGTGAGTTATGTCCAAATCAAATTTTCAAATAGTCTATATGGAATCATTTATAAACCATAACGATTATTTAGTTATTTTAAATTATTTATTTCAAATTTGGATAAGATATTTGAGACGTATTTTTAATTTAATTTATAAATTTTTTCTGTAATTTTTATTTCGGGAAATATGCAACTTTTTGTTCAGCATATTTTGCACCCTAAATCAGCTCTTTCGGGATTTCACAAAATAAGTTAACTTGCCTGTTTTGTTACATTTTTGGGATCGTGACACATTGCTCGTCACAACGGTATTTTTACTTTTTTGTCTGTAGCGGTCTGTTCGTGAACAAAGCCTTATATAACGAATTTCAAAAAACATTTAAAACTTAAACAACACTGGTCAACCAATCATCCTGGGAAGAAATTGTGTGTTATGAATGCACTGTTCTCGGTGTATGTTTCTGGAAGGATACGCTGTGTATTACAAATAAATATATCATTACAAATATATAATGCGAAATTCATTCTAATCCTGCATGAATCTAACTGATGTTCACATTCACTTTCTGTAACACCCCGTATTTTCTATGAATATTAAAATTGGAAAAATGAAGAATACTTAATTTTTTAGATGAAGAATTAAGTAAAACATACTATACCATTGCGTTTGTCTCAAAATTCTGGTCAAGATGGGTCTAAGGTTTGCATTAAACATATAATGTATGAGAAAGTTATGGACCTTGGAAGTTTGTATACATATAAGGGAAATGTATGTATATATATATACGTTAATAAAATAAAATCAACCTAAAATTTAAGAAAAAATTCAAAACAGCGGAAGCGGGAAGGCAAAACGCCGAACCGACCTATTTTTTTGGGTCGACCCGATGGGTCGACCCGGGGTCGACTCAGGGTGTTTGGAGTCGGTCCCGTCAGCCCAGAATGGCCTGTGACGAATTCTTGTGTTTTAGGGCATACGTGGCATTCTCTGATTGGCCTAATGACACATTTTCTTGGACTAGATGGTTTGGATAGATCCTATGTTGATCTAAAGGCTCTAATTAATCCTACATATATATAAACACATATCTAAACTTAACCCTAACCTCATAACCCTATTCTATGATGCCACCATATTGTCCATCTCTGAATTAGTTTAGCCTCCTTCTTCTTCTCCAAACTAGAAATCAAATTGGAGAGCTTCAAATTAAAGTAAAGGTTTTCCGCTCCAATCAACAAAGAGGGATTAGAATCGCTACAACGTTAAATAATTCTCTTTTTCTAGTCCTATCGCTGTAAGTTCAGTTATTATTCAGATTTGAACACATAATAGGAATCATGACTGTAACGAATCAAATCTAGAACTATGCCAAATTGTAATGATAACCAATTCTAATTCATTCTTATTCTTTTGTCAAATCTGAGATTACCTATGCCTTTGAGACTGTTACTAGTGATATAATTGAATTTGTCTTGTTGTACATCAAATTGGTGATTCTTTTATGTTCAGTTCTATCAAATCTTTGTGCCTATGATGTAACTTTCTCAGTTTGCTCATGTTTATTCTTAGTGTACAAAAAATCTATTGGAACCATGATTCTTGTGTTTGGTACAACTTTACATGGTTATTTTCTTATGTCAATTCTTGCATTTCTTCTCTATTCCCCTTTTTGTTTTATTTTATGAATACTAGGTTCAATTGGAAACCTAGTTTGAATGTTGTTTACGTACGATTGTAATGCGGGGAATTGGGTATAACTTATTGGAGTAATTTTGGACATAACAAGAAAATGAGACATAATTTGAATTGACTACAATTGTGGATAATTGGCATACAAAAAATCTAGACTTGGACTTGCATGGTAAATATGTAAATTGGCTAAAAGATGAACATGCCTAACCCGAGGTTAGATTGAGTTGCGGTGTAAGGCTGCCCGGAACCGTCCGGCACATCCAGCGACCGCAACAACAGATCTAATGTGAGAGGTTAGCGCATTAAGCCTAAAACCCGAGGTTAGAATGAGTTTGCGGTAGAAATCAGACCGGAACCGCCCGACACATCCAGCAACCGCAAACAACAGTTCTAATGTGAGAGGTCGGTGCATTAATGAATGAATTAATGCTAATGAACAGATATGCTAAGAATGTTAAGGTTAAGTAACATATGAATATGCGACACTTAAACAATACAACATGTTAATTAAACAAATGGGTGGGGTTAGGTTAAATTGAGAACACTTAACAGTTATAACATGTTGATTAGGAAGCCCTAATAACAGGGACCCATTTCAGCAGTAACCCACATAGATGTATCATGATACCCTGAACTAGGCAGGGTAAGGCACGATTACTGGGCTGATTATAAGCGGTCAAAATAGCAGTGGTGGTGCGTCAGTGTTGGTTCCGACATAATACGGACGTGCACGTACTTCGAAGTGGAAAAATCAGGCATTGGGCATCAATAGTTATACACTGTGCATCTTGAATTTTGTCGGGTTGCCATCATAGGGATTGATACACCCCATGATGGGACCAGCACACCTATCTACAAACAAGCGGGGCCGAATGACACAAGTAATAAATACATGCGAGTAGAAGTCGATCGATAAAGGAATCATTTTATTATGAACACGTGAGGATAGTTGAAACAATTGTTAGTAGGTGCAGAGAAATAGAAACGAGTGCGATAACATATTCAGTTTATCTTGCCTTACCTTGTCTTATGTTATCTTGTTACTGTGGTATTGTCTTACATTCAGTTTATTCATGTCATTATCCTTTTTCTTGTTTACATGTTGAAAATCACTGGGCTTACCGGGCTTATGTCTGACCCGTTTTCTTTCGTCTTCTTTTCTTCCGTTCCCTCCCCCCCCCCCTCCCCCTCCCCGGTCTGTAGGGAGGGAATACTTCAACTTAGTTCAGACCTTTTTTAGCTTGAAGAGAGTAGATGTATTGCTTGGATTCTCTTTTCTTGGGCTATGGCTATAGTTACACTTTTATTGGGGATTTATGTCGCTTAGTACTGTTTTATGCTTCTTTATGTATTTGGAGTTTTTAATCAAGACATAGGTTTTATTGTAAGGACTTGAAAATTGGGTTTTGAGACAATGGTTGTAATGTTTTGACTAAACCACGCTGCTTATGAAATAATTCCAGTTTTTCCCGCTGTTTGTATGCTTGTCTTGTAAATTATCTGTATCTTTTACGTATAATGCTTCACCGAAGTTAATGCATTCCCTTTGTGAGTGACCTTAACAGAGGTGGGGTGTTTCGCTTGGTATCAGAGCTTATGGTTACCAGATCAGATAAAAGTTTTTGAAAACTATTTTTCAAAAAGAAGTTTTAAAGAAGCAATTTCAAGAAAAGTGTTGTTTTATTTTAAAGGCTTATTCCCTAAAGCCATATGCATTATCTTTCTATCCTTTGTTTTGAATCTTTTCGTTTCAGCATGTTTGGGGATCTTAATCTTCCAGAGGGAGTCACAACACCCGGATGGTTCCGTAGGTATTTGGAGGCCACGGCACCTGCCGAAGGCCAAGGAGACATTCCTCCAGCTGTACCCATCGTTCCTCCTCCACGTATGAATGCTTTCTCGAAGATATTTAGAGACTTTCGAGCTATGGGCGGAAAGAACTTTAATGGGACTGAATCATTCATAGAAGCAAGAAACTGGCTCAAGGAAACAGAAGATTTGTTTGTTATTTTCAAAGTGGATGATAGGCAAAAGATACAGTTGGCTGTATGGTTACTTAAGGACGATGCCTCTTTCTAGTGGGAAATTACTAATGCTGAGAGACCAGTTAAGACTTGGGAGGATTTCAGAATGAGCTTTGAAATGAAGTTCCTCTTGCAAGCTGAACAAAGCCTACAAATGGAGAAGTTTTTAGCACTCAAACAGGGAAGCCTATCGGTTAAGGAATACGTCAATAAGTTCAACCAACTGGCTAGATTCGGACTGGAGTTGGTAAACACTCTACATAAAAAGGCTCTCCATTTTGCTAAAGGGTTAAATGAGCCACTGCACGTCCTAGCTATGTCCCATATACCTACGGGCGCGACCTATGAGAGATTGGTGGACATGGCACTGTTACAGGAGGAAGACAAGGATGGAAGAAAGAGGCAAAGATGGAAGAACCTCTAGAAAAGAAAGTGGAGGTATTACAGAATAAGAAGACGGATTCCAAGAAGGTCTGGAAGAATAACAAACCCCGTGACAAGAGGAAGTGTAATTTTTGTGGCATACCTGGACATCTGGTTAAGGACTGTAGGAAGAAGAAGAGGAAGATGGGTGGTTGTTTTCAATGTGGCGAGACAGGACATATGGCTAAGGACTGCCTAAGAAGGCAAGGGCAAGGGCAGAGGACTGGATCTACTTCTGGAGAGCAGATTCATGCTCTCACAGCACCTACGCAAGAAAGAGGTAGAAACATTTCTGTTGAGAGTTTAGTTTATTTTGCTGATCATCCTGTTCATACTCTTTTTGATTCTGGCGCTTCACACTCTTTTATATATACTGCTTTAGTTGAATCTCTGCACCTAGATACCAATATAGTAGAGGATCCTATGGTTGTTTCAAATTCAATTGGGGGTTCGGCTTATTTATCGATGATTTGTTTGGATTTGGAAATTTCTATACTAAGTGTTGGGTTTAGATGTAATGCTTATGTTTTGGGTTTCATGGGTTATGGGTTGATTCTAGGCATGGATTGGTCATCCAGTAATGGCGCCATCCTTGATTGTGAAAAGAGAGTGGTTAGACTTACAACTCACCTCGGTAATACTCTCGAAATCTCTTGTAATCCTAAGAATTCTGTTATGCTTAGCTACCTAGAATCTCTTGATGCATCTATTAAAAATTTGCAATCTGTTAGAGTAGTCCGTGAGTACTCGGATGTCTTCGTAGAAGTGAAAGGTTTACCTCCAAAGCGAGAGATAGGTTTCCACATATGCCTAGTTGATAATGCAAAACCAGTTGCTTTACCTGTTAGACACATGGCTCCAAGGGAAAGGAAGGAGCTCAGCAAGCAAGTTAAAGAGTTGCTCGAAAAGGGGTCATAAGGCGGAGTATTTCTGAATGGGGTGCTCCAGTAGTGTTCGCAACCAAAGCGGATGGTTCACTTCGCCTATGCGTGGATTTTAGGGAGCAAAACAAGATGATCAAGAAGAATAGGCACCCACTTACAAGAATAGACGACTTGTTCGACCAGCTCGTAGGTGCATTAGTTTTCTCCCAACTAGATCTGGCCACCGGATTTCATCAGCTAAGAGTGGATGAAGACAACATAGATAAGACTGCGTTCAGGACCCTGGATGGTTTCTTCGAATGGCTTGTCATGCCTTTCGGCTTGACAAACGCACCCGCCTATTTCGTAGACTTGATGAGTAGGGTGTTTAGGGAGTTCCTTAATAAGTTTGTAGTGGTCTTCGTGGACGACATTTTGATTTTCTCAAAAAGTGAGGAAGAACATGCTTTACATTTAAGGGAAGTTATGGATACTCTTCGAGCACATCGGCTGAAAGCAAAATTGTCCAAATGCCATTTTTGGAGAGAAGAAGTAAGGTTTCTTGGACATGTGGTATCCAAAGGGGAACAGCTATGGATCCCGCAAAAGTAGTTGCGGTGCAAGATTGGAAGATTCCACGGAATGCAACCGAAGTACGAAGTTTTCTCGGACTAGCGGGCTATTACATAAAGTTCATTAAAGACTTTGCGAAGATCTCAGCCCCACTTACAAGTTTGACGAAGAAGAACCTAACTTTCACATGGGATTTGGATTGTGATGTTTCTTTCCAACGATTGAAAAGGGCTCTAACAACAGCCCTAGTCCTGACATTGCCAGATGGGAGTAAGATGTTTATAGTATACACAGATGGATGCGGTACAGGATTAGACACTGTCTTGATGCAAGAAGGCAAGGTAGTTTGTTATGGGGGGAGGTAGTTGAAGGTACATGAGAAGAACTACCCAACTCATGATTTAGAACTAGCTGACATTGTTTTCGCTCTTAAGTCATGGTGTCATTACCTACTAGGAGAAAGGTTTGAATTGTTTATTGACCATAAATCATTAAAGTACCTTTACTCACAAAAAAATCTTAACTTAAGACAACAAAGATGGATGGAATTTCTTGCCTCATACGATTTTGAGATTGCTTATACCTCTGGCAAGGCCAATGTAGTAGCAGATGCCTTAAGTAGGAAAAAGTTGAGCCTAAGTCCTCTCTTTGTGGAAAGGAAAAACTTGGAGTACATAACAACCTTTGACTTTAGACCCTCTTTTGAGTTTGTACCTGGTTTGTTAGCAACACTAGAGGTGCTTTTGGACTCAATAGGAACCATGCAACTTGAAGACCCTCAGATAGTTGATATGATGGATAAGTTAATTAGAGGTGAGATTTCTAGTCACCTCAATAGATATTCCATAGATGACAAGGGTTGGTTGAGACAGGATAGAAGACTATGTATCCCACAAGCAAGGGATTTGGTGAAGACAGATCTTGAAGAAGCACACCATTCTAAATTGACCATACACGCAGGTGGAGATAAGATGTATAAAGACATAAAAAGGGGTTTCTTTTGGAATGGAATGAAGAAGGATGTAGCTGAATTCGTCTCAAAATGCTTGATATGCCAGCAAGTCAAGGCAGAGCAAAAGAAGCCTGGTGGTCTGCTTCATCCTCTAGAGGTCTCACAGTGGAAATGGGTTAGAAATTCGATGGACTTCATAGATGGGTTTCCTAGGTCAAGAAAGGGCAATACCAGTATTTAGGTAATAGTTGACATGCTCACTAAAAGCGCTCACTTTATACCTGTTAAGAGTAGGAGGATTGCCTCATCATTAGCATCCATTTATCTTAAAGAGGTAGTTCGACTGCATGGGATACCCTCTAGCATAGTAAGTGATCGAGATCCTATCTTTATGAGTGAGTTTTGGAAGAGTTTGCAAGAGGCTGTAGGCGCACAGCTATGCTTAAGCACTGCCTATCATCCTCAAACCGATGGTCAGACTGAAAGAGTGAACAGAGTATTAGAAGATCATTTGAGGTTGTGCATTCTTGATTTTGGAGGAACGTGGGAAGATCATCTTCCTTTGGCAGAGTTCGCCTACAACAATAGCTACCAAGCCACCATAGGCATGGCACCCTTTGAGGCTATATATGGAAAACCATGACGATCATCAACTTGTTGGTGGGAATCTATAGACAAGCTCGTACTTGGGCCCAACATGGTCAGAGAAACTTCAGAGAAGGTGGACCTGATACGAAGACGAATAAAGACCGCACAAGATAGACAGAAATCGTACGTGGATAAAAGAAGTACCGACCTTGAGTTTGAGGTTAGAGACAGGGTTTTTCTTAAAGTATCCCCTTTGAGGAATGTCATTTGCTTTGGATCCATTGGAAAATTAGCACCAAAATTTGTAGGGCCATTCTCTATCATTGAAAGGATTGGAACGATGGCTTATAGAGTAGAGCTGCCTGAAAGATTGGCTGGAGTTCTACAAAAGTGCTTACATGAGTCTGCGGAAGTTGTGGAGCTGAGCATACTAGAGAAAGTGGAAGTGGAACGAGAAGCGACGGTGAGAAGAGTTCCAACTCGTATCTTGGGAACAGAAGTTAAAAAGCTACACAATCGTGAGGTCAAGCTAGTTAAAGTGCAATGGAGTGACACTAAAGGAGACGCGACTTAGGAGACTGAAGACAAGATACGCGCAACCTACCCTTTTCTTTTTGAGGGTACATCCTCGATCTCTTTTTCCATAAGTTTATGCATGCTTGTATCTATCTTTTAAGTATATCTCCTCGGTCCTATTCTTGATCCTAAGTAGAAACCAATGAATGTAAACATGTATTTGAAACATGTTATGATTGATGGTTGCAAGTGGTTGCTCATGGATGCATATACACACACATTAGGTACTAGATCGGCTCAGTCACTTTCATATTGCATATGCATATATGTATTTGTATATGGATTGAAACTTGATGTGTTATCATATGTACGTTGCATTTGTATGAATAATTGCGCACTCGTGTAGAAGTTATAAAGTACAATTAGGAATAATTGCATACATGATGGACTCATGGCACTGACATAATTCACATTAAGGAGGTCAACTGAATTAGTAGACCACCTGAATTTGCATTAGATCAGGACATATACACATACTATGCATATAATCATTAAAGCATTATAAATCTTTTTAAGGACAATGGATGCCTGTAATTGATGGTTGAGTAGATGGATGTTGGATGTTAGGATACATTCTTCTTAACTCAGAGATTTCGAGGAAGAAATCCTTTAAGGAGGGGAGAATGTAACACTCCGTATTTTCTATAAATATTAAAATTGGCAAAATGAAGAATGCTTAATTATTAGAAGAAGAATTAAGTAAAACAGACTATACCATTGCGTTCGTCTCAAAATTCTGGTCAAGATGGGCCTAAAGTTTGCGTTAAACAGATAATGTGTGAGAAAGTTATGGACCTTGGAAGTTTGTATACATATAAGGGAAATGTATGTGTTTATATATAAATTAATAAAATAAAATCAACCTAAAATTCAAGAAAAAATTCAAAACAGCGGAAGCGGGAAGGCAAAACGCTGAACCGACCTATTTTTTTGGGTCGACCCGAGGGTGTTTGGAGTCGGTCCCATCGGCCCAGAATAGACTGTGACGAATTCTTGTGTTTTAGGTCATACGTGGTGATCTTTGATTGGCCTGATGACGCATTTTCTTGGACTAGATGGTTTGGATGGATCCTATGTTGATCTAAAGGCTCAAATTAATCCTACACATATATAAATACATATCTACACTTAACCCTAACCTCATAACCCTATTCTATGATGCCACTATGTCGTCCATCTCTAAACTAGCCTAGCCTCCTTCTTTTCTCCAAACTAGAAATCAAATTGGAGAGCTTCAAATTAAAGTAAAGGTTTTATGCTCTAATCAACAAAGAGATAGTAGAATCGCTACGACGTCAAATAATTCTCTTTTCCTAATAATATCGCTGTAAGTTCAGTTATTATTCAGATTTGAACACATAATAGGAATCATGACTGTAATGAATCGAATCTAGAACTATGCCTAATTGTAATGATAACCAATTCTGACATTCTTATTCTTTTGTCAAATCTGAGATTACCTATGCCTGTGAGACTGTTACTAGTGATATAATTGAATCTATCTTGTTGTACATCAAATTGGTGATTCTTTTATGTTCAGTTCTATCAAATCTTTGTGCCTATGATGTAACTTTCTCAGTTTGCTCATGTTTACTCTTAGTGTACATAAATCTATTGAAACCATGATTCTTGTGTTTGGTACACCTTTACATGGTTATTTTCTTATGTCAATTCTTGCATTTCTTCTCTATTCCCCTTTTTGTTTTATTTTATGAATACTAGATTCAATTGGAAACCTAGTTTGAATCTTGTTGTACGTATGATTGTAACGCGGGGAATTGGGTAAAACTTATAGGAGTAATTTTGGACATAACAAGTAAATTAGACATAACTTGAATTGACTACAATTGTGGATAATTGGCATACAAAAATATAGACTTGGACATGCATGGTAAATATGTAAATTGGCTAAAAGATGAACATGCCTAACCCGAGGTTAGATTGAGTTGCGGTGTAATGCTGCCCGGAACCGCCCGGCACATCCAGCGACCGCAACAACAGATCTAATGTGAGAGGTTAGCGCATTAAGCCTAAAACCCGAGATTAAAATGAGTTTGCGGTAGAAATCAGACCGGAACCGCCCGGCACATCCAACAACCGCAAACAACAGTTCTAATGTGAGAGGTTAGTGCATAATGAATGAATTAATGCTAATGAACAGACATGATAAGAATGTTAAGGTTAAGTAACATATGAATAGGCGACAGTTAAACAATACAACATGTTAATTAAACATATGGGTGGGTTAGGTTAAATTGAGAACACTTAACCGTTATAACATGTTGATTAGGAAACCATAATAACGGGGACCCATTTCAGCAATAACCCACAAGATGTATCATGGTACCCTAAACTAGGCAGGGTAAGGCACGATTACTGGACTGATTTTAAGTGGTCGAAATAGCGGCAGGTGGTGCGTCAGTGTAGGTTCCGACATAATATGGGAATGCATGTACTCCGGAGTGGAAAAATTAGGCATTGGGCATCAATAGTTATACACTGTGCATCTTGAATTTTGTCGGGTTGCCATCATAGGGATTGATACACCCCATGATGGGACCAGCACAGGTATCTACAAACAAGCGAGGCCGAATGACACAAGTAATAAATACATGCCAGTAGAAGCCGATCGATAAAGGGATCATTTTATTATGAATACATGAGGCTAGTTGAAACAATTGTTAGTAGGTGCAAAGAAATAGAAATGAGTGCGATAACATATTCAGTTTATCTTGCCTTACCTTGTCTTATGTTATCTTGTTACTGTGGTATTGTCTTATATTCAGTTTATTCATGTCATTATCCTTTTTTTGTTTACATGCTGAAAATCATTGGGCTTACCAGGCTTATGTCTGACCCGTTTTCTTTCGTCTTCTTTTCTTCCGTTTCCCCCCAGGTCCGCAGGGAGGGAATACTTCAGCTTAGTTCAGACCTTTTCTAGCTTGAAGAGAGTAGATGTATTGCTTGGATTCTCTTTTGGGCTATGGCTGTGGTTACACTTTTATTGGGGATTTATGCTGCTTACTACTGTTTTATGCTTCTTTATGTATTTGGAGTTTTTAATCAAGACAGTGGTTTTATTGTAATGACTTGGAAGTTGGGTTTTGAGACAATGGTTGTAATGTTTTGACTAAACCACGCTGCTTATGAAATAATTCCAGTTTTTCCTGCTGTTTGTATGTCTGTCTTGTAAATTATCTGTATCTTTTACCTATAATGCTTCACCGAAGTTAATGCATTCCCTTTGTGAGTGACCTTAGCGGAGGTGGGGTGTTTCACTTTCAGAAATATCAGATGAAATATTCATTCTGTAACCCACCACCTAGAAGGAATTTTACAATAACCGCATAACTATGAAAATGAATGGTATAAGAATTTAACGTTATGGATATGTAATTATGTATAAATTATTCATTAAAATAATGCATGGAATTTATTTGCCTTAGCCGCTAAGCAAATCGTACCATCTCTTCGTACTATATCTTCAGAACGCAAACTGCCAAAGAAAAGAAAATACATGCAGACCCTACATTAAATCTAATCAAAATTTACACATAGCCAACCTATCCTACTCTCCACTATGTTTGGCTGTGAAGTCTTCCTCTTCTATAAATAGGAGCATCCAGTTTCGTTTATTTTGTTTTTTCGGAAAGATGCAAATCAAAGTGACATTAATGGAGTTAAAAATAAAAATCACACTAGAGCTTCCCTGATGAAATACTGGGCGGATTACCGTCGAGAAAGGGTTTACGTAAATGAAGGAAAACATATAATTTTGTTGTTTCCCGCTTGAGATCTAGAAAGAAAAAGTATGAAGGAGAAAGAGGGTTTCAACGCAGACAGTAAGAAGAGAGCAAGCGTCAAGTAAGTTATGGTGAAGTCGAGGAGCTCGTGGCGGTAACAAGAAGGCGGAGTTTCGATCTATAGAAGTTGATAACTGGAAGCGGGTTCTGTTAATCCTAGCTACTCTTTTTTTTCCAGTTTCCAATGTTCAGGGTGATGTGGCATGCCGATTCCGGTGGGTTTGATGATATTAGAGGCTAACTGGCAGTCAGCAAAAGGAGTATGGTGTGAGGGAAATCTGTGCATGGGGTTGCAAGCATAGTGGAGTAAAGGGTTTATAACATGAAAAAGGGTTGAAGCAGATGTAATGCAAGCTATATGGTTGGATTCAACTCTTGAGTTAGGAAGTGAGGATGGAAAATGTAATAACCCGGAAAAATCGAACCAAATTAAAAAATTTATTTTGGCAATTTTGATGAATTTTGAATATTTAAAATAATTTATTTTAAATAATAATGACGAGAAATTTATATTGAATAGAACTGGAACGTATATATTTATTTGAATCGATGTTAGAATATAAATATTTATTTTAATTATAAAAGGAAATGGAAATGGCGCGGTAGTTTGAAAATTCAATTTCAAACTTCAAAGAATGTACATGATTCAAAATAAACCGGATTTTAGCGAAACCAAAAATATTAGAATCTATTTGAAAATATCTTTCCAACGAATCCGAAAAATTGTTATTTCATAGCAGGAATAAAAAGTTATGCCCAGTTGAATTTTCAGAATAGTCGCTACGGAAATATAGCCCTTAAAAATGGAAATTTTGCAAATGACATCCATTTTCGATGAAATCACTTTTGTTGGATCCGAGATGTTAAGTTATTGTTAGATTCAAAAATTCATAATTTTTGGAATCAATATGTGAGTGTGGCGAAGGAAAATGTGTTTTGACAGTTTCAGTCAATTTGGACCGACCAGAAAATGGCCATTTTTCGAATGGTCTCCAAATTTGACGAAATTAGTTTTATTAGGACCAGAAAATGGGAATTTTTAGAGTCCGTAGGTGGCCCCGATAAATTGAAATGTGCATTCAAATTAAATATATAGATTTATATTTTGATTTTGACGGAAACTGATCGAATTAGTCGAATCAGCTTTCCGGACATATCCCATTGTGTTCGAAATGGGGGTAATTAGTAACGTACGACAATCGGTGGGCTCAATTTAGAGCTCGAATTTAAAGGTTACTTTTAAGGAAAAAATAAGTAATAAATAAAAATAATAATAGAAAAAGGGGGTCAACCCCCCTTCTCTCTTCCAAACCCGATATCGGGTTTATATAAAAAGGGGGAAACGCGACAACGGAGGGGGGGATTCGATGCTCCCGCGGCCACCAGGGCCGCGTTGCCTCCTAGGAGGACCGCCGCCCTCCAGCTCTCCTACTTCTCCTCCCTCCTTCCTCCTCGGATGCGCAAGCCCCAAAACCCGATCCCCCTTCCCCTGAAGCCGCCTCCGACCACACCCCCACTGCGCCGACCATATCAGCCATCCCCTCCGCCTCCTCTGACCGCCAACAATCACGTGGCCCCCCTTCCTCAGAAAATCCGAAAAAAGTGAGTTTTATGTTATTTCTGTTTATTTTTTGTAATTAAAAATAGGATTTATATGTAGGTAAAATAAAATAGGATTTTTATGGATGGAATAATAATAAAGTTATGATTTTTAACTAGAGTATGCCTTGAAATTATTTTTCGAAAGGTAAAAACATGATTTTATCGTATGTAAATAATATTTTTAGTTATAACATAAAGAGATGATTTTTATAACATAATGATATGATTTTTTTTTAAACTCGAAAAGCTATGGTTTTTAGTTCATAAAAAGTTGAGGTTTTTATTTATAAAAAGCTTTGATTTTTATTTAGGTAAAGTTATGATTTATATAAAAATATAATTTTTATATATGAGTAGCGTAATAAAAATATAAAAATTTATATGAAGTAGCGGATTAAAAATAGAATTTTTATATAATAGAGGATATAAAAATTTGATCTTTATTTATGTAGCGAAATAAAAATCTGATTTTTAGTATATGTATAGTGGAATGAAAGCGTGATTTTTATAGCGTTGAAATGAAAATATGATTTTTCATAGTAGCCATATAAAAATATGATTTTTATAATATATATAGCAAAGTAAAAAAATATGATTTTTATATATGAAGTGCCATTATAAAAATGTGGTTTTTGAAATAAACATCATATTGAAAATATGGTTTTTACTATGAACAGCGTGAAAAGGAGTGCGATGGAATGGACTGAAATCGAAACGGTATCCATATCGTTCAGAAGGAAAGGATGATGGAGTGGATCCCAAAGGTGAGAACTTCTCACTTTTATTTTAATTTCTAGTTAGAAATATATACTAGGATGTAGACGGTGCTTAGCAGCACCCGACACCCGTCGTCCACAGACCGTGGACGACTTGTTTGTTTGTTTGATTATGTTATGAAAATTGATTGTGTGAAGTGGAATGGAATAAAATATTTTATAGTTCAAAATATAATTTTTAATGTGTATATGAATAAAATAAATATTTATAAACAAATCGGACGATTTGTTTATGTACACACATTTGACTGATATTGATTGGGACGATAAATTTTACACATTGCCCAACTGCATAAATAAAATTCATTATTTGTTGATTGAAACCCCACATGGGTATTGGGGTGATATAGGACACACACTAGTCCCAATAATTAGCTGTATGACGATCGATTGATTGACAGGCTGTTGTAAGCGTTAAATATATTTATTTGATGCTTTTGCAGTGTAGAATGCACTCCGGATGATGGTTGACTGTGTTTGACTGTTGTTGTATACATGTGTATATGAAATCCATATAAATCAATTTATATGGTAATTGATTGTGTCTAGTTCCAGTTCAGAAAGGAATGAATATTTAAAATAGCGATTATTTTAAAATAATGAATATTTTTGAAAATAATATTCAGTAAAAATTTGATTTTGATGTCCGATTTGGGATGGGCACGAATATATTTAAATATATAAATCCATGTTGATTAGATTGACGCCATTTTGACGTGAACGATATTTATATCGATTTTATTCATTTTTATAGTGAATATCGAAAAGGAATTGATTTCAAAATATAAAGTTTTGAAAATACTATCATTTATATATCGATGATATGGAATATTCAATTTTGATTTGAAATTGAATACGAAGTTGAAATCGTTTCGAAAACGAAATTAAAACGATTTATAAAATACGTTTTGAAAGGAAATCGACGAAATATATATATATATATTATATATATTTAATAGCCTGAATAGAACGCGCCGCGCTGCGGTAGTTCACGAAATTCGACCATTGACTTCGAATGGACATTACGGGAGATCTGACCGTCGGATTCTCCAAAAACCGGAACCGTTGGGTTCGTATCGAAATGATCTTTCCAAAGAATATTAGAGATTTGAAATCTAATGGTTGGATTTGGAATTATGTCTAAATCAAATTTAGAAAAGGTCACTGTAAGTGCAGTTCGATGGCCGTTTATGGAAATCGACTGTACGGGCCTTTATAAAATTATTAAAAATATCAATAATTTGTGTAAAATCATAATAAATGATTTGAAAAGAATTGGGAAGAAAAATTCCATATTTGAAAAGATAAAAATATATTTTTATTGAAATGAACTAGTTATGAACTAGAATTATAATCCATTATTTATAAATAAATAAATTAGATTTGAAATGATTTTAAAATAACTAGAGTTTCCAATGTATGAATTGGAATGTATTTGAATCAAAATTATCTTCGGAATATTTCGATATTGGGTTCCGTGATTATATGGATATTGTGGAGGAATTTGGAAGATATATATATATCGTTATTCCAATACGATATTTGTTGATTTCGGAATTTGATATTAAATATAAGCCGATATATTTTCTATTCAGAGCCTTGTATTTAATATCAAATTGGATTTTTGGTTTGTCATGAATGGTATCTTTAGTAATACTATTCTTAAACCCAATGGAGTTAAGAAAATTAGAATCTGATTGGAGATTAGCTAAGTTGAATGGTTTCTTGGGTATTGATCTGATGTTGGTTTCGGCCTTCGGGGTTAATACTTAGGGAATTGTTCTCTTACTAATTTACGGTTAGAGACTGATGGGATTTTGGGTTTGTCGTGAACTGTTCCATTGTTTTAAATGGCACTGTTCTTAAACCCAGGGTGAAAAGAATAAATCTTTTAATTAAGATTTGAAGAAGAATTACCAATTAATTAACATTTAATTGGACCTGAAAATAGAATGTGAATTGGGTTTATTGTGAACTGTGTTTTTAACGACATTCGTTCTTTAACTCGATCTACAGTGAAATGTGATTTGGAATTTATAAATCTTTTTATTAAGATTTAACGGGAATTTTCCAAAGTAAAGTTTTCCAATTTAATATATTAAATTGGAATTGAATGGAATTTGATTGATAATAATCGTAGTGAACTTCTATGGAGGAAGACTGTTAATACATATGGAATTTAAAAGGCTTTGCCGTTATTCCATTTATATTATTGGTCAGATACGCGAATTGATATCGATTATATATATTGATTGGTTTTTCTGTGAAGATTCCTTAATTAACGGAATGTGGTTTGGGTTTATCGTGAACGATGTTATAAAATGACACTTGATCTTTAACCCGATTAACAATGGAATGGGGTTTTGGGTTGTCGTGAATGGTATCTTTAATAATACTGTTCTTAGACCCATTGGAGTTAAGAAAATCAGAAACTAAATGGAGATTAGTTTAGTTGAATGGTTTCCTAGGTATTGATATGATGTTGGTTTCAGCCTTCGGGGTTAATACTTAGGGAATTGTTCACTTGCTAATTTACGGCAAGAGGTTGAAGGAATGGAATGTGATTTTGGGTTTATCGTGAACCGTGTTTGAAATGACATTGGTTCTTTAACCCAGTTAAAGACAGTATATGATTTCCCAGGTTAAATAATCATTAATATTGATTTTTGGGAACATTAAAACCAAGTGGAGTTTTAATGAATCTTTAATTAGATTGAAAGGAAATACGATAATTTAAAGGAATATTAAAGGATAAATTTTAAAGAATTTATCTTTGATAAAATTAATGGGAACCTTTCCCAAAGAATATGAATATCTGAATAAAAGAATATTCAGAATTGGAATGAGGCATATGCTTTGTTTTTATAGCACTTTTTTATTACATACGCGAGTTATTCGGAAAGGTCGGGTTTATACCCATTCTGAATAACTGATTCGACGATATGTCGATGATGAAGACGATGGTTGAAGACCGGAGGTCTTCACATCGTTTGGATGATTACTGATGTCTTGATTGGGTTGTACACCCAAGACGAGCTAATAAGTGGTGATCGTCCAGACGTACTTGGAGATCGACGGATATGCGAGGGCCTCTCCCCTGTATTGGACATATGAGGAAGGAATAAGGTGCCTTCGGTTTCGTTCAGACCCAGAACGAACTTGTAAATGAATGTGTATCTGACATTGGATTTTATTATGTGTTGATAGATTTCTATTAAATATATATCTTTTTGGTGGCAGAGAATTTATTCTCTTGCTTAACGCCCTTCTCTGAGAAGTACGAGCTCAAAGGTTACATATCGATAGATATCAGTCGCATGGCATGAATTGCCTGTGTGGCATACTGAGATGCAGTGATCAAGGCTTTTGTTGAAAAGCAGAGTCTTGTGGTTGATGATCAAAGCACGACTTTAATATAGCGTAGCTTTGTGCATGGCGTTAATTCGCGAGCCTCACACCTCGATATGAGTCAAAAACGGGATCGTGGCTGTAGGGAGTGCACGACGTTTCTTTCTAGCTATAGGTGGTGTCAGTGTTTTATCAAGGCCTGACATTTTATATTTTTACCTATGTGGATGTTGGATTGCGAGGCGCCTCGGATATATCGGTCTCTTCGGAGCCGATGGATATAGGTCCGATAGGACCGGGAAACGTGTGTTCAGGAATAACCAATCCTCAAACGTAAGGGAGGACCGACCTTGGAGATTCAGGGGTCTTCTGCAGGGATCCTGAGGCATTTGCTAGAGTGTCTCGAATTGGTGAGGAGCCATCCCTGGCCTCGACTCATGACGGAAATCCAATTTCCAATACATGACATTTCAGTTTTGATTGTAGAGCCTAGTATTGGCGACACGATATATGGTACCCATGCCTTCTAGGATCGATACATTTATATTTGAAGTCGTTTTATACACTATGCACTTATAATAGTATCAAATGATTTGATTTAACGTACCAAACATGTTTGGCTATTATAAGGGAAAAACCCTATCCCCCGGCTTGCGTTGCATTGTGTGATAATTCCTGGGTCTTATAATAGCTTCATTTTTCTAAAAAGCATTACGTTGTTTATTCTATGCACTAGTATTCTTGGGAGGAAACCGGTTCCATGTCATATGGCGTGGTCCCTTGAATTACTCTCTTTTAAAGTAAAGTTTTAAATAACTGTTTTAGTTCTCACACCAGTCACATGACTGACCTGGAGTTTATTGTTTTAACCTAAACTCTGGGTGCCCCTATTTTCCACGGGCAGCTAATAGTTTTGGTTTTGCAGATTTATATTCACAAGATCCTGGTTTACAGCTGGAATGATATTCGGAAAGCTCTGTATCCGTTTATCTCTTTCAGTTGTGTTTATGTATTATTTTTCGCTGCTATGTAATGTATTGTAATCTCTGATATTTATCAAATGTATGTTATTCATTCATACTCTATTATATTCTTGTATTCTGATGGAATTGTTGTAATAAGCAATGAAATGTTCTTATGTTTGTGTTTTGATTCATCGTGTTCTCAACTCAATCTGGTCTTTCCTTCACGGGGAAGTTCGGGTCATTTCAGGTGGTATCAGAGCTTTGGTTTACAGAGCTCGAGAACAAGACATATTGGAACCGAATGAAAGAATTCATCAGAGATTGGATTAGTAATATCCAATGAGAATGACTCGTTAGAGATAGGATCATAAGTATCCTAGAACGAGTGTGAAGAGTATATATTTAAAATGGAAACAAAAAAAAATTGTTTTGAAAATTTATACCTTATTTAACTTATTTGAATATTTATTTTATATTGAATTTGGACAATCGAGTATATAAAGATTTTGCATATGTGCCTTACAAACGTATATTCGAAGTATTAATATACTGGACAGATATAGAATCACACTCTAGTCGCTCGGAGATGATTTTGAAGATGGAGCTCCATCACCAATATTTATGTTCGGGTTTCGAAAGTGGGATTTCTATATATTTCCAATTAACTGGTGTGAGAACCAAAACTAGATAGGGCCTATTGTTGTGAACTGGCATCAAAAATATGATTTTCTGTATATATAGTAAAGATATGTGTTTGAAACGTTAATCCACTAATTGATTGACGGTTGTGTTGAATGATTATTTGTTATCTAATAAATCCATTATGTGAAAGAACGGTACATATAACCCAATTGTATCAAATATTGAACTGTATTGAAAA
Organism: Allium sativum; assembly: GCA_030737875.1. Taxonomy (NCBI): domain Eukaryota; kingdom Viridiplantae; phylum Streptophyta; class Magnoliopsida; order Asparagales; family Amaryllidaceae; genus Allium; species Allium sativum. The sequence continues at coordinate 381,849,785 of CM060921.1, read as the reverse complement.
CTGTTTGAAATTGCATACATATACATGCATATATGTTGAACAGTTCATTGCAAGGAGGCCAGAGAAGAGGAATAAAATTGTATGCCCGACAAATAGGTACATATTTATTGTATTCCTTGGGGTTTTTGATGATTTTATGAGCCGATTGGTTGTTTCTTTTTGGATTGGAAAGGACTGTATGGCGATTTTGGGATTTTCCTGGTGCTCCCGTACAAGGGAGGTTATGGCGAAAATTTTCAAAAATTTAGGGTGTTAGCCAAATTTTTGAAGAATTGAAAAGTTCTTAGAAACTGAAAAGTTGAAGAACTTAAGCCATAATGAAAATAATGAAAGTTGAGTACTTTCAGCTCCGTTCCTTTTCGAGGAGGAAAAGATTTTAAGTGGGGGAGATTGTAATAACCCGGAAAATCCGAATCAATTTAAAATTTTTATTTTGGCAATTTTGATGAATTTTGAATATTTAAAATGATTTATTTTAAATAATAATGACGAAAAATTTATATTGAATAGAATTGGAATGTATATATTTATTTGAATCGATGTTAGAATATAAATATTTATTTTAACTATAAAAGGAATTGGAAATGGCGTGGTAGTTTGAAAATTCGATTTTGAATTTCAAATGAATGTACAGGATTCGAAATAAATCGGATTGTAGTGAACCAAAAATATTATAATTTATTTGAAAATATCTTTCCAACGAATCCGAAAAATTGAAATTTTATAGTGGGAATAAAAAGTTATGCCCAGATGAAATTTCAGAATAGGCGCTATGAAAATATAGCCCTTAAAAATGGAATTTTTGCAAACAACATCCGTTTTCGACGAAACCACTTTTGTTGGATCCGGGATGTCAAGCTATTGCTAGATTCCAAAATTCATAATTTTTGGAATCAATACGTGAGCGTTGCGAAGGAAAACGTGTTTTGACAGTTTTAGTCAATTTGGATCGGCCAGAAAATGGCCATTTTTCGAACGGTCTCCAAATCTGATGAAATTAGTTTTGTTAGGACCGTATCATCTAGAAAATATTTTTCGGGAATTTTTAGAGTCCGTATGTGGCCCTTATAAATTGAAATGTGCTTCAAATTCAATATATAGATTTATATTTTGATTTTGACGAAAACTGATCGAAACAGTCGAATAAGCTTTCTGGACATATCCCATTTTGTTCGGAATGAGAGTAATTAGTTGCGGACGACAGTCGGTGGGTTCAATTTAGAGTTCAAATTTAAAGGTTACTTTCTAGGAAAAAAAAATAATAATAATAATAGAAAAAGGGGGTCAACCCCCCTTCTCTCTTCCAAACCCGATATCAGGTTTATATAAAAAGGGGGAAACACGACAACGGAGGGGGGGATTTGGTGCCGCCGCGGCCACCAGGGCCACGCCGCCTCCTAGGAGGACCGCTACCCTCCAGCTCTCCTCCTTCTCCTCCCTCCTTCCTCCTCTGATGCGCAAGCCCCAAAAACCGATCCCCCTTCCCCTGAAGTCGCCTCCGACCACACCCCCACCGCGCCGACCATCTCAACCCTCCCCTCTGCCTCCTCTGACCGCCAACAATCACGTGGGCACCCTTCCTCAGAAAATCCGAAAAAGTGAGTTTTATGTTATTTTTGTAATTAAAAATAGGATTTATATGTAGATAAAATAAAATAGGATTTTTATAGATGGAATAATAATAAAGTTATGATTTTTAACTAGAGTATGCCTTGAAATTATTTTTCAAAAGGTAAAAACGTGATTTTATCGTATGTAAACAATATTTTTAGTTATAACATAAAGAGATGATTTTTATAACATAAAGATATGATTTTTTTAAACTCGAAAAGCTATGGTTTTTAGTTCATAAAAAGTTGAGGTTTTTATTTATAAAAAGCTTTGATTTTTATTCAGGTAAAGTTATGATTTATATAAAAATATAATTTTTATATTTGAGTAGCGTAATAAAAATATAATCTTTTCTATGAAGTAGCGGATTAAAAATAGAATTTTTATACAATAGAGAATATAAAAATTTGATCTTTATTTATGTAGCGAAATAAAAATCTGTTTTTTAGTATATATATAATGGAATGAAAACGTGATTTTTATAGCGTTGAAATGAAAATATGATTTTTATATAGTAGCGATATAAAAATAAGATTTTTAAAATATATATAGTGAAGTAAAAAAAAAATATGATTTTTATATATGAAGTGCCATTATAAAAATGTGATTTTTAAAATAAACATCATATTGAAAATATGATTTTTACTATGAACATCGTGAAAAGGAGTGCGATGGAACGGACTGAAATCGAAACGATATCCATACCGTTCAGAAGGAAAGGATGACGGAGTGGATCCCAAAGGTGAGAACTCCTCACTTTTATTTTAATTTCTATTTAGAAATATATACTAGAATGCAGACGGTGCTTCCGTCGTCCACAGACCATGGACGACTTGTTTGTTTGTTTGATTATGTTGTGAAAATTGATTGTGTGAAGTGGAATAGTATAAAATATTTTATAGTTCAAAACATAATTTTTGACGTGTATATGAATAAAATAAATATTTATAAACAAATCGGACTATTTGTTTATGTACACACATTTGATTGATATTGATTGGGACGATAAATTTTACACATACCCCACACGGGTATTGGGGTAATATAGGACACACACTAGTCCCAGTAATTAGCTGTATGTCGATCGATTGATTGACAGGCTGTTGTAAGTGTTAAATATTTATATTTGATGCTTATGCAGTGTAGAATGCACTCCGGATGATGGTTGACTGTGTTTTATTGTTGTTGTATACATGTGTATACGAAATCCATATAAATCAAATTATATGGTAATTGACTTTGTCTGGTTCCAGTTCAGAAGAGAACGAATATTTTAAAATAAGGATTATTTTAAAATAATGAATATTTTTAAAAATAATATTCAGTAAAGGATCAAAATTTGATTTTGATGTCCGATTTGGGATGGACACGAATATATTTAAATATATAAAGCCGTGTTGATTAGATTGACGCCATATTGACGTGAACGATATTTATATCGATTTTATTCATTTTTATAATGAATATCGAAAAGGAATTGATTTCAAAATATAATGTTTTGGAAATACTATCATTTATATATCGATGATATGGAATATTCAATTTTGATTTGAAATTGAATACGAAGTTGAAATTGTTTCGAAAACGAAGTTAAAATGATTTATAAAATACATTTTGAAAGGAAATCGACGAAATATATATAATACATATATATTTAATGGTCTGAATAGAACGCGCCGCGCTGCGGCAGTTCTCAAAATTCGACCATTGACTTTAGAAGGATATTACGGAAGATCCGACGTCGGATTCTCCTAAAACCGGAACCTTTGGGTTCGTATCGAAAAGAGCTTTCCAACGAATATTAGAGATTTGAAATCTAACGGATGGATTTGGAATATGTCCAAATCAAATCTGAAAAAGGTCACTGTAAGTGCAGTTTGATGGCCATTTATGGAAATCGACTGTACGTGCCTTGATAAAATTATTAAAATATTATTAATTTGTGTAAAATCATAGTAAATGATTTGGAAAGAATTGGGATGAAAAATTCCATATTTGAAAAGATAAAAAAAAATATTTTTATTGAAATGGACTAGTTATGAACTAAAATTATAATCCATTATTTATAAATAAATAAATTGGATTTGAAATGGTTTTAAAATAACCAGAATTTCCAGTATATGAATTGTAATGGATTTGAATCGAAATTATCTTTGGATTATTTCGATATTGGGTTCCGTGATTATACTGATATTGTGGAGGAATTTGGAAGATATATATATATATATATATCGTTATTCCAATACGATATTTGTTGGTTTTAGAATTTGATATTGAATATAAGCCGATATATCTTCTATTCAGAGCCTTGTATTTAATATCAAATTGGATTTTGGGTTTGTCGTGAATGGTATCTTTAGTAATACTATTCTTAAATCCAATGGAGTTAAGAAAATTAGAATCTGACTGGAGATTAGCTAAGTTGAATGGTTTCTTGGGTATTGATCTGATGTTGGTTTCGGCCTTCGGGGTTAATACTTAGGGAATTGTTCTCTTACTAATTTACGGTTAGAGAATGATGGAATTTTAGGTTTGTCGTGAACTGTTACTGTGTTTTAAATGGCACTGTTCTTAAACCCAGAGTGAAAAGAATAAATCTTTTAATTAAGATTTGAAGAAGAATTACCAATTAATTGACATTTAATTGGAACTGAAAATAGAATGTGAATTGGGTTTATTGTGAACTGTGTTTTTAACGACATTCGTTCTTTAACCCGATTTACAGTGAAATGTGATTTGGAATTTATAAATCTTTTTATTAAGATTTAACGGGAATTTTCCAAAGTAAAGTTTTCCAATTTAATATATTAAATTGGAATTGAATGGAATTCGATTGATAATAATCGAAGTGAACTTCTGTGGAGGAAGACTGTTAATACATATGGAATTTAAAAGGCTTTGCCATTGTTCCATTTATTTTATTGGTCGGATATGGGAATTGATATCGAGTATATATATTGATTTGTTTTTCCGTGAAGATTCCATAATTAATGGAATGTGATTTGGGTTTATCGTGAACGGTGTTTTAAAATAACACTTGTTCTTTAACCCGATTAACAATGGAATGAGGTTTTGGGTTGTCGTGAATGGTATCTTTAATAATACTGTTCTTAGAGCCAATGGAGTTAAGAAAATCATAAACTAACTGGAGATTAGTTAAGTTGAATGGTTTCCTAGGTATTGATCTGATCTTGGTTTCGGCTTTCGGGGTTAATACTTAGGGAATTGTTCACTTGCTAATTTACGACTAGAAGCTGATGGAATGGAATGTGATTTTGGGTTTATCATGACCGTGTTTTAAATGACATTGGTTCTTTAACCCAGTTAAAGACAAGACATGATTTCCCAGGTTAAATAATCATTAATATTTATTTTTGGGAATATTAAAACCAAGTGGAGTTTTAATGAATCTTTAATTAGATTGAAAGGAAATGTGATAATTTACAGGAAGATCAAAGGATAAATTTTAAAGAATTTATCTTTGATAAAATTAATGGGAACCTTTCCCAAAGAATGTGAATATTTGAATAAAAGAATATTCAGAATTGGAATGAGACGTACGTTGTGTTTTTATAGCACTTGTTTATTACATACGCGAGTTATTCGGAAAGGCCGAGTTTAAACCGATTCTGAATAACTGATTCGACGATATGTCGACGACGAAGATGGTGGTTGAAAACCGGAGGTCTTCACATCATTTGGATGATTACTGATGTCTTGATTGGGCTGTACACCCAAGACGAGGTAATAAGTGGTGATCGCCCAGACGTACTTGGAGATCGACGGATATGCGAGGGACTCTCCCCTGTATTGGACATACGGGGGAGGAATAAGGTGCCTCCGATTTCGTTCAGACCCAGAACGAACTTGTAAATGGATTTGCGTCTGACATTGGATTTTATTCTGTGTTGATTGATTTATATTAAATATATATCTGTTTGGCGGCGGAGAATTTATTATGTTGCTTAATGCCCTTCTCTGAGACGTACGAGCTGAGAGGTTATATATCAATAGATATCAGTCGCATGGCATGAATTGCCTATATGGCATGCTGAGATGCGGTGATCAAGGCTTTTGTTAAAAAGCAGAGTCTTGTGGTTGATGAACAAAGCATGGCTTTAATATAGCATAGCTTTGTGTATGGTGTTAATTCGCGAGCCTCACACCTCGGTATGAGTCAATAACGGGATCGTGACGGCAGGGAGTGCACGACAGTTTCTTTCTAGCTATAGGTGGTGTCAGTGTTTTATCAAGGCCTGACATTTTATATTTTTACTTTTGTGGATGTTGAATTGCGAGGCGCCTCGGGTATATCGGTCTCTTCGGAGCCGATGGATATAGGTCCGATAGGACCGGGAAACATGTGTTCAGGAATAACCAATCCTCAAACGTAAGGGAGGACCGGCCCTGAAGATCCAGGAGTCCTCTGCAGGGGATCCTGAGGCATTTTCTAGAGTGTCTCGAATCGGTGAGGAGCCTTCCCTGGCCTCGACTCATGATGGAAATCCAATTTCCGATACGTGACATTTCGGTTTTGATTGTAGAGCCTAGTATTGGCGACATGATATATGGTACCCATGCCATCTAGGATTAATACGTTTATACTTGAAGGTGTTTTATATACTATGCACTTATAATAATATCAAATGATTTGATTTAACGTACCAAACATGTTTGGCTATTATGAGGGAAAAACCCTATCCCCCGGCTTGCGTTGCATTGTGCGATAGGACCTAGGTCTTGTAATAGCTTCATTTTTTCAAAAAGCTTTGCGTTGTTTATTCTATGCACTAGTATTCTTGGGAGGAAACCTATTCCGTGTCATTCGACGTGGTCCCTTGAATTGCTCTCTTTTAAAGTAAAGTTTTAAATAACTGTTTTAGTTCTCAAACTAGTCACATGATTGACCTGGAGTTTATTGTTTTAATCTAAACTCTGGGTGCCCCTATTTCCCACACAGACAGCTAGTAGTTTTGGTTTTGCAGATTTATATTCACAGGATCCCGGTTTACAGCTGGAATGATATTTGGAAAGCTCTGTATCCATTTATCTCTTTCAGTTGTGTTTATGTATTATTTTGCGCTACTATGTAATGTATTGTAATCTCTGATATTTATCAAATGTATGTTATTCATTCATACTCTATTATATTCTTGTATTCTAATGGAATTGTTGTAATAAGCAATGAAATCTTCTTCTGTTTGTGTTTTGATTCGTCATGTTCTCAACTCAATCCGGTCTTTCCTTCACGGAGAAGTTCGGGTAGTTTCAAAAAATAGATAGGGATGACGCACAGTTGATGGTGTTGGATAACAACACGTGTTCTTGCAATAAGAATGGTGCAAGTCGTTTTAGTGGGAAGATGAAGTACAGGTTCCATGCGTGGTTACTTTATAGTGGTGATTGGGTTTAGTTCAAAGGGGGTAGGAAGAAGGAGTGTAGACGGTGGATAGGGTACAGGGAAGTGTGGGCTGTGTTAATAATTGTAAGGCCCAAATAAATAAAAGAAGAAAAAAAAGAAAAAAAGGGACAAACGATGGAGCAACAGGCCTTTGGATTCAGCGGGGAAAAAGATGTGCGGGTTTGGTCTCGTGTAAGCTTGGTCGGAGAACAAAATATAGGTGAGGCTAGTTAAGTTTTAGTTTAATTTTTTAATTTAATTTAGATTAAGGTTTGTTTTAAAACTTATAATACTTATTACTCATTAATGTGCACAACGTTATTAGTTTTCAAACGGGAGGAGAAAAGCTACTAGGCGGATGAAAATGATCTTTGGGCCGGGTTGAACGGTGAGCCCAAGTATTTAAATAGTTTAGGTTAAATGAAATAAGGTATTAAATTATTAATGCAATATATTCATACGGTGTTAGAATTACGAATGGTCTGATCCGTTAGGATGGTATGGACGCAGGCTACACAAAGGAACTAGTCTGGATAGATTTGGAGATCATTTCAATTTATGGCAGAATTAAACGCCTGTTATGATCAACCAAACGTTAACCGTTATTCAACGATTAACGATCAAGGTGAGTAAACTCACTAACTTTGTCCAGTTTTACAATTTTAAAAATGTTACTTAATATTGATAAAAATGATTGAATGTTGTGTGTGATAGTTGTTTGAAGGATTTGCTAATTAATTGGTTGAATGATATATATAGTTATATATTTAAATTGTTAATTGAATACTGATTCTATTTATTAAAATATTTCATATTGATATGAAAAAAAATGACATTTCTGTTGGTTAACATCTTTGGATGCAGGGAAACAGGTTGGAGAGATCCAAATGGATTCCTCAACAATTTTATTGCTGATTTTTCATATATTGCTTTATATGATGTGATAAATAATCTGATGTTGATTATTATGTGTTTAGGGTGGTTGAACAACATTGACCTGAAATAATTGGTATATAAATACCATAAAATAACCGACTATCAAAGTTTTTGGCCAATTTTCCATTGTCAATACGGAGAGACCAGGATCAGGTTTATTATCTGAAACCCACTCCGTTTGGAATTAGCGTTGCGAATCAAATATGATTAAAGACATAGAGTACGCAAGGGATGTTCTGCGAATCGTAGGTAGAAATTGCCTAAGATGGATTTACGGAATAGTGCCTTCGGTTTGTCCAGTCCCACGACGACGTGTATGGACGAATGTTTGACAAAGTATATCTAATAGATTGTGTAAGTTGATCTCTTCAAACGTACTTATGTTGGTGGCGGAGGAATTCGTTTCTCTTACCATGTTCCCGTGGTATTTTTAGGGAAATCAATTTGTGATTTGGCGGGTATGACGATGTGGCATTCATAGTAAATGAAGGTGTGATCTATCAAGATACGTTATGACCTCAAGCCTCTTCAAGGGAAAATGACAAAAATCGGTCAGGCGGCATGGCTAAGTGGGTCACACCCAATCAGGGTATACTGTCACCATCTAGAGAATATTCATATTTGTTACTTCTTTTCATTTCTGTATCTCTCAGGAACGGTTATGTTGGTACACCAACCGTAAGGTGATAATATATTCGAAGCACTCAAGCGAAATGAATGGTCGGTCATGTGTGGCCGAGTTATAAGATGTTCTTGTTGAATACTAGTGTATCGCTTCTAGAGTACACTGATCGAAGGTGGTTCCATACCTTATCATAGTCAGAAATCCATTACCCAATAAGGGCCCGCGTTTTTTGATTGTATATTATATATATACAGCGTGAGATGGAAGCGTTCTGCTAGATTGCTATTTACTTTATTTAGACATTATTATAATATCAGAAAATATTGATCTTAAGAAATATTTTGGGTTATCGTAAGGTAAAAAAACTTCTGCGTTTATATGTGGATCAGCCTTATGATTATCATTTCTTTAAAAAGGATTTTAAAAGTTAAACCTAGTGATTAGAGTTTACTCACACTAGTCCCATGACTGACCTAGAGTTTATTTTGTTTTGTTTTCCCTAGACTATTGGGTGCTCAAATTTGTACGGACAGTCAAGTAGTTGGGATTTTACATATATACTTGGAGTAGCTTGGAGCAGGAGGCTTCAACATTAGTTATATATAGAGAGTATATTTCCGGTGTGATGTTATGTGTTATACTGTTTTTTTTTTTTTTTTGTATTTCAAAAATTGATATATAATATATTTTTCATTCCGCTGTGAGATTCGTGTTTACTCTGATTCCGTTCTGTTGTGATCTTCTTCTTCTATTCTAACTTTCTTTCTGTTTCTCACCCTCTAACTTCTTTCTATTAATGGTCTGGTATTTCTGATGCTTGAATAGTCGACATGGTATGTTGTATCGATTTTCTGGGTCGAAAAGCCTGGGTCGTTACACTACATATGTGTAAGTATATTTCAAGTCTGTTAACACACACACACATACATACCAAATCCAACCATCTTATATAAGTCAAACAAATTAGTCAAGCTCAACAAGTCAAACAAATAAATCGAGCCAAACAAGTCAAATAAATAATCAAGCCAAACAAGTCAATCAATTCAAAGTAAATATGTTATGTGTTTAATATTCCTATATATTTCTAAGATAATAATTCTCATATAGTATATTTGTTATGCGTGGAGTTAAAAATTAATATGTAATGCAGTGTGTGCAGTATATTGGTTATAATGTAGTATGAAATGTATGTCATATGCAAAGCAATATGAAATTATATATTAAATGAAATGCAACTTATGATGTGAATGATTTTAATTTATAATAATGATGTATGATATAATGTGTAATGATAATATGCAGAATGATGTGGTGATGATATCCATATCGGTAAAATATATTTAAAGTACTATCTAGCTATTATATATATTTAAAGTACTATCTAACTATTATATATATTTAAACTATTATCTAACTTCATTTTAATGAAGTTTTGATTCAATCAAACAAAGGTAATATATAATAATTTCTAGAGTTAGGTTAATGATACTAATGAAAGAGATTGAAAGAATAGTAGATGATTATTAAAAACATATTCATGATAAGTAGTAAAGTATTCAGAATAATTTATGAGAAATATGGAGTTATATAGTAGGGTGCTTCTTTAAAAATCATATAATAAACATTGAAGATCCTTAAAGAGAATATATAATTTTATCATATAAAGTAAACTATGAATATATATTCATAATTGTATATAAAAATTGATTTTAAAAGGACTTAATAATTGTCATAACTATATATCTTTTGATACAAATCAATTTTAAATTTAAATTTTAGAAATCAAAATATATTAATTTGCTAAAGAATCATTTATATGTTAAAACTTTAAAAGAAACCTATAGTTATGACAAAATAATTTTTTGATGAAACTTGGTAATATAATTGTAAAACTATAACTTTTTATATTTAAGCTACATATTTAAGTTATAAAAGTTATATATATATATATATATACACACACACACACCAAATATTAAGGTAAATATAAAAGTTTTATATATCTTAATAAACCAAAAAATCAAAATTAGTATTTAGTTACAAATAATATCTATGATAATGTAACCCAGAATTGTTATGAAATTATATGAAAAATATAAGTTAAACTATGTATGTTTAAACTACATATAAAATATATATAAGTTCATATTTCATAATAATATAAAATGTTTGAAAATAAAAATTATCTCAAGCATATATCTACGTACTATATATCTTTATTAATAATTTTCTTGGGAGCACAAAGTTTTGGTCCGACCGTGAACTTCCCAAAATGCCCTTACGTATAAGCTTTTAAATATACAAAATTATTATTTAACCTAATATGGCCAATAAATTAGGCATTTAATGTCACTTAAATTAGGATCTTTATTAATAATTCTCTTGGGAGCACAAAGTTTTGGTCCGACTGTGAACTTCCTAAAATGCCCTTACATATAAGCTTTTAAATATACAAAATTATTATTTAACCTAATATGCCCAATAAATTAGGCATTTAATGTCACTTAAATTAGGATTTGATAAACCTTTTCAACAAATTCAAATTGCCTCTTTAATATCGCTCAAAAAGAGGATCTCTAAATAGGCTTTAATTGCAAATTTTAATCGCTTCTCATTTTAGTTGTTATTTCCTATTTTTTCTTGCAATAAATTAAGAAAATTTTGCATTTATTCAATTTACTTGAATTGAAGATTTGAAATACATGCTGGGTTTTGTAATGCATTTTTTTATTTATCAAATCAGATTTATTACCTTATAAAACGTATATGGACAATTATTAAATTGTATACGCCAAGTTATTTTTATTTTGGATTTGATGTATATTATTGTTTTAAATAAGTTTTTTCAAATATGCTCTCTATCTCAATCTATTTCCTAATTTTTCTCGTAATAAATTAAGGAAAAATTCCATTTATTTAGTTTACCTGAATTAAAGATTTGAAATACATGATGGGTTTTGTTGTGCATTTTATTATTAATCAAATCAGATTTAATACCTTATAAAACATATATGGACAATCATTAAATTGTATCCGCCGAGCTATTTGTATTTTGGATTTGACGTATATGCTAATTTTAAATAAGCATTTTCAAATATGCCCTTTATCTCAATCTATTTCCTAATTTTTCTCGCAATAAATTAAAAAAATTCCATTTATTCAGGTATCTTGAATCAAAAATTTGAAATACATTCTAGGTTTGTTGTGCATTTTTTTATTAATCAAATCTGATTTAATAACTTATAAAACGTATATGGACAATTATTAAATTGTATTTAGGATTTAACTAGCATTTTCAAATTAAAATGGAAAGGGTTTAATTTCCTTCATTGTCCATTTCCATATTATCCACAAAAATAAAGGAAATTGACGTATATGCTGATTTTAAATAAGCATATTCAAATATGCCCTTTATCTCAACATATTTCCTATTCTTTCTCACAATAAATTAAGAAAATTTTCCATTTATTCAGTTTACTTGAATTAAAGATTTGAAATACATGCTAGGTTTTGTTGTTTATTAATCAAGTCAGATTTAATACCTTATAAAACGTATATGGATAATTATTAAATTGTATTTAGGATTTGATGTATTAGCATTGTGAAATTAAAATGGAAAGCATTTAATTTCCTTCATTGTCCATTTCCATGTTCTCAACAAAAACAAAGGAAATTCAGTCAAATTAAACAAAATCTTCAAAATATGCTAATAAAGCAAGGTTGGTCGAATCCCCACAAAAATAAGGAGGTATTTATATTTTGACTTTTTCTCGGATACTCAAATCTCCAAAAAAATAGCACAATAGAATATCTCATAACCCTTTAAATACAATTGTAATCCCAACTTCTATCTTCATTTTCACTAATATTTATTGTTCACTTCTCTTGGCTACTGCTGTTATGGTTTCAAGCTTCAGGTTAGATTGCGTACGTCATAATTTTTTTTCTTTTGGTATGTTATTATATATAAACATATGTAGTGTCTTATTTACAAATATTTTTCTTATTCAAATTAGTACTATAGCACCTATCACCATAACTTAGGTACTTTCCATACCTTGATGATATAATTTATACCGTCAAGATGTTTGTCTTACGCTGTGATTTTTGAAGCTGAAGCTTCATTGTTGTTTGAATTTTTTCCTGATGCCCTTTTTTGTTTCCAGCAAAAATTCTAGGGGCTTCTCTTTCCTTCTACATCGGACATTTAATTTTCTGGAGCTCAAAATCAGCGATGAACTAGGCCGAAAGCAGCAAATACTTTCATCTACTCACTTAAGGAGTCAAAAAGGATGGCTGGAGCTGCAGTATCTTCTTCTACTGGCTCACAGAAAGATTTCTTCATATCATTTTTCTTTAATTGGAATTGGTTCCAATATATTGATATCTTTGAGGATTAAGAAATACTCCTCTGGATTTGTCCGAAAGAAGCAATTGAGATTGTGAAAATTTGACACTCTAATTATATGTTGTTCTTGCTGTTTCATGATGATGAATGTTAAGATTACTCACAAACTCTGAGCATAGATTGAACTTGCATTGATCTTAGATTTATACCATTGATCTTGGATTCCTTTTCCTTTATAAAACTTTATTTTTGTATGTGTTGGTCGTTGAATAATGAGTCAATAAAAATCCACGCGCGGAGCGCGTGCCATGATCACGTGGGGAGCGCATGCCGTCGTCATGCGCGGAGCGCGTGCCTTCATCACGCTCAAAGCACGTGTCGTGACGCTCGTAGTTTTATAATGTCAATATATATATATATTTGAAACAAAGCATATAAAACATTAGTAGATAAACAAAATTAATAATTAGTGTTTGAACACACATTTTCATATTGCAAAGATGTCCTTTCAATTCTTTTAAATCCAATTCAAATAGTAATGAAACTTAAATTTAGAATAAGAAAAGACATTAATTAGACTGGTATAATGATAAGTATACTATGGTGTATCGATATATGAATCAAATTATCTAGAATTTTAAAAAATATAAATTTCTATACCTAACTATGTGCATAAATGCATATTCCCAAATTTAATGATATTATGAAATAAATGTAAAGCGACTTATTTTTGCAATCCTTCTTTTTGTTGTTCTTCCATTGTCATGAATCATACATTCACATCTTCTAGAATTTGATGATGAAATATGCTCTATTGCGATAGGCTCGTTTTTCTGATCAGGATATTATTTACATTTGCTGAATTTGAACACCGTATGAGAAAGATATTGAAGATTTAATAGTTCAACCAACTTGATGCCAAATCCTTAAGTTTGAATTTTAATTTCAAATGAATGGACACTTCATTCTTTTATAAATAGGCCAAATAGCCACTTCCTTTCATAAACACTCTCTTCTTCGTCTTTTTCCCGTTTTTTCTTTTTCTATCAATATTTCAAAAGACATATCTCCCTCATTTTTCAATGAAATTGGATGAAACCAGTAGCAACTCGAAGTGGAATGCGAGGGATACGTTCTAGTAATAGTTTTTGGATGAATTGGGATGGTATTAGGGTGTAACAACTCGAAACACTAGGAGAGATGTAAGAAATCCCGTACACAATTTTTATTTTTGCATAGCCAACTTCAAATAGTCTATCTCACTCAATTTTGATCAGAATTCGATAATCTATCCATCAAAATGACCGCGAGAACAAGAACTACAATCTGGAAAAGGATTTTTGACACAATAGTCTAACTTGTGGATGCAGTTTGAAGATAATTGTCGACAGTTTTGGTTTGCTTCTCTCTTTATTCACCAAAACTTTGTTTGATAATTGCATGGTCAATTCTTGATGGATTCACATGAAACCAACGACATTACGAATAAAATGAAGAGAAGTATAATATGAAGTTAAGTTGTAAATTGATCTGGGATATCCATTTCTTCCTCTTGATGGCTTTTTACCAACTGTCATTACTCTTCTCTTGCAAAACAAAACAACTTTTAAAATAATCAAAGAATTTTTCGAATAATCAAATGACTTTTCAAAATAACTAACTACAATTTTAAACGATAATATCACGATGGTTTTATAACATATCCATATGTCAAAAAATTCAAATTTCAATTTTTAAATATTAAAAATCAAATTTCAAAAATCAGATTATGAGTTTAAACTAGTGTTATAAATTGCTTCAGAATTTTCCATTTAATATTCCAAAAATCAAATCATGAACTTTTTGAAAACCTATGCTCTGATACCAATTATAATGGGTCCTTAACAACCATTAGCCTAACTTGCCACCATGGCATAACAATGATACCTCAGAATTGATTTCACGGTTAGCCTTGTGACTCAACCAACCCACACATGGGGACACGTAGGAGCAAGAGTCTCATGCCCGCCATGTAACGACCCGAGGATTTCGCGACCCTGGATATCGGCATACAACACTATATCGACTATTCAAGCATCTAAAACACTGGACAGTCCATGAAAGAAATTAGAGGGTGAGAATAGATAAGATAGAAACATAGAATAGAAGAAGAAGAACATACAATATCAGAGTAAACACGAATCTCACAGCGGAACGAATAAATAGATTTCATAACATAACTTTGAAATAAAACAGTACCTGTATACAATACCATTATTAGAGTATAACACTTACAGCACAGCAAAAATAACAATCTACATAATCCTGAAGCCTCCAGCTCCAGCTCTTTAAGTATCTGTAAATCTCGACTACTTGACTGCCCGTACAAAATTGGGCACCCAAGAGTTTAGGGAAAACAAAATAAACTCTGGGTCAGTCATGTGACTGGTGTGAGTAAACTCAAATCATTTGATTTAACTTTCAAAAATCCTTTTGAACCAAAGATAATCGTAAGACCGATCCACACATATACGTGGATGGTTTTTACCTTACGCTAACCCAAATATTTTTCTAAACTGATACTTGTCTGATATTATGATAATGTCTAGATCAAGTAAATAGAAATCTAGTAGAAATGCTTTCATCTCATATTCTACAAATATAAGATACAATCAAAACCACGGGCTCTTATTGGGGAATGGATTCCAACTATGACAAGATATGGATCCACCTTCTGATTAGTGTACTCTAGAAGCGATACACTGGAGTTCAACAAGAACATCTTGCAACTCGGCCACACATGACCGGCCATTCATTTCGCTTGAATGTTCACAATATATTATCACCTTGCGGTTGGTATACCAACATAACCATTCCCGGGAGATACAGAATTGAAAGAAGTAACATATATTAATATACACTAGATGGTGACAATATACCCTACTTGGGTGCGACCCACTTTGCCATGCTGCCTGCCCGATTTCTGTCATTTCCAAGTTGATGAGGCTTGAGGTCATAACGTATCCTTAACAGATCACACCTTATTTTCTTTGAATGCCAAATCGTCATACCCATCAAATCACAAATTGATTTCCCCAAAAATACCATGGGTAAAAGCTGAGAGAAACGAATTCCTCCGCTACCAACATAAATACGTTTGAAATGATCAACTTACGCGATCTACCAGATATACTCTGTCAGACATTCGTCCATTCAAGTTGTCCTAGGACTGGACAATCCGAAGGAGCTATTCTGTAAACAGGACAATCCTTGCATAACTCCGTCTTCAATTATCTTCATCATATTTGATTCACAACGCTAATGCCATACGGAGTGGTTTTCAGATAATATATCTGATCCCGGTCTCTCCATATTGACAACGGAAATGGTCAAAAACTTTGATAGTCGGTGATTTAACTATCAAAGGAAAACATGTGTGCAAACAACGATATTATTTCCAGATGGAAATTCTATCGATCAATCATCAATCAACATTTATTCATTTCCCCATTTCTCGTTCCATATATTCATCAAATCCTTATTTTCTAATTTTAGAAAATATACGTTATTAACTTTGGAAAACGTTTCCATTTCTGATTCACGCATCACAATCTTTTCACATATATCAGTCTCTAACTGTAAACTAGTAAGAGAACAAACCACTACGTATTAACCCCGAAGGCCAAAACCAACATCAGATCGATACCCAGAAAGTCATTCAACTCAACTAAATTTCTAGTCAGTTTCTAATTCCAGTATTTCCCTTTAAATTCCTAATTCAAACCCCAAATTCCTTTATGATATTTTATTTGCAAAATATTTACTTAAATCAATATCATGTTATACCCGTGTGTGAGGCACAGGTCTAAACCTTCCTAATGTAAAATTCTCTTTTTATAAAACTCTATTCATTTTCCAAATATTTCCCTTTTATAATTCTATTTACTTTCTAAATCTATATTATTTTTATAGTTCTATTTATTCTATATAAATATTTGGTTTTCAATATTCACTATGAAAATTTCCCTTTTTACATTCCAGTATTTCATATGGTATTTAAAATACCAAATAACAATGATCGATATCATTCAAACACACATAATCAACAAAAGATTATATATCACATCATATATTACAATATATGAAAAAGAGTAAAAATAAATGTTGAGGAGTCTATTTGGATTCCTCCGACCTGTTTCCCTACATCCACAGATGTTAAACAATATAATAATATCAATTTCATTTCGATATGAAATATTCTGATAAACAGAACCAACATTTGATTAACGATTTATATATATAAATATATCATTATCTATAATTTCAACCAATCATTCAGCAATTCAATCAAACAGTCAGCACACAGCAATCAATCATATTTATCGGTTCTAAAAATACGTTATAAAAATATGAACTGATAGAGTTGGTGAGTTTTACTCACATTGGACGATTAACGTTAAATAACGAATAACTGTCGTTGATTTGATTCCGACAATTTATTTCGCTATAAATTGTAACTGGCTCCAATTCACTCCCAGTCAGTTCCATGGTGTAGCCACCGTCCATATGGTTCCAACGTGACTGACGGTTTGTCAATCCGACCTCGTACGAAATAGTTATGGCGTTAGCAAATTAACCTGTGCTTCACATACACTAAAATTAATTTAAACTTAATTGAATTAAAATCCCTCACCCCTCCTTATCACGTGATCTGTACCCACCCACGCCTCTTTCTTCTCCAAATTAAAATCTGATTCCCTCTTCAGTAACTCCCAACCTTTGACCCCACGTTTGACCGCCGCTCCCAACTATTCCGACCACCCATTTCCGGCGCCGCCTCCACCATCCAGTTTACCATCAAAATCCACACCCGCTCAACCCCTTAACTCCCCACTCGCGCATGTCATCCCCATATCGACTATATCCCATCTGTCAAGACTCATGAAACCTCATTTACTGTAGACTGACACAGACTGAACTGACATCATCCGAACACCTCTCGGGCCACCGCGAACTCAAACAACACTTCGATTGCCTCCAAATCCCTCCCTTTCATTTGCGACTTGATGCCCTAGAACAGCGACGACCATTGTCGCACCTCGCCATCGATCACCGTTCGACATCAGAGTTGTACCAAATCACTCCTCCGACCATCATGAGTTCACCCGTACCACCCACCATACCTCCGGCGCAATCAAATGAAGTCGAAGTCCTGCCCTGGTTCACGATAGTGAGTAGTCGACCTTCAGAAAGTAGCATCGCAGCAGAATCTGGAACTATAGATTTGAGGCTCTCATGTATATAAGTTCAAAGAATCCGACTTCGTGAAATTTCATTGAGTAAAACTCTCGATTTAATTGAAGAAGAATTTATGGATGTGGCAGCCTCTTTTCTATTTACAGAAGATGAAATCCTTTAGGTCTTAAGGAGATAAGGTGGAGTATTTATAATGTAGATATTTTGAAGATATTTTCACGAGCAAAATATCTAGATATTTTATATATAATATTCAATTATATTCTCATCTACGTTCTAAGCTCGCAACGACTTCATAACAAACCCGATCTTCACGAAATTCGACATCCTACTACACTACAGCCTTTTGAACTCGATAAAGCTGGTCTCGTCGAATTCCGATACTGTTTCCAAAAATATTATTTTACGTGTTATTAACATTGAATTAATTTTATTCGATTTCAAACACTTCGATTCTTCAACAATGAATACTATTATTGTTCACATTCAATAAAGAATTTTCCATAAACTTAGAAATCAATTTAATTCCATATTTGAGTTTAGTTATATTAAATAACTAGTATTTTTTGAATTCAAATTATTTAGCTTCTAATTTAATCACTTTTATATTTAAATAAATTAAATATTCTTTTCTAAAAAATTCGGGTCATTACATTCTTCCCCCCTTAAAAGGATTTCGTCCTCGAAATTGTTAAGGTAGAAAACAACACTATTCGCTAGGTTAAAACTTACTTGTTCACTTCTTAACTTCAGTTTAAACTGAACTAAATAATTTCAACTAAATTATTAATTAAATTCTTATCAACGAAAATTTTGAAAAATCCTGAAAATTTTCTAACACCCAAAATTTCCGAAAAATTTCGCCAGCACTTCCTTTGTACTGGTCAATCGGTACAACTACAACTCGCCTCTCTAGGTCTTCTCCAATCCAAAAGAAAATCAAACAGGCAAGCAGCTTGCCAAATCGGCTCAATAATCACCAAACCCATATATAAATAAACTTGTACCTTTTTATCGGGCTTATCAACTTCATTACTTCCATATGCTATCAACTCAGCATATACCAATGTTATCCCAGTCAAACTCCAATCAATTTTTTCTCCAACACAACCATTCGATTATATCCACGTTGAATTCCATTTCAAACCAAGGTTACATTCTTGATTTTTCAACTCTTAACTCCTCATCCCAATATACTTAACTTATCAACTCAATTCCAATCCAGATTATTCTCTAATCAATCTAGTTTTATTTAACTTAGTTCAAGTTAAATTTTAGTATTTATTTACTTTTACCATCTCAATCTATTTAACTTCATAAGTACAATTTAAATTCCAGAATTTAAATTCCTGGGTTTTATTTCAAATCAATTTGAAATCATAATAACAATTCAAAACCTTTGAATTTCTGAACAACTTGTTTTCCTTAAAACAATTCAAGAACAAAATATTTGGTAGTAATCCGTCACTTACAACTCGAAATTGAACACCGATGATGGTCGACTTCACCATCGGGATTTATTTTCCAGCGATCGAAGTGAGTTCAATACTATATAACTTTCAAAGCCATATCTAAATACTTCCATTTTGAAATTCATTTCAAAATACCATTTACAGTGCTTTAAAACAATTTAAAATCTCCCAGGATTTTAAAATTCTCATATATTTAATTCAAATCCATTTACAAACACCTTTCCAAACCCCAGAGTTTTAAATTTCAATTCTGATTCTAAATTCAGATTTACTTCATCTTATTTCATATATTATACTTATATGAATTCTGATTGGCTATTTACATAACCATTTTACGTTTATAATCTCATTTGATTATAATAACAACCAACACATCTTATATATGATAATAATTTCAACATATATACTTCTTCATATCAAAATATATTCTAGACAAAATTATTTCATTTACCCTTTTCAAAACATACCACGTCGGTTCATCGTATTCAAGTGTTTATAAACCCCTACCGATACAGTGGATCAAACTGATCGACCCGAATTCATAAGCCACTCAACCAATAAATCTCCACAATATAAAACCATTTTTTATATCAAATAGCAAATACACGCTTGCATATATACACTCAAACTCAATCTAGGGTATCGCTAAACCTTTCTCTACTGAGTCACGCCACAAAGCTAAGGTAATTACTTAACCTTAAGCTCTGATACCACTGTAACGACCCAGGGATTTCGCAATCCTGGATATCGGCATACAACACTATGTCGACTATTCAAGCATCGGAAACATTGGATAGTCCATGAAAGAAATTAGAGGGTGAGAATAGATAAGATAGAAACTTAGAATAGAAGAAGAAGAAGAAGAACATACAACATCAGAGTAAACACGAATCTCACAGCGGAATGAATAAATATATTTCATAACATAACTTTGAAATAAAACAATATCTGTATACAATACCATTATTAGAGTATAACACTTACAACATGGCAGAAATAACAATCTATATAATCCTGAAGCCTCCTACTCCAGCTCTTTAAGTATCTGTAAATCCTGACTACTTGACTGCCCATACAAAATTGGGCACCCAAGAGTTTAGGGAAAACAAAACAAAATAAACTCTGGGTCAGTCATGTGACTGGTGTGAGTAAACTCAAATCATTTGATTTAACTTTCAAAAATCCTTTTGAACCAAAAGATAATCGTAAGACCGATCCACATATATACGCGGATGGTTTTTACCTTACGATAACCCAAATATTTTTCTAAAACGATACTTGTATGATATTATAATAATGTCTAGATCAAATAAATAGAAATCTAGCAGAAACGCTTTCATCTCACATTCTACATATATAAGATACAATCAAAACCGCGGGCTCTTATTGAGGAATAGATTCCAACTATGACAAGGTATGGATCCACCTTTCGATCAGTGTACTCTAGAAGCGATACACTGGAGTTCAACAAGAACATATTGTAACTCGACCACACATGACCGGCCATTCATTTCGCTTGAATGTTCCGAATATATTATCACCTTACGGTTGGTATACCAACATAAACATTCCCGAGAGATACATAATTGAAAGCAGTAACATATATGAATATTCTCTAGATGGTTACAATATACCCTACTTGGTTGCGACCCACTTAGCCATGCTGCCTGCCCGATTTCTATCATTTCCCAGTTGATGAGGCTTGAGGTCATAACGTATCTTTAACAGATCACTCCTTAATTACTTTGAATGCCACATCGTCAAACCCATCAAATCACAAATTGATTTCCCCAAAAATATCACGGGTATAAGCTAAGAGAAACAAATTCCTCCGCCACCAACGTAAATACGTTTGAAACGATCAACTCACGTGATCTATCAGATATACTCTATCAGACATTCGTCCATTCAAGTTATCCTAGGACTGGACAATCCGAAGGCACTATTCTGTAAACAGGACATCCCTTGCATAATTCTGTCTTCAATTATCTTCATCATATTTGATTCGCAACGCTAATGCCATACGGAGTGGTTTTCAGATAATATATCTGATCCCGGTCTCTCCGTATTGACAACGGAAGTGGTAAAAAACTTTGATAGTCGGTGATTTAACTATCAAAGGAAAATATGTGTGCAAACAACGATATTATTTCCAGATGGAAATTCTATTGATCAATCATCAATCAACATTTATTTATTTCCCCATTTCTCGTTCCATATATTCATCAAATCCTTATTTTCTAGTTTTAGAAAATATACATTATTAACTTTGGAAAACGTTTCCATTTCTGATTCACGCATCACTACCTTTTCACATATATCAGTCCCTAACTGCAAACTAGTAAGAGAACAACCCTCTACGTATTAACCCTGAAGGCCGAAACCAACTTCAGATCGATACCCAGAAAGTCATTCAACTCAACTAATTTCTAGTCAGTTTCTAATTCCAGTAATTCCCTTTAAATTCCTAATTCAAACCCCAAATTCCTTTATGATATATTATTTGCAAAATATTTGCTTAATCAATATCATGTTACACCCGTGTGCGAGGCACGGGTCTAAACCTTCCTAATGTAAAATTCTCTTTTTATAAAACTCTATTCAATTTCAAAATATTTCCCTTTTATAATTCTATTTACTTTCTAAATCAATATTCCTTTTATAGTTCTGTTTATTCTATATAAATATTTCATTTTCAATATTCACTTTGAAAAATTCCCTTTTTATATTCCAGTATTTCATATGGTATTTAAAATACCAAATAACAATGGTCGATATCATTCAAACACACATAATCAACAACAGATTATATATCACATCATATATTGCAATATATAAAAAACAGTAAAAATAAATGTTGAGGAGACCATTTGGATTCCTCCGACCTGTTTCCCTGCATCCACTGATGTTAAACAATATAATAACATCGATTTCATTTCGATATGAAATATTCTGATAAACAGAACCAACATTTGATTAACGATATATATATATATATATATATATATCTATAATTTCAACTAATCATTCAACAATTCAATCAAACAGTCAGCACACAACAATCAATCATATTTATCAGTTCTAAAAATACGTTATAAAAATATGAACTGATAGAGTTGGTGAGTTTTACTCACATTGGACGATTATCGTTAAATAACGAATAACTGTTGTTGATTTGATTCCGACAATTTATTTCGCTATAAATTGTAACTGTCTCCAATTCACTCCCAGTCAATTCTATGGTGTAGCTACCATCCATACGGTTCCAACGTGACTGACGGTTTGTCAATCCGACCTCGTACGAAATAGTTAAGGCGTTAACAAATTAACCCGTGCTTCGCATACACTAAAATTAATTTAAACTTCATTGAATTAAAATCCCTCACCCCTCCTTATCACATGATTTGCACCCACCCACGCCCCTTTCTTCTCCAAATTAAAATCTGATTCCCTCTTCAGTAACTCCCAACCTTTGACCCAACGTTTGACCGCCATTCCCAACTATTCCGACCACCCATTTTCGGCGCCGCCTACACCTTTCATTTTTCCATAAAAATCCGCACCTGGTCAACCCCTTAACTCCCCACTCGCGCATGTCATCCCCATATCGACCTGTAGCCCATCTATGAGACTTGTGAAGCTGCATTTCACTTTAGACCGACGCGGACTGAACTGACATCATCCAAACACCTCTGTGGCCACCGCGAACTCAAACAACACTTCGATTGCCTCCAAATCCCTCCCTTTGATTTGCGACTTGATTCCCTACAACAGCGACAACCATTGTCGCACCTCGCCATCGATCACCATTCGACATCAGAGCAGTACAAAATCACTCCTCCGGCCATCCTGAGTTCACCCGTACCACCCACCATACCTGCAACACAATTAAATGAAGTCGAAGTCCTGCCATGGTTCATGACAGTGAGTAGTCGACCTTCAGAAAGTAGCATCGCACCAAAATTTGGAACTACAGATTTGATTCTCTCATGTATACAAGTTCAAAGGATCCGACTTCGTGAAATCTCATTGAGTAAAACTCTTGATTTAATTGAATGAAGAATTTATGGATGTGGCAGCCTCTTTTCTATTTACAGAAGATGAAACCCTTTAGGTCTTAAGGAGATAAGGTGGAGTATTTATAATGTAGATATTTTGAAGATATTTTCATGAGGCAAAATATCTAGATATTTTATATATAATATTCACTTATATTCTCATCTACGTTCTAAGCTCGCAACGACTTCATAACAAACCTGATCTTCACGAAATTCGACATCCTACCACACTACATCCTTTCTAACTCGATGTAGCTGGTCTCATCGAATTCCGATACTATTTGCGAAAATATTATTTTACATGTTATTAAAATTGAATTAATTTTATCCGATTTCAAACACTTCGATTCTTCAACAATGAATAAATATTATTGTTTACATTAAATAAAGAATTTTCCATAAACTTGGAAATCAATTTAATTCCATATTTGAATTTAGTTATATTAAATAACTAGTATTTTCTGAATTCAAATTATTTAACTTCTAATTTAATTACTTTTATATTTAAATAAATTAAATATTCTTTTCTAAAAAACCTGGGTCATTACACACCACCAAACAGCCAAGCGAGAACCCCCTATCACATTCTCTAACCTGCTCCGATACCAATTGTTAGGGAACGCAGATCTTAAGGCAAGGTTAGCACTAGAGGGGGTGAATAGTATTTCTAAGGAATTTACAAAAATCTTAAATTTAAATGATCTACTATATGAATCACACACAACAAAGATGATCACAAACACATGATCAAACACAAACACAGACACAGAAAAGATAAATATAAAATGTAGAAAAGGAAAGAACACACCGGATTTTATACTGGTTTGGATTACTCCTACGTCCAGTCCTACGCAATGCTGGATTGCGCAGATTTTCATTATTATCAATATCCAAGTACAATCACCTTGATTTCACGGCTACAAGGTTAACATTGCTCCAAACACCCTTGATTTTGCAACTACAAGGTTACCACCGCTCCCTTTCCTTGATTTCAGGGCTACAAGGAACACATCGTTTCCCAAACACTTCACAAATGATTTCAACAACCCTATAACACTTTAATTCAAAGAGTAATGGATAGAGAGAGAAAAGAAGAAGTTTTTATAATTAGAGTAGAAATTAGCAAAGTAAAAGTGTAGAAATCAATAAAATATGAAATATTAATGGTGGGATGAAGAGGGTGAAGACGGAGAAGAAGAATGGTGAAATAATTTGAAATCAACCCCTATTTATAAGCTTTGAAAGGTTGCAACGCTTCAGGAATGTTACAAATAGTGAAAAGACACTACATTTGAAAATTGAATTTCTGACAGTTGTATGTCGACATAGACATATATGCATGTCGACATAGGCATATACAAAAAAAAATTAGAACTATTTTTCAAGTATTTAACTATATATGTTATTCTAAAAATTCTTGAATTAAAACTTAGTGATATAAAACTTATATTTTAAATTATAATTAAGATAGAAAACCAATTTGAAATTAGAGTTAGAATTTTGAAAATCAGAATTTGAAATTTAAAAAATAGAATTTGTACCTGAAGTGCTATTCAGAATCTTACATATAAACTAGACTTTATTACTATATTTGTCTTGAACTCTTGAGCTCTTGAAAACTTGATTACTCATGAGTCCTAAATCTTCTCTGAATTCTGAATCTCTTAAAACTCTAAAATTGTACAGTCTTCAGTATTTTAGTCCTGTATACAAATCCTACATATATATGTATATATATTCTAGATAGAGATGTTATTATATATATTTTATAATCAATTAATAATGATAAATGAAATAAGGTTATTGTCATCAAAATTCCATTCTCCAACAACTATCCAACCAGACCCAACCCAACAGGTCGGGTCCAGATTTTTGAAATTTATAGTTTAGACCCGACAAACCCCGACCTGCCTAGAACCGAGACCTGCCGGGTCGGGTCCGGGTCCATCAGGTCTGGTCTAATTTCCACCCCTAAAATGCACAGTGCAGATTGATTCCGTGAAAGATTAGAGGTACTTAAGTTTCTATCAAAACCAATCATATGAACCTGAAAGACTACCATCTTGGTGATGGATGAAATACGGCATATATGAATGACTTCTACTTACAACAAAATCGATAACCTAATTGTTAATTTTTGAAACATTAAAAACTTTTATTTACATAATACTGCAAGCATTCCTAATAAATCCAGATTTTACAATCGATTATTTTTGAAAATCATTATTTTCAGTCAAATTTAATATGTTAGATTACACTTTCATAAAACTAAAAATAGATAAATCCCAACCTACTTTTAAACATCAAAACCAGTCGTAATCCTATCGAATTAACCTTTACTAAGATTTTAAACTTGATAAAAATTAAATCCTAGTAACCAATTCAAAATGAAAACAAAGTTGTAACCTAAATCATTCTAGAATATTGATCCGAACTCCAGTTTCCAAATAATATATTATCATTCCCTTTAAAAAATGATTTTTTTTCTAGCCTTTTGTTGTACATCAGTGATTATTTCGTAAACAAATAGCTCGAAAACTTAGTAAACTAGTGACTCATAAACAATCAGCAATAGAAATTGAAATCAGTTTGATAAAGGCATGTATGATTTGGATAGTTGCAATTGATTTAAAATTCAGCAACAAAAAAAGTAAAAGGTTTAAGAAAAATATCTGGAATAGCAAAAAATGCAAATACAGTTTGCATAAAAGGACGCGACTACGATTTGAACACAGAAGGATGTGAATGTGATTGATTTAGATCTACGCAATTTGGATCAATGATTGAAGATGAGGAAGGGAACTACTTCCTGGAGTTTTCCAAAATTAGACAAAGATTACAATCTATGCTTTGTAAGGGTCAATAGTCTATGATTTTGTACGTTTGGATCAAGATACACTACATGCAGAATAATATTACATCGAGAAATCAATAAAATGCCATATAAATAGGGATGACTAAAAACCAATTGGTTTTAGGATGAATAACTGATTCGTTAATGATTATATATATATATGTGTGTGTGTGTGTGTGTGTTTGTGTGTGTGTGTGTGAAATATGCTTAAAAAGTTGTCCAATCCATACCCATGAAAAGTCCATGCTGTAATAAGACAGGGATCTCATTTGTTCAAGATACACCTGCTCTGCCATTTGGAATTCTTTGTAAACTCACTATATATCCATCTTTAGTTGTTACCTTAAAAATAAATAGAAATGTTTAACGCAATTGACAATACATTTATAAATAAACAAATAAATAAGAGAGAAGTACACTATATTCTTCACATGGGAAGCCAAAAATCTCTATCCTTTTTTATGAACCAGAATCACCCACAGCTTCATCCAAATCACGAAAACCATTACATCATCATCTCTACAACATCTTCAACCAAATATGTTTATCGTCATCCTTTCCAACCAAAAACATGACAACTTCATCTACCTACTACATTAACCGACGTCCAAACTTCAGCAACTACATCATTCTTACATCATCTCTCTAACTGGCTCCATGTCTTTAATCCACGTTCCACAGCTAAACTCCTCCAACTTCATTGTCTAACTCAACAACTCACAATCAACTATAACCATCTCCGTCTCTCTGACCATTTCACCAAACCTTATCATCCCCTACTCCTTCCAGAAAACTACCTTTTATACCACCCAATCTCTAACAGTTACAAATCCAAACCCTATAACATCAACATCAAACAACTATCACTACAGAAAATAAAATCGCCTTTGTCCCTTTGGATCAAAACCCAAAATTGCTACCATGATTTCAAAGTAAAACCCAAAAATAAAATTGAACCACTTCATATAATTCAGATTGCAAGTGAATTTTATTTTTTAGTTTCCTCTGAATAAGAAAATAGGATTTTGGGAATTTTGATTAGGAAGGAAAACTGTAGCTGCATGCTTTGGATTAAAGGAGATAATTTAGGGAAGAGTACGTAGTGAAATTTTAAAAATTGGCGACCATCGAAAATAAAAGCCCACAATTTACACGTTGTTGGCTTGCTTTTTCGACCAAGCCATCCAGGATCATTCGTGAAAGGAAATCAGGAAACCAAGTCCTCCAGGAAAGTGGAAGAATGGATCGCACGCCACCGTCTAGCCCCGCTTGGATCGCACGACATCGTCTCGCCCAGGAATGGATCGCACGCCATCGTCTAGCCCCGCTTGGATCGCACGACATCGTCTCGCCCAGGAATGGATCGCACGCCATCGTCTCGCCCCGCTTGGATCGCACGACATCGTCTCGCCCAGGAATGGATCGCATGCCATCGTCTCGCCCCGCTTGGATCGCACGACATCGTCTCGCCCAGGAATGGATCGCACTCTATCGACTCGCCCAGGGAACGGATCGCTCTCGTCTCGTCGACGAACGCCACCTCTAGGCGATCCGATCCCCTGCAACGAACCGAACCCACTGACCCGTTCAACCACGAGCTGGTCTTCAGCGATCCGAATCGCATGGATCTGACGACACCTGTTCACAACGGCTAGTTTGACTGTTTCTCCAATGGTGGCGATGCGATCCGAAAATCTCGGGATTCGTGCCACGTGTCCGCGATCCGTCCGACAAAATCAGCTACAAATAGCCCAGAGCTTGGCATTTTTCGGGAGCTTTTTGGCAATAGTGAATACTGAGTCCGCCATTGTTATCAAACCACTGGAATATTGAGAGAAATCACTGTTGTACTAGCTTTTAAAGCATAATCAATAAGATATAAAGTGGACGTAGGCTCGTTAACGCCGAACCACTATAAATTCTGAGTGTTCTTTTCTTTTTCCTTATTCCTCATTTAGAATTCTCTATAGTTTATAACAATTTGGGTGTTAGGTCCAAATTTCGATCTAACATTTTTGGTGCTTTCACTGAGAAACTCAGCCTTAAAGTTTCGTCATTCATTTTCTTGAAGATTCCAGCGATTCGGATTCCATGGCTGGAAAAAGATCTAAAGTCTCGCAGGCCAACGAAACGATCGAGGAGAGTGTGCACGAACTGGGCAACGAAGAAGTTATGGATCGTGGAGCGCAGGGGGCGGTCCGATCCGATGAAAACGCTTCGTTCCGAGTCAATGAAGATGAGACGATCCGCACTACGGAAGGGGTTGTTACTCGATCCCGAGGCAACGCCTCGCAGCCTCCTCGCACCATGACCACGAGTCGATCCCAGGGGGGCGCAGCGAACCGCCCTCCACGAACCGCAGCAACCCAGACTGATGGTCAGAACACAACTCGACCTGGAAAAGAACCCATGACCCACTCCTATCGTCCTGGAACCTCTGATCGACCCGGTCCGAGCACTATGCCCATAAGAGAGGGTGAAGATGACCATTATGATCCTACTGCTCCTGTTACTGAGGGGGATCTTTCCCGTTTTGTCGAAATGTGGGATAGGTTATTTGATGAGTTAGCCGCCCAAAGGCAGGAAAATTCAATCCTACGGCAAAACCTGACGGCTATGGATAGAAGGCTTGATGAGTTAACAAGGCAAAGAACATCGCCAGCTCGTCCACTCACTCCAGCATACTCCTCTTCATCTGAAGAATCGCCGAGGCCTCCGCGGCGACCGTATGAAAGAGCTGAAAACATAGAACAGCTTCGGTTCGGGACCCTGCCCTCACAAGAAGAAGAGGAACTAGGGGCAGGACCCACAAACCGTAATATGGATGGTCAAGCAACGACCTTCAGGACTCGAGGCATGAACAGTCCTGTGCATGACAGACCACCTCAGCCCCGTCGCCGTACACATACTCATGATAACAGGGGGCAGCGAGGCCCCGTCCGAGCCCCAGATTTTGTGGCTGCTCCACGAAGGGAGATCAGAGAGCCTCGTCGGGCCAGAGACACTGATCCTGAACCTCCTTTGACTAGTGCAAACGTTGCAGCCATGGTTCACCAAATTTTGGCCGACAGCCGTGGACAGCGGAACGAGGATTGGGGGATTGACCGTAGTCATACTCCTTTTACTGACGATATTTTGGATGCAACTTTTCCAAGGCGTTTCAACATGCCGCAGATGAACCGATATGCAGGAAGATCTGATCCTGTTCAACACCTGATGAGATACTCTTGGTCGATGACTGCTGTCGCCGCCTCCGATGCAGTTAAGTGTAAAGCGTTTCCCATATTCCTGGAAGACGTGGCTTTGCTATGGTTTACTCGCCTGCCGGCAAGATCGATTTCCAGCTTCAGGGAACTAAGCGAGAAGTTCGTAGAGCAATTCCGTATCTACGCACAGAAGACGAAAAGCGTGATCGATCTATTTCTTGTCAAACAGCGACCGGGCGAAAGTCTAAAGATGTACCTGGATCGTTTCAATTTGGCAGCCACTGAGGTCAAAGATCCTCATGAGCCGACCATTGTCGCAGCACTAATTGATGGAGTGGATAAGGATACTGAATTCGGGAGGTACCTGGCAGGCAAACCACCCCACACCAGAGAATTATTCTATGAGAAAGCCAATGTACATCTACGCCGGGAAGAGGTGTACGCGAACCGAAAGCTTAAAACAAATGATAAGGAAGAAGTTCAGAGCAATGTCGCCATCAAACAGACTGGAGACAGCTCGGGAAAAGTTGAGGTTAACGTCGGAAATCAGAACCAGGGTGGTCGCCGACCGGGTAACAACAGTAACAATGCTAATGGCAACAGCCGGAAGAGGGGCCGAGGGAACGATTCCCAGAGAAGGACTCGTCCCAGGGCCTTTGAGAGTTATACACCCATAAATGATACTCTGGAAAATATCTTCATGGATGCGTATGAAGTCCTCCAGAATAAGAGGCCGCCTCCTAGAGAGTCGACGGAAAAAGAGCGTGAGACAGGGAAGTTTTGCCTCTTTCATCAAATTCACGGCCATTCGACGAATGAATGCCGTCACCTGAGGGACGTAGTCGAAAGGTTGCTTCGAGAAGGGAAGCTAGACGAATACAGAGTAGCACCTAGGGACAGGGGGCAAGCAGTACAGGCCCTGAATTAGAATCAAAATCAACTTGCTGCTAGGCCAACTGCTCAGCAAAAGGGAAAGAATATTGTAATCAACACCGTGATCGGTGGACTCTACCTTGCTGGGCACAGTTCCAAAGCTTTAGATCAGTATGTCAACGCAGCCAAACGACACCTCGAAGTGGGGGAATGTAGCAACCCCGAGGACAGTGTTCCGGTGAAGCAGCAAAAGATGATGACTGATGATGTTGTTTTCCGAGAGCGAGAAAGCATTGGGGTTCATGCTCCAACTGAAGATCCACTTGTAATCACAATACCCATTGGGCCAGCCACTGTTCATAAGGTACTGGTGGACAACGGGAGTTCCGTTAATATCCTTTTCAAAAAAGCCTTTGACCAGATGAATCTTGAGATAAAAGACTTGAAGCCCTGCCAAGGATGGATTCGTGGATTCAACGGAGCATCCACCGCACCTATGGGTTACGTAGAATTGCCAGTTACACTTGGGGAAGGAGAACGCCAGAGAGTGAGAATCCTTCCTTTTGTGGTTTTGGATGTCGAATCGCCATACAATGCCTTCTTGGGCCGGCCGGCCCTCGCAAAATTCAGAGCCTGTATAGCCCCCTGGTGCTTGCTATTGAAGTTCCCCACAGAAGCCGGCGTTGGTATCGTCAGGGGGGATCAAGTTGCTGCGCGAGCATGTTATGTTGCCGAATTAAAGCTGCTTCGCAACGGCGGGGGCATCGAAACTAAAGGCACTCCTCCCCCTTTGGGGGCGGAAGCCTTATAGCAATCAAAGAAGAGGGTTGTTGGAGAGATGCCTAGAGTGACGCCCGAGGATATAGATCCCAGAGAGGATCAAGAGCCCGGGGGCAGAACGGCAACTCCCAACGAAGCAACTGTGGATGTGCCAATCGATGACAGTGATCCGGAGAAGGTACTTAAGATTGGATCCCAGTTAAGTCCGACTCTTACCGAAGAATTGACGACTTTCTTAAAGAACAACTTGGATGTATTCGCTTGGACCCATGCGGACATGTGCGGGATATCCCCATCAATCATGAGTCATTCTTTGAGCGTTAACCCCAAACATCCTCCGGTGAAGCAAAAAAGGCGAGTGCTGGGCCCGGAGAGGTCCGCTGCCTTGAAAGAAGAGGTTGGGAAACTAAAGAGCAATGGATTTATCAGAGATTCAACTTACCCAGATTGGATTTCGAACCCAGTCCTGGTAAAGAAGGCCAACGGGAAGTGGCGAACGTGTATCGATTTCTCGGATTTAAATAAAGCTTGTCCCAAAGATAGTTTTCCTTTACCTCGAATTGACCAGTTGGTAGACTCAACGGCAGGTCACGAGCTTCTTTCATTCATGGATGCTTATTCAGGATACAATCAGATTCCAATGCATGTTCCGGACCAAGAGCATACTAGCTTTATCACTGATCTGGGATTATATTGTTACGTAGTGATGCCCTTTGGCTTGAAGAATGCAGGCGCTACGTACCAACGTTTGGTCAACAGAATTTTTTATAACCAAATCGGGAAAACGATGGAAGTATACGTCGACGATATGTTGGTTAAGTCCAAGCAATCCTTTCAACACACTACTAACTTGGCAGAGATGTTCGGCATTCTTCGAAAGTATGGGATGAAACTCGAACCCACCAAATGTTCATTCGGTGTTGCCTCTGGAAAATTCTTAGGATTCATTGTCAGTTCGCGCGGTATCGAGATTAATCCGGACCAGATCGCGGCAATCAGGAACATTCAGGAACCTAGGCAAATTAAGGACGTGCAAAGCCTTGCTGGAAAAGTGGCCGCACTAAGCAGATTTATCTCCAGGGCTACGGATAAGTGCATCCCATTCTTCGAATTAATAAAGCGGGGAAAACGCCACTTTAAATGGACACCTGACTGCGTGGAAGCGTTTCAGAACTTGCTTAGACACTTGGAGAAACCTCCAATTCTATCTAAACCAATAGACCACGAGGATTTATTCGTATATTTGGCAGTATCATCTCATGCAGTCAGCTCAGCATTGGTAAGGGAAGAGGAGAAGGTCCAAAGGCCTGTGTATTACGTAAGTAAAAAATTAACAGCGGCAGAACGTAATTATCCACGGATAGAAAAACTGGCGTATAGTTTACTGATTGCCTCCAGAAAACTTCGGCACTACTTTCAAGCACATCCTATTATCATATATACTGATCACCCACTCAAGCAAGTTCTACAGAAACCAGAGGCGTCTGGAAGATTACTCAAATGGAATATTGAGTTAAGTCAATTCGACTTGAACTTTCAGCCCAAACGATCAATTCGGGGGCAAGCGATAGCTGACTTCATAGCAGAATTCACAGTTCCTGAAGAAGACATAGCAAACGAAGAAGTGGAACCCTCAAAATTACTTTTCGACCCTGATGTCTGGAGATTATATACTGATGGTGCTAAAAATAACGAAAGATCTGGCGCCGGAATAGTGCTTGAAACCCCCGAGAAACGATTGATAACTTATGCCATCCGAATGGAGTTTCAGGCCACTAACAACGATTCTGAATATGAAGCTCTGATAGCCGGGCTAAAGATTGCAAAGGTGCTAGAAGTCACGAAACTGAACATCTTCTGCGATTCCAAGTTAGTCGTAAACCAAGTTACTGGGAGATTCCAAGCTAAAAGTGCGAGATTGATTCTATACTTAAAGAAAGTAAGAGAGCTGCTGAATGAGTTTGATCACTACAGCATATCTCATATTCCGCGGTCAGAAAATCAGCAAGCGGACAGGTTGGCAAAGATGGCTAGTTCTAACGATCCTGAAGTGATAGGGCTAGCCCCCGTTGAAGTACTTCGGTCTCCCAGCATTGATCAGATGGAAATTGACCTAGTACTTGAGACGGAACCAGAAAAGGAATCGTGGATGACCCCTATAAAGGATTTCCTAATGAATGGAGCGCTTCCGACGAAGAAAAGCGAGAGGCGAAAAGTGATTCGTAAGGCCGCCCGATACGTACTGCAAGGTGGAATCCTTTATAGACAAGGGTATTCAATGCCCCTTCTTCGGTGTATAGCCCACGATGACGTCAAACGTGTGCTGCAAGAAGTCCATGAAGGTGAATGTGGCGACCATACCGGGGGGCAAACTTTGGTAAAAAAGATATTACGGCATGGTTACTTCTGGCCTACCATAAACAAGGATGCAGTAAGATATGCACGACGATGTGATGCATGCCAGAGATTTTCAAAGATACCCAGAGCGCCTCCAAGCCAGTTAAAGACAATGATGAGCCCGTGACCATTTGCTATGTGGGGAATTGATATTATTGGAAGTCTCCCCATAGCAAGGGGTGGAGCAAAGTTCGCCATTGTGGCTGTAGATTATTTCACTAAGTGGGTCGAGGCGGAACCACTAACTACGATCACAACTAAGCGGGTGACCAACTTCATCGTGAGAAACATCATCTGTCGATTCAGAATTCCAAAAATTGTGATAACCGACAACGGAACTCAATTTGATAGTGCTGAGTTCAGAAACTTCTGCCAGAAATACCACATCGAGAATCGATACACATCTGTGGCACACCCACAATCGAACGGGCAAGTTGAAGCTGTAAATAAAGTAATTAAGTCCATTCTGAAAAGAAGAATGAAGCGGGCTAGAGCCATGTGGGCTGACGAATTGCCCTTGGCACTATGGGCCTACAGGACGACATATAAATCAGCAACAGGACATACCCCGTTCTCCCTTGCTTTTGGAACGGAAGCAGTCATCCCGATTGAGATAAAGGTACCTTCTCATCGGGTGACGTATTATGATCCAATGTCCAATAATGAATTGCTCCTTGAGTCCCTGGATATGATCGAAGAAAAGAGGGATGAGGCCGACCTGCGTGCTCTGAGATGTAAACAACAGGTCGCCCGATACTACAACAAAAAGGTCCGAGCCCGAACCTTGGAACCCGGAGACTTGGTTCTGAAACGTGTCTTTCCACCCCCAACTCATATGGGAGCGAAGTGGGAAGGACCGTATTCTATTCTCAGCAGGCTTGATAACGGAACCTTCAAGCTGGCAACCGTAGATGGAAAAGAGATCCCCAGAGTGTGGAACGCCCAACATCTACGGCCATATCTAACATGAGAAGTTTCAAATCCATTCCTTTGTTTTGTTAAAAAAAAAAAAACTATGTAACAGGGCATGACTTGCCTAGAACAGTCTGATTTCTTAAAGCAAGGGATTATAAAGTGGACGTAGGTCATGATTCGACCGAACCACTATAAAAATACTGTGTGTCATTTACCTTTGCTGCGTCTTTATCTATTTTCCTATGAAAATCAGTGTGAATATTGCAGGTACCCGAAGTCCAGCGCTGACGGTTCCTATCGTAAACTAATCAGAAGAACCCAAAAGCCTTGGTAAACGCTCTAGCTGCTTGTCCGACTGGTTTTTATCCTCGGAGCTTGGATTAAAATGTAAACCTGAGACGAGTGTGGGGAGCAAATAAATCGCTGGGTTCGAACTCTAACTCTCCAGAGAGAGAGAGAGAGAGTATAAAGGCATCTCCAATTGAGCGCTGAGAAAGAGCTCCTTTCCCGCTAAAGGATCGGGGAGCGAATGAATCGCTGAGCTCGAACTCTAACTCTCCAGAGAGAGAGAGAGTATAAAAGCGTCTCCGATTGAGCGCTGAGAAAGAGCTCCTTTCCCGCTGAAGGATCGGGGAGCGAATGAATCGCTGAGCTAGAACTCTAACTCTCCAGAGAGAGAGAGAGTATAAAGGCGTCTCCGATTGAGCGCTGAGAAATAGCTTCTTCCCCGCTGAAGAATCGGGGGACGAACGAATCGCCAAGCATAAAACTCTAACAATTGATTAGGGGGCATCGCGCTCTCCTATGCGAACACTAAACTTTGATATAACAAGTGTAACATAGCATGAACATTCTTCTTCCTGTCGATTCACTGATTTATAATTATTAATAGCTGGCTAACGACTAAATGTGGAAAGTTTCTATGAATACAGGTACACAATGATGTAAGAAGAAACAAACCCTTGTTTATGTACTGCAAATCAGCAAAGTGAAAGCAAGTTAGAAACAAAAGTGAGGGCCAGTCTCACAATTACACTTCCTGGCCAGTGGGAAGCTTAAAAGACAAAATATCAGTAAACATCCTATTTATGCTTTGATATCTTCTCTCGCTTCTGCCTCTCCAGCCTCTCCTTGTCGGCTTCGGATGGATCCCCCTTTTTCCTTTTTCGCTTGTCCACGAGGGGAGCATCTGACTCCTCTGAGGCTTCCTCTCCCCCATCTTTTCTCTTGCTCCTGCCGGAGAGGGAAGCAGGGAAATCATCAGGGTTTGCAAAGTGAAATTGCCGGCTGATGGACTTGGATTGGATTTTCATAATCATCCCAGTTTTGGGATCGAACTCTGCGAGAGGGACCACATCCAAAGCCTCATCCCCTGCCTTCTTCAAAGCCAACTCTTTCTCTTGTCTGGCTTTTCGGCTGGCCAGGGGTTCCTCATCATCATCATCATCGTTGGCCTTCTTGGTGCCGGTGATATCCTCTTCATCATCCACATGCCGACCATCCAAGTCTTTTAAAGCCTCGATAGTCTCAGCATCTTTGGGTACGTCGGCGCTAGGCACCGAGATGCTTCCTTCAGCTGTTGCGGCCTCGACTCGTTCTGAAACATCGATTTCGGCACCCGGCAGGACGATCCCCTCCTCCACCTCTCTCTCTTTTCCAACACCCTTGTCGGCGGGCTCGCCACCTGCATTATGAAAGACACACATTACTAATTCAATGGGTTGCCCTGTTAGACGACGACAATTCGCAATCGCTTTAGCAAATCGTTGAGAATAGAGAAAGGTACCTTCAGCAGATACTCCCTCTTGAGTAGATCCGGATGCTCCAGCAGCCACGGGAGTTAAGCCTAAGGGGATCAGCGGATCGTCAGGATGATACTCCTCGACTTCGGAAGTTTTAGACTTGGCGGCGGAGCTGGAACCTTCGTCAATTTTGCTTTTGCCTTTAGCCATGGTTCTCTCCTTCTCCATCTCCGCCAAGATTAAGCGACGGCCCTCTGCCAGATCCTCAGGCTCGTTGTCCCTTAGGATGCTTTTCATCAATTCATCTTCATCGATCTCTTCGACCCCTAGTCTATGTTTTTCGCCTTCCACGATGGCATCCCACAAGTTGGCCAAAGTAACATGATAATCCGGGATCCATGAGATATTGCGAGTCTTGAGAACCTGACCGAGGAAGTCAAAGATCATCTCCTCAAACCCCTCGATTTCTTTCTCTCTTTCAAGGAGTTTGTGGTTAGAGGCAGTGGCCATTTCAATGGCGCTATCAACGTTCTTTTCGGCAAGAGCTGCCCGTCTCACCGCATCGGCCACCTAATCATTCAAAATCACTTTTTCCGCCTCTGCCAGAGCCAACTTTTCTTTTAAGCTTGCTCTTTCCGCTTCCCAAGCAGCCTTCTCCGTCAAAAAATGGCCTTTAGCCGTTGCCAGTTCGATGTTGGCCATTCTGAGGTCTTCAACTTCCTTTTTTAAGGCCATTTTTTCCTGGCTATTGGAATCCAGTTCTACGTGAAAGCGCTGCTTGGCATTTTCTAATTCAGTTTTATAGTTTGCGGCGTCTCTCTGTGCCAGGGCGAGCTGGGCTTGAGCGTCTTCCAGATCCTTCTCTAATTTTGTCCTGGCCCTTTCATTATTTTCGAGTTTTGCTTTAGACCTGTGAGCTTCTATCTCGAGTGTCCGGACGACCTCCGAAAGATTAAGTGCGTGCTTTTTCATCGCCTCGTACTGCTTGGCCACGTGACGGATATGCCCAATAACTTCTTTATCCCAGTTTTTAGGAACTGGCTCCAAGGCGGGAACAAAGACCATCCTATCGAAGAACATTCCTGGAAATTGTTCCCGTAGCTTTTCCAGCCTACCTTGGATTTCAGGACCGTGAACGTAGTCCCGTGAACCGGGGGCAGCTAATTCTGGTTGGCTGATGGGGACTATGTTGCTTCTCGTTTGCTCAGTATCTTTGGATGAATCCCTGTCCCCATCTTTGGATTCGTGGCGCCTTTTGGACGACCGACTGTGGGAAGGCGCACTCTTTGGAGGAGTCAACTCTTTTGGAAGTGTCTTCCCCCCGGTCGAAATTATTGGGTGACTCGAAGGCCTGGTAGAGGTTGATTTGGGTGGAAATCGAGGTTGCGAAGAGCTCGACTTGTGAGAAGGACCGCGAGGGCGCTCAGTACCCGAACGAAGGCTGGGGGTGCCTTCGCGAAGAGAACGGAACGAATAAGATCTCCTGCGTGACATCGCTCCTGCAAAAAAGAAAAGAAGAACATATTATCCCATTGAATATCCACGACATAGTAGTGCACGATCAGGCAGTGTGTGTGAGGTGTGCATCCCGTATAATTCCCCCTAACAGACCCGGGCCTGGAGACAGGCTCGTCTGGCCCGTTTCACGTCCCCTTGCTAAGTCAGCCGCCTCTTCGGAAGCAGAAAAGAAAGGCTCCTCGCCGAAGTCTTTTTCCGTGTATTCGATGTCAGGCAAAGGGATTTTATTCAGCTCGTCGAATAACTGTTCTTCTGTCAATTCGTCGTCACCCACAGTATCCATTGGAGCAAAAGTAGGGATTTCTTTCGACGCATCGCCGCGGGACTCATCCCCCCTGTATACATTCAAGTCTTCGTCGTCCTGGATGACTATCGGAGAAGGACTTTTGTGAAATTTGGTTGTCTCCACCGCTTGTGAAGTTCCCTCTCCTTCCGTCAGGGGCACGTATTTATAAGGTTTGCCGCCGGTTCCAAGTCCAAATTTCCTATCCAAGAGGCGGTGCTTGTGAAGGTTGTCATCCGTAATGCATTTTTTAATCCTTAAAAAGTCGGATCTGCTTTGCAAAAGAATGGATAACCGGTTGTGGTATAATGCACCCTCTGTTTTCGGGAAGACATGATCTGTTTATGACAAAGGAAAAAGCGGAAGAATGTTATTACTCAGACTCCCCAAGCAAGATATTCAACTAGGCGATAAAAATTTACTCGATTTGAGCCATCTCCGTGAGCATTCAGCCTGTCTTCTTATGTAAAACCAGTCAGACTTAGGATCCCCGATGTTGCTGTATCCGTCGTACAGAACTTTCCTGTTCGCCACTGATTCAAAAAAGGAAAAGTTGGGAGTTGCAGAAGAGCGGTGCTTGAAGAGAAAGAAGAACACCAGGTCTCTGAATTTGAGTTCGGCGTGCAAGATTTCCGCATAAGCGACATATAGAGAATATAGAGACGCGTAGGCGTTTGGATGAAGCTGCATCGGGGCAATGCCTAATCGTCTCAGAGTGTCAATGACAATTGGAGGGAACGGAGGAATAGCTCCTACTAGACACATTGTCCGACTGATCGACATATACCCTTCCGGTGCTAAATGAGGTCTGTCTTCGCTTCCAGGTGTTAAGACATCGTCCCAAGGAATGCCATGTCTTAAGCAGATTCTCTTGAGTTTTATCTCGTCGAGCTTGGACGCTAAAGAGTCAGAGAATTTATCTATCCCGACTGCGCCTGGAATTTCGTCCGGAGCTCGCTCATCGGAATCGGAGTTGTTGCTGGATGACGTGCTTTCTGTCGGATCCGATTCTGTGGCTTCATATTCGGACCCAGAATCTTCACCTTCTGGATTGATTGGAGGAATTTGAGGATTATGTTGTTCAGGAGTCTCAGATTCCGTTTCGGCTACAGATCTTGAGGAAGAGTGGTCGTTCGACATTGCTGCTAGGACGAGAAAATATGAATGATAAGATTAACACTACCCGTCCCCCGTGTGTGCAAGTGCTACTGTGTGTGCTTGTGAGTGCGCATTATTAAAAGCGATAATAAAACATGAAAGCAGTCGAGGTTATTAAAAGTCATTGGTCGTCATATGCAGTCAAATCATGAAGTCATTTAGTCCAGAGAGATCAACGTCAGGGCTCTATCCTAACTGTCCAGAGTTTTGTAGCGACAAGGCGCTGATTAAAGACTGAAATTTCTTCGTATCACCAGCCGTGAGACGGATCGCATAGCAGAGGGATCGCCCCCCTCCGACTCGCACGACAGGGGGATCGCCCCCCTTCGACTCGCATGGCAGAGGGATTGCACCCCTTTTCCGATCGCAGAGCAGAGAGTTTGCCCCTCACCGAATCGCCGGGCGAAGGGAAGGCTCCCTCACGAACCGTTGCGACTACCGCGGTACGACCCTTGGTTGCCCTCTCAATCTTTCGTATCGCCACTTGCTTCCGTCCTCAATCGTTGACCACGATCCGAGTCAGCCTCCTTCCTCCTTCTCCATCCTTCTTCTTCCTCATCTCCTTCCCATCCTCAAGTTCTGAGCTCCACGTTCAATGGCCATGGCGATTTGGTGATTTCTTCGAAAAGTAGCGGATTTATATTGTTTCTCTCTGGAATCAACCGTAGAAATTCAGGAAAGTAGTACGAGGGTGCTTCCTATAAAGTTACCTTTCTAAAAACTGAGAGAGTTCTTGGATTTTCGAAAGTTTTAAAGGGTTGGATTCGTTGTTCAACAGCTCGCGCGAGACGATTCAGCAGAGAGGAGAAAGAAGGAAAGTGAAGGGGGGAACGTCGGCTTATATAGGCAAAGAAGGTGACCGTTGGCCTCCCCTCCTTTGTCTTATTCGATCCACGAAACGCCCCCTGACCCACGATCTGAAGACGGAATCGCAATGAAGCCCACGGACCGCTTTGAAATGATGGCCCACGAAACTCAGAGCCCGATACGACTCGAAGGAAGATGCGCCCTGTATCGCGCAAGACCCTAAGAACTCAGCACGCGACGAGCAGATGACCAAATCGGACCGTGTCGGCCTATGGCGATCCGATTCATCCATGTGTCAATTTGAACCAATGCGACTGTAAACTTGCATCCTTTCAGGAGAGAATCAATGAATCTCTTCGAAGCATGTTTCATCATCTATAAAACATACTTCGAGGAGGCAAAATGTTGGCTTGCTTTTTCGACCAAGCCATCCAGGATCATTCGTGAAAGGAAATCAGGAAACCAAGTCCTCCAGGAAAGTGGAAGAATGGATCGCACGCCACCGTCTAGCCCCGCTTGGATCGCACGACATCGTCTCGCCCAGGAATGGATCGCACGCCATCGTCTAGCCCCGCTTGGATCGCACGACATCGTCTCGCCCAGGAATGGATCGCACGCCATCGTCTCGCCCCGCTTGGATCGCACGACATCGTCTCGCCCAGGAATGGATCGCACTCTATCGACTCGCCCAGGGAACGGATCGCTCTCGTCTCGTCGACGAACGCCACCTCTAGGCGATCCGATCCCCTGCAACGAACCGAACCCACTGACCCGTTCAACCACGAGCTGGTCTTCAGCGATCCGAATCGCATGGATCTGACGACACCTGTTCACAACGGCTAGTTTGACTGTTTCTCCAATGGTGGCGATGCGATCCGAAAATATCGGGATTCGTGCCACGTGTCCGCGATCCGTCCGACAAAATCAGCTATAAATAGCCCAGAGCTTGGCATTTTTCGGGAGCTTTTTGGCAATAGTGAATACTGAGTCCGCCATTGTTATCAAACCACTGGAATATTGAGAGAAATCACTGTTGTACTAGCTTTTAAAGCATAATCAATAAGATATAAAGTGGACGTAGGCTCGTTAACGCCGAACCACTATAAATTCTGAGTGTTCTTTTCTTTTTCCTTATTCCTCATTTAGAATTCTCTATAGTTTATAACAATTTGGGTGTTAGGTCCAAATTTCGATCTAACACACGTTACTAGCCTATTCCTATGGTAAATTAAACAAATTAAAAGAAAATAATAAGACTATGAAATAAAGTGTTATCTATTGGCATTATTAAAATATGCTTTTCTTGTAATGTAGTGATCTACCACTTTCAATAGAAGAATCTAGCTTTCAGCTGGCTAGGTATAACATTCAAAATGGTTAAAATGGTTCCATACCAAAAGCATTATATCTCTGCCACAAACCAAACCAGCGAGTGTGTTATGAGGAGGGGGTCAGAACACAAAGCTCTGGTGACTAGACAAATTATACATTCTGAAATTACCCTACATATACCGTTCAGTAATGTTTTCTTATTTATTAGGTTGTTTGGGTTAACAACACTCAAGGGTCTATACTCAAGTCGTACCGATATACTTCCGCTAGATTAACCTAATATAGTACATATGTAGCTACCCCCAACATATCAAGGTACTCCCCCATAGTATCCTCCTCTCACGGTCTCTACCATCATGCCACAGAAGCATATCCTAAGCCGAACGATGTAAGGAAATCCAAATCATTATGCCACATTACCACATATAACCATCCTCACTATGCCACACAAGTGTACGGATCGTCATATCCAAACTCATTGGTCGAATCAAGCCTCAACACAGAGTAATGCCCTAACGTCTATGATATGCCACCCGGTGCGTGTACATTGACCCTCACATATACGTACTTTCTACTGTACCTCATGGGACTGCATCCAATGCACGATACTCGGTTTGGAGCATTCCACATCTGTATAAGTCCGCTCAAAGGACCTATGGTACATATATCCAGAGTATGGTCTGCATTTTCATGGTGGCTATGATCCCACCCTGACTTCTCCCTCGACTAGTGAAAGAATACATCAAGAGCTAAGTGACGTGCCCCTAGCAAACAATCTAACATCCAATTTGGCGTGTCCCTCAACCAACCTCTCGATAGTGAAAGATCGATGGTCTCTTGGTTTAGCTCTAGTCTTTCCACATCTCACTGATTGCCGATGACAGGTACCTGACGATTACTATCCCTAATTTGGTCCTAACCGACCTCTCTCAACCGCTGAGTCACCCAACGCCATCCGCCACAGCCTTCTAATTTCCAAACTATCATTATAGTCAAGGTATACTCACCGGGTGGTACCTTCCAGACCCAATCTCTACGAGTACAGCCTGAGCGTGCACCGCAACAGAGGACCACCACGTGAGTACCCTACCACGTCCCTCGGAAGCCGCGTGCTTCTCACCAATCTCGCAGAGCAAGCAAGAAGAATATCCAAGCAGAATAATCAGATGGACATGCTCCTCTCGTGTCCCAAGATGCCTCGATAATCTACCCCATTGGGTTCCTCACCTTCGTACATGCAGACTAGTCCAAGTGCCTCACGTAACTATGTTATGAGACCCTATGTCTAATCTTTTTATGAAGCGCTTTCTTTATCTTATCAGACTACTAATTAACTTGATTACCCAAATATTCCCTTTTTATTCAAGTTACAAGGTTTCCCTAAGCCTCTTATATCCCTGAGGAATGGCCCCTTCTCGCTTACTAATCACACAGGTTTAACTTAATCATGTTTAAGTTCACTAATAAGCCCATAACATGTTATTCCCTAGACTGTAATTGACGAAAGTAACCTACAATCTTTTTACATTATTACCGTGTCATTTACTGTCCAATTCCATGTTTACAAGGTACAATAACATGTTCTACTTATTTTATAATTAAGTATATCTTATTCCAATCCACATGTTTTCTGTTAACATGTTACTTAATATATATATATATATATATATATATATAATTAAATACAAATTATTTCATTCTATAAGTCTACCTCATTTTTTTCCTTATTTAATCAAAATCTCATCTTACACTGTCATCACAACCTATTGTTGTTGTTTACGTATTAACTTAGCTTTCTTAACTAAGGTTTATTAATAAATTCCCTTTTTATTTATTACATCCCATATCATAATTTCACTTGTCCCTAGAATGAGCCTACCTATTATATTACATTTTCATTCATATAATTAATTGTAATAGGTTATATTCCCCGTTCATCACATCTTCCTTGGTTCTTTAACATTAACCAAACTTTTACTGTTGTAACATCCATTTATTTACCTTCTTATATATTCTCATTATTTCAGGAAAATATTTCACACACCTTATAAGATTGATAAGTGGAAAGATATAAAGATCCATTTCCATAATGTACATAAGTCAAGATCTGTAGTTGCAAGCTATTTCTTTAACTTTCGTCGTGGCCATACATATTTCTTTTTGATTGATAAGGGTGCAATAAGGTAAAAGAATCCCTATTTCGCACTAATCCTTTTTTCCCTTTCTTTTCTTGCAACTACGTTCTTAGCAATTTTATCGTTACGGAAAGGTATCAATTTTCTCAAATCCATCTAGCTCAGTCCACTATAAATTTTCCCTTTTTATTTTATGAGTTAGAGGTTATTTACAATTTCCAAATCAATGTAATTTTCCTATGCAAATTAGGCTCGTCTATTCTTTTTCCGTTACCCAATTTCATTGTAATTTGATTTGCAATATATCTAATTTGTCATTAAACAACAGTTTTAGTAACATATCCAAGTTTGTTGTAAATCCCACAATTTCAATATTACAGTAATTTTCTTATCAAAAAAGAAGATTCATAGAATAGATATGTACAATAGTGATATTCTTAACATAACTGAAAGTAAATTATATCGCAATTACCACATTTTATAGTAATTTAACATGTTAAGAATTACCGGGAATGTGGACGACAAATATACCATTACCCAAAAAGTATAATTCAATATCCACTCACTTGACAACTTTCCAATCCTTGAACAGATCCAGATCTGTTATTTTGTGGCCTTCCTAAATGAATCTATTATTAAAACAACCATGGCTTCACAAAAAAGGCACTAAAAGAAGAGGGAAAGAAAAAGAGAAACCTAAATAAATCAAATTCAAGAACTTACCTCACCTTGATCAGAATTTCGAACACCTATGTTGTAGATTTACATTCTTTATCTACAAATCGTGAATCAGAATATCTTAAATCTAATTTTTCCAAATTCTGAAAGATTTAGAGAGGAAAGAAAATGGAAGAGCATTGGTGTCATCTCAGAAATATGAGTTGAAAGCTAGTCCCTGCTAGTCTATTTATAAAATATGAACCGTATAAATCAGAAAAACACATTACCCAACAAAACAGATTTGGCCCAAGTGGGTCGACCCCTTTGTCGACCCATCTTAGTGGTGGGTCGACCCTAAGATCGACACATGTGAAGCCTGGGTCGACCATCCATGGGTCTGAATATGCATTTTTGTCGATTTTAATTTCTG
This sequence comes from Allium sativum, assembly GCA_030737875.1. Lineage (NCBI taxonomy): Eukaryota > Viridiplantae > Streptophyta > Magnoliopsida > Asparagales > Amaryllidaceae > Allium > Allium sativum. The sequence continues at coordinate 381,805,009 of CM060921.1, read as the reverse complement.
CTTTAACGTTAATTCTAACGTTTAATTTATTTCTTAATATAACTCATCCAAATAATTATTTTCCAGTTATAACGTATATATAATTTCAAATTTCAAATTTCAAATTTGTACATGTATATATGCATATAACATTTTAAAACTTCACTCGTTAATAATTTTCCCATACGGACTTCGTTTGGGACATGTCATATATCAAACATTACAAGATAATTGATTTTTTGTTGCAAAAATTGGCGATGCTTATTCTCAAATGCAAGCAAAAGTTTTTTCACTAATAATATAAACGCGAAAAAATATATTTCACATCCCCGCCTTCATAAAACTAAGTCCACGTGGTCCAAAATAAATGTAACCACCCGTTTTCTATTCGATTTCCCTTTATACTTAAAATTCTTTAACCCTCGTTCTCTTTTCTTGCTTTAACCAAAAAATCCTGACTTCTATCCATTTTCAATCTACCGCTTATTATTTCTCAGTTGAATTCGATTTCGTAAAGACGGTCTCGTTTAATGTTCGTATGGATACCAATAGAGGCGGTGCATCCCAATGATGCTACAAAACGATTTGATTCAATTCCAAATCATATTCAAGTTCGTTAAATCGCAAAAGCTCAAAAGGTATAAAATTAAAGTTGATTTATCTAATTTTGTTTGGGTCCTATCGTTTAGGGTTTTGAACTGTAAAAATATGTTGTGTGTTGATTTCTGCAAAATCATTGTCACAAACTAAATTGGTTAATTTCTTCAAGCAATGTTTGTTAATGGGCTTTATATTTAGGTTTTTAAGTTACTTTTGAAATCTAGGTTTTGACATTATACTAGATTAAATTTATATGCTTATGACCCTCTGCATGCTTCAAATTTAGATTTGAATATACATATAAATGTTTCATAATAGTATGTATGAAACAAAATGGTGTTTATACTTGTTATAATATTTTTTATGCTATTTGCATTTGAATTGAATAGGTTTTAACCTATTTTGTGTGTGTGTATATATATATATATATGTGTGTGTGTGTGTGTGTGTGTGTGTGTGTGTTGATTGCCTAAATTATATGGATTGGAATTTAATCTGGACATTGATTTTAAATGTTAACATGTTGTTCATTTATCTTGCGTGATTAAGTACTTGCAGCAGGCATATTACACTGATATATATATATATATATATATATTTATAGGAACCGTGCAATGCATGAATTATACGTATGAGTTACACAATATATAAATTGTGCATCATATGACTTAAGCAGTATACGTATTTTGCGATATGTGATATTATGCAAGCATATCAGAATGTGTTTATGTATGTTAATTTAATTTATTCCATTTGATTTGCATGCATAGGAGAATACATGAATACTGAAATATGACATATATCCGTTGTGATTGAACATTTAAATCTGAGCTTTCTCTCTCTCTCTCTCTCTCTCTCTCTCTATATATATATATATATATATATATATATATATATATAATGATATACATGAAAGATTACTGCTTCTAAATATAGCTAAATAATGAATTGAATTAGTACAAAAATTTTGTAATGAGATTTAAGATTTAGCAGAGTGTTTTTCAAACTTGGAATTTTGAATCAAATTATATATATATATATATATTTACATGAAGTTTTTTTGTTGTACTATGTTTACAACCAGAGATACATAGCATGGGTGTTTTGACTCTTCCATTAGTAAATGTTTTTCATTATCTATTCCCATTTATAAATTTGAACAATTGATATATATTTATATTTATATATATATATAATATGGATACAAAGTACTTGAAAATACCCATAGACTCATGATTAATATACCTCTACCCTATTTTATAAACATAGTAATACATTTGAGTACAACACTTTTTTTTATTTACAATCTGATGTGTTAGAACAAAAATATAAATTGCTCCCAGTTTTGCATAGTATTATGCCCGAATAGAGTTGAAAGACTATTGGAATATCTAGTTGAAGTTTAGTATGAAATGAGGTATGACTTTACTTAATGCAATGGGTTGTAGGATTTGTTAATTGTTATTTTGAATTAAAAGTGTTTTTCAAACCAAGCTAAAGTATTTAGCTAATAACCTCAGCATACAACTAAGTTTTTATGGAGTTTAAAACGAAACAAGATTGAACCTATACGTCTTGCTTGGATATATATATTAGCATCCATGCCTGTGTAAGATGAAAGTAACTTGAATATAAAGATGTATAAAAAATAATGAGCTGAAGCCATACAAAAATACGACAGTCTTACATATGAACAAAGAAATAGGCATAGCCTTGATATGGCCAAAAGTAATTATATATGAACACTTTTCATATAAAAGGGTAGTAAAATACAACTATATCTGTACTAATAAGATGAAGGCTGCCAATTGAAGTATAAAATACAAGAAAGAGTGTCCTGATATCCTAGAAAAATGAACAGGAATGATGTCTTTCTCCAAGTAAAATTGTTTACACAAGAAGCCTGCTATTTTGACACACACACACACACACACACACACATATATATATTAGATCTTAAATTTATCAGTCTATTGTCCAACAGGAATGATAGTAAGATATCTTGTTTTGACTGCTATTTCATGGAGCCATTAAAATGAGATACCTCAACATAGAGCTACTTTATTATTGATATGAAACCTGGTTATTCAGCCAAACTTGATCCCCCCAAATCCAATTCACTAAAGCAAGTTAATTTATCTTAGGAGTTACTAAATTAAGTTAATTTGACTTGGGAGTTACTAAAGCAAGTTGATTTATGGCCAAGAGGTCTAACATTTCGAGATAGATTTATCTAAGGAGTTACTAAATTAAGTGACTTCATTCAATTGACTGATAATTAATTTGAGATGTAACACTAACATGGTAGGGTCTCCTATCAAAGTTTATTGATAGTGTATAGTAGTGCTATCAGGAGGTATATTTCAGATCTATGTCGGTAAGTTTTTTAGTATTTTTAGGATACTATGACTTATTTCCATGAAAATGGAACACTCGCCTATTATTAAGAAACAAATCATGAGTTGTATGCGTATATGTGGAGGTAAGAGAGGTATTGACCTATATTTCTGTGGTCTAGTTGAAGAAACACTTCAAAATGATGAAAACAATAAAATAAAGTTTTAAGTCATTAAAGAGCTTCGAAATTTAGTAACTCAAGTTCCGAAGATCGAGATGTTTCAACGGATCAATTTAGAACTCCTAAGATAAATCGAGGTTAGTTAGTTTGCTAACCAGACCAAATTATTAAATAGTAAGGGGTAAAAATATTCGTCCATATAATCAACTTTATCATTTCAAAGTGTTTCCTTAACCAGCCCACAGAATGCTTATTCGGTACCTTTATTATCTCTAGGTATACGGGTATAACTTATGATTAGCACTCAACAAAACGTGAGTGTTCCATCTTCATGGAATTTGATCGCAATATCTTAAAAATACTGAACACCTCGTCGATATGGTTCTGAAATAAACTTTCTGGAAGTACCGCTTAACAGTGTCAAGATCTTCAAAAGTTTATCTTGGTTGCTGTGTTGAATGTTACATATCATAAAAATGTCGTACTTATCATAAAAATGTTACATCAGTTTACAATACAAGGACCGTATAACATATGTTATATTTATGACTATATTGTTTTTTGATACATATCGCAAAAATTTCTCTATAGGCTTAGGAGAAGCGTTATGTTACATAGGGAAACTCAGTTTCTTCTTAATTGATCGCCCAAAGGGGATGAAAACAATTTGTTATAGTCACTTGCCTTATAATAATCGAGATTGCATAATTTGTGTTCGGCCATCAGTGATCAAGTTGAACCTGAACCGGATTTGCAATCTCGATATTGATATTAATGATCGATGCTAGAGAAATCTGAATTGATGCGGGAAACTGAACAGAGAAACCCACCTTCTTCCAAGTATTTTATAGGTGGTTTAGTTCGTATTTAACATAGGGAGAAAGGTGGTGTTATAGAAGAAATGGTTATATCGCACCAGGGGAGTTTGAGATTATTGCTGATACTTATTGCAACTTCCAAATGTAATGTTATGCTGATTATTTATTTATTTTCTTAGAAAGTAACTTATAATTGTAGCACAAGTCATGGTGCATCTCATCGTGGGCTTCTCCACTATCTATGTCCATGGCTAACGCTGGATCTGGTACCAATGGTTATTTGTTTTTTATCTGAAATAAAAAGACCGGTTGGTTTGATGGCAAAGCATGTCTTTTTTGGATAGGTACCTTGGTTTTCTTTTTTAAAATTTTGTTATTTATGCAACTTGTGATCTAGGGAATTTCTGAAATTGTGTAACTTGTAGAGGACATGAATGTTGTGTGAGCAATTAGAAAGTTGGATCTGAGAGTGGGAACTGGGAAGAGATAGAAACCTATTAACATTGTCGATTATGGTCAATTTCTTAGATCAATGTTTGTCTTTATTATTGCTTGGATTAATTTTTCTAATATTGTGAACATTACAAGTTTGGTACTTTATTTTTCATGTTTTATGATATGAATTCGAGTTAACCTTATCAAAATGATAAGATATAATGAAAACTAAAGTTGCAACATGGGAATGAGCTCTTCCTTTTGTTGTTTACTTTACAATTTTTGTAATATGTTTCAAAATATTTTGACGCTTAATGCAAAAAAGTTTTTGTATTCCTACGACGAAATAAACTTAAGGTTTATGTTGGGTCTTTATCAGTTAGTTGAACTAGTTTTATCTTCCAAATCCATAATAGAGTGATACGATTTCTGTGCTGGTGATCAGGGCAATGCAAAGGTTTTTGTCGTGATGACCATCTTCACGAAAATTCACAAGCAATATTGAAATATACTTGCAGGTATTAATTCATCACAATATTGAAATATTCTTTAGTTATCAAGCTCTGATTTGTCCCTTTATTTATAACTCAACTTAATTAATTATTTGCAGGGATATGGAAAGGTGTAACAATCAAATACTACAAAAAATCACTGCGAGAATTGGAGTTCAAAGAGGAAGTTTGTGAGTGCAATGATGAAGTAGTTTGAGGTGATTGCAGTTTTGTTCACTGTTGTGAACCGAATAAGTGTTTGGTGATTGTATATGTTTATGAACTGACCACTAAACTAGAGCAGGCGATGGTTGTAGTAGTTTATTGAGTTGTAGAAAAAGTTGGGTTGTTGAGACTTTAACGAAGGGGTTGGATCGTGTTAGAATGATATTTCATTTGGGTGATGATCCTGAAGGGAAGAAACTCGAAAAGATTGCGGTGTAGACACTCACTAAGCTTCACAAGAAGATCTCTACTGTAGATGCATGTGAGGCTATAGTGAAGTTCTTGAACTATGAGTTTCAGTCTCCTAAAAAATCCACTTTACTATTTTTAGTTCATGCTTAATGATATTTTCTCGGTACATTGGTTATTTTAGATGTTTATTTCAGTGTTTATTGTACTATGGCTGCATGCAATTAGGTTATGACATTATTAACGGTAGTTTGGTTGTGTAAATGTATGGCTAACTTTTAGTGTTGACAATTATGCATGTTGTGGATGTTTTAATGCGTATGTATCTTGTAGATCTTTGAATGTGTATGTATTTTATTGTCGTTTAATATGCTATGTTCAAAAGTTATGTGTTTGTGTATTACGTATATAATTAGAGACAAAATTATGGGTAGGTATGGAATATTATGATACAAATTGGGAACAAACGATGGCAGAAAATAACGCTACGGAATATCATTTTTTGTAGTGTTTAAAAACCGCTACAAACCATTGATTATAGTAATCAACAGCCATTGCAGTGGCGTTTACTATACGCTACAAAATAAAAGTGGACGCCATTAAAACCAGTAATGTAAACCCTTTTCGGTGGCGTTATATAGACATTGCAAAAAATAACATTCGTATCGTTTAAAAAACGCTATTGAAATAAATATTTAGTGGCGTTTTAAAAAGTGCATCTAATACTCAAGGATTTTTAGTTGCATGTTTTCCCGTAACGACTATCAAAGCACCACCAAAAATGCTCGGTAGGGGTTTTCGGCCGTTACAAAACATCAATTTTCTTGTACTGAAACTGAATCATAAAATTGCTATGAACACAATGGTATATGTTTTGGGGCTAAATTATGAAACTATCAACGTTTATTATTTATATAAAATACGTGGTGTTATAGTAATCATCTAAGAGCTCCACACGCTTTTGCTTGATTTGATCCAAAACTATATAATCAGTTGTTGGGTCCTTACATATATGAAACTACGCAGAGAACTCATAAGAGAATTGTTTCTATGAATAAATCGTCTTTTCCCGACTCTGCTTATACTATTCGGCAGTTGCTCCTTGAAATGTGGTTGGAAACAATCTACAATGGATGGCCCCACTAGCATCATGTAATTCCATCTGGCTTTCAAAAGCCACACGTGATCATTGTGATTAGTAGTCCCATATTGTCAGAGAGTTGGGATCTTGACATGGGGAGAGATCCGTATAGACATAATCTCTTGTGTTAAGGGAGATTTTTTGTGCTCATCATCGATATGTTCCTCGGAAGCTCTTTTCCCTCAGCATGAAAGCTCATCTTTTATTATCTTTTTAGCCAAGACTCAACTAAGCTTCCCAACCAGGGTAATTCTCTTTGTTTGGCTTGTACCATTAAACTTTCAGACTGTTCGGTGGTCTCATTCCTCACTCTTTCTTGAAAATCCATAATGGACTTCTTATGATCCTTCTCTTGAGCTTCATCTTCCACTGTATGCCTCTTCTCTTTGTTCTTGAACAGAGAAGGATTCATACTTTTCCTTGGGGTCTCAACTTCTTTTCCATCCATAAACTTAGAAGACCTTTGAAACAGGGAATTTTCAAGCAATCCTTTCACCACTTCCAGTTGCTTAAACTTTTAATCATTATTTCATTGTGAGTAGGTTATTTTGCTTTGAAATGTTGCTTCTGCTCCATGTTGTTTGGGTCAACAATAGAAGCTATATCCTCTACAATAATAGTTTGATATTAAACATCTTTAATTTGTGTGGCTAACTTCTTTGGTATACCCATTTCCTAGAATCTATTTAACTAAATTAGCTTAATTAGAAGGATAAAAGGGTTCAAAGGTGCAAGCTCAATTTTAGCGCTAAAAATGTTAACTCAAAAAAGGGTTTAACACCGTAGGTAGTTTAATAAGTCAACAATTATGGAAATCCTTCGCCTCAATAATTGAGTAGAGCTCAAGATTCATTATCAAAACATATATTTCATTCATAAGTTTATAGGTCGAATGTGAATTGGATATATAACATACATGGACGTCCAATAATTGTAATTACTCATTGTTGAATAAGAACAATCTGCTCTTGTCGTCGGGGTCGATAGGTAATTTCTATCGATGTTGTTAACTCCAACAAATAGGAGCAAAGGGTCCTTGTCGACTTTGTAGATAACATGTTCTTATCGGCCTTATTGATGAAGCTTATCGCGTAAGGATTACTAGTTCTTATGAATTTGACCATCCCTACTGGCTTAGTCGACAAAGTATTCAATATAAAGAATCTTTCATTATTAACCAGACAACCTATTTCGATTTAATCGATAGGGAGTTATGTAATAGGCACATGGTCCTTCGACCCTTGCCTACTAAGTCGTTTGGCTGATCGTACAAGGCCGATAAGCCTATTTCAATCTATGATCTTATCAAACATTTATATGACATGATTGATAAAATGTGATTAAGTAAAGACGAAGAGTAGTTATCTATCGAATGATCTAATGATAGCTACGATCATCCTATGTATCTCCATTTGGAGCTACAATGACTATTTATGGAAATCAATTATAATGGAACTCAATCTAGTTTAGGTCCATTTGATTCTAGTATGGATGAAATGAGTTGACTAGGACAGATAATTGAACATCCAACATAATGCGAGTAAAGTTTAGCTACACGACATCCATTTTATTAAATAATTACTAGTTACAATTTCAATTGAGTTCATCCCCAATTTGATTTAGGGTTTACATTCATTAGAATAACTGACAATGATGCAGAGTGAGTAGAGAACTGTTCGACTCCCAAAATTGTTCCCCTCCGCTCTATTTATAGAAGTGGCTAGGCTTATCGTCCTTATACATGTAGCGCCCATCATATTGCCCCAATATGTCAACCTGGTCGACAACTTCCGCTCTTAGCATTTTGACTCTCCTGTTTTGGCACAACCGGATACAATGTGGCGATAAGGCATCTATGTGCAGGCTTTTCAAGGTCGATAAGATATTTGTGTGGAGACGACAAAGCTTATCGATGAAGGCGACAACGCAAGGGGTGACAAGGTCCTTCCACATGCGTGATAAGCTTAGTGGTATGTTTATGAGCTTATATCCTAAGGCTATGAAGTAGGACTATTGCATAAATTGATAGACTTCCTTGATGATCCATAAAGAAATAACAAAATTTTCCTTTGTTAGACGAAAGTGATAAGGTTTCAGTGTATGACTCCAATGTTGATGAATCCTTCCTTATCGAGCGAGTCGATATGCTTTGAATTCTTTTAAGGCAACAAACTTCAGGTGCCCACGATGACGATAAGCTATAAGTACAAATAACGATGACATGGTTTCAAACCCTTCATAGTTGACATAAGCGATAAGATCTTGGCTCTTTATTCCTTAGGTTCGAGAATGGCGATAAGCAACAAACATCAGGGTTGTCTTCATCGTAATTTCCTCTAAATCCATACATGCGATAACAACAACTTCTATAAGTTTGTTTCTATAATTCATAGGAACGACAAGCCTCCCTGTAGTTCTTTCTCATTTTGTACAAAGGTGACAAGCATTGACAATGCGATAGTGATAACCTTATTATTGATGGGAATAATTATGATGTAATCGTGTATTCAGCCATTGCGCCATTTTACAAGCCAACTTCCATTGGGGAGTGCGACGTGGGCGTAATTTTAGTCCCATCCATTTTCTGGTGAACAGACCCTAACAAAAGAGGAAAAGCGAAAATTTTGGAAGAGAGACAAACCTAGTAAGTGGAAGGCGAGAAATATTTTGAGGGACTGAAATTTGGGCTCTTAATAGCTTACTATATATATATATACACACACACACGCACACACACACACACACACAAACACACACACACACACACACACACACACACACGTGCGCGCGCGCACACACACACACACGCGCGCGCGCGCGCACACACACACACACACACACACACACACACACACACATATATATATATATATATATATCCAAAATAAAATTTATTTATTTGTTTTATCCTTGGGTAATTGTATTTGTATTGTTTATCCAAAAATATATTTATTTGTGAAGAGAAAATCTTAACAAAGAGAGACAAACCTGGTAGGCGGAAGACGAGATTGAAATATTTTTGATGTACCAAAACGTGGGGCTCTTAATAGCTTACTATATATATATATATATATATATATATATATCCAAAATAAAAATTATCTGTTTGTTTTATCCTTGGGTAATTGTATTTGTATTATTTATTCAAAAATATGTTTATTTTTCGAAAGAAAACCTTAACCAAATAACTCACTAATGTTAAATTTTTTATTTTTTATAAATTCTAGGAAAATATCTATACTTACAATGATCAAAATTAATAACCTGTTATAGATAGCTAAAACAAATATTTGCTCAAAATAGTTTTATAACAACTAGTAGGACAAACTAGTTGTTAAAACCATTTATTGCAGATATTGTTTTACGAACGTTGTAAACAACTTCTTTAATAAAATCATTTTCTTATTGTGCATGTAGAAGTATTCCTACTGTGTACGTTATTTTGAAAACAGGATCTAATCACTACTTTATTTGTTTCTGAATTCTGCTTACCTCCAGTATTAAAAGATGCGAGTTGCTAAAGGTAGCTAGAAGTGTGCTTCCTGATAGCATTTCTAAAGAGCACAATATATGATCGAATTTTCTATTACTTAATACCGTATGAGGTAATTATAATGCACCCAGAACACTTAAACCCTTATTCTCTTATTCTTCATTTTCAGGAAAAATCTGTAAGGCAAGATGTGCAACGATCTTCCAACAATGAGGAAGTAAGTTGGAGTTACTAACAAATCCTAAGCTTGAAAATCTTTTGGCTAATCAAGGAAGAAATTTATAGTTTTTCATCCTTTGATTTTTACCTTCCTCCTTCGAGCAATGCCCTTTTCCCAAGGATGATCTAAAGATGGAAATTTGACCAATTTTACTAAAGAGATTTTCGATCCTAGGGTTTTACATGTTTAAGATTAGGTGGAGATGTTTAACATTAATGAAATGTTTTAATGATTAATCACAAAGTGAAGAAATACGAGCAATATTAAGTAGCATATCTACTTATTAAATTTGACTAAATTTATATATTGTATTAGGAAACACATTTTGTGGTTCTTTTAGCAACACCACAAACAATTATAGGATAAAATTTATGGTCTCAATAATTCTTCTAAATACATGAGTTTAAAAGGGCTTGTGTTGGATATTGAATTTGGAATAACCAACGGACTTAGACCGGGAAATGTTATAATAATCTTAGTAATAACAAGGCTTTGGCAAATTCTATTCAGACCCATCAATTTGCTGAGTAGCCCCCTCAATTTTTTAAAAACTGTCGCATGACCAAAATACCCTTTACCTCGTAGAGTCACTACTAGGTTATGTTGCTTACCTCGTAGGGACTCTACGAGGTAATGGTGTTAACCTCGTAGGACCCCTACGAGGTATTGATGTCAACCTCGTAGGGCCCCTACTAGGATGAATCACAATCCCCACACCCGCGCTGCGTGGTTGATGAAAATGTGTAAAAAAAAAAAATATTCAACAAAGGGTATTTTTGTCCAGCGAAATTTTAAAATAAAAAAGGGGGCTACTCAGTAATTTTTTGGGTCTGAATAGAATTTGCCCAAAGCTTTATGCCGCAAGCCAAACTACCGGCCCAGTCAAAACCACAAACACATGGTCTTCTTTTCTTATCCGTTGAAACGAATTCTCTCCCACTCAGCCCGTTCTTTCAAAAGTTACAAGATATCCAGTACTTGGCACTAATGGCGACAGAGAATTCAAGAAATGAATTAGTCATCGTGCAAAGAAGATTAGAAATGATTAATAAGCAATTGAGTCCTTCACTTTCCGATAATGCGACTGTATCCTGTAATCATTCTTCAGGAAAAATCGACAACAAATATAAGAAAATACATGGAGAAGTCGATACTCGAGAAGCGCAATGGAGACTAGTATCAGTATGCAGGGATGATTCCACTAAGGAATTTATTGATATTATTTACGAAAAATCTGTTGGTGAAGGCATTGCTAAGGTAAGCTAACAACTTCTGCTGATTCAGTCTGTTTGGATTAGTCGAGATTTTGAACTTTTTTGTTTATGTTGCTCTTTGAAAACGATTTTTTGAAGGGAAAAAACAAAGGCAATAGATAATCTTGCATGTGTTTTCAGAGCAAATACACTTAAGTCAATTTGTGTTATCTAATATGTGTGTGTTAGGTCTTGTGATTGACATTGATGCTCGCATGTTCGTTAATTTATATGTAAAAGATTACTATCAACCGACCGGAGAGGAGGAATGCTTTTAGACCCCAGACGATAAAGGAGCTTATCCGTGCTTTCAATGATGCTAGAGATGATAGCTCCATAGGTGTAATAGTTTTGACTGGAAAGGTACTTTATGATACTGTACTATGTATTCAGTTTCATATTTGTGTAGTCATTTGTAAGTAATAGACTTCAGTTCATTGATACTGAGGCTAAATTGATGATGATACAGCTTTCAGTAAAACTATTTTTGCATAGTTTTCACCCTGGTGAGAAATAATCTGAGAGTATATGATACATTACAGTAAATTGATAGTTCTATTGGTATATTACAAGTTCCGTTGCAGTATTCCCATTTTAAAGTGACGAGCATTTTCATTATAATGTTGATGTACACAGTGTAACCTTGTGCATATAGAACTTTGTAACCATAATACATCAAATATCAGTACTGGTTATTTTATAAGCCAAACTTTATAGTTTTGTTGCTCTTTTATTGATATCAGTTCATTCAAGCTGGATTTAAACTATTTCTGAATAGGGAACAAAAGCTTTCTGTAGTGGTGGCGACCAAACATCGAGAAGCTCTGATGGATACACTGATTTTGATAGCTTTGGCCGCCTTAATGTTTTGGATCTTCAGGTAACAAGTGCGAGAACTTTGATTGTATACAGTATACTTCAGTATTACTTAATTTAGTGAAAAAAAATGAAGGTAAAAAATTAATATAAAATTTATAAAAATAAGATGTGGTTGGTTCTTTGGTTTTTGTAGTAAAATATATAAAAATTAAATTACAATCTAAAAAATTAAAATTGAATTAACCTACCCTTTTAATTTGGTTTATTTGGCAAATTTTTTATTTGACCAAGTTACATGAATATATATAAAACTAAGGAAAATGTTATTATATGCCCTAAGGACACATATTAGGATTGTTAAATTATCCATATAGTTCCCCGAATTCCACCTTTTCAAAATTATATAAGGATAAATTAAGTATTTGAACTAATTTTTGTTTTGTTTTTTAATTAATAACTATCATTATTAATATGTGCCTTTAGATATATAAGAAAATTATCATACTATGTGAATTAATGTTCAGTATATTCATACCGGGAACACAACAATATGATTGAATTGTCTTTGTTGGGGACTGTTTGATTCTTATGCATAAATACAAATATATTTTAGTGATATTATATAAATTGGTCTGATTATCGTACCATTCTAAAAAACTAGTACAACATTACTGATTTTGAGAACGGAGTAATTTTTGATTAGTTTACTTAAATCAATGTGCATGTGTCCCTCTATCTTCCTTTTAAAAAAAAAAAAGAATTTTAGAAACCAAATCTTAAATTCTCATTCATTTTGGCTTTATCGTGGTATAATGAAGGAAAATGTTAACATGTTAACACAACCCTCGAAGAAAACAATTCTAATAATTAATGAATGACTGTTTTGTATTAGAATATGAAATAAAGCTAATTAGTGATGGTTAAAAGCTAGCTTTGTAAAGCACACAATCAGAAAAAAAAAATAACGTAATTATTAATTGTGCATGAAGTAAAATAATCTACATTGCAAATTACCTAGTGTTATCGAAGCGCTCGCCTAGGCATCAAAAAGCGCCTAGCCTAGGGCTTTTTACCTCGTCGAGGCACCAAAAAAGCGAGGCTTCATAAAAGGCGCGCTCCAATGAAGTTCGATATTTTCGTGCTCCAATCCCGGAACCGAGCCCGACTTCGTGAAATTAGAGCAAACATCGAAAAAAAAAATCGAAGACTTTACAAATTTCGACATCAACTACATAACCAATTTTGCTTATCCATCGCCACCTTGTCAGGATTGCCTATATATCTACACACACGTGCGCACGCGCGCGCACGCACACACACATATATGTATGTATGTATGTATGTAAGTACAAAAATGGAGCACCCCTTTAGCCTTTTATTTCCATCTTTCATTTATAGTTAAAATAAGATAGTGGAGGGAGAAAGTGTTAGGTGGAGGGAGAGAGAAACTGGATGTGTGATGAAAAACAGGTGGGTCATTGAGATGCTAACACTGTTTGGGGGTGTCATTGAACACTCATCTACACTCACACACACACAAATATATACATATACATATATATATATATATATATATATATATATATATATATGTGTGTGTGTGTGTGTGTGTGTGTGTGTGTGTGTGTGTATATATATATATGTATGTATGTATTTATGTATGTATGTATGTACTTCCCCTAGTTAGCATCATTTTATGTTGCTCTTTGGGCATTTCTGTGATTCACAATTGTGTATGGTGTGTAGTGTGTACTAAAAAATGCTCCGAAAGTTGATAATTTTTGTAATTTAGGGTGCTTGACATATTTCAGTTTTCTTCCTAAGGTACAAATCCGTCGCCTTCCAAAGCCAGTTATAGCAATGGTATGATGCTCATTCTTTATAGTATGCTGACACACACTGAAGTGCTATACTGTTCATGTGGTTCAACCTGTTTCTTATTCTATTCAGGTAGCAGGCTATGCTATTGGTGGTGGCCATATATTACATATGGTCTGCGATTTAACAATAGCGGCAGATAATGCAGTTTTTGGACAGACTGGCCCCAAGGTGTGTGTGTGTGTGTGTGTGTGTGTGTGTGTGTGTGTGTGTGTGTGTGTGTGTGTATATATATATATATATATATATATATATATTGGTACTTGATAACTGATGCTGAACTACTTCATATACATGGTTTAACTTATGGAGATAGCTATAGAAACTGAAACAATTTTGAGCTACAAAGACAATCTTGAGCTACAAAGACTGAAACATTCTTAAGCTACAAATCCTCACAAGCCTCATACCAACCAGCATTACAAAACTGAAACATTCTTGAGCTACAAATACAATCCACCACCAGCATTACCAACCTACCACCCACCACCGCCATATCACCACCACCACCAATGTTTGCTCTTAAGAAAATAATTATTACTGTTATTATTGTTATTGTTCTAATCAATGTTTGCTGTCTAAGACTACTATAACAATGTGGGTTCTACATAGCTAAAAAAAAGAAAAGAAAGAGCAATAGCAACAATGACAGCAGCTACGACGATAACTGTGTATTGGGTTATGTTGGACATGTATAATAGTCAAAGTGTTCTTACATTACTGACCATTGTTCAAAATATATACAACATGCAGTTAAAACAAATCTGTAATGGAGGTTTGATACTTGCTTTACCAATCTCAGTACATCCAATAACAACTGACCGGCATCAATGGATAACCAGAATTTTATCGACTGTTTTCTATTTCAGATTAAGTAGGCTTTAAATTGGTATGAACTTCATAATTTAGGCAATAAATTCTAATGTATTGCTCCTATTTCAGGTAGGAAGTTTTGATGCAGGTTATGGTTCATCCATTATGTCGCGCTTGGTAAGCCCAAATTTAAATTTGTGAAAAAAGATTTGGTGAAAATCGTTATTTTTACCCGTTACATGGACTTACTATCTGGGTGTCACGATCGATTGTCTGTTATGACAAAAAGGACCTTTTAATATTGTGTATTTGAAATTCAAGGGGTTTGCAAGGGGTAAACTGTAACCTTCATTACTTTATACAGTTAATACATCTAAAATAAAAGAACCTCTTTCAGCTGAATAACATATACTGTTTTACTATTATCACCAACTCATTAACTACTGAGTAATGCATTTTTTGTTTATTCATCCTTTTGTTGTGTACGCATTCTCTTCAGATTTCTAATTTGGCACCTTATGTGTGGTTTATAATGGGTAGGTTGGACCCAAGAAAGCTCGTGAAATGTGGTTTCTCTCGCGTTTCTATGACGCTTATGAAGCAGAAAAGATGGGACTTGTTAATGTTGTGGTACCTGTATGTTAATCAGTCAATTTGTCATTGTCATATCTTAGTTGGCATGCATAAGTTTTGAAGATTTTGTGTATCCTGTCTGCAGAGTTATGTCCTGTATGTATGAAATATTTCTCACCAAGGATTTGTTCCCTCACCCAGGATTTATTCTCCCTCAGGCTACCATCTCCTTTCGTTGTATGCTTCAGACCTTTGAGCCTTCATGCTATTTTGAGTTTTAGTTCTCATATACAATAGCTCATTGCTTTTTCTTCACTCAATTTTACTACCCCATGCTAACCCTTCTTTTCCTTCTCAGTTGAATAATTCCTTCGAAATACTTTCATTTATTTTGCTTATACCTGTAGAATGTGGTTATGATATCAGCAAAAGCATTCATTGTCACTGACCAGTCCCAGTTACATGTTGTCTGAATGTCTCGTGGCTGATTTTTGCATGTAAAGTCACCTTTTCCTGTAGGATTCATATTCAAAGTTCAAACCCAGTATATATCAGCTCATAAGCACAACACCTTCTGTTCTCTTTCATATTTTAACACACTTATTTGGTTTCTTCAAGTTTCCAGGCCGAATAGATATAAGCTTTTCTTAATGTTTTTGACACGGGCATCTTATTTCAAATGCAGCTTGAGAAATTAGAACAGGTTACTCTGGAATGGTGCAGGGAGATTTTACGAAACAGTCCAACAGCAATCCGTGTACTTAAATCTGCTCTTAATGCTGTTGATGATGGACATGCTGGTTTGCAGGTACCATATATTTCCTCCCAGCACTAAAATAACAACTTGGTATACAGCTCAAATTTCTTACAGCTATAATTGCATGAACCTCCACATTTGTGTTCAGCTGTGGAATATTATGCCTGACCATAATATAATCTAATGAATCAATGGGGTATTATTTTGGTATGACTATTAAGGGAGGTCCTCAGTTGTATTTTACTTGTTTAGGAACTTGGAGGCAATGCAACTTTTATATTCTACGGGACTGAGGAAGCAAAAGAAGGGAAGGATGCATACGTCGAGCGTAGGCGCCCGGACTTTTCAAAATTTCCAAGAAGACCTTAATAAGGAGGATACATTTTTCAACTTCATGTATTGTTGTACAACTACCACTCACTTTCCGTATTTTACTGCCCATTTGTATGCAAGGATGTTTGAGCTAAAATTTTGAATATTTTCATTTTTTTTTATTCTTGTATTACATTTGTATGAATAAAATACACATGTGAAACCTGTATTATTTGAATAAAAACAAATATGTTTAATTCAATTCATAATAGATGCATACAACGACATTTTTATGTTGTGTGTTCTGGATTTGATTAGAGTTAACATATGCCCATGCAATCTAATTAAGAAATCTAACCATTTAAACAATCGAAACACTGACTGTTATTTCTTGTATTTTCTTTTATAGGTTTCTGTAGTTGGATCCACAATGGTTATATCTAACAGGCATCTGTCTCTTCCAAGGCATAAGATAAGATGATGCACGGATAAGCATCAAGGTATCTTAGCAAATTTGATTAATACGGGAGCATGAAAATAGAAAGGAGAAAATATCCCAAGTGATGTTGACATTCACATACTATTATTTTCATGCATTTAAGTCCACATACTATAGAGAGAGGTACATGACAAAGAAGGTTTGCTTGGCCGTGGAGGCTTATCACTTCATTATAACCACAACATTTAAATGAATTGCACACTTAAGATGTAGCAAAGGCAAGATGTCATTTTCTTTATCAATTTAAGGACGCTTAATCTTTTTATAATTTGCTTGATATTAATGCTAAATTATGTCAAATCTGATTCAAGGACATTGACATTTGTCAAATCTGATCATGACAAAACGAACTGTTTGATTATTTACTCAGATTATGATTTCCAATGAACATAATCATTTGTTTATAGATACCAGCTTACCACTGAAATATGCCGCTTGAAAAATATCAGTTTTTATTTTATTTTTTGGTCTTTTATTTAATTTCCAATTAAGTTGATTGGGTCTGATAAATTTTCATTTCATGTGCAGGCGAGTAACGCATCTAATATACACAAACAGAGACCTAGTGATCACCCAGCAAAGGAGGGCGAGTCTGTAGTTAAATATAGAACACAAATAAAACCAGAAATGCACAGCCATGCAACCAGATATTTAACGTTTATTCAACTTGAAAGTTTTGTAGTCGACGGTATCTTTACCTACACACAACTCTGCACTTTCATTTCTCACGATTGTATAGCCAACTTATTTATAATAATAAAAGAAAAAAGAAAAAAAAGAAAAAAAAAAAAAAAAAAACTGGTGGCAGCTTAGCAGCTGCTATCTCAACAAAATTCATATAAATTTAAAATCGCTATAATGGTGCTTGGAGTATTCATAGATGCATCGATTACATGCATTAACAGTAGCTGCAGCTACTATAGAAAGGGCGCATACCTTACCTTTCTTGGTGGCAATGGAGATTATGTCAAAAGAGTGGTAGGATTAGCAAAAGGGTTGAGAAAAGTAAATAATGTATTTCCTTTAGTTGTTGCTGTGCTCCCAGATGACCCAGAAGAGCATTGAGAACAGATGGTGGATAAAGGAAGCATCGCGCCTGGGATTGTACCGGTTTATCGGCCTGAAAATCCAGTTAAGTTTGCCATGGCTCATTATGTCATCACCTACTCCAAGTTGCTCATTTGGAATGTAAGTGCACATGTCCAAGCTTGTTTGTATTGTAAAGTTGAAACAAAAGTGCTGTTTTACACCATCACCATACATTAAAATAAAATCATACGTGGGATCCATCTATTAAGTGTATCCATTCCATTTGGAAAATGTTGAAATATCATTGAATTTCCCTTACCCTAACCAAAAGGGATTAACACTGTCATTAGGAGTTGATCTTTGCACATTTTATTTGGCACTCAAACGTTTTGATCTGTTGAGCTACCCTTCGGGTTATCCATAAGTTTAAGTTATAACACAAAATCACGTTTCTTCAAAAAGGCTTAGAAGATAGAGAACTAAGGGAACCTTAGAGATATACTAGTACTCTTGGCAGTGTAGACTCACACTCACCTATTAAATTAATTGTGTAGTTTGAAGAGTACGAAAAGATGGTGTGCCTTGATGCGGACGTACAAGGGCTTGAGAACATCGACCACCTGTTTGATTACCCTGTGGAGTCATTCATCTCAATATTCAGTTGAGTATTGCCAGCGATGTCCAGAATGAGTCCCTTTGCCTTCCAAATTAAAAGAGTTCGCCTCCTCTAGTGTGTTTTAATGCTGGAATGTTTGTGTTTGAGCCTTTCGCATCACATGCACTTCTTTCTTAGTCTCTTATGGTCAGATGTATCACCCATTTGCTGAACAAGGCGAGCTACATATGAACATATATAATCTTTCTTCTATAAGCACATTACTGCACGTATACTATGCGCATAAACAAGCCACGTTACTCTGCTCATTGATTGAAAATGGTATCAAAATTGGACCATCGACGATGATCAAATATCTTACGTGAATGTTTTGATTATGTATGTATGATTTCTTGAACAAGTATTTTGAGAAAATGTACATGCCTATCATTCTCATGTACAACTTAGTCTTGGCAAAGCTATGGCGCCATCCAGGAAATGCAGAGGTAGAAAAGGTTAAGGTTGTTCACTACTATTCCGCAGTGAGTCCTCTATTTCTATATTTAAAGTACATTTGGTTACCTGATGGAGAACTGCTAATATGGAGAAACTGATCGAAATTGAATTGAACGCACGAGGACATTGAATATGAAGACGGAAAAATGAGCGAAACCCAGATGCATTTTACATATTATCTAACACAAAAGTAGTTATATTATATTCTTTGTTTGTTACAAAATTGTATGACCTGAAATGGCTGTTGAATTTCGTAGAATCAGCGGCCCTTGTTTGTTACAAATAAGTTACATGAACGTGTCTATAAAGCTAGTGAAATGAAATGTATTTTTCAGGTAGGAAATTACAGCTCTTATGCATCATGCTGGTGAAAGGCACTGATAAATGGCCAAGAACTTCAAATCTTTAGTCCAGCGGAGTAAAGCAGAGAAATGAATAATTAAAAGTGGAAAATAGCCCAACAATTTTTTTTTTTTTTTAAAGAAAAAAAGGTTGACAATGCTATTTATAAGTAACATTTTGTAGTGTAAAATGAACATAATAATTATAACTAGGATTTTATATAGTATAAAAATTAAAAATAAAATTTGATATCTTTCAGTTTAATTTCCCCAAAATTAAAATATATGATAGAGTTACACAATCTAGATGAAACAGTTATTTGCAGCAAATGCACAAAGAAAACCTGACCTATTAAATAGGCCTGGTTGGTCCAGGTATTTTAAAACCTAGACCCATTTTAAAACCTAGACCCATGCTTGGTTAGGATAATCAAAACACGAACCTGACCTAAATCCACTGGGTATTTTCAAAGCAATAATCAAGCCATATCTCTGCTATTAATAAAGAAAGATGAAGTCCACAATATGACGCAGTAGAAAAGGATGTCTGGGTCTAATAACAGATCCAAGTTCGAGCCATGTCTTGTACATGTTCTCACAAAAATGAGTACTGAGGGATTATACGTGTTGTGAGTTGAAACGGATATGTCCAACTTAATTTCCTTCAAGAGTTTATCGGTCTGTTGTGTTGTCCTAGAGTATGTTAAAAAAATGAAAATAAATAAATAAATAAAAAGAATTCGACGAACATGATTTTCACGATGTCTTTTTGAAATTCCAAAATACCCCCAACCATCAGAGAAATCTCACCTCCAATTTGAAGTTTTCACCATTATCCCTTCTTCAGCTATTTATCGGCAATAATTTACTATTAATCTGTCATAGATACTATCAAAAAAAAAAAAAAAAAAAAAAAGTGGTATGACTTAAAGCAGGGGATTTATGGAGGACCCTTGCCATACCATGTTAAACAAAACATTACTAAAACTTGGTTGTAAACAAAACCTAAGCCGTCTACTGTATATATTTCTATCATTTATATTAGAATCAGGCAAATGCCTCCAGGAAAGAACTTTCCTTTGATTGTTTGAAGGCAGTTATAGGCAACTTCAATAACACGTCTTCTAACAATTGGAGATGAACTTTCAGAGAGTAAAGTTGGACCATACAACAGCCATTGCGCCATCTTTTCCCCATAAACACAGTAAACCGTTCTGCAATACTATTTCTTGTAGAAACATGATGCCCTCTGCTTCTAGTACTTTCTTCCATAGCTCATAATTATAGCAACGCCTAAAACAGAGGTGCAAACTGGTTTCTACTTCAGTTTGACACAGGGAGCAGCAAGGGTCAAAGTTCATCCCTATTGTAATTAACTTGCTTTTCGTCCGCAAACCATTTTTTATTAGCCTCCATAAAAACAATTTTTGCTGTTGATTCCCAGTTATATCTCAAATTTGATCGGTCCATGGGTCGCGTCTTCGGAAGCTACAACGGTTTATGAGCATGTAAACCCAACGCCCCATAGCAGATCATCATTTCCTGTAATAATCGGTTTAGATCGTTGAAGTTATAGCCAAAATTCTCTAATTATCAGATTGCTCGTATGAGGCAAGTACCATCATCAATGTAATCAACCACCTTAGCTTGCATAGGAATAAAAATAGAGCTTTTCACATAACATACACCTTTATTGGACCAAGAAGTAGGGGTCCGTCTATTCGCACCTCAATATTTGCTCTTCCCACCCCAGTAATTTCATAAAAGAAATCTTATTCTATTTTTTACTCTTCTCACATCATTTATACCCAAATTACCCCTTCCTTTTTTCATCAATACATCGTATGCTCTCTATCTTCAGTTTCCAAATCCCTAAATTTCAAAAAAAAAAAACGCAAGCAATAATAAAAAAAAAAAAACGATTTAAATTTTGGTAATTATACATGCACATAAACATAAACGTAGAGTATATATAAATCATCTTAGTTTCATACAAAACAATCTTATTTATTCCTGAACCTAAAATGAGTTTGATGTACTAAAAACAATTTAAATTTTGGTAATTTGGATGAAATTTTGGGTATATATTGCAAATGATTATACTGTAAATAAGTATATTACCAAAATAAGTTTGATTATACTGCATATATTGTAAATAAGTATACAAGTTTCTAAAATATTATTAAAGGGCATAATTGGTATTGAAATTTTATATTATTAACCGGGGTGTGAAGAGCAATTACTGGGGTGGAAATAGACGGACCCAAGAAGTAGACCAAAAGGAGGCGCTAGAGTTAGAACAGACGACCAATTGCATATGCGATTCAAGTTTGTCACGAGTAGCCAAAATGTCAAACCCAGCTTGAATTTTGTCGCTTTTCCACCGCTCAGAAGGCTTTTGTTCCTATATAACGTTTAGAGCACCACTTCGTCCATATTGACTTCCTCCTGCTCACAAAATTATTCAATATAAATAAAGTCGCTTCATTACAACTAAGTAGGTCGGTAATGTTAGGCAGCCACAACAACCCATGTGATCAACATGGGGCTACAACCAACCAAGACACCAACAATGTCATCAATCCACACCAACCATATTCTTCATACCCTATAAATACATTCTTCTTTTTCATAAGTTTCATCTCATCTTAAATTCAATAGAAAGAAAAAAGAAAAAGCTTCGAGTAAGATTGAGTGTTGAGGGAAAAAAAAATTTGTAACCATTTTGTAATATTCTCTCAAATAAAAGATCTGCGTCTAACATCCTGTCTTTCAGGCTAAAAATAAAACTCGATATCTTCCATTTTAATTTCGCCAAATTTAAAATATATGAAAGAGTTTATGCACAAAGAAAACTAGACCTATTAAATAAGCCTGGTTGGTCCAGGTATTTTTAAAACCAAGACCCATGCCTGGTTAGGATAATCAAAACACGAACCTGACCCGAACCCACTAGGTATTTCCAAACCAATAATTAAGCCATATCTCTGCTATTAATAAAGAAAGCTGAAGTCCGCAGTATGACGCAATAGAAAGGGATGTCAGGGTCTAATAACTAGGGCTGTAAATTTTGTTCGAATGCCCGACGTCCGTTCGTGTCCGTGACCGAAATACGTCCGTCCGAGTCCGTCCGATTTTCATTTAGGACACGAGTTAGGACAACAAAATTTGTACGAGAAAAAAATCATGTCCGGTCCGAGCTCGTCCGAATTCGTCCGAATTACTTGTAATTCGACATATAGTTGAGAGAAAATCTAGTAAAATGTACAAAATGTGATATAAATAGCCATGTCCGACCGAGTCCGATCGGTCCGAACATGTCCGTGTCCGACCGATTTTATTTAGGACACGAATTAGGACAACGAAATTTGTCCGAGAATTTTTTTGGTCCGGTCCGTGTTCGGTCCGATTTTTTTTAGGACAGAAACTGAACACACCTCCGTCCGGTCCGGTCCGACCGATTTACACCCCTACTAATAACAGATCCAAGTTCGTGCCATGTCTCGTACATGTTCTCACAAAAATCAATATTGAGGGATTATATGTGTTGTGATTTGAAGTGGATATGTCCAACTTAATTTCCTTCAAGAGTTTATCGGTTTGTTGTGTCGTCCTAGAGTGTATTAAATAAATAAATAAATAAAAAGAATTCGATAAACATGATTTTCGTGATGTTTTTTTGAAATTCCAAAATACCCCCAACCATCTGCGAAGTCTCACCTCCAATTTGAAATTTTCACCATTATCCCCTCTTCAACTATTTATCGACAATAGTTTACTATTAATCTGTCATAGATATTATCAAAAAAAAAAAAAAAAACTTGAAATAAAAGTAGTATGACTATCAAAACATTTGCACTAACAACTTACGTCCATCTTTTTTTTAGCAAGTTAAGAAAGGGATTTATGGAGGACCCTAGCCTCACCATATTTAACAACAGGCCCGACCTAGGCATAGGCCAACTAGGCGGCCAACTAGGGCCCCAGGTGGTGGAGGGGCCTCATACACAGAAACTTATATTTGTATAAATTTGATAATGAGATGTTAACAAATGGAAAAGTGGCTGGGTGGGAATACATTCGGTTGTGACCTTGAAGGTATCCAGTTCGAAACCTGGAGGAACTGGAGTAATACAGTTTTCCATAGTATGCTAAATTATTTCATCTTTCACCTTCGGCTAGGAGGCCTCTAACTAATCGATCATATCTCACTTTGGCCTTGGGCCTCCAAACTGTCAGGGCCGACCCTGTTAAACAAAATAAAAATAAACGTTACTAAAACTTGGTTATAAACAAAAACCTAAGCCGTCTACTGTATATACTTCTATCATTTATCTTAGAATCAAGTAAATGCCTCCAGGAAAGAACTTTCCTTTGATTGTTTGGAGGCAATTTTAGGCAACTTCAATAACACGTCTTCAAACAATTGGAGACGAACTTTCAGAGAGTAAAGTTGGACCATAGAACAACCATTGCGCCACCTTTTCCCCATAAACACAGTAAACCATTCTGCAATACTATTTCTTGTAGAAACATGATGCCCCCTATTTCTAACACTTTCTTCCATAGTCCATAAGTGTAGCTACGCCTAAAATATAGGTGCAAACTGGTTTCAACTTCAGTTTGACACAGGGAGCAGCAAGGATCAAAGTTCATCCCTATTGTAATTAACTTGCTTTTCGTCAGCAAACCATTTCTTATTTCCCTCTATAAAAACAAATTTTGCTGTTGATTCCCAGTTATATCTCAAATTTGATCAGTCCATGGGTCACTTCTTTGGAAACTACAATGGTTTATGAGCATGTAAACCCAATGGATGGAGCATTCACAGGCTCGTTCTCCCCATAGAAGATCATCATTTCCAGTAATAATCGGTTTAGATCGTTGAAGTTATAGCCAAAGTTCTCTAATTATCGGTTTGCTCGTATGAGGCAAGTACCATCATTAATGTAATCAACCACCTTAGCTTGCATAGGAATAAAAATCGAGCTTTTCACATAACACTACACCTTTGTTGGACTAAGAAGTAGACCAAAAGGAGGCGCTAGAGTTAGAAGAGATGACCAATTGCATATGCGATTCAAGTCTGTCACGAGCAACCAAAATGTCAAACCTAGCTTGAATTTTATCGCTTTTCCACTGCTAAGAAGGCTTTTGTTCCTGTATAATGTTTAGAGCACAACCTCGTCCATATAGACTTCCTCCTGCTCACAAAATTATTCAATATAAATAAAGCCGCTTCATTACAACTAAGTAGGTCGGTAATGTTAGGCAGCACAACAACCCATGCGATCAACATGGGGATACAAGCCAACCAAGCCACCAACCATGTCATCAATCCACACCAACCATATTTTTCTAATTCTATAAATACATCCTTCTTTTTCATAAGTTTCATCCCATCTTAAATCCAATAGAAAGAAAATGGAAAAAATTTAGAGTAAGATTGAGTGTTGAGCGAAAACTTTTTTGTAATCACTTTGTAATATTCTCTCAAATAAAAGATCTATAGCAGCCCGGATACGTATGCATAATTGGTCAAACTTCGTTATCAAGTTTGTATATCTGACCATTCTGCATTTTATTTCATTTCTATATGGAACTAATTATAGAGAAATTTGCGTAATTTACCAATAATTGGTATCAGATCCATAATTTTTAAGAAACGAAATTCAAGTGGGAGCAATGGGGACATATGAAGGAAAAGTGAAAATCAAAAAGTTTGATGGAGCTAACTTTGGCTTTTGGAAGTGCATATTGAAGATTACTTATATCAGAAAATGCTTTACCAACCACTCTCAGAAAAAAGGCAGAGAATATGAAGGATGAAGATTGGGGTCTTCTTGATAGACATGCCCATAGAGTTGTTTTTAACATAGCAAAGGAAAAATCCATAGTAGGTCTTATGTCGGCTCTCTCCTGTATGTATGAAAAATCATCGGCTTCTAACAAAGTTCACTTGATGAGACGATTGTTCAACTTGTTGATGACAGAAGGCGCCTTGGTAGCTCAACATTTCAATGAACCGAATATAGTTACTTCTCAGCTGAGTTCAATTGAAACCGAATTTGACGAAAAAGTAATGAGCATTGATACTTTTGTCTTCCCTACCAGAAAGTTGGAACGCTACTATTAAGATACTGAGTAGCTCGTTGGGAAGCAATATGGTAAAATTTGCTGATATTCGTGATATGGTACTCAGTGAAAAGATTTGACGAAGAGATTTTGGTAAATCATTAAACTTTTTAATTTTGAATACACAATCAAGAGGAAGAAATTTAACAAGAGGAAATGGACGTAGTAAATCGAACTACCAAGGTACATTGAAGTTTGGAGATCCAAATCCGCAAATCCCAATAATTCCCATTGCTCAAAGACCATTGAGTGTTGGAACAGTGGAAAGACTAGACACTACAAAAAATCAATGCAGAAGTGCACCAAAGGACCAGGAGGCAAAGGCAGATGTAAATATTACTTCCACCTGAGGAGTAGATGAAGTGTTGATACACTCTTTGGAGACCAAGGAAGAGTCTTGCGTGCTAGACTCTGGAGCATCGTTCCATGCCACGTCATAGAAAGAATTTTTCGAATGGTACGGCCTTAGAAATATCAGAAAGGTGTATCTTGGTGACGATCAATCTTGTGATATCATTGGTAAAAGTGCTGTGAAGATTAAGTTAAATGCGTTAGTTTGAGAATTAAAGAATGTCAGACACATACTTAACTTGAGAAAGAATTTGATCTCCATAGGACAGTCGGCTAGTGAAGGCTAGACTACAACTTTCCATGGCGATGACTAGAAAATTTCAAAGGGTGCAATGAGGATTACACAAAGCAAGATGAGTGGAACTCTTTACATGACACCAGGAGCACAGTGTTTAATCACTGATGCAACTAGCAATGAAAATTCCAACGTATGGCACCAGAGGCTAGGCCATATGAGTGAGAAGGGAATGAAAATTATGCACTCGAAGGGGAAACTTCAAGGTCTACAGTTAGTGGTAATAGGCATGTGCGAGGATTGCATACTTAGAAAGTAGAAGAGAATTAGCTTTCAAATAAATGGAAGAACACCAAAAGGGGAAAGGCTGGGGCTTGTCCATTCTGATGTTTTGGGCCAAACGACTGTCTCATCCATTGGTGGGAAGCATTACTTCGTTACTCTCATCGATGATCACTCGTGAAAGGTATGAGTTTACTTTTTAAGGTATAAATATGAAATGTTTGAGGCTTCCAGAAGATGGAAAGATATTGTTGAAAATGAGAAAAATCCAAAGATCAAGAAGCTTAGAACTGGTAATAGAGGTGAATATGAAGATACCGGATTCAAGAAGTTCTGCTATGAGCATGAGATCAAAATGCAGAGAACTGTTCCAGGCACGCCTCAACACAATGATGTAGCTAAGCATATGAGTCGAAAATTGAAAAAAGAGTCAGAAGCATTTGTATACAACCAGGTCTACCAAAGTAGTTCTAGGTAGAAGCAGTTAACACAGCCTATTTCATCAACCGAGGTCCATTAGTTCCATTATCACAAAATATCAGAGGAGTTATGGAGTGTAAAAGAGGTAAAACTATCACATTTAAAAGTTGTCGATTATATGGCATATATGCATATCGGTGATCAAGGCAGAAATAAGTTTGATCCCAAATTCAAGAAATGCACTCTCACCGGCTATGGAGAGGATGAGTTTGGCTACCAAATTTGGGATGATGAAAACAATAGGGTGATCCGCTGCCGAGATGTGATTTTTAATGAAAGAGCAATGTATAAAAGTAGACATAAAACAAATGTCAATGACCCAAAGCAGAGTGAGACGTTATTTTTAGATGCAAATGGTATTCTAGATATCTCATAATAGAACCGAGTATAGCAAGTCCTCAGCCAGATAAAGTCATTGATTTGGGAAGTGTGCACCAGTTTGACGCACCATAAGATCCTACGCTTGATACTGTATTGAGGTCTTCTCGACCTCGTGTACCTAACAACAGATACACGAACTATTTGTTGCTGACTGATGCAGGGGAACCTAAATGGTATGTTGAAGCTTCTCAGATTGAAGTTGCTAGCACGTAGGGGCTTTCCATGAAATATGAGATGAAGTCTTTTATCTCAAACCAGACATGAGAACCAACTAAGTTATCCCTAGGAAAGAAGACACTTCATAATAAATGGGTGTATCGGGTGAAAGTGGAGCATGATGGTTCCAAGAGATACAAAGCCCGACTAGTTGTTAAAGGATTCCAATAGAAGGAAGGAACAGACTGCAATGACATTATTTTCCCGCTGTGAAACTCAATACTATTAGTCCATTATTAAGTATTATTGCTATTGAATCCTTCATCTTAAACAATTTGATATGAAGACCGCATTTCTTCATAGAGACTTGGATGAGGAGGTATACATGCACAAACCAGAAGGTTTCTTAGAGAAAGGGAAGAAGAACATGGTATGCAAACTAAAGAAAAGTTTGTATAGCCTGAAACAAGCCCTAAAATAATGGTACAAAAAGTTTGATGGATTCATGCACAACTAAGACTTCCAAAAATATAATGCTGATCATTATTGCTACTTCAAGAGATATAAATCTAGTTATATCATTTTAATGCCTTATGTTGATGACATGTTAGTAGTAGGTTCAAATATGGAAAATATAAGAAGGTTGAAGCATCAACTATCAAAGGAGTTTGACATAAAAGACTTGGGTCCAACAAAGAAGATTCTCGGAATGCAAATCACTAGAGATAAACAAAGAGGATTATTACAACTATCTCAGACAGAGTATATCAATCGTGTTTTGCAAAGATTCAACATGGGGGATGCTAAGCTAGTTAGCACACCACTGGCTAGTCACTTTCACATATCCAAGGATTAGTCCCCTCAGAAAGAGAAAGAGAGAAATTTCGTGATTAATGTTCATTATTCGTAGGCTATGTAAGTGTGGTGTATGTCATGGTCCGTACGAGACTAGCCATCGGTCTTGCAATGAGAGTTGTTAGCAAATTTATGTCAAATCCAAAGAAAGCACATTGGAAAGTGACTAAGTGGATTTTGAGGTATCTACGAGGTACCATACAAAGCATTTTGTACTTTGGTAAAGGGAAGTTAAAAGCTCAAGGCTATGTAGATGCAGACTTTGGAGGTGAAGTCAAACATCGAAGAAGCACTACTGGTTATATATTCACGGTTGGAACTGCATCCGTTAGTTGGATGTTATGGATACAAAAGATTGTCACTTTATCCACTACAGAGGCTTAGTATGTAGCAATCACTGCAGCTAGTAAAGAGATTATATGGCTTCAAGTTTTGTTAGCTGAGTTGGGATTTAAATAGGAAAAGAATGTTTTATACAATGATAGTCAAAGTGCAATAAACTTAGTGAATAATTCAATATTTCATTCCAGAATTAAACATATTGGGCTTCATTATCACTTCATTAGATCTCTATTGGAAGATGATGTGTTAAAACTGGAGATGATCGAAGGAAGCAAAAATCCAGTAGATATGTTGACAAAGACGGTATTTATCAACAAACAGTAGTAGTTTGGTCTTCTAGAGTAAAACGATCAGAACGACTGCTACATCGATCAAAATGTGAACACTGCAAGAAAAAATGCCTTTGGTTTCAAAAAGTGATAGCGTTTATCATAAGTGCAACTAGCAATACTTTATCCCCTATGGTAAAAGCAACTAAAGATTTACCGCCCACCCGCCTTCTAAAATTTTCACGGCTCCAAAAAGATATTTCGTATTGATTTAGTCATGTTTTCCTCTGTTGATGGAAAAATATGTTGTAAACACCTAAGATTCTTAGTTACTTAAGAATTATAGTTTCGCTTGGAAAAGTAAGTGCGGAAAGCAGTAAATAACACAAAAGATTTATAGTGGTTCGGCCTCGCTAGAGACCTACGTCCACTTTGGAAGACTCGTTGGTATATTATTAATAACAAAGAGTTACAATGTTGAGACTATCTCATGACATCCTTTTACATACATCTAAAAGTTATATGAAGTCATAATTATCATATGACAACTATTAGGAAAAAGACACTTTTGCCCTTTCTTCCTCAAAGCATATATGCCAGTAAAGAGGCTACTTGGAGCTCTCAAGAGATGTGAAATCACTTAATTCCAACCCCTTTGAAGTGTTAGCTTGAGGGGTATTTATAGTGGAGTGATTAGCTGGGAGTAGGTAGGAGTAGGTAGAAGTAGGGGACCCCACCAGAAATCTCAGATCCCATAGTGCCAACCACTAGAATCTCGGATCCCGTAGTGCCAAGGCCCAGAAACTCGTACCAATCCCTGGGGTACGAATTTCATACCCTGACGGGTACGAAGGGATTGGAATACAGGGAGTCGAGGTTCGTGGGACTCGTGACTTTCTGGGGTTCGAGGTATTGGTTGGTGGTGTTTGGAGTAGCGGCAAGGTTCCTGTCGGCATGATCCCTTCTTGGCCTCATTTTCTTTACTCCTTGGCGACACTTCAGGCTTTAAGTTCACGTGATACGTTTAGTCGAGCGTGCCTTGCATACTTTTGGGAACCGGACCAAAAGGTCGGTTAACATTTGCCCCCCCCAGAGTATGTCTTGCCTTGACATGATGTGCTTTGCGTTGATTGAAGTAGTCGTTGAGTCATCGACTTTTCCTGTAAATTTATAAAAATATACGTTAGTTGTAGGGCTCGTGTGTTGTAATCATAAATGAGTCGTTGTCGGCGCGGCATTATGTTTACGTCGTTAAGTACTCGTGTTACATCGAGTTTATGCGCCTATAATTGTTTGTATACATATGTGCATCACATATGTATATATACATGCGTATGCAAGTATATATCATCATTTTTTTATCTCGTACCCCTTGTTTGGGGTACGAGAATTTCGTACCCCGAACAAGGATACAAAAACTCGTATCCCGGTAGGGTACAAATTTTCGCACCCCACTGGGATACGAGCGGTCGTGTTCTGGAATACGAGGGGCCAGATGTGCTTATTATAAATAGGTGCGTCCCCACCTTTTCTCTGTTTCTTCTTCTTATTTTTGGTCTTAGCCACCATTGAATCCCATACTTCGACCTTTTGCCTTCAAAACACTCGAACACCGAACAGGTAGGACTTGAAAGCCATTAAAGGCGCGAGGCTTCTTCTTTCGAGCTCGGCTATGTGCCTGGAGGAGACACTAAGACTTGCCTCGACCGAAATGGGTTTGGCCATGCTTCTCGGGCTTCGGGTCAAAACTCCATTCGTGGTTGAGGCCGATTTTGAGTCTACCGCCGGTGAAGGTCTGGAGCTAGAGGGAGGAAGACATGCGCGAGTGAGTTTGGAGAGAAAGGAGAAGAGAGGAGTCAAGTGATGACGGATAGCACGACGGTGAAGGGGGAAGTGGTGATTTTGGTAGCGACGGAGGGACGAACTCGTACCCTAAACGGGGTACGAAATTCATACCCCAATAGGGCACGAGATTCGTACCCCGCGAGATACGAGACTTGTATCCAGAGGGTTACGAGTTTCATACCCCATGGGGTACGAGATGCGTACCTAGTGGGGTACGCGTTTCGTACCCTGTGAGGTACGAGACTTGTACCCGGTGGGGTACGAGATTTTGTACTCTTGTCGGGCTATGAAGACTTTGCGCTTTTCTGGGACCTTCAGCCTTCGCCACTATGTTGTGTGTTCCTTCTGGAATCCTAAGTTTCTGACTTCCTACTTTTGGACTCATATTGTTTACGTGTTGCTTGCGTGGCTGAACCAACACACATGTTAACGATCACGCGGTCGATGACTTGAACCTACATGTAGTACAAGAGCATATACCCGGATTGTGACCGAACTGTCGAACTTTCGGACCTCTTTTGTAGAATCGTAATGGGACGTAGTTACATGTTGGTGCGAATCCAGTAATGTTAATCAATCACGGTGATGGCGACAACCTCAAGAACTTGTCATTGTCGTTACGACCCATATTCTTGGCTTATAAACTGTATTATTTTGGTATTGCATAACACCGCACACACATTTTAGTTTACACCAATACCAGGGGTACAGGTTATTAAACTGCGATGTCTAATCCTAATGTGTTAAAGTATAGCTAGCAATGAAGACAAGATCCATGATAGAACAAACTTCGGAAGTCGAACTTCTTTGTCGTCGTCACATACATCTGACTCAACTAGCAATGCTAGCTCGATGGGCAACGAGCTTGAGACCTCTGAGAGATCAACACCTTCTCAGGCCATAAGTTTACCGGAAGTGCCTGAGCGTGAGGAGCAAACAGAAAGACAACATTCTCCGGTTTCACATGAGGAGGCGGAGAATATGGAAATCTTTGAGGGGGACGCACCGGTGGCACTGGATACGTTGACCGATGTAGTTATTCTTGAAAATCCCCCGGACTCGGTGCCATCGCACATGGATGCAACGACGGTTAGGAAAATGGCGTTGCATTTACATATTCCCGTAGATGACGTTCGCAAACCAAGAGAGGATGGTAGGGCTCACGCACCGCTCGAGGGTTATACTGCTTGGAACAGACAAGTCTGCATTACTGGTTCCCCCCAGCCAGTAATTTTATTTGGGACATGCTGTGTTATTTCCGCATTGCGCCATCGCAGCTGCATTCAAATGCATACATTTCCCTCTTAGGCACCTACGTTCTCTATCAGGAGTATTTGCAGTCAGAACCCACCGGGGAAGATATTCGTTACATGTTCTAATTAAAAAGGAGGGATAATATATCGCCGTCTCAGTACTTTCTTGAAGCTTCGCCCGCCGCTAAGTTTTCCGTCGGGACGTGGCCCAAATCGACCATATACAAATATGAATGGTTCTTCGTGTTCTGTCCCCTGGATTCGCGAGGAGGTAGCTGGAAGGAAGTAAGTATTCTTGAGCTCCGCGTTTTATTGTAAAGTTCGCGGATTTGATGTATCATGTTTGGCTTTGTTTTGATATGGCAGGAAACCCTGAGGCGCCCACCGGCATCGAGTACCAACAACGCCTTAAGGCTTTACGAGCGATTCCGGTTGAGTCGCATTCTACCAATACAGTCCTAAGTCAGGATCAGTTTCATTGTGCAGGACAGCTCCCTAACAATCGAGCTATAATTAGGCCCGCCATTGCAGGCGGTGAACAGAAAGCGGAGGCGAGGAAAGACACAGGGGCTCCTTGTCGGAAGAGAAAGATGCCCGCTATTGGCCTAAACCGCGAAAGGCTGCTAAAATCCATGAAGAAATTGGCGGGAACGAAGTTGGCGTCGAGGAGGCAGTAGTCGGCGGCGAGGACCCATTGAACGCTCCTGCTCCGCTTATAATTGGAGAGGCGGGGGTAGGAGCGTCGCCGAGCCCACAGTCTCCGACTTCTACCTCAGAAACTTCCATCCCACTCGAGAAAGAGGGCCAGTTTGATGATCTTAATAAACTCCCTCTAGACTTGTCTCCTTGGCATGGTACGACAAGTATGGAAGAGCTAGCTCTAGCTGCGGAGGGGTTCCCTCCTTCGGGCGGACCATCATCTGGTCTGTTGAGAGAACAGTTAGGACATACACTCGTAAACACTTCATAACATAGAGATTGCTCGTGTACGCGAAGTACCTGACTTTGAACCGTATCTTTGGCAAGTGACATGGCCATAGGATGTGGAGGACGAGGCTATGGGCATGAAGGTAGTCGATTCCCCAGGAACAATTTTCTTGATAGCTTTAGGAGAGGGGATAGCTTGTTTGGTGATTCTCCGTCCCCACATAACTGCAGCAGTGAACACCGTCACAGGGATCGATCTCGGCGATCTCCAACTCCTCCTATGCGAATATCTAGGGCAGATTCCCGGTTTGATGCAACAAGCTCGAGGCACTTGTCATCAACAGCACCTTCTCGTACAGCGCCTTTGGTTCTACTAAGGAGAAGGAATCCTCGCTTAGCCATTCGAGGCTAAAGGGAATGACTAAAACGAAGAGGCAGAATCAAGCGGTGTCTGAGAGTCGAGAGCTTTCTATTGATGAGAGGAAGGTGTTGCTAAAGCAGAAATTTCCTTAACATTATTTCGACGAGCTGGTATTCCTTCCTGACATCAGTCCGATTCCTATTGAGGATTTCCAGGAGATATAGATGCATGTGAAGGCCGTGTATCATCAGGCCGAGGAGTTCACTAGATATGCCTTCCATCTCTATGAACTGATTAAGAAAAAGAATCTGGAACTCCTAAATTAGGGACTGACTATCGACGGTGAGCAGATGACCATTAGTAACTTGGAGAAGGAAATAGGTAGATATGCTTCTTATGACATAGACATTTTCCCATTCGCCTTTATGCCTTCGAATGTTAACTTTTAGTGTTGTTGTTACAGCGGAGCTGAAGCAAACGTACGAAACATTGAAAAAGGAGGCAGATCATGCTCGCTTGACCATTAAGGATACCGCAACCTCGTTAACAACTGAGAACGTAGCCTTGAAAACGGACAAAGCTGAGCTGGAAAAAGTAAACACTGATTTGGATAAAGACAACGAGCGGGTATCCCAGCTCCAGAAAGACAACGAGGCTCTGAGAGCGGAGAATGAGAAGCTGAGGGCTGAGAATGCAGAGGTTGTTGAGTTGAGAAGGCAGCTAGAGGCAATGAGAAAGGAAAAGGAGAATGCCGAGGCTAGCAATAGGGATGTGTTAAGCTCGGCGGAGGGATTAAAGGCCGAGCACCTAAGGGAGGTAGAACAATTGATAGAGGAGATTGAGGATACCGAGTTTTCGGGTTGAGGCATACTTAGCGGAACATATTCGAAACATGTATGCTAAATTTCTAAAGTTCCGCGGACTCTCGTAGGTTGAGGATTACTCTCGACTGCTGGCCCAAACAATGGGAGAGACTGGTGCCATATGAGACTTATTTACGCTAGGTGGATGTGGGAATTTTAGATGAGCATCAACTGATGACCATGCTCCTGATTGACGAGGAGCGTGAGAAGTTAGAGGAAGGGAGGAGGTTTCTGCAGGAGGATGCGAAGAATGAGAGACTGGCGAGGCGGGCTGCCAAGATGGGAAAGTTTGTTCCATCAGAGAGTGTGGGTGTGGCTGAGACATTTGCAGAAGGAAGCTCTTATCGGCCCCCAGTTCCTGAGACCACCACTACCAGTGGTCCTACTGTTCCAATTCCGACCTCAACTGAATATGGCCCCGAGCATCCGAGTTTAGGAGTGACTGGACGTACCATGACTGCTACAACGAGCACAGTCCCCATCATACCGGCACCATCCCTGTCCAAAGGTAAATTTTCTTTACCGCAAATTCCTGAAGATGACGTGATTACTGAATTTGTGGACTAAAATTTTGTGTTTTTACTTTGCAGCCCGTTTTGGAACTACTATGACACCCGGCTTTGACCCCATGCTCCATCAAACAACAGAGTCTGAGTTAGGATTGCAAGGGATGCAGCTTGGAGAGGTAGGCGTTCAGTTGGACACTTTTTCGGATGTCGAGTTAGTGTCCAGGATTTACAAGAATCTCTTAGAGAAAGGAGAGGTTGTGGACGACCAGAGTACTCATGCGATGGGTCCCGTGGAAGCTGACGTGCCCTTTATTTCGGCCATGGTGGAAACTCAGAAAGCCCAGATGGTGGCGAAGTGTGAAGAGCAGAGGAGAAGAATATTGGAGAATAGATTTTTGATGACAACAACCTTATTTCAATTATCATTGATTATAAAATATATACTAACATTTTTTGTATAGAATATATATATACACACACACACACATATGAAGGAATTATATACAGGAAATATTACTGAAGACTGTACAGTTTAAAGATGATAGAGATTTAAAATTCAGACAAATTTCAAGACTCATGAGTATTCAAGATTTCAAG
Organism: Allium sativum; assembly: GCA_030737875.1. Classification (NCBI taxonomy): domain Eukaryota; kingdom Viridiplantae; phylum Streptophyta; class Magnoliopsida; order Asparagales; family Amaryllidaceae; genus Allium; species Allium sativum. The sequence goes on along the minus strand of CM060921.1, from coordinate 381,769,674 downwards.
ATTTCAAGAGTATTCAAGATTTCAAGAGATCAAGAGTACAAGATTAATATAGTTATAGAGTCTAGATTTTGTAAGACTCTAAATAGCACTCTAGATTCAATATTCAAATTCTGATTTTCAAATTCTATTTTCTATCCTCAATTCTCTTTATTTTATTTTTTATCTTTTCTATTTTATTTTTTATTTTTCAGACCTAAGTTTTATATATTTATGTTTTTATACTTTATATAGTTTAAAAACTTATAATTTTATAAATATGTTTATATAGTTTAAATTTATGTTTCTTATGTTTTTCTATTTTAAAATATTAATTTACAGCATTATATTTTTATTCAAAAATTTCCGGAATCATATTTATATTAAAATACTTAAAAAATGTTTAAAATTCAAATTTACACTAGAGTATGTTGACATACATAAAACACTACGTCGACATATAACTGTCAAAAATTTAAATTTGAAAGGAAGTGTCTTTTCACCATTTGAAACGTTTCAGAAACGTTATAACCTTTCACACACTATAAAAAAGGCTTGAATTTGAATTTTTAATCATCTTTTCTTCTCCTTTTTCATTCTCTTTCATTATATATTATTCTTTATCATTTTTATGATTTCTACACTTATACTCTGCAGAATTCAGTTCCGTTTTGATCAAACTTCTTCTCTCTACATTCTCTTCTCATCTCTCTCTTAATCAAGTGCTATTGAAGAGTTATAGGGCTGTTTGTAATTGCTTGGATTGAGTGAAGTAGGAATTGGTGTGTTCCTTGTAGCCGAGAAATCAAGGAAGTAGGAATCGGTGTTTTCCTTGTAGCTGAGAAATCAAGGAAGTAGGAATCGTTGTTTTCCTTGTAGCTGAGAAATCAAGGAAGTAGGAATTGGTGGTGTCCCTTGTAGCCATGAAATCAAGGAGGTTGTACTTGACTACTGATATAGTAATAAAACTCTGCGCAATCCAGCATTGTGCGGGACTGGACGTAGAGCAATCCGAACCAGTATAAAATCCGGTATGTTATTTCCTTTTCTGCATTTTTATTTCTGTTTATTTTGCATTTTTGTTTGAATCTTTATCTGTGATTGTGTTTGTGGTGTTTGATTCATTCTGTCATTCAAAAAACGTTTAGATTTTGTTTAAATTCTCACAAACACTATTCACCCCCTCTAGTGTTTGTTTTGCCTTAAACGATCCATTCCGCATTCCCTAACAATTGATATCATAGCAAGGTCTTTCAAAAAGTTCATAATCTGATTTTTAAAAAAAATTAATGGCAAATTTTGGAATCGCTGTTAATACGAATGTCAATCCATGCATTGTATCAATGTTGAAAGAGTCTGCATATAGCAACATTAAAGAGGCATGTGATCTACTGAAATATTGTTCAATTCAGAAAAGGATGAGTTCTTTGACTTTTGAAAACTCAAAAGTTGAAAAATGGGTAAAATGGCCATTGGCAATTCAAATTCTGAAGAGGTAGCTGTTGGAAACTCAAATCTCCAACTGGTGTGTTACATGGCTGTTAAAAATTCAAACTCTGGAAAGCAATTGGTGGAAATAAAAAAGGAAAAATTAATATTAGATAGTGGCTGTTCGAGACATATGACTGGAAATTCAAAACTACTCAATAATCTGAAGTATGAAGATGGAGGAATGGTGAACTTCGGAGATAACTCTAAAAGGTACATTATTGGAATCAACAATGTCGGTAATTTTGAAGCTTCTTTTATTTTTGATGTTTTGTTAGTTAGGAATTTAAAACACAACTTGCTAAGTATAAGTCAACTTTGCGATAAGGGTTACAAAATAAATTTTGAAAAGAATAAATGTTTTATAGAAGATAGGAATTCAAAAGTTATATTCGAAGGAGATAGAAAGAAAAATATCTATATATTGAGTATGAAAATCTCCAGCGATAATTTATGTCTTATGGCCAATCAAGTGATCTTTGGATCTGTCATAAGAAATTCGTTCATACAAATTTCAAACACATCTTTAGGATTTCTAAATTAGATTCAGTTAGAGGATTACCCAAAATGAAAATTAAAGTTAATAATTTATGCGATGCTTGTCAATTCGGAAAATTAAAGAAGAGTTCATTTAAATCAAAAGTAGAAATTACTACTTCAAAACCATTAGAGTTAATACACATGGATTTATTTGGTCCATCCTAAGTACAATCGATAAATCATAACAGATACGTGTATGTAATAGTTGACGACTTTTCTAGATTTACTTGGACTTTGTTTCTTAAAAATAAAAGTGATGCTTTCGATCAATTTAAAAAAATTCTAAAAGGATTCAAAATTTATTATCTCTAAAAATTAAAATAATTCGTAGTGATCATGGCGGATAATTCGAAAATGAGCATTTTGAAAAATACTGTAATAAAAAGGGAATAACTCACAATTTTTCAGTTCCAAGAACCCCTCAACTAAATGGAGTAGTTGAATGTAAAAATAGAATAATACAAGAATGTGCAAGAACTATGTTATTGGATAGTAATTTACCAAGGAATTTTTGGGTTGAGGCAGTTACAACAGCTTGCTATATTATTAATAGAATTTCAGTTAGACCTTTAACTCATAAAACATCATATGAACTTTTTGTATAACAAGAAACCAAAAGTATCATATTTTAAAATATTTAGAAGTAAATGTTTTATACTAAATACAATAGATAATTTAGACAAGTTTGATTCAAAATCCGATAAAGGAATATTTATTGGTTATTCAAAAAGAAGCAGGGCTTATAGAGTTTTCAATACCCGAACCAACACTGTAGAAGAAACATTAAATGTATCTTTTGACTAAAACTATAAAAGTATAACTAAAAACAATGAAGACGATTGTGAAAATGAAATTAATGAAATATATTATGAGGACAATCAACCAAATAAAAGAATTAGATTACTTAGAGACCATCCTGTAGAAAATATCTTAGGAGATATTGAATCCGTTGTTAGAACACATAATCAATTAAATAATATGAGTAATACTGCATTTATATCAACTATTGAACCCAAAAATCCAAAGGAAACTTCTTCCGATGATTCATGGATACTTGCTATGCAAGAAGAACTGAATCAGTTTACTAGGAATGAAGTATGGGAACTTATTCCTAGACCAAAGGATAAAACAATAATAGGAACCAAACGGGTCTATAAAAATAAAATGAATGAACACGGTGAGGTAGTAAGAAATAAGGCATGACTAGTTGGACAAGGCTGTACTTAGGAAGAAGGAATAGATTACGATGAAAACTTTGCCCCTGTAGCAAGACTAGAGGCTATTAGAATTTTACTAGCTTTTGTGAACTATAATAATTTCAAATTATATCAAATGGATGTCAAAAGTGCTTTTCTAAATGGATTTTTCAAGGAAGACGTATAAATAGAGCAACCACCCCTATTTGAAGATGAAAAATTACCAAATCACGTATATAAGCTGAAGAAAGCATTATATGGACTAAAGCAGGCTCCTAGGGCTTGGTATGATAGATTACGAAATTATTTGTTACAATCAAACTTTGAAATAGGAAAATCAGATAATAATTTGTTTATCAAAAAGAATAACAAAGATATACAACTAGTACAAATATATGTTGATGATATAATTTTTGGGTCAACAAATGATAAAATGAATAAAGAATTTTTAGATATTATGACCAAAGAATTTGAAATGAGCCATATGGGAGAATTATCATTCTTTTTAACTTTACAAATTCGACAATTAAAGAATGGAATATTTATTAATCAAGAAAAATATGCAAGAGATTTAATTAATAAATATAATCTAACAACAACATGTAGAGCAACACCTATAGCAACTAATATTGCTTTAAGTAAAGATGATACATCAAAAGACGTTGATCAAAAACTATATAGAGGAATGATAGGATCATTATTACATATAACCGCTAGTAGACCAGATATAATGCATAGCGTATGTCTTTGTGCAAGATATCAATCACAATCTAAGGAAACACATTTAAAAGCTGTAAAATGTATTCTGAGGTATGTAAAGTATACATCAGATTTTGGATTATTTTATCCTAAGAATGATTTATTCGGTTTAGTTTCGTACTGTGACGCTGACTATGTAGGATGCAAATTCAATCGTAAAAGTAATAGTGGAACATGTCACTTCTTAGGACATTCTCTTGCATCATGGTTCACTAAAAAGAAAAATACCGTATCTATGTCAACAACTGAAGCAGAATATATTTCTGCTACTTTGGCTTGTTCAAAAGTAATATATATGCAACAAACTTTAAATGATTTTGGCTTCAATACAAATAAAGCACCTATATACTGCGATAATACAAGTGCTATAAATATTTCTAAAAATCCAACTCATCATTCGAGAACTAAACATATTGATGTGAGACATCATTTTCTAAGAGATAACGTAAACAAAGAAAAGATTTCACTCGATTTTATAGAAGCAGATAAACAAATAACAGATATATTAACTAAACCATTAAATGAAGCAACATTTACTAAATTTAGAAGAGAATTAGGAATATGTTCATTAAGTGAGTTATAATAATTAAATAAATTAAATATATAAACATAACGTAAGAAATTAAAATAATAAAATTTAAAACAATAGTATGTCGACATAGAGTTTTTGGTATGTCGACATATAACTGCTAGAATTTCAAATTAAATTCACACCAAAAGTTAGTTATTTCAATTATTTAAACCTTCTATTTCGATTTTTCTTCTTCATTTTCACTCCTCTTCTATGTAAAAAACTCTAAATTAACAAAAACAATGGCCTCCACTAATCTAAATACTCAAATCAACTCCAATTCACACGTTGGACCATCTGAGAGTCCTTTTCAACGATCTACGCTGTCTCGGATTATCAAAATCGTAGAAAAGATGGAATATGTTCTACAAATAATGGCTGAAATACATGTACTCCAAATAAGGATGAATCAAGAACAAAACATGCAAGGAAAAGTAGTAAGGAGTTTACTCAAATACATAATGGATAATCAGGCTAATCCGATTATCATCGATGATGATAATCAAGCCATGGAGGAGGAGAACCAGAAGAAGAAGAAGAAATGATGGAGGAGGAAGAACAACAAGAGACTCAACCAAAGATTACTGAAGAAGATGATAAGATTGATTATGTAGGAGAGGGTTTATTTGATCAAAATGGTAATGTGATTGAAAAGAATGGAGAATTTTGTCTCCATTATCAAAATTTTCCAATTCACAAATCTCCCATTGTCAAATAATTAAGTGTTTAAGGGTTTTCTTGTTCGTTCGTTTTATTGCGTTCCTACGATAAATCGTATAAATTTGTGTAATTGTACAAATTCACGTTCATATTCAATAAAATTGTCATTTATATTTATGGTTTAATTAGTTATAACTCTCTAAACATAAAAGTATGGACATTAGATTAAGGGGGAGTATCTTTATTGGGTAAGTTACTTAAGTTCTATACAGAGAGTTATACAATTTAGGGGAGTACTTTTATGATTTCTTTTTGATAATGCCAAAGGGGGAGTAATTATAAAATGTAGACATAGTTTAAAAGATTCTTACAGATAGGGGAGTATTAGAAGGATCATCATCAGGTATATACAGGTATGATATTTTAAAAACTAAGGTTGTCATCATCAAAAAGGAAGAGATTGTTAGAGAATGGAGTTTTGATGACAACAACCTTATTTCAATTATCATTGATTATAAAATGTATACTAACATTTTTTGTATAGAATATATATATATACACACACACACATATGCAGGAATTATATACAGGAAATATTACTGAAGACTGTACAGTTTAAATATGATAAAGATTCAGAATTCAGACAAATTTCAGGACTCACGAGTATTCAAGATTTCAAGAGTATTCAAAATTTCAAGAGATCAAGAGTTCAAGATTAATATAGTTATAGAGTCTATATTTTGTAAGACTCTAAATAGCACTCCAGGTTCAATAATCAAATTCTATTTTCTATCCTCAATTCTCTCTATTTTATTTTTTATCTTTTCTTTTTTCTTTTTATTTTTCAAACCTAAGTTTTATATATTTATGTTTTTATACTTTATATAGTTTAAAACCTTATAATTTTATTCATATGTTTTTCTACTTTATAATATTAATTTACAACAATATATTTTTATTCAAAAATTTCCAGAATCATATTTATATTAAAATACTTAAAAAATGTTTAAAATTCAAATTTACACTAGAGTATGTCGATATACATAAAACACTATGTCGATATATAACTGTCACAAATTTAAATTTGAAAGGAAGTGTCTTTTCACAGTTTGAAATATTTCAGAAACATTACAACCTTTCACACACTATAAAAAGCGATTGAATTCAAAATTTTAATCATCTCTTCTTCTCCACTTTCACTCTCTTTCATTATATAATTATTCTTTATCATTTTTATGATTTCTACACTTATACAATACCGAATTCAATTCCGTTTTGATCAAACTTCTTCTCTCTACACTCTCTTCTCATCTCTCCCGAACCAAGTGCTATTGAAGAGTTATAGGGCTGTTAGTGATTGCTTGGGTTGAGTGAAGTAGGAATCAGTGTATTCCTTGTAGTCGAGAAATCAAGGAAGTAGGAATCGATGTTTTCCTTGTCGCTGAGAAATCAAGGAAGTAGGAATCAGTGTTTTCATTGTAGCCGTGAAATCAAGGAAGTAGGAATCGATGGTATCCTTTGTAGCCGTGAAATCAAGGAGGCTGTACTTGACTGTTGATATAATAATAAAACTCTATGCAATCCAGCGTTGTGCGGGACTGGACGTAGGAGCAATCCGAACCAGTATAAAATCTGGTGTGTTCTTTCCTTTTTTGCATTTTATTTCTTTTTATTTTACGTTTGTGTTTGAATCTATATCTGTGATTGTGTTTGTGGTGTTTGATTCATTCTGTTATTCACATAAGTTTTAGATTTTGTTTAAATCTCACAAACACTATTCACCCCCTCTAGTGTTTGTTTACCCTTAACGATCCATTCCGCATTCCCTAATAAAGAAGAGGCAGGACGAGACTGCTAGGAAGGAGGCTCAGGTGAAGGCTAGGAAGAATGTCGAGGAGAGAGCCACTGCTATAGTTGAAAAGAGAAAGGATGATGCCCAGGCGGAGAGGGTGAGGGTTGCCAAAGAGGCTCGAAAGAAAGAGATCGCCGACGAGGCTGAGAAGGAGAGTGTGTCCGCGGAGGCTAGGAGGAAGGAAACCAAGGACGGTAAGCAGAGAGCTACAAAGACTTTTGAGAAGCTCAAGGCTGACGATGCCGTGAAGCTCAAATCCAAGAAGCTAGCCGATCGAAAGGCGGCCGAGGTGGCCAAGAAGAAACAAGAGCTAGAGGCCAAGGAAGTTCCGGGAAAGGGCGACGCTGTGGTAGCCCTTGCTGCTGAGAGTGCCCCCATGCGATTGCAGTAAACTTCTCCTACCGAGATCACTGGGTTTATGAGAAGTGAGGATGAGGTCGAAAGATGCACTTCTATTTCTCATGAGTCGGTAACTCCTTCGAAGGGAAGAGGAGGAAGGAGCGGGAGCGGATCTGGGAAGAAGAGGCCTACCACCAGAGAGCCATCTAGTCCCGAATCTGCAAAAAAAAGCACAAGAAGAAGAAGCATGAGTTGCGTTAGTAACTATAATAGGTGTTACCATCATTTTGGTCATGTAGGATGATAGTATATGTGAGTACGACTCTCGCTTTTGGTTTTTAAAGGCATGGTGTGGTTCTCATGTACCCCCTGTTATTAAAAAGGAAAGATTTTGGACACGTAGTTTGTTTATGTCTGTGTGAAATGAAATATTATTTAGTAAAAATCGCATTTCATGTTAAGTGTTCGAATATTCTTCTCATGTTTTCCAGCGTCCTGTACTTACACAAGCGTACGTATTGTTACTCTCATAGAAATGTGATTAGGGATCTCGCTCTGGGGTATTTCTAGTTTTGTAAAGATCGAGCGTTGGTTTCATTTGTTGGGTTTACCTCAGCTCAGGAATCGCGTTGGTTGTGGAAACCAAGTTAGGCGCCTTCTGCCTTGGACTGATCGGAGTTAGTTCCAAGTAGTGTGAAGGCGAGGGCGTTGCGATTCGTCCAATTTGTGGCACTTCCATCGTTCATTTGGGTTAAGAGCGCGAGGGCGTCATGTATTTGGCTCAGAGTGCCCAAATCCAAACCTGGAGGCTGGATGGTGGCCGTTGGGCTGCCCCCAAACCCTGCGTCTTAGGAGAAGAAACGATTTAAGCTCGGTCTCGGTGCTGCGTCGAGATTCAACAAATACCCGGATCCTGACCCAAGGGGTCTGATATAGCCGTGCGAGTAGTTGGTATCGCTTTAGGTTGGCTGGCGGGCGGCCCCCAAGTCCGCGGACTTGAGGGCGGAATGATTTATATTTGGTCTCGGTGCTGGGTCAAGATTCGAGTTAGAGTTATTTATACTCGGTCGCGTCGCGGGCCGGGGACTCGAGTAGCGGCGCCGGCTCCCGTGCTCGGGGTGCCAATTGGTGCCAGTGGTGTTTGTCCTCGATGTAAGTTCGAGGTTCAAAAGGCGGCGTTGACTCCCGTGCTAGGGGTGCCGATGTGGTGTTCGAATAGTTGTGTATGTAAGTCAGCTGTGACGGTCAATCAAACTTATCATGCAAAAAGTAAACATGGAGAGGACACGGAAAACTGAACATCACTTCTACTAATAACTTTAGCAGTAACAACCTTTACAATGCCTTGAATTTCAAGAAAACAAAACATCATTGGAAAGCATAAACAACTGTACACTAAGTTATGTAGGCGGATGTGTTCATTGTTCCATGCCCTGGGGAGTCCGGCTCCATCTACGGTTCCTAGCTTGAAAGTTCCGTCTCTGTGCTTAGGTTGTATGGCATACGGGCCTTCCCAGCGATGGTTGAGGCCAGTCGGTGGGGGAAAGACTCATTTCAGGATGAGGTCGCCGATATTGAGATCCTTATGGCGGATTATGGAGTTGACGTATCAGGCTACTTGTTGTTACTGGGCGGCAACTTTGAGTTCAACTTCGTTCCTTTTCTCCTCGAGTAGATTGAGTGATTCCAGAAGTTAATCTTGATTGGTTTTCATACTATAGCAGGTAACTCAATGAGATTGAAGCTTGAGCTCAATGGGGATGATGGCTTCGGATCCATAGGCAAGGGAGAATGGAGTGTGTCTGGTAGCAGACTTTTGGGTGGTCCGGTAGGCCCATAGGGCCAGAGGGAGTTCGTCTGCCGACACGCCTCCGGATTTCTCCAGATGCTTCTTAATGATGGATTTAATCACTTTGTTAACAACCTCGACTTTCCCATTGGCTTGAGGGTGCGCCACTGCCGAGATCTCTTTTCGATGTTGTGCCGCTGACAGAAGGTTTTGAACTCTATGCTCCCAAATTGGGTTCCATTATCTGAGATGATAGCTTAGGGAATTCCGTAACGGGTTATGATGTTGCAGACGACGAAGTTGATTGCCTTCTTGGTGGTGATCATGGCGAGAGCCTCGGCTTCTGCCCATTTTGTGAAGTAATCAACTACGACGATGGCATAGTGTGCCCCATCTCTAGCCATTGGAAGAGTTTTGATGATGTTTATTCCCCATATGGCAAAGCGCCGGGGGCTGACCATTTGTGTCAGTTCGGTAGGCGGGATTCTTGGAATCTTTGAGAAGCACCGACATTTGTCGCACTTGCGAGCATAGTTCGCAGCGTCTTGATCGAGCGTGGGCCAAAAGTATCCATGCCTGATGATTTTTCTTGCTAAGGTTTGCCCTCCGGTGTAGTCACCGCACTCGCCTTTGTGCATATTTGTTAGTACACGGCTGGCATCGTCATGGTCTACGCACCTTAGTAATGGGACAGAGAAACCTCTGCGGTAGAGTACTCCATCCATGAGAATGTAGAGAGCTTATTGGCGAGTGAGCGCTCGTCTTTCCTTGTAGCGTCCTGGGAGGGTCCCGTGTTGCAAATAGTTCTTAATTGGTGTTATCCAATATTCGGGTTCGGCCTCGGTGTTTGTTACCGACTCGGTCTTCGTTCGACTAATGCTTAGTGAATTGAGCACTTCAACTGGAGCGAGCACCATGAGCTGCGTATCTTCGGAGCTAGCCATCTTGGCTAATGAGTTTGCCTTTTCATTCTGTTCTCAGAATATGCGTGATGACAAAGTAGTCGAAGTTGGTGAGAAATTCCTTAACCTGGGCAAGATATGGGGCAAACCGTGCCGCTTGGCTTGGTATTCCTCTGTACCTGATGCACAATGAGCTTTGAATTAGAGAAGATTATGATAGCTTTAAATTTAAGTTCAATTGCAATTCTAAGTCCAGCTATTAAGGCCTCATACTCCGCGTCGTTGTTGGTAGTTAGGAAGTTGAGCTTTAATGTATAGCATATTGGGTGCTCCTCTGGAGTGATGAGCACGACTCCGGCCCCAGAACACTTATTATTGGAAGATCCGTCCACAAACACTTTCCATTGAATATCCAGGTCTTCGACGTTTTCTATAGGAGGCTCCTTTGTGTCGGTGAATTCTAATATGAAATCGGCGAATGCTTGTCCGAGAATGTCTCGACGGGGGATGAATGTTATCCCAAATTGACTCAGCTTTATGTTCCACTTTAATAGTCGTCTAGATGCCTCGGGTCGCTGTAGGACCGGTTACAGGGTTGGTCGGTGTAGACTTTTATGGGATGAGACTGAAAGTACGGTCGTAGCTTCTAGGAGGAGATAAAAAGGCAGTAGGCTAGTTTCTCCAGCTTCGAGTAATTCTTCTCTGTCCCCATCAATCTCTTGCTGATATAGTAAACGGATCACTGAACACGGTTTTCAATGCGTACTGGTGCTGAGCTGATTGCCTCCATGGATCTCCCGATATGGTTTTTAAAGAGGCAGTTAACCATCCGCTGATAAGTGGTTTTCGCGTTCTTGAGACCGAAAGGCATGACACGGTAGCAGTAGAGTCCGAGATCAGTTATGAAATAGGTGTGATCCTGGTCGCAAGGACACATCGGAATCTGATTCTAGCCTGAATAAGCGTCCATGAAAGATAAGAGCTGGTATCCGGCAATCGAGTCAATAAGTCGATCGATCTTCGGAAGTGGGAAGCAATCTTAAGGACACGACTTGTTTAAGTCAGATAAGTCAATACACGTTCGCCACTTGCCGTTGGCCTTCTTGACTATAACCATGTTAGAGACCCATTCAGGGTAGTCGGTTTCACAGATGAAGTTGTTGTTGACCAGCCTATCTACCTCTTCCTTGAGTGCATTACATCTTTCGTGGCCTAGGAAACGACATTTTTGTTTAGCCGGAGGTAGTGTGGGATCGATATTTAACCAATGGCAAGCTATTATGGGGTCGATGCCCTTTGTGTCTGAGTGGGTCCAAGCAAATATGTCTAGGTTGGCCCTTAGGAAATCCACAAGATCATTCTTTATCGCAGGGTGGAGTCGTGATCCGATTTTTAAGACCTTTGATGGGTCATCAAGGATGATTGGAACACCCACCGTAGGTTCAACTGTAGTAGCCCTCTCGTAGTCGGGCTCTTCGTCCTTCCTCGAATCGAGATCGTTGTAAAGACAGCAGTGGCGCCTGATCCAAGGCCCAAATGCCTTTGATTGCTATGCGGAGAAGGTCTTGGCACAGGAAGGTAGGGGCACAGCCTTCCCCTTGTCCTTATTGTGTGCGTTCTTCCACCCTATTGCGTAACAATCGCTTGCAGTTGGTCACCTTTAATTGTACTGATCCCGTTTTCCACCGGGAACTTCATTAGGAGAGACCAAGGCGACATATAGACTTGGAATTTAGTAAAGAACAGTCGTACAAAGAAGACGTTGTAGGGAAAGATAATGTCGATAACCACGAAAGTGAGGACTCGGACCCGGCTTTGATCCTCGTCACCAAGTTCTCAACAGGTAGGTCGATCATGCCCACCGAGTAGTTGGAGTATCCGTTGAAGCCATAGATTGTGGCATGACAAGGTTTCAAGTCCTTGGTTTCCAACTTCATATGGTCGTAGGCAGCTTTAAAGATGATGTTAATTGAGCTCCCCAAATCAATCAATACCCTTCGGACGGGGCAACACCGATTTGAGCTGTGATCACGAGAGGGTCTGTAGTTGGGATGTTGATTCCCGTAGACTCTCTTTTGCGGAAGACGATGTCATCCCGCATTTTTTTCTAAAGCTTGGCAGGGATGGTCCGGAGTGGCGCAAGTTTATAGGTGGCGTGCTTTATAGAGCTCACGTATTCTTCCATTTTTCGGAAGCTTTCTTGTGTAGGTAAGGTCTGCCATAGATAATATTGATCACAATACCCCTCTTTTGGTTAGACGGACTTGGGGCCGCCTTGGAGGGTGCTGGCGCAGGAGGACCTGAGTTTGCTTCGGGAGGAAATGGTTCTTGAACGTACTGCTCAAGACGCTTTTCACGTATAAGCTTTTCGATTGCGTCCTTGAGTTGACGACAATCATTGGTATTGTACCCGTACATGTCGTGGTATCGACAGTACTTGTCAGTGTTCTTCTCGTGGTTAGTGGACTCCCTAAAGTGTGGTTTCTTGTACTGAAGCATATTACATGTTCCCAAGCATATTGTCTCCAAGTTTTCATTAAACGGAGTGTATGTCTCGTAAGCTTGGAAGCTGTCGGGCTTCTTGGGATCCGCTGGAACTTGGTTGTTGCTGCGGCCGCCCTGCCTGCCGTTACTGGCTTTGATTTGTAGTGACCTGCCCCCTTGTTCTTATCAAAAGGTTATCCAAGTAGTTTCCCTTTGGTGCTATCATCGATGGTATCGATATGGGGTTGTTGGAGGAGTTGGGACGTGCATTCTGAACTGCTTAACTAATTATGTGGCTAGTTGGCCGAAGTTGTTGTCAAAATGGAGCGGAAGGCGAGAGAACCAAAGCAAGGCTGTGCCTGACAGGAAAACCGGAAAACACATGCATTTGACTGGGTCGGTGGCCCTACTAGAGTCCATTTGCTGTTCAGCAGTTTAGGAAGGCACAGGGGTCGGCCGTGCCGCCATAAAAGTGGCATTTGCAGCATGTTGAAGCGTCGAGGCCATTCAGCTTCGTGCATAATCCTGGTTAAAGGGTTGCGCCTTAGGTGGGATTCCCACGAGTCTTTGACGTTCTCTCGCATTTCGCTCATGATCGTCGAACCACGTCGGGGAGGTATGTCGGATGCGGATCCACTGGTGGAATCCATGGGTTTCGTCGGACTCAAGAGTTCTATTCCGCGGTCACCTTATATGATGCACATCTAGTTCATCTTCTTCCATGTCATCAACATCTATGATCGGGTTTTGGTATGGATGATGAGACTGTGCGGGTTAGTGTGCATCTTGATCCGGAAGAGCTTGGGCCAGCTGGGCCGCTGGTTGAGTGGGTCCCTGGTCCTGGAAGACTGCAGTCGGGTTCTGTTGAGGAGGGGGTTGGTTGCTCGGACCCGGCTCGTCATTGATAATCAGTCGGGAATGGTCGTGATACTGTGCCCCCTCGCTCTAAGTGACTGTAGTTCGGTCGCCATTCCCACTTCCATGCCCATTGCCGTGGTCGTTGCCATTGTTGTTGGGAAGAGCATTGGAGAGGAAGGCGACTTTGTTGATGAGCCTAAATCTCTTTATCTGATGTGGGCCCCTAGACTCGGAAGAGGAGGTATTCGAGATGGTACACCTAGGTCGGGCGTTGTTTTGAGCGAGCTGAAGATGGGCGACGATGCGTTGACTTTCTTGAAGTTTATGCATTAGGCCGATGTTATCTCTCAATGCCTGATTGAGCTCGAGAGCTGTGCTCTCATATTTCTGGTTAAGCACATGGATTTGCGCTTGTGTTGCGGGAGCTTCGAGGTCCACGAGAGGAAGGGTCTTGGTCGTGGCCGGGATATCCGTCGGTTGATGTTGCTGGGAAGTTCCAGCTTCGGCTGCGGCAGAAGAGTCGATTATAGCATTCTTTGGTCGCTTTGCCATCATAAGCGGACTTGGCGGCAGGTTAGTGAAGGAACCTGAAGCATGTCGGAGTCGAGATGGTAATGTGCGACAAAGAAACACATCCGAGTTTTCCCAGTGGAAGCACCAAAATGTTGAAGGCAAAATATGTCGTAAACACCCAAGATTCTTAGTTACTTAAGAATTATAGTTTCACATGGAAAAATAAGTGTGGAAAGCGAGGAGTCAAGGTTCAGTAACTCTTTGTACCAAGGCCCAAAAACTCGTACCTTGGTACGAAGGGCATTTGGAATCGGGGAGTCAAGGTTCGTGAGACTCGTAACTTTCTGGGATTCGAGGTATTGGTTACGCGGTGTTTGGAGGATTAGTGAGGTTCATGTCGACATGATCCCTTCTTGGCCTCATTTTCTTTACTCCTTGGTGACACTTTAGGCTTTAACACCATGCGAGACGTTGAGTTAAGCATGCCTTGCGTATTTTTGGGAACCGGACCAAAATGCCAGTTAACATCCTCCATCAGTGATACTTCAGAAAAATGATTTAACCTTTTTTTCTTTGATACTTGGAATTTTTTTGCCATTCAGACTTCAGCGAAGTTAACCCTTTCCTTCAGCTCTTCCATCGTCTCCGTCACAATAGTGCTCTCTATGGTCATTGTTACGCTAGCCCTCCCAGTCCTCATCAAGCATTTCTATCGAATACCATACTTAATTGTTGATTTTTTTTTCATGAAACCTAAATACGTATGAAATTTATAATTCAACCAAATTGACTATTTCGATCTAATTTTGTGATTTTCTTATTTGGTTATGCAAATATGGTTTCGGTCTAATTCATATGGTTGTTGATGTACAGATTAGTGTTAGCAACTTATTAGTGCATTTGTGGTAATCAATTTCCATGACCTTTAATGAAAAACTAGATTTATTGAAAAAAGAAATTTTCATGTGCTCTTTTTGGAGCCAAGTTTTTAGAAGCCTATCTGGTGCAGGTACGAAAACTCTTGAAGACTTTAGTTTATTTCTCATTTTGGTAGTATCTTGAAACAACAGAACCAATAGTACTACACAAAGTTATATCTATATGTGAGGTAGTTTTATTTGTTTGATCAGTAAAACTATTGATGAAGAAATTTAAATGAAGAATAGTAGGGTTATGTTATGCATACAAAAGCGTCCATATATTATAATATACAGACATAAATAATTGACATGTTTTTCCAATCTTACCTATTTGAGTTGGCTTCTCAATTCATTTTCTCCGTGTTGGATTGGGTTTCTTGCAATTTGATGAAGTCTAATTATGGAAATGAGTGTTGATGTTTCACTTGGTTAGTAAATAGTGTAGTCTAAAACTATGAGTAGTTGTTTGTTGTTTATCCACCTGCTGATATAAGAACCTGCATGTTTCAAGGAAGGCTACTGCTATAAAGGTCTTACTAAGCACAGTCTGTTTCAAGCTGTGCCTAGCCGCACATCTTATAAAGGCAGTGCTTGGCCGCACTGCCTATTATAAGAAGCACATGTGTTGTTCTGGGCAGTTCCAAGCCACATTAGATAAAATTTTAGCTTCTTTATTTGTTTCATCATATCTGAATGCGAATTTAACTTGTACTTTCACTTAATGGATATGGTATTTGCTTGGGTCACTTGTGTGAAGAAAGAGATCGGAAAGGTGGATGATTTAAACTAACATTTTCTTCTTTCCTCACAACATGCAAACAACTACTGGTAATCAAAATAATTCACAACATTGGCGCTTCTATATGCATGCGTGTGTTTATGAGAAATATATATAGCTTTAAAAATTCTGTGTTTATTCATTTATATGCATGGGCGTAAGAATAACTAGGTAAGGAAATACCAAGTTGAACTAAATAAATTTATAAGAATATGGATAATTATGCACTGGTGTATATAAAGAAGTATGTTTATAATAATAATATAATAATAGGTTAACTAATTTAATAATAATAGTAATAATAAATTATTAACAAAGTTTATGAAAAATTATAAATTTGAGATAACAAATAAAAAATACATGATTCAATAAAGTCTAAGTTTAAGATAATTTATAAGTTTAAATTACTTGGAATTTAAGTTAACTAAAATATAAGTTTGAATTAATGAAGGTATAAGACTGGGTTTATATAAATAAATTTATATATAAGTTAATCAAGCTCTGATATAGTATTTTATGTAGGAGTAAGCAATTGGAACTCTGATCATCAATGCTGGCAAAGACCAGAAAGTAGGCTATTCTTTAGGTTTCTTATCAGCTTAACGCTTCTCATCCTAGCTTTGATATAACTGTTGAGACGGTTGCTGCTTCAACTGCTTCCTCTGTTGTTTTTAAAAAATATGACAACCATAATTCCACGAATCTCCTTCCTCTATGCACAACAGGTATAGAAATTTCTATCTTACGTATTCTAAACCTCCAACATCTTGAAAAACATTTATATTTGTGTGATACTAACTATTTTTCCTTTTTAGTTGGTACATGTGGATTGTTATTAGTCCATAATGCAATGGTATCGTCATTTGCTTAAGTAATATGAACAACAGTGTATTAAGATAAGTTTATATGAATGATATGGGTACAAAAAGTAAAAATTAAGTTGGGTTGTTATGTTGATATCGATACAAACTATAAAATCAATTCAGGTTGTTATGTTGACCAAGTCTCTCAAATCATCAAGTTTTATATCGAAGCATTCACATCTATGTCATCCTTCTGCCCATTAAGACCTTCATTCGCTTTCTATCTAACTCTACATGTTCTTCTTTTATATTTATAGCAAGTTTTTTAAGCACAACTAAATTTTAGCAATAACCAATACCAAATCACTAAAGGCCTTCAAGTTCAAATAGTTCAAAATAATAATTGAGGGGATTGAAATTTATAATTTTAGACCTAGGATTTTTTCCTCCAATGCTGAAATGAGTCTAGGATACTGTAATTTCACAATATGTCATGATAGAGAACAAAGACAACACAGTCTAATATCTCTTATATCTTGATCCCTGATGCCGATAACCATAGTCTAATATCGACTATGGACTATTGATTTTTGGAAGGGATGAAAGATTGAGATAAACCATGAGTTTAGGGAGTGTTTTGAGAATGTGATGAAGCGGAAATATATATGGGGTTAATCTATAATTTAGTGGATGTGTTCTGATCATTTGGTATTTGAAGAGGGGAAATTTGTTTGAGATTGTGATGGCATTTGAATTGAAATGGTAGGGGAATGATGAAAGATGAGAAACAATGTGTATATTGTATGGTTTGCATCTTTATATACTGTTTTTAGAAGGGATAACATGAGCTTTCATGGAAACAACAAATTGTAGTTCAGAATTGCATGCCTTCAGCAAACTATTATATTTATTCTGAAGGATATTTTCCAATAACAGAGGCAATTGAGTTATTGCATTCCATGTTATCACCTAAAACCATACCAATAATCTTATTTATATTAGCATTGAGTTTAGGTAGCTCCCCCCTCCCCCACCATTTCTTATAAATATGCTCTTTAAGTGTTGCATTTATTATATAAACTGGTGCCTTATGTTTCTCACTTTCGATTTCTTTATTGGAATTGTCATAACATGAGCTAGTTTGATGATCAAAACATCAGCATTTAATACAGGCTTCCAACCATATTAACTTTTGTTAAATTTGTTTTTGAATTATCTAACATAAAATTATTTTTCCTGTCTTTTAGAGAAATTTTATTCATTGGCATATGAAGGTTTGCCATAGTTTGGGATCCATAATTGGACTGTAGTGTGACACTCCACGTCCGTTATTGTCACTCACAAAGGGAATGCATTAAGTTTCATGAAGCGTTATAGGTAAACAGACATAGAATATTATAAGACAGATATAAATAAGATAGCAACGGAAATTCAAATTCTTTATTTCAACCATAAATCATACATCGTGGTCCAAAATACCATAAGTCATTAAAACCATTACAACAATATAAATTTTGTCTTTTACCATCAGAGTACATAAATACTTAAAAGAAAACATAATTCCCCAAATAAAAGGGACAAAGTCATAGTAGAGATAAGAACTTGAGCCGTACTTTGAAAGCAGCTCTAGCAAGATGATAACTGAGTCCTGACTAAGCCTGAGTGTTTCCTCCCTGAGAACCTAGGGGGAGGGGGGAAACGGAAGAAAGAAGAGGAAACAAAAGGGTCAGACATAAAGTCTGGCGAGTCTAGTTAATTTTAGCAAGTAAATAAATAAAAGTAGCATGACATGCATATAAAGTGGATAAGAGAGATCACTACATAAATGGTTGATGTGACAAGGTAGACAGGGTAAGGTGTATATGCTTCTCTAATGATTACTCTGCACTATTACTAGTATATCCAGAATGAGACAATCTCTTCCGCTATAAGGTGGTAGACTTAGGCATACGTCTAAATGTACCCTACTACTACCCTAATCGATCGGCTCCTTACTCCGTAGATACTCTGTGCCGGACCTACAGTAGGATGTATCACATCCTAAAGTGACAACCCCTCGCTGATATGCACAGTCACGTATCTACAGGTGTCACAATTGTAACGACCCGTATTCTACGCATCATGGGATCGTAGAATATTTATTTCTTTAACATATGAAGTCGTATGGTCATGTAACTTTGGGAAACATCTATTAGAGTCATTTCCCATGTTCATGATTTTTGTCGATTTTTAAATGACCGTTTTGCCCCTAGTTGGTACTGTTTTGGCCATAACTTTTGACTGGAAAGGAATTTTGACCTGAAACCACTTCCATTGGATTCGAATGATGGTTTCTCTTTCCGTAGAGTGGTCATAATAGCCAAACGGACTTACTGTTTGGGAGATATGGCTGAATTAAGGTTTAAAGGGTTAATTTCAGCTAATTGGGCTTAACCGGGTGATTAGCAGCTAGGCCCATTGGGTAATTTCGGGTTTGGGAGTATTTAAGGGCTGCTAGGGTTTGGATTTCGGTTTTAGACTCATTTTTCCAGCCGCCACTTAGTTTCTTCAACCCTAGTCATGGCCTCCACCTTCTAATTTCATCCCAAATCACCTTCTAATCACTTTCTAATCAAGTTTTGGCCTAATCTACATCAAATCAAGGCGGATTAGATCAAATCAAGATAGGAGCTGCTGGAACACATAGGGATTGGATCCAAATCAGAGGACATCTCAGATCTATAGTTTAATTTGTGGCAAAGGTGAGTGATTTGCATTGTTCTTCACTAATTATGGCTAGTTATGGTAATTAGCGAAAATTAGCGAAACTATGGCTCAGAAAAATCTAGAAAAATTCCTAAAATTCTAAAACATCATTTTATGCCTCTGTTATGAATTTGGGTTAATTTCGACTAATTTTGTTAATCCCGGATTTTGGGGGATTAAGGGGTGATTAGTGATAATTAGCGAAATTATGCATGTTAAAAATCTGGAAAAATATGCAGAAATTCATAAATATTATTTTAAGCCTCTGTTAGAGAAATTGGCTAATTTGGTTAAGTTTTGCTAATCCTATTGTTAGATTTGCTTAAATATGCTTAAGGGGAAAATATGGGTTTTTGGGTATGTTTGATCCGTTTTGACATATCATATTGTTGTTTTGCTGTTTGTGGATGTTTCTACATGTTTCTATGACTGTATGGTTTGCTTTGCGATTGATTAGAATAGTTAGATTGGTCAAAAACGCCATCGAATGGCGTAAACAGTCGCTGGAAGAAGTTGCGGGAAAATGTACAGGATCGGATCGCATGAAGGAAGTCGCGACCCGACCCGATCGCATATCACACTCCACGATCCGCTCTAGCTCAAGCGCCACGATCCAACCTGGTGAAGGCGGCGCGATCCGAACCGTGGAGCTTGAACGAACTGATGCCTTGAGTTGTGCCTCCAACCACGAGCTGACTTATGTGTCACGATCCGAACTAGGCGATCTGAAGGGGAAGGAGCATCATGATCCCAGGGAAGCGTCACGAGCTATGGACCACGACCCGATCCGCTCACGAATGGTTCCCACGATCCGGAGGCCACGAACCGATCCGAGCAAGCGACCACGATCCGATCCGCACAGGTGAGCACGATCCGAATGGGGGAATTCAACTCGAACTACAGGGGTGCGAACCGACCCGTATGGGATGTTGCGACACGATCCGAGGGGAGCTGGTGACCACGATACGACCTGGGCGGAGTGAAGCAGATGAAGGCCGATTCGGTGATGACCAATAACCCGAGATGCAAAGGTAGTCCAAATGGAAGTTAGAGCTCAGGATCCAGATGGGAACCAATGAGTTCACTTCATGATTGGGCTTTGCTGCGGGACGTGTGCAAAGGAGTTGTCGGTATTCATAACTTTGGTCCACCACTGAGAGATGGATAGTGGGCTTGTAGTGATAGTTACACGGGATTGGATTCCGTCATGGCCCAAAGGATTAGAGGACCAAGGTAGTGGGTATCGTATGCTTTACGCACGGAGTGAGGGATGTGAGGATGATTGCTATGCTTGATTGTTTGACATCACTATGACATGCACACCCCCACCCCCATTATCTTTACACCATTTGAAAGGGCACCTTAGAGTGTTGTACAGTATGTAGTGCTAACTCTTTGGTTGCAGGTCCAGGTTCAGGTATGATTGGATTATACCTGTTATTGTTATGTTTTGATGCTTATCGCTCATACCAGGCTTTATGTCTGACCCAGAGTTTTATGTCTCTTCTTATTACTCTGGGTGCTCACACGAGCAGACTAGAGACAGGTTATGGTTAGCTGGTGATGCGCGAGTAGCTGATTCGGAGGCGAGCAGGAGGCTTCCACGTATGATATATAGATATTCTCCTTGTGTCGTTGGTGGTCACTACTTGGGCATTAGTAGTGTACCTCCTTTATCTTGCTTTTGTTTTGAGACAGTTTGAAAGGTTGTAATAAGCTATATTTTGGATTTCCGCTGCTATGATGCTCAGTTCTGGTTTTTAGCTTATGCACTGTCTCTTCTGTTTTATGTCAAGTATGTTATTATTATATTTTGTTCTATGCGCTGTGAGACATATTACAGGTTCCTTGATTAGTCCATTCTCTTCTTTCTTTTTCTTCTGACGACCCGTTCCGTGCTAACTGGACATGTGTACAGCGCACTTTTGGAGAAAATGTCGGTTGGTGCGGGGCAGGCCGTCACACTTGGTATCAGAGCTCTAGGTTGCGTAGTTAACCTAGGGAAAGACACTAGGGAGAGATAGTACGTATATGAGAGTGCGTATTTGTGATTACTTTGGTTTTCAAAAGCTATATATATACTATTGGTAGTATAAGAATGATGTCGTACTGCACTAGCACCACTATGGGGTCGTTAATCGTTTCCCCTTTTACAGATTAACGATGAGCCGATATCCTAGAGGTGCTGGTAGAGGGACCAACCAAGGGAATGCCGCTGACATGAGGGCAATGTTTACTAACCTCATGAGAGACATGCTTAGAGATGTTCAGGGAGCAGTTCCCAATCCCGGAAATGGTGGTGGTCCAGTAGTGCAGGCGCCTAGGGTCGATTTCGCCAAGTTGTGCAAGGATTACACTAACCTTGGTGGGAAGCCGTTCCACGGAACGGAGTCGGCCACAGATGTTCAGGATTGGTTGGATAGCTGTGATCGTATCTTCGACGACTTGGGTCTTGAGGATGCGATGAAGAGAAGGCTAGCGTCTCGTCAGTTGCAAGGGCGAGCGATGAATTGGTGGAATGCCATTAGAACAGCTACTCCAGAAGATCAAGTTACTTGGAATCAGTTTAAGACTCGCTTTTGTGATAAGTTTATTCCAGCTGCTCATAAATCAGAACTGTTCAGGAAGTTCTTGGAGCTTAAGCAGAACGGTAGAGCAGTCTCAGAGTATATCGCTGAATTCGACACTTTATCGAAATATGGATGGTCCCTTATCGATACAGTTGAAAAGAAGAACGAGAAGTTCATAACTGGCTTGGATGGGTACTTGGGGGAAAGACTTATAAACCATATCGATGAGACGTTCGAGTCTATTGTTGGAAAGGCATTAAGGTCAGAGAGCCTTTTCCCTAAGTCGAAGACCGAAGTTGCTACGGCATCCGCAGAGGAGCCAAAGCCGCAAGTAGGCGGTGAAGGCCAGAAGAATTCTCAGAACAAGAGGAAGCAGAACCTGACCAAGGATGGTCAGAATAAGAAAAATAAGAAAGATGGCGAATGCTTTAGTTGTGGCAAGAAGGGCCATTATGCCAGAGATTGTCGAGAAAAGACTGGGGAAAGGAAGTGCTTTAACTACGGCCAGGCGGGACATCACAAGGATGATTGCCCACAACCTCCTAGGGAGAAACAGATTGTGAAAGCGTATGCTATCAACGCTGTTCCTTCTTCGTCAAATGCCCCAACTGCGGCGTAGAAGGAAAAAGGTGTCGTTATTCAAGGTATGCTTTCTATTTAAGATGTTTTGATCGGGTTTTGTTTGACAAACCTGAGTTAGTCGATAGACCTTTAGTAGTGACGAACCTGATTGGTGGTTCGACTAGTTTTGGCATGATTTGTTGTAATGTGGTCTTATCGAGTCATGGATGTATGTTTCCTTGTGATTGCTTTGTTTTGGGCTTTACTGGGTTTAACATTATTTTGGGGAGTCGATCTACTCCAAAGGAATAGGGTGGTATTAGGTACCTACCTAGTGATGGCAAGGGTAACTGGAGTTAAGGAAGCTAAGAGGTTATCGTTGCAGTAAGTTCTAGTTGTCTCTGGGAGGCAAATGAGTACTCCAGTGCTAGATTGTTTTGCTAGTATCACCTCACGTGGGTCGTCCGAACTCGGAGGAGATGTTCCTTGGGTGCTTGTCTGATATTGGTTTAGGCCTTTGGGGCTTGTGCTTGGGGAATGTCAATTTCGACTAGGATGGGTTGCGTGAGGGGTAAATAGTTGTTGTGATTTTTCATTGGATGATATCTTGGTTCACTCGAGGAGTGATGGGCAGACGGAACATGATAAGACTGTTCAACGGTATAGACTGCCTAGAGTTAGGCTCGATAAGGTTATGAGCTTGCTCGAGTGGGACTCGGGAAAGATGCAGAGTAATGGATTGGTTAGGACCCTATGTTGATGTTCTTTTTGAAAGAATAGGATGTGTTCGTTGATCATGGAAGATGCAACGAAGATTAGGACGATTCAAGTTAGACTTGAACTCGTAAAAAAAAATGGGGTGAGTTCGTTAGTCATGGTGATATAACGAATATGGAAATACTTCACATTAGATTTGAAGTATGTTTGGAACATTGTGGGAAGCTCGTTGATCTTGGAGATTCAGCGAACATAGGAGAGTTTCACGTTGGACTTGGACTCGTAGGTAGAGTACCTAGATTCACTAGGAGGGTCTAGTTTACCTTTGGAAGGTGAATGTACATTGGACGTGCAGTACGAGATTCATTGGATGAGTCTAGTTTATCTCTGGGAGATTGACTCGAGTTAGACTCGAGAAGGCTGCAAGGAATTGGATTCAGCTCGAGTTGGACTCGAGAGGGCAGCAAGATAATGGATAGACTTGGGTTGGAATCAAGTATATTAGGAGGACTAAAAGCAGGGGTATCTGGGGACGCCCGTTACCTTGGATCCGTTGGACGTGATCTAGTTATCCTTGGAGGATAAACGTACGTTGGACGTACGTTAGTCCGATTGGAGGCTGGGCTTCCATTAGTTTAATTATCCTTGGAGGATAAACGTACGTTGAACGTACGGTAGTCCGAAGGGAGGCGGGGCTTTCATTAGCCTAGGATTGGTTGGACCAGTCAAGTAGGCATCGGTGTATGTATGGGGGCTGGGCTTCCAATAGTTATTGATGTTGGTTGGACCAGATATACTAGAATCGACATATTGAGATTGGTTAGACCAATCATGTAGGTGTCGATGTGTTTATGACTTTAGCAGCTGATAGATAGGATTTGTTTGATGGATGTTATGGTTGCTATGTTTGTTCCTATCTTTCTTCTCTTGAGTAGACTATCACCTGTAGGGTTCCAGCGATAGGGAACAAAGTGATTGTAGTAGGACTATGAGCCAGTGCAGTAGAGTCATTGTGACTCGAGGGGCAAAGTGGACATAGTAAAGGATTAGTAAGGCTATGAGCCAGTGTAGTGGAGTTGTTATGACTTCATGGGGCAGAGTGGACATAGCAAAGGACTAGTGACTATGGATCAGTGCAGTGGAGTCGCCATGACTCCATGGGGCAGAGTGATCATAGTAAAGGATTTGGGTGCAGTACTAGTTGCATTGAGTAGGAAACATGCCAGTTTAGGGGTTTTGTTTCTAGGATGGAAGCAACTAGAGTATGTCACAGGATATGATTTCAGACCCAAGACTGAATTGGATTCAGAAACGCTAATAAGCTTGACGATTAGATCGATTTTGATTGAGTGGATTGTTTCCAGTTAGAAGGACGATCCTAATCTATTGGAAACCATCTCTAGGGTAGAGATGGGTATCGATGGAAAGAGAATGATCAAGTAAGGATTTGATCGAGAAGGGTGGCTTCGAAAGAATAAGGGACTAGTTGTACCCAACGTAGATGGACCGAGAGGTGAAGTGCTTAGAGCATATCATCACTCGAAATTGACTATACATCCCAGTGGCAACAAGATGTATTGAGACATAGAGCAGAACTACTACTAGAAAGGGATAAAGATAGGCAGAAGGCTTATCTCGATAAGAGACGAAGAGATTTGGAATTCTTCGTTAACGACTTGGTGTTCGTCGAGATCTCTCCATAGAGAATGTGATTCGGATTGGTTGGAGAGGTAGGTTAGCACCAAGATTTGTTGGCCCATTCCCAGTCCTCGAGCAAGTTGGGAATTTGGCGTATGAAGTAGAGCTACCTGATAAGATGGCGGGAGTTCACAACGTATTTCATGTTTCCCAGTTAAGGAAGTTTGTGCAAGACCCTAATGTGACTATTTCACCTGATCAGTTGGACGATAGCGAGGTTGAACCCGAGGCGGTTGAGAACCGCAAGTCTATGCGTATTGTTGGAAACGATACGAAGCAGCTTCGAATGAAGGCGGTGAAACTAGTCAAAGTCCAGTGGGGTGAGAATGGAAAAAGACCGTACTTGGGAAACAGAGGAGGATATAAGGAAGAAGTATCTAGAACTCTTTGCCTAGTAGGGTTTTGGTAGTGATAGTTTCTTCCCTTGTTAGTAAACCGCATGCTAGGATAAACTTGTTTTGCATGTTGATTGTTGTTTTATGGTTGATAGGCATGCGGGACCCTTTGTGTGTTTTGGTTAGGGAATTTCGGGGGCGAAATTTCTTAAGGGGGGGAGAGTGTAACGACCCGTATTCTACGCATCATGGGATCGTAGAATATTTATTTCTTTAACATATGAAGTCGTATGGTCATGTAACTTTGGGAAACATCTATTAGAGTCATTTCCCATGTTCATGATTTTTGTCGATTTTTAAATGACCGTTTTGCCCCTAGTTGGTACTGTTTTGGCCATAACTTTTGACTGGAAAGGAATTTTGACCTGAAACCACTTCCATTGGATTCGAATGATGGTTTCTCTTTCCTTAGAGTGGTCATAACAGCCAAACGGACTTACTGTTTGGGAGATATGGCCGAATTAAGGTTTAAAGGGTTAATTTCAGCTAATTGGGCTTAACCGGGTGATTAGCAGCTAGGCCCATTGGGTAATTTCGGGTTTGGGAGTATTTAAGGGTTGCTAGGGTTTGGATTTCGGTTTTAGACTCATTTTTCCAGCCGCCACTTAGTTTCTTCAACCCTAGTCATGGCCTCCACCTTCTAATTTCATCCCAAATCACCTTCTAATCACTTTCTAATCAAGTTTTGGCCTAATCTACATCAAATCAAGGCGGATTAGCATCAAATCAAGATAGGAGCTGCTGGAACACATAGGGATTGGATCCAAATCAGAGGACATTTCAGATCTATAGTTTAATTTGTGGCAAAGGTGAGTGATTTGCATTGTTCTTCACTAATTATGGCTAGTTATGGTAATTAGCGAAAATTAGCGAAACTATGGCTCAGAAAAATCTAGAAAAATTCCTAAAATTCTAAAACATCATTTTATGCCTCTGTTATGAATTTGGGTTAATTTCGACTAATTTTGTTAATCCCGAATTTTGGGGGATTAAGGGGTGATTAGTGATAATTAGCGAAATTATGCATGTTAAAAATCTGGAAAAATATGCAGAAATTCATAAATATTATTCTAAGCCACTGTTAGAAAAATTGGCTAATTTGGTTAAGTTTTGTTAATCCTATTGTTAGATTTGCTTAAATATGCTTAAGGGGAAAATATGGGTTTTTGGGTATGTTTGATCCGTTTTGACATATCATATTGTAGTTTAGCTGTTTGTGGATGTTTCTACATGTTTCTATGACTGTATGGTTTGCTTTGCGATTGATTAGAATAGTTAGATTGGTCAAAAACGCCGTCGAATGGCGTAAACAGTCGCTGGAAGAAGTTGCGGGAAAATGTACAGGACCAGATCGGATTGCATGAAGGAAGTCGCGACCCGACCCGATCGCATATCACACTCCACGATCCGCTCTAGCTCAAGCGCCACGATCCAACCTGGTGAAGGCGGCGCGATCCGAACCGTGGAGCTTGAACGAACTGATGCCTTGAGTTGTGCCTCCAACCACGAGCTGACTTATGTGTCACGATCCGAACTAGGCGATCTGAAGGGGAAGGAGCATCATGATCCCAGGGAAGCGTCACGAGCTATGGACCACGACCCGATCCACTCACGAATGGTTCCCACGATCCGGAGGCCACGAACCGATCCGAGCAAGCGACCACGATCCGATCCGCACAGGTGAGCACGATCCGAATGGGGGAATTCAACTCGAACTACAGGGGTGCGAACCGACCCGTATGGGATGTTGTGACACGATCCGAGGGGAGCTGGTGACCACGATACGACCTGGGGCGGAGTGAAGCAGATGAAGGCCGATCCGGTGATGACCAATAACCCGAGATGCAAAGGTAGTCCAAATGGAAGTTAGAGCTCAGGATCCAGATGGGAACCAATGAGTTCACTTCATGATTGGGCTTTGCTGCGGGACGTGTGCAAAGGAGTTGTCGGTATTCATAACTTTGGTCCACCACTGAGAGATGGATAGTGGGCTTGTAGTGATAGTTACACGGGATTGGATTCCGTCATGGCCCAAAGGATTAGAGGACCAAGGTAGTGGGTATCGTATGCTTTACGCACGGAGTGAGGGATGTGAGGATGATTGCTATGCTTGATTGTTTGACATCACTATGACATGCACACCCCCACCCCCGTTATCTTTACACCATTTGAAAGGGCACCTTAGAGTGTTGTACAGTATGTAGTGCTAACTCTTTGGTTGCAGGTCCAGGTTCAGGTATGATTGGATTATACCTGTTATTGTTATGTTTTGATGCTTATCGCTCATACCAGGCTTTATATCTGACCCAGAGTTTTATGTCTCTTCTTATTACTCTGGGTGCTCACACGAGCAGACTAGAGACAGGTTATGGTTAGCTGGTGATGCGCGAGTAGCTGATTCGGAGGCGAGCAGGAGGCTTCCACGTATGATATATAGATATTCTCCCTGTGTCGTTGGTGGTCACTACTTGGGCATTAGTAGTGTACCTCCTTTATCTTGCTTTTGTTTTGAGACAGTTTGAAAGGTTGTAATAAGCTATATTTTGGATTTCCGCTGCTATGATGCTCAGTTCTGGTTTTTAGCTTATGCACTGTCTCTTCTGTTTTATGTCAAGTATGTTATTATTATATTTTGTTCTATGCGCTGTGAGACATATTACAGGTTCCTTGATTAGTCCATTCTCTTCTTTCTTTTTCTTCTGGCGACCGTCCCATGCTAACTGGGTATGTGTACAGCGCACTTTTGGAGTAAATGTCGGTTGGTGCGGGGCGGGCCGTCACAACAATCGTCTTATACCCTTCTGCCCGGCTCATGCACGCACATGACCCGGTCGATTTGCGCCGCCCACAACGTCCTCCAGGTTTGGATCTCTTACAATCAGTCCAGTAAGCGTGCCCCTTCTCCGACCTAGTACGAAGTACATATTTTGATACCTACTCTGGGCTACTGGGTGAAACGAGTCCCATACAATATGATACAAGCTCTCCTCTTTGTATTGTATCTCCCGCTAGGTTTTCTTTGGCTATGTATACCATTAGGTGTCGTTAATTACATAACCCTATCATTTCTACAAGTTATGCTTACCCTAAAAGGTTCCTTTAATTACATAACTTTATTATTCTCCCCGGTCATGTATACCACTTGGTGTCTTTAATTACATAACCTTATCGGGTTAAGTTTGCGGGTCTATATGTAAATATTACCCACCCCCTCGGATTTGCTTAACCCATCCACTGTCCAACCAATTTTACTTAACTCTAACTTTAGTTCACAATCATACAATCCCTATCGATTAGATTTGGTTAAGTAGTCCAATTCATTACCATATCCTTTTATGGTTTATAATGGGCTAGACCTCCCACATTAGGCCTACAATTTGTGGATGCTGGATATGCCAGTCGGGTCCGGGCAGTCTTATTCCACAAGTTGGGCCTAATGTAGTGTCCCGAAATTCCGGTCCAATTTGAGCTGACCAAATAACACAAGTCCAACCCATATTACACTGGAAAATCAGAAAAATAATAGAAAGAAATTAGAGGGGGAGGATAGATAAGATAGAAACTTAGAATAGAAGAAGAAGAACATACAACATCAGAGTAAACACGAATCTCACAGCGGAACGAATAAATATATTTCATAACATAACTTTGAAATATAAATCTATACTTGAATATACATATCATTTCCAAAGTACAACACTTACAACACAGCGGAAAAACTATAACTATATAATTCTGAAGCCTCCTACTCCAGCTCTTCAAGTATCTGTAAATCCCGACTACTTGACTGCCCATACAAAATTGGGCACCCAAGTGTTTAGGGAAAGCAAAACAAAATAAACTCCGGGTCAGTCATGTGACTGGTGTGAGTAAACTCAAATTATTTGATTTAACTTTTAAAATCCTTTTGAAACAAAGGATAATCATAAGACCGATCCACGCATAAACACGGATGGTTTTTACCTTACGATAACCCAAATCATTAGTAAAACAATATTTTTCTGATATTATAATAATGTCTAACACAAGTAATATCAATCTAGTAGAAACGCTTGCATCTAACGTTCTACATATATAATATACATTCAAAACCGCGGGCTCTTATTTGTGGAATGGATTCTAACTATGACAAGGTATGGATCCACCTTTCGCTCAGTGTACTCTAGAAGCGATACACTAGAGTTCAACAAGAACATCTTGCAACTCGGCCACACATGACCGACCACTCATTTCGCTTGAGTGTATCGAATATATTGTCACCTTACAGTTGGTAAACCAACATAACCATTCCCAGGAGATATAGAATTGAAAGAAGTAACAAATATGAATATTTTCTAGATGGTGACATTATACCCTAATTGGTTGCGAACCACTTAGCCATGCTGCTTGCCTGATTTCTGTCATTTCCCAGTTGATGAGGCTTAAGGTTATAACGTATCTTTTAACAGATCACTCCCCCATTTACTTCGAATGCCACATCGTCATACGTGTCAAATCACAAATTGATTTCCCAAAAAATACAACGGGTCTAAGCTAAGAGAAACGAATTCCTCCGCCACCAACGTAAATACGTTTGAAACGATCAACTTACGCGATCTACCAAATATACTCTGTCAGACATTCGTCCATTAATGTTGTCCTGGGACTGGACCAACCGAAGGCACTATTCCGTACATCCATCTTAGGCAATCTCTACCTAAGATTTATATAATAGCCCTTGTATAAACTCCGTCTTCAACTTGTCTTCGATCTATTTGATTTGAAACGCTAACGCCCATACAGAGTGGTTCTCAGATAATAATCCAACCAGTCTCTCCGTATCGACGATGGAAAAATGATCAAAATTTTGATAGTCTGTGATTTAACTATCAAAGAAAACACGTGTGCAAACAAGGATATTATTTCCAGATGGAAATTTTATCGATCAATCATCATTTAACATTTATCTCTTTAGTTCATTAATTCACTTATCTCCTGTTTCCATATATTCTAAATTCTTATTTTCTATTATCAGAAAATATTTCTGATTCTTATTTGTAAAACATTTCCAAAATTCCTTCACTGGATTTAAACTGACGTTTAAATCAAACATCGCCATGCCAACTCAAACCATTTCACTCATTTACTAAATTCACTTATTCATCCTTCACTATCAAACCTTACCATTCCTTAGTTAAGAAGGAAGTCAAGCAAGTTGTGGTATAATTACCACTTAGACCTTAACTGAACAACGTTTTAACTTCGAAATATTCGAAATTTTTCTTTTAAAATTTTAACAAACTTCCTTACGTAACTCTCCTTCGAATAAATCTCTATTCGATAACTCTTTCCCTCGAATAAACTATATTCGATAATCTCTCTTCGAATAGCCCTATTCAATTAACTCTATTCAATTAACACTATTTGATTCACTCTAATCGATTTACTCTTATCAGTTAGCTCTATTTGATTAACTCAATTCTATTAACTCTTTTTAATTAACCTTACTGGATTAACTCTATTTGATTAACCCTACTGGATTAACTCTATTGGATTAACTCTATTCAATTAACTCTAACTAATTTACTCTTATCAATTAACTCCTTTCGAATTAACTATATTCGATTAACTCCTTTCAAATAACTAATATTCTATTAACTCCTTTCGAATAACTAATATTCGATTAACTCCTTTCGAATAACTAATATTCGATTAACTCCTTTCGAATAACTAATATTCGATAATTTCTTTCGAATAACTAATATTCGATTAACTCCTTCCGAATAACTAATATTCGATTATTCCTTTTGAATAACTAATATTCGATTAACTCCTTTCGAATAACTAATATTCGATTATTCCTTTCGAATAACTAATATTCGATAACTCCTTTCGAATAACAAATATTCGATAACTCCTTTCTCTATTCGGATAAACTATATTCAATTAATTCTCTTATTCGAATAACCTTATTCGATAACTCTTTCTTTCGAATAAACTTTCCAATAAACTATATTCGATTAACTCTCTTCGAATAACTATTCGATAATCTCTCTTTCGAATAAGTAATATTCGATAACTCCTTTTGTTTAAACTATAATCGATACCGTTTCCTGTAACTCAATTCGAATAAACTATATTCGATACTCCTTTAACTCTATTCGAATAACTAATATTCGACTAACTTCTTTGGATTAACTCATTTGGATTAACTCGGTTTGATTAACTCATCTTGACTAACTTAACTTAATTAACTCGACTTATTTAACTCAACTTGATTAACTCCTATAGAATAACTAATATTCGATCAACTCTAATTGAATAACTAATATTCAATTAATCCTATTCGATTAACTATGTTCAATTAACTCTATCTGGTTAACTCTAACTGATTAACTCTAACTGGTTAACTCTAACTGGTTAATTCTAACTCTAATCGATTAATTCTAACTCTAATCGATTAATTATAATTCGATTTACTCTATTTGATTAACTCTATTAGATTAATTCTACCCGAATAAACTATATTCGATTAACTCCTTTAACTCTATCAATCTTTATTCAATTAACTTTATTTGATAAATTCTAATTCGATCAACCCTATTTTATATCCACTTTAAATAATCTCCTCATAACTCTTTTGAATCTCGTTAATTCCCTTTATACTCCTATTTATTTAACAAACAAATATTCCTTTTTATCTTACTCCATTTATTTGGCAAATGAAATATTCCTTTTTATCTCTATTATAAATGTTTACAATATTTCCTTTCCATTTCTATTTGTGAATGTTTTACAATATTTCCTTTCAATTCTATTTGTAAATGTTATACAAATATGTCCTTTCCATTTTTGTTTGACAAATATTATCATTCTTCTATTTTATCATATTTATTTCCCATAAATATTTCATTTTCTAATACCATATTTATTTTCCATAAATATTTTCTTTTCGAAACCCTTTTGATTTTATAACTATTTTCTCTTATAAAATCCTTTTTCTTTTATATATAAAATCCATTGATTTTACATAAATAATTTACTTTCAAAATACACTTTGAACATTCCCTTTTCTACATCCCAGTACTTCTTACGGTATTTAAAATACCAATTCACAATGATCGATATCATTCAAACACACATAATCAACAGCATATTATATATCACATCATATATCACCATATATGAAAACAGTAAAATAAATGTTGAGGAATCCAGTTGGATTCCTCCAACCTGTTTCCCTGCATCACAGATGTTAAACAATATAATTAACATCGATTTCATTTCAATATGAAATATTCTGCTAAATAGAATCAATATTTGATTAACGATTTATATATATATATATATATATATATATCGTTATCTATAATTCAACCAATACATCAACAATTTAACCAAACAGTTAACACACAGCAATCAACATATAATTATCAGTTCTAAAAATATGTTATAAAAATATAACTGTTCAGAGTTGGTGAGTTTTACTCACATTGGACGATCATCGTTAATAACGATAACCATCGCTTGATTCAGACGGACAATTTATTTTGCTATAAATTGTAACGAGCTTCGATTCGCTCGCAGTCAGTTCCATTGTGGAGCCACCGTCCATACGATCCCAAGGATCTTGTTTCGCTGAATTTAATTCACGTATGAATTTGTTATGCTTTATACAAATAAATACACTATTTAATAAAAATAAACTTTAACCATTTCTATTATTACTGGGCCTCACCTTGATTTCTCGGCCCGCACCCTTGGCCCACGTTTAAACTAATTCAAATGCTCTCCTTAATCCACGTTTACACCAAATCAACTGCTCATCCCTTTTCTTCCACAAACTCCAGTAAACATCCCAACGCAAACATGGTCGTGTCTTCTCCTTCAACTGCTCCTAAACCCTTTAGCGAGCATCCAAACTAACTCCACCACTACGCTCCTCTTCACAAATGTAACAACTCCATCCTCACCGATTTGAACTCGCATGCACTACCCTGTTCCGACTCCCAGGCCAACAGGCGCTGCTCTGTGAACTTCACGACACTTTTTGGTGTCGATCCCGCTAAAAAAATCGTAGAAACTCCAAATCTTACACCAAGTCACAATTCTCAAATTGAATATCGAAGCACCAAAATCTCCTTATCAAAAACTCTAGCGCTGCTGTTCATAAACCAGCGTCGACGGAAAATGGATCGCACGCTGAAAAACAGAGATGAAATCGAAGAGAATCTTGCTGGCATTTCAAAAACACTACTCTCATGAATTATTGATTTTAGTTTGGATTGTTTTGATTTTTCAAAACCTCTTTTTTTGTTTCTGTGAAATGAACGACGGCGGTATTTTGACCAAGGGGATGAGAATGAATTAGGTTTAGGAACGTAAAAGGGTATTTTAGGAATAAAATATTATTTTTATATTCGAATTTTAAATTAAATTATATCACTATGTTGTTTGTATTTCTCCTTTAAAATTCCTATGATCACACACGATACCCAAAAATCACGAAAATGGGCATGAAGCTCAGTTCGACATCACAGACCCAACGAAACTGGTTTCGTCGAATTCCGTCTCCGTTTGCTCACACAGCGTATTTTTAACCGTCATAATACTGTGTGTTTTTCACATTAAAATCCCGTACGACCACATACTGACTTCAAAAATCACGGAAATTGAAATCTAACAATAATTTGGCATTATGAATCCAACAAAACTAGTTTCGTCGAAAACGAAGGTCGTTTGCAAAACTGGCTATTTTTAAAGCTCTAAATAACCCATTTAAATATATAAATATATTTAAAAACATTTAAATTTAATATTAATAAATTAATATTATCACATATAATATCATTCAGCTCTGAAATAACCATATTGGGATTTATAACTCGATAGTTAAAAATCCAAGTTAAATCGATATTAAATTTATATTAAAAATCCTTTTATAATATAAATAAATCGTTATAAATTATAAAGGAATTCCATAGCGACTTTTCTAAAATTTGATTTGGACATAAATCAAAATCTACACGAAGAAATCTCGATTTTTCTCTTCCATTAGAAAAATATACTTCACCAGCTCTGAACGTTTCTTGTTTCACAGAAATCCGATTTAAAACGGCTTCTGTATATTCGTTTAAAGTTCGAATCACCAATTTACGAACTGCCATGCCATTTCGAGCTCGATTATATTTATAATATAATTATACGTTTAAACTTCGTTTATATAATATATTCGTTAATATAATTCAAATCTAAACTGAATTATATATTATAAATTGTCCAGTTCGCATCTTATTGTGAATTCCACAAATTCTGATTATTTCAGAATTAAATATATTATTTAATTATTATTTTAATTAAATATTCAAAGTTATTTAATTTAAACCATTTTAAATTACCAAACCATAATTTAAATAATGAAATAAATAAATTATTCGACCGTAAAAATACGAGATGTTACATTCTTCCCCACTTAAAATAATTTCGTCCTCGAAATTTGCTAAGGTAGAAAACAAACCCTATTGACTGGTTAGAACTTATTTGTTCACTTCTTTTAACTTCAGTTTCACTGAACCAATTTAATTTCAATTAAATATTAATTCCATTTCTATTAACGAAAAATTTCAAAAATCCCGAAAATTTTATAACACCTTAACTTTTTAAAAAATTTCGCCAGCACCTCCTTTGTACGGCTCAATAGGTCAAACTCCAACTCGCCTCTCTAGGCCATCTCCAACCCAAAAGAAAACCAAACAGCCAAGCGGCTTGCCAATTCGGCTCATAAATCTCATGCTTATACCAAATATAAACTTGTACCTTTTTGTCGGCCATATCAAATTTATCACTTCCATCTGCTGTTAATTCAGCATATACCAATGTTATCCCAGTCAAACTCCAATCAATTTTATTTCCAGCACAAGCATTCGCTTATCCAAGCCAAATTCCACTTTGACTTGATATTACTCCATTTCAATACAACTTCCACTTAACTGGCTTTAACTCACTTTCAATTTGCCTT
Organism: Allium sativum; assembly: GCA_030737875.1. Classification (NCBI taxonomy): domain Eukaryota; kingdom Viridiplantae; phylum Streptophyta; class Magnoliopsida; order Asparagales; family Amaryllidaceae; genus Allium; species Allium sativum. The sequence continues at coordinate 381,734,563 of CM060921.1, read as the reverse complement.
CACAAATTTCTATTTAAATTTGTTTTTAATTCAAACAGTCTCTTCCTGGGAGTTTTGAACAGCTTTGCTTTTCTCAAAAGTCAAACTTTCCTTTTCAGGATTTAAAACAACTTGTTTTGCCAAAACAATTCGAAATCAATATCTTTGGTAGTAACCCGTCACTTAGAAACTCGAAAATGAATACTAATGATGTCGCGATTCATCATCAGGGTTATTTCACAGCTATCGAAGTGAGTTCAATACTATATCACTTTCAAAATCACTTTTAAACTATTCCATTTTGAAATACATTTCAAAATACCATTCACAATGCTGGTAAAACAATTTAAAATCTCCCAGAATTTTAAAATTCTCATATATTCAATTCAAATCCATTTACAAACACCTTTCAAATTTTCAGGGTTTTAATTTCAATTTTGATTTTAACTTCAGATTTAATTCATCTAATTCCACGTATTTCACTTATATGAATTGTGATTGGTTATTCACATAACCATTTAATTTATAATCTTACTCGATTATAATAACAACCAATATATCCAATATATTATAATTCTAATATATATATCTTCCCTATATCAAAATGTACTTTGGGTAAACTTATTTTCATTTACCCTCTTTTCAAAACATACCGTGTCGACCGATCTTATTCGAGTATTTAGAAACTCCTACCGATACAGTGGATCAAACTGATCGACTGGAACTCATAAACAACTCAACCAATGAATCTCCACAATATAAAACAATTTTTATATCAATAACAAATATGCGCTCGTATATATACACTCAACTCAATCTAGGGTATTACTAACCCCATCTCTACTGAGTCACGCCACAGAGCCAAGGTAATTACTTAACCTTAAGCTCTGATACCAACTATAATGTCCCGAAATTCCGGTCCAATTTGAGCTAACCAAAAAACACAAGTCCAACCCATATTACACTGGAAAACCAGAAAACTAACATAAAGAAATTAGAGGGTGAGGATAGATAAGAATGAAACTTAGAATAGAAGAAGAAAAAGAACATACAACATCAGAGTAAACACGAATCTCACAGCGGAACGAATAAATATATTTCATAACATAACTTTGAAATATAAATCTATACTTGAATATACATATCATTTCCAAAGTACAGCAATTACAACACAGTGGAAAAACCATAGCTATATAATTCTGAAGCCTCCTGCTCCAGCTCTTCAAGTATCTGTAAATCCCGACTACTTGACTGCCCGTACAAAATTTGGCACCCAAGAGATTAGGGAAAACAAAACAAAATAAACTCCTGGTCAGTCATGTGACTGGTGTGAGTAAACTCAAATTATTTGATTTAACTTTCAAAATCCTTTTGAAACAAAGAATAATCATAAGACCGATCCACACAAAAACACGGATGGTTTTTACCTTACGATAACCCAAATCATTAGTGAAACAATATTTTTATGATATTATAATAATGTCTAACACAAGTAATATCAATTTAGTAGAAACGCTTGCATCTAATGTTCTACTTATATAATATACAATCAAAACCGCGGGCTCTTATTTGGGGAATGGATTCCAACTATGACAAGGTATGGATCCACCTTCCGCTCAGTGTATTCTAGAAGCGATACACTGGAGTTCAACAAGAACATCTTGCAACTCGGCCACACATGACCGACCACTCATTTCTCTTGAGTGTATCGAATATATTGTCACCTTACAGTTGGTAAACCAACATAACCGTTCCTGGGAGATACAGAATTGAAAGAAGTAACAAATATGAATATTTTCTAGATGGTGACAATAAACCCTAATTGGTTGCGAACCACTTAGCCATGCTGCCTGCTCGATTTCTGTCATTTCCCAATCGATGAGGCTTGAGGTTATAACGTATCTTTTAACAGATCACTCCCCCATTTACTTCGAATGCCACATCGTCATACCCGTCAAATCACAAATTGATTTCCCCAAAAATACCACGGGTGTAAGCTAAAAGAAACAAATTCCTCCGCCACCAACGTAAATATGTTTGAAACGATCAACTTACGCGATCTACCAAATATACTATGTCAGACATTCATCCATTCAAGTTGTCCTGGGACTGGACAAACCAAAGGCACTATTCTGTACATCCATCTTAGGCAATCTCTACCTAAGATTTATACAATAGCCCTCCATCTTCAACTTGTCTTCGATCTATTTGATTTGAAATGCTAACGCCCATACAGAGTTGTTCTCGGATAATAATCCAACTGGTCTCTCCGTATTGACGACGGAAAAATAGTCAAAACTTTGATAGTCTGTGATTTAACTATCAAAGAAAACACATGTGCAAACAACGATATTATTTCCAGATGGAAATTTTATCGATCAATCATCATTTAACATTTATCTCTTTTGTTCATTAATTCACTTATCTCCTATTTCCATATATTCTAAATTCTAATTTTCTATTATCAGAAAATATTTCTGATTCTTATTTGGAAAACATTTCCAAAACTCCTTCACTGGATTTAAACTGATGTTTAAATCAAACATCGCCATGCCAACTCAAATCATTTCACTCATTTACTAAATTCACTTATTCATCCTTCACTAACAAACCTTACCATTCCTTAGTTAAGAAGGAAGTCAAGCAAGTTGGGGTATAATTACCTCTTAGACCTTAACTGAACAACGTTTTAACTTCGAAATAGTCAAAGTTTATCTTTTAAATTTTTAACAAACTTCCGTACATAACTCTCCTTCGAATAAATCTCTATTCGATAACTCTTTCCTTCGAATAAACTATATTCGATAATCTCTCTTCGAATAGCCCTATTCGATTAACTCTATTCAATTAACACTATTCGATTAACTCTAATTGATTTACTCTTATCAGTTAGCTCTATTTGATTAACTCAATTCTATTAACTCTATTTTATTAACCCTATTGGATTAACTCTATTTGATTAACCCTACTGGATTAACTCTATTGGATTAACTCTATTCAATTAACTCTAACTAATTTACTCTTATTGATTAACTCCTTTCGAATAAACTATTTCGATTAACTCCTTTCGAATAACTAATATTCGATTAACTCCTTTCGAATAACTAATAATCGATTAACTCCTTTCGAATAACTAATATTCGATTAACTCCTTTCGAATAACTAATATTCGATTAACTCCTTTCGAATAACTATTATTCGATTAACTCCTTTCAAATAACTAATATTCGATTAACTCCTTTCGATTAACAAATATTCGATTAACTCCTTTCGAATAACTAATATTCGATTAACTCCTTTCGAATAACTAATATTCGATAACTCCTTTCGAATAACTAATATTCGATAATTTCTTTCGAATAACTAATATTCGATTAGCTCCTTTCGAATAATTAATATTAGATTATTCCTTTCGAATAACTAATATTCGATTAACTCCTTTCGAATAACTAATATTCGATTATTCCTTTCGAATAACTAATATTCGATAACTCCTTTTGAATAACAAATATTCAATAACTCCTTTCTCTATTCGAATAAACTATATTCGATTAATTCTCTTATTCGAATAACCTTATTCGATATCTCTTTCTTTCGAATAAACTTTCGAATAAACTATATTCGATTAACTCTCTTCGAATAACTAATATTTGATAATCTCTCTTTCGAATAAGTAATATTCGATAACTCCTTTCGATTAAACTATAATCGATATCCTTTCCTCTTACTCTATTCGAATAAACTATATTCGATACTCATTTAACTCTATTCGAATAACTAATATTCAACTAACTTCTTTGGATTAACTCGGTTTGATTAACTCATCTTGATTAACTTAACTTAATTAACTCGACTTATTTAACTCAACTTGATTAACTCCTATAGAATAACTAATATTCGGTCAACTCTAATTGAATAACTAATATTCAATTAATCCTAATTCGATTAACTATGTTCAATTAACTTTATCTGGTTAACTCTAACTGGTTAACTCTAATTGGTTAACTCTAACTCTAATCGATTAATTCTAACTCTAATCGATTAATTATAATTCGATTTACTCTATTTGATTAACTCTATTAGATTAATTCTATCCGAATAAACTATATTCGATTAACTCCTTTAACTCTATCAATCTTTATTCAATTAACTTTAATTGATAAATTCTAATTCGATCAACTCTATTTGATATCCACTTTAAACAATCTCCTCATAACTCTTTTATATCTCGTTAATTCCCTTTATACTCCTATTTATTTAACAAACAAATATTCCTTTTTATCTTACTTCATTTATTTGACAAATGAAATATTCCTTTTTATCTCTATTGTAAATGTTTTACAATATTTTCTTTCCATTTCTATTTGTGAATGTTTTACAATATTTCCTTTCAATTCTATTTGTAATTGTTATACAAATATATCCTTTCCATTTCTATTTGACAAATATTATCCCTTTTCTATTTTATCATATTTATTTCCCATAAATATTTCCTTTTCAAAACCCTTTTGATTTTATAACTATTTTCTCTTATAAAATCCTTTTTCTTTTATATATAAAATCCATTGATTTTATATAAATAATTTACTTTCAAAATACACTTTGAAAATCCCCTTTTCTACATCCCAGTATTTCTTACGGTATTTAAAATACCAATTCACAATGATCTATATCATTCAAACACACATAATCAACAACAAATTATATATCACGTCGTATATCACCATATATGAAAACAGTAAAATAAATGTTGAGGAATCTAGTTGGATTCCTCCAACCTGTTTCTCTGCATCACAGATGTTAAACAATATAATTAACATCGATTTCATTTCAATATGAAATATTCTGCTAAACAGAATCAATATTTGATTAACGATTTATATATATATATCGTTATCTATAATTTCAACGAATACTGTAACAACCCGTAAAATGCGAGCCAGTTTGAAAATTTTATTTTGGCAATTTTAGCGAATTTTGAATATTTAAAATAGATTATTTTAAATAATATCGACGAGAAATTTATTTTGAATATAATTCGAACGTATATATTATATACGCGTCGTCGTTAGAATATAAATAATTATATATAATTATAAAAAGGAATTGAAAATGGCGCGGTAGTTCGAAAATTCGATTTCTAATTTCAAATGAATATACAGAATTCAATATAAGTCAGAATTGAACGAAACAAGAAATATTTGAATCTGTATAACTATATCTTTGTAACGAAGTTAACAAACTGAGATTTCATCTTAGAAATGATAAGATATGTCCAGTTTAAAATTAGAAATAGTCGCTGTGGAATTTATATATATTTATATATATATAAGGCCCTTAAAAATAGCAATTTTGCAAACGACCTCGGATTTCGACGAAACCAGTTTTGTTGGATCCGCAGTGTCAAGTTATTGCTAGGTTTCAAATTTCATAATTTTTCGAATCAATATGTGAGCGTGGTAAAGGAAAACGTGTTTTGACCATTTCAGTTGATTTTAATCGACTGGAAATTGGCCATTTTTCATACGGTCTCAGAATTCGACGAAACTAGTTTTGTTAGGACCGTATCGTCAATACGAAGCTAGAAAATATTTTTCGAGAATTTTTAGAATTAGTTTGTGGCCCCGGTAAATTGAAATGTACGTTTAAAATAGAATATATAGATTTAAATTGTAATTTCAACGAAAACTGATCAAAACATTAGAATTGTCTTATGAAACATATCCCATTGTGTTCGGAATGGGGGTAATTAGCTAGGGACGATAGTCGGTGGGTTTGATTTTGAGTTCGAAATTTAAACTACCTTTTTTTGAAATAAAAAAAAATATATATAAATTAATATATTTATTATATAAAACCTTATCTCCCTCTCTCTCTTCCACTATTCTCAGTCAACGTTCGAAATAAAAAAAAAAAAAAAAGAAGCCCCGTGACCTAGAAAACCCGATGTCGCCCATCACCCTCGCGCCCTCCATCACCATCGTTCCACCGCCTCCACCTTCGTTCCTCCCTTCGCCAAATCACCCTCCACCTCGACGACGTCCCACCCTCCGCCCCTCCGTTCTTCTCTCTCTCTCCTCCTTCAAGAACAGACTGCCGCTCCAGTCGTAAAGGGAACCCCCCCGCCTCACTGAAAATTGCGCCACCGTCGGAGCTTCGAGCTCGACCTCGAGCCTAGCGCCGGAAAGCCCCAAATCGAGTCCAAGACCCAACCGACGCCCTCTTCTTCCTTTCTCCATTTCGAAACCTGCGGTGAGCAATTTTATTTTATTTTCATTTTTTTTTTCTTTCTTCGAATTTAAAAACTGTTTTTTTTTTATTTTACTTTAACTGTTTTTTTATTTTACTTGAAACCTGTTTATTTATTTATTTTGAAAACTGTTTTTTTATTTGATTTTAAAAACTGAATTTTTAATGATTTTAAAAAAAACTGATTTTTGTTAGAACTGATTTTTGTTGAAACTAAAAACTGATTTTTGTTAGAACTGATTTTTGTTGAAACTAAAAACTGATTTTTGTTAGAACTGATTTTTGTTAAAACTAAAAACAGATTTTTATAAATTTTACAGCATATAAAAAGTAGAATTTTATATATAAGTATAGCATAAAAAAATAGAATTTTTATATATTGAACTTCGATAGAAAAATAGAATTTTTATATATTGAACTTCGATATAAAAATATGATTTTTATATGTGGAACATCAAAAGTAAAAATTCGATTTTTATATATTGAATAACGAAATAAAAATTCGATTTTTATATATGTAGTGAATACGGGCAACGAAGATGACGAAGAGACGAGAACAGCGAAGACTTCTACATTAGGAGAATCGTGGAATCAGGATAGCTATCGGTGAGAATTTCTCACTCTAAATTTCTTTTCTAGTTATATATATATATATATATATATATATATATATATATATATATATATATATATATATACTAGGATGCAGACGGTGTTTAGTAGCACCCGACACAAATCGTCCACAGACCATGGACTTGTTTGTTTGACTGTTTGGTGATTGATTGCGATATTGGTTTGAATGTGGTTTGTGGTGTGAAAAATCGAATCGATAAATTGGTTAGGATTAGACGTGCGCCCTTATAAGGCGAAGGAGTAAGGCTAGGTTAGACTCTTACTCCAAATTTTGTGGTTTGCATAATGAAATTGATTTGATTGATGTGTGAATGGCGTGGGCCTTCACTAGACCGGGGATAAGGCTAGGCCTCGTCCCGTTTCTAGTATCGTGCCGTTATGCCGCCGAAATTTTCTAAAATAAGTTAGAAAAATAAAAATATCATTTTATTTAAAGAATGAATTGAATAGAAATTCATAGGTTGAAATAAAATGTTTTATCGTTAAAAATATAATTTTTAACGTGAAGTGAATAAAATAGAATATTCATTTACAAACCAGACGGTTTGTTTATGTACACCTATTTGAATGACATTGATTGGGACGATAAATTTTACACATCGCCCAACAGCACAAATAAAATATTTGTTTGATTGTTTGAAACCCCACACGGGTGTTGGGATGAAATTTGAAGTTCACTCATCCTGATTGATTAAATATGTCGATCGATTGATTGACAGGCTGTTATAAGCGTTGAATATCCCTATTTGATGCTTATACAGTGTAGTGCACTTTGGTTGATGGTTGATTATTTTCAATGCTATTATATACATGTGTTGTATGGAAATCCATATAATTAACTTTATATGGTAATTGGTTGGGCCTCATTCCAATCGTGAAAATAAAGAATATTTTGATAATAGGAAATATTTGAAATAGAATATTTGAAAATAGAAATATGTGAAGCCGTGATGATTAGATTGACGCCATTTTGACGTGAACGATATTTATATCGATTTTATTCATTTTAAGATGAATATTAAGAAGTAATTTTGAAATCGAATATTTCGAAATGAATTGAATTGAAAACGATTTCGAAATGAATTGAATTGAAAACGATTTCGAAATGAATTGAATTGAAAACGATTTCGAAATGAATTGAATTGAAAACGATTTCGAAATGAATTGAATTGAAAACGATTTCGAAATGAATTGAATTGAAAACGATTTCGAAATGAATTGAATTGAAAACGATTTCGAAATGAATTGAATTGAAAACGATTTCGAAATGAATTGAATTGAAAACGATTTCGAAATGAATTGAATTGAAAACGATTTCGAAATGAATTGAATTGAAAACGATTTCGAAATGAATTGAATTGAAAACGATTTCGAAATGAATTGAATTGAAAACGATTTCGAAATGAATTGAATTGAAAACGATTTCGAAATGAATTGAATTGAAAACGATTTCGAAATGAATTGAATTGAAAACGATTTCGAAATGAATTGAATTGAAAACGATTTCGAAATGAATTGAATTGAAAATGAATTCAAATTGAATTGAAATTTGAATTGAATAGAAAGGAATTTTAAAACGAATTTATAAAGAAGAATTCAATTTTGATTTGAATTGAAAAGGAAGTTGAAATGGCTTTTGAAACGATTTTAAAACTATTTATATAATTCGTTTTAAATAGAAATCGACGAAATATATATTATATATATTATATATAATATAATGGCCTGAATAGAACGCGCCGCGTCGCGGCAGTTCGCGAATTTCGACCATTTATTTCGAACGGACATTACGGGAGATCCGACCGTCGGATTCTCCTAAAACCGGAACCGTTGGGTTCGTATCGAAAAGAGCTTTCTAATGAATGTTAGAAATTTGAAATCTAACGGTTGGATTTGGAGATACGTCCAAATCAAATTCGAAAAAGGTCGCTGTAAGTGCAGTTCGATGGCCATTGATGGAAATCGACTGTACGGGCCTTGATAAAATTATTAAAAATAGCAATAATTTGTGTAAAATCATAAGAAATGATTTAGAAAGAATTGGGATGAAAAACTCCATATTTGAAAAGATAAAAATGGATTTTTATCGAAATGAACTAGTTTTGAACTAGAATTATAATTCTATTTATTTTTAAATAAATAAATTGAATTCGAAAAGGGTTTTAAAAATAACCAAAATTTCCAATGATTGCATTGGAGTGGATTTGAATCGAAATTGTCTTCGGAATATTTCGATGTTGGAATTCGTGATTATACAGGTGTTGTTATGGAAATTTGAAAGATATATATTGATATCGTTATTTCCAATACGACATTTGTTAGTCGTAGAATTCGATATTGAATATAAGCTGATATATTTTCTATTCAGAGCCTTGTATTGAATATCGAATGTGATTTGGGTTTGTCGTGAATGGTGTCTTCACTAACACTGTTCTTGAACCCAGTTGAGAAAAGATTAAATCTTTTTATTTAGATTTAATGAAGTGTACCAATTAAATAATATTTAATTGGAATTGAATATCGAATGTGATTTGGGTTTGTCGTGAATGGTGTCTTCACTAACACTGTTCTTGAACCCAGTTGAGAAAAGATTAAATCTTTTTATTTAGATTTAATGAAGTGTACCAATTAAATGATATTTAATTGGAATTGAATTGGTATTGATTTTTGGGTTTATCGTGAACAGTGTTTTAAATAACACTTGTTCTTTAACCCGATAATTAATGGAATGTGATTTTGGGTTTATCGTGAATCGTGTTTTAAATGACACTGATTCTTTAACCCAGATAAGGATTAAAACTAAGTGGAGTTTTAATGAATCTTTAATTAGATTGAAAAGATCGAGAATGGAGTATCACCAGTTTTGCTCCAGGCGATAGTTAAATCTTTAATTAGATTTGAACGTGAAATTTAGAAACTAACTGTCGGTTAGCCAAGCAGAATGGTTTTCTGGATATTGATCTGATGTTGGTTCCGGCCTTCGGGGTTAATATTTGGGGAATTATTCTCTTGATTAATTTACGGTTAGTGACTAATGAATTGGAATGAGGCGTATGTTGTGTTTGTGTAACACTTATTTAAAATATACGCGAGTTATTCGGAAAGGCCGGGTTTATCCCATTCTGAATAACTGATACGACGATAAGTCGAAGATGAAGACGATGGTCGAAGACCGGAGGTCTTCACGTCGTTTGGGTGGTAACTGATGATCTTGATTGGGCTGTACACCCAAGAAGATGGAAACAGTTGGTGATCGTCCAGACGTACTTGGAGATCGATGGATATGCGGGGTACTAGGTGCCTCCGGTTTCGTTCAGACCCAGAACGGACTTGTAAATGGACTGTGTGTCTGACATCGGATTTCATTCTGTGTGACTGATATCGGTTGCATAGGATGGTTTGCCTGTGTGGCATGCTAAGATGCAAATGATCAAGGCTTCTGTTGAAAAGCAAAGTCTTGTGGTGATGATCAAAGCACGGCCTTTGTGGCGTAGCTTTGTGTAACGTCTGCTTCGCGTGTTTCACACCCGGTATGAACCAAAAACGGGAGAGGACCTCAGGGAGGGCATGCGTTTCTTTCTAGCTAGAAGTGGCGTCAGTGGTTTTACACGCCCTGACGAGTTTGACTTATGTGGTTGTTGCTGTTGCGAGGCGCCTCGGATTGATCGGTCGTTCTCGAACCGATGGAGTCATTTAGTTGGCTCGTTTACGCCCCATAGGGCGGGGAAATGCATGTTCAGGGTTTAAGTTTAATCCACATCGGTGGACTGGCCCTGACGATCCAAGGATCACTCGAGCTCTGATCCTGAGACATGGGCTAGATTGTCTCGAATCGGTTGAGGACTATCTTTTGCCTCGGTTCATAGACGGAAATCCAATTTCCAAATACGTGACATTTGCGGTTTTATTTGTAAACCTATATATGGCGACATGATATATGGTACCCATGCCGCCTATGATTGATACTTATGATTTGAAGTTGTTTTATACACTATGCACTTATAGTAGTATCAAATGATTTGTTTTAAACGTATCAAGCATTCTTTGGCTGTTATAAGGGAAAACCCTATCCCCCGGCTTGCGTTGCATTGTGTGATAGGACCTGGGTCTTATAACAGCTTCATTTTTCTTTATTTAGCATTGCGCTGTTTGTTTTATGCACTGGTATTCTTGGGAGGAAACCCGTTCCGTGTTATACGGCGTGGTCCCTTGATTTACCTAATGATTTAAAATAAAGATTAATAACTGTTTTAATTCTCACACCAGTCCCATGACTGACCTGGAGTTTATTGTTTTAACCTAAACTCTGGGTGCCCTTATTTTGACACGGGCAGCTAGTAGTTTTGGTTTTGCAGATTTATATTCACAGGATCCTGGTTTACAGCTGGAACGATATCCGGAAAGCTTTGTATCCGTATATCTCTTCTAGTTGTGTATTGTATTATTTTCCGCTGCTATGTATTCAAATGTAATTTGAGTCTCTGATATTTCTGTGTAATATTCATTTATACTCTGTATATTCTTGTAATCTGATGCATTGCTGTAATATACAATGAATGAATCTTTAATTAGATTGAAAAGATCGAGAATGGAGTATCACCAGTTCTTGTTGCTGGCCCTGAGTAGGCCGGGTACACATGATAGGGGGTTCTCGCTTCGCGGTTTGGTGGCGAACGGGAGACTCTTACCCCTACATGGCGCCGGGGAGGGCGTTGGTTCGCCAATAGGCGCGAGACTCGAGAGGGTCGCCGTAAAACAAGGGACTGGGGGACCATGTGTGAGCCGCGGTGGGTTTTACCTGCTGGAATGGAGGATGAAGGGATGGTTGCAAAGCCTACCGGATTTCGCGTTGCCGTCACAGTTGGTATCAGAGCTTTGGTTTACAAAGCTCAGAGAACAAGACACATTAGAAACGTACGAAAGAATTCATCAGATATTGGATTAGAAATATCCAATGGGAATGACTCGTTAGAGATGGGATCAGTAGTATCCTAGAACGAGTGTGAAGAGTATATTTTTAAAGTGAAAACAAATTTTGTTTTGAAAATTTAAATCAATTATTCGTATTTGATTATCTCTCTATATTGAGTTGGACAGTCCAGTATATAAAGATTTTGCGTATACGTCTGATCCACGTGTATTTGAAATTTTAATATACTGGATAGATATAGAGTCACATTCTAGACACTCGGGGATAATTCTGATGATGTGGCCACATCATCAGTATTTATATTCGTGTTTCGAAGGTGTGATATCTATATATTTCCATTAGACTGGTGTGAGAACCAAATCTTATATAGCTAGAACACTTTGTTGTGAATTGGCATCAAAAACAAGATTTTCTGTATATGTATCAAAATTATGAATTTGAAACGATAAATTCACTAATTGATTGATGTTTATGTTGTTTGTTCATTTGTTTGCTAATTTTGAACCATTATGCCTAATTGAACCAAATATTGAATTATATTGAAAATTGGTTGCATTTGCTTGCATATACATATATATCATTGAACAGGTCATAGCAAGGAGGCTAGAGCCAGAGAATAAAATTTGTTTGCCCGACAAATAGGTACATGTTTACTACATAATTTCCTGTTTTGTTTGGGTGATGATGATTTTGTGAGCCTATTGGCTAGACGCTTGGCTTTTTCTTTTTCTTTTTGAGATCTGAAGGACCGGGGAAGCTATTTGAAATTCCCCGATGCTCCCATTGCAGGGGAGGTTATGGCGAAATTTTTCGAAAATTTAGGGTGTTAGCCAAATTTTTGAAATTTTGAAAATTCTCAGAAACTAAAGAGTTGGAGAATGGAAGCCCGATCGATCGTAGAGTTGATTAATCAAACCACTTTCGACTTTGTTCCTTTTCGGGGACGAAAAGTTTTAAGTGGGGGAGATTGTAACAACCCGTAAAATGCGAGCCAGTTTGAAAATTTTATTTTGGCAATTTTAGCGAATTTTGAATATTTAAAATAGATTATTTTAAATAATATCGACGAGAAATTTATTTTGAATATAATTCGAACGTATATATTATATACGCGTCGTCGTTAGAATATAAATAATTATATATAATTATAAAAAGGAATTGAAAATGGCGCGGTAGTTCGAAAATTCGATTTCTAATTTCAAATGAATATACAGAATTCAATATAAGTCAGAATTGAACGAAACAAGAAATATTTGAATCTGTATAACTATATCTTTGTAACGAAGTTAACAAACTGAGATTTCATCTTAGAAATGATAAGATATGTCCAGTTTAAAATTAGAAATAGTCGCTGTGGAATTTATATATATTTATATATATATATAAGGCCCTTAAAAATAGCAATTTTGCAAACGACCTCGGATTTCGACGAAACCAGTTTTGTTGGATCCGCAGTGTCAAGTTATTGCTAGGTTTCAAATTTCATAATTTTTCGAATCAATATGTGAGCGTGGTAAAGGAAAACGTGTTTTGACCATTTCAGTTGATTTTAATCGACTGGAAATTGGCCATTTTTCATACGGTCTCAGAATTCGACGAAACTAGTTTTGTTAGGACCGTATCGTCAATACGAAGCTAGAAAATATTTTTCGAGAATTTTTAGAATTAGTTTGTGGCCCCGGTAAATTGAAATGTACGTTTAAAATAGAATATATAGATTTAAATTGTAATTTCAACGAAAACTGATCAAAACATTAGAATTGTCTTATGAAACATATCCCATTGTGTTCGGAATGGGGGTAATTAGCTAGGGACGATAGTCGGTGGGTTTGATTTTGAGTTCGAAATTTAAACTAACTTTTTTTGAAATAAAAAAAAAATATAAATTAATATATTTATTATATAAAACCTTATCTCCCTCTCTCTCTTCCACTATTCTCAGTCAACGTTCGAAATAAAAAAAAAAAAAAAGAAGCCCCGTGACCTAGAAAACCCGATGTCGCCCATCACCCTCGCGCCCTCCATCACCATCGTTCCACCGCCTCCACCTTCGTTCCTCCCTTCGCCAAATCACCCTCCACCTCGACGACGTCCCACCCTCCGCCCCTCCGTTCTTCTCTCTCTCTCCTCCTTCAAGAACAGACTGCCGCTCCAGTCGTAAAGGGAACCCCCCCCCCCGCCTCACTGAAAATTGCGCCACCGTCGGAGCTTCGAGCTCGACCTCGAGCCTAGCGCCGGAAAGCCCCAAATCGAGTCCAAGACCCAACCGACGCCCTCTTCTTCCTTTCTCCATTTCGAAACCTGCGGTGAGCAATTTTATTTTATTTTCATTTTTTTTTTCTTTCTTCGAATTTAAAAACTGTTTTTATTTTTATTTTACTTTAACTGTTTTTTTATTTTACTTGAAACCTGTTTTTTTATTTATTTTGAAAACTGTTTTTTTATTTGATTTTTAAAAACTGAATTTTTAATGATTTTAAAAAAAACTGATTTTTGTTAGAACTGATTTTTGTTGAAACTAAAAACTGATTTTTGTTAGAACTGATTTTTGTTGAAACTAAAAACTGATTTTTGTTAGAACTGATTTTTTTTAAAACTAAAAACAGATTTTTATAAATTTTACAGCATATAAAAAGTAGAATTTTATATATAAGTATAGCATAAAAAAATAGAATTTTTATATATTGAACTTCGATAGAAAAATAGAATTTTTATATATTGAACTTCGATATAAAAATATGATTTTTATATGTGGAACATCAAAAGTAAAAATTCGATTTTTATATATTGAATAACGAAATAAAAATTCGATTTTTATATATGTAGTGAATACGGGCAACGAAGATGACGAAGAGACGAGAACAGCGAAGACTTCTACATTAGGAGAATCGTGGAATCAGGATAGCTATCGGTGAGAATTTCTCACTCTAAATTTCTTTTCTAGTTATATATATATATACTAGGATGCAGACGGTGTTTAGTAGCACCCGACACAAATCGTCCACAGACCATGGACTTGTTTGTTTGACTGTTTGGTGATTGATTGCGATATTGGTTTGAATGTGGTTTGTGGTGTGAAAAATCGAATCGATAAATTGGTTAGGATTAGACGTGCGCCGTTATAAGGCGAAGGAGTAAGGCTAGGTTAGACTCTTACTCCAAATTTTGTGGTTTGCATAATGAAATTGATTTGATTGATGTGTGAATGGCGTGGGCCTTCACTAGACCGGGGATAAGGCTAGGCCTCGTCCCGTTTCTAGTATCGTGCCGTTATGCCGCCGAAATTTTCTAAAATAAGTTAGAAAAATAAAAATATCATTTTATTTAAAGAATGAATTGAATAGAAATTCATAGGTTGAAATAAAATGTTTTATCGTTAAAAATATAATTTTTAACGTGAAGTGAATAAAATAGAATATTCATTTACAAACCAGACGGTTTGTTTATGTACACCTATTTGAATGACATTGATTGGGACGATAAATTTTACACATCGCCCAACAGCACAAATAAAATATTTGTTTGATTGTTTGAAACCCCACACGGGTGTTGGGATGAAATTTGAAGTTCACTCATCCTGATTGATTAAATATGTCGATCGATTGATTGACAGGCTGTTATAAGCGTTGAATATCCCTATTTGATGCTTATACAGTGTAGTGCACTTTGGTTGATGGTTGATTATTTTCAATGCTATTATATACATGTGTTGTATGGAAATCCATATAATTAACTTTATATGGTAATTGGTTGGGCCTCATTCCAATCGTGAAAATAAAGAATATTTTGATAATAGGAAATATTTGAAATAGAATATTTGAAAATAGAAATATGTGAAGCCGTGATGATTAGATTGACGCCATTTTGACGTGAACGATATTTATATCGATTTTATTCATTTTAAGATGAATATTAAGAAGTAATTTTGAAATCGAATATTTCGAAATGAATTGAATTGAAAACGATTTCGAAATGAATTGAATTGAAAACGATTTCGAAATGAATTGAATTGAAAACGATTTCGAAATGAATTGAATTGAAAACGATTTCGAAATGAATTGAATTGAAAACGATTTCGAAATGAATTGAATTGAAAACGATTTCGAAATGAATTGAATTGAAAACGATTTCGAAATGAATTGAATTGAAAACGATTTCGAAATGAATTGAATTGAAAACGATTTCGAAATGAATTGAATTGAAAACGATTTCGAAATGAATTGAATTGAAAACGATTTCGAAATGAATTGAATTGAAAACGATTTCGAAATGAATTGAATTGAAAACGATTTCGAAATGAATTGAATTGAAAACGATTTCGAAATGAATTGAATTGAAAACGATTTCGAAATGAATTGAATTGAAAACGATTTCGAAATGAATTGAATTGAAAACGATTTCGAAATGAATTGAATTGAAAATGAATTCAAATTGAATTGAAATTTGAATTGAATAGAAAGGAATTTTAAAACGAATTTATAAAGAAGAATTCAATTTTGATTTGAATTGAAAAGGAAGTTGAAATGGCTTTTGAAACGATTTTAAAACTATTTATATAATTCGTTTTAAATAGAAATCGACGAAATATATATTATATATAATATAATGGCCTGAATAGAACGCGCCGCGTCGCGGTAGTTCGCGAATTTCGACCATTTATTTCGAACGGACATTACGGGAGATCCGACCGTCGGATTCTCCTAAAACCGGAACCGTTGGGTTCGTATCGAAAAGAGCTTTCTAATGAATGTTAGAAATTTGAAATCTAACGGTTGGATTTGGAGATACGTCCAAATCAAATTCGAAAAAGGTCGCTGTAAGTGCAGTTCGATGGCCATTGATGGAAATCGACTGTACGGGCCTTGATAAAATTATTAAAAATAGCAATAATTTGTGTAAAATCATAAGAAATGATTTAGAAAGAATTGGGATGAAAAACTCCATATTTGAAAAGATAAAAATGGATTTTTATCGAAATGAACTAGTTTTGAACTAGAATTATAATTCTATTTATTTTTAAATAAATAAATTGAATTCGAAAAGGGTTTTAAAAATAACCAAAATTTCCAATGATTGCATTGGAGTGGATTTGAATCGAAATTGTCTTCGGAATATTTCGATGTTGGAATTCGTGATTATACAGGTGTTGTTATGGAAATTTGAAAGATATATATTGATATCGTTATTTCCAATACGACATTTGTTAGTCGTAGAATTCGATATTGAATATAAGCTGATATATTTTCTATTCAGAGCCTTGTATTGAATATCGAATGTGATTTGGGTTTGTCGTGAATGGTGTCTTCACTAACACTGTTCTTGAACCCAGTTGAGAAAAGATTAAATCTTTTTATTTAGATTTAATGAAGTGTACCAATTAAATAATATTTAATTGGAATTGAATATCGAATGTGATTTGGGTTTGTCGTGAATGGTGTCTTCACTAACACTGTTCTTGAACCCAGTTGAGAAAAGATTAAATCTTTTTATTTAGATTTAATGAAGTGTACCAATTAAATGATATTTAATTGGAATTGAATTGGTATTGATTTTTGGGTTTATCGTGAACAGTGTTTTAAATAACACTTGTTCTTTAACCCGATAATTAATGGAATGTGATTTTGGGTTTATCGTGAATCGTGTTTTAAATGACACTGATTCTTTAACCCAGATAAGGATTAAAACTAAGTGGAGTTTTAATGAATCTTTAATTAGATTGAAAAGATCGAGAATGGAGTATCACCAGTTTTGCTCCAGGCGATAGTTAAATCTTTAATTAGATTTGAACGTGAAATTTAGAAACTAACTGTCGGTTAGCCAAGCAGAATGGTTTTCTGGATATTGATCTGATGTTGGTTCCGGCCTTCGGGGTTAATATTTGGGGAATTATTCTCTTGATTAATTTACGGTTAGTGACTAATGAATTGGAATGAGGCGTATGTTGTGTTTGTGTAACACTTATTTAAAATATACGCGAGTTATTCGGAAAGGCCGGGTTTATCCCATTCTGAATAACTGATACGACGATAAGTCGAAGATGAAGACGATGGTCGAAGACCGGAGGTCTTCACGTCGTTTGGGTGGTAACTGATGATCTTGATTGGGCTGTACACCCAAGAAGATGGAAACAGTTGGTGATCGTCCAGACGTACTTGGAGATCGATGGATATGCGGGGTACTAGGTGCCTCCGGTTTCGTTCAGACCCAGAACGGACTTGTAAATGGACTGTGTGTCTGACATCGGATTTCATTCTGTGTGACTGATATCGGTTGCATAGGATGGTTTGCCTGTGTGGCATGCTAAGATGCAAATGATCAAGGCTTCTGTTGAAAAGCAAAGTCTTGTGGTGATGATCAAAGCACGGCCTTTGTGGCGTAGCTTTGTGTAACGTTTGCTTCGCGTGTTTCACACCCGGTATGAACCAAAAACGGGAGAGGACCTCAGGGAGGGCATGCGTTTCTTTCTAGCTAGAAGTGGCGTCAGTGGTTTTACACGCCCTGACGAGTTTGACTTATGTGGTTGTTGCTGTTGCGAGGCGCCTCGGATTGATCGGTCGTTCTCGAACCGATGGAGTCATTTAGTTGGCTCGTTTACGCCCCATAGGGCGGGGAAATGCATGTTCAGGGTTTAAGTTTAATCCACATCGGTGGACTGGCCCTGACGATCCAAGGATCACTCGAGCTCTGATCCTGAGACATGGGCTAGATTGTCTCGAATCGGTTGAGGACTATCTTTTGCCTCGGTTCATAGACGGAAATCCAATTTCCAAATACGTGACATTTGCGGTTTTATTTGTAAACCTATATATGGCGACATGATATATGGTACCCATGCCGCCTATGATTGATACTTATGATTTGAAGTTGTTTTATACACTATGCACTTATAGTAGTATCAAATGATTTGTTTTAAACGTATCAAGCATTCTTTGGCTGTTATAAGGGAAAACCCTATCCCCCGGCTTGCGTTGCATTGTGTGATAGGACCTGGGTCTTATAACAGCTTCATTTTTCTTTATTTAGCATTGCGCTATTTGTTTTATGCACTGGTATTCTTGGGAGGAAACCCGTTCCGTGTTATACGGCGTGGTCCCTTGATTTACCTAATGATTTAAAATAAAGATTAATAACTGTTTTAATTCTCACACCAGTCCCATGACTGACCTGGAGTTTATTGTTTTAACCTAAACTCTGGGTGCCCTTATTTTGACACGGGCAGCTAGTAGTTTTGGTTTTGCAGATTTATATTCACAGGATCCTGGTTTACAGCTGGAACGATATCCGGAAAGCTTTGTATCCGTATATCTCTTCTAGTTGTGTATTGTATTATTTTCCGCTGCTATGTATTCAAATGTAATTTGAGTCTCTGATATTTCTGTGTAATATTCATTTATACTCTGTATATTCTTGTAATCTGATGCATTGTTGTTATATACAATGAAATGTTCTTTTATATGCGTTCTGTTGTGGTTTGTTCTCGAACTATCCGACGCTTTCCTTTACGGGGAAGTTGCGGGTCTTTACAAATACATCAGCAATTCAACCAAACAGTTAACACACAACAATCAACATATAATTATCAGTTCTAAAAATATGTTATAAAAATATAACTGTTCAAAGTTGGTGAGTTTTACTCACATCGGACGATCATCGTTAATAACGATAACCATCGCTTGATTCAGACAGACAATTTATTTTGCTATAAATTGTAATGAGCTTCGATTTGCTCGCAGTCAGTTCCATTGTGGAGCCACAGTCCATACGATCCCAACGGATCTTGTTTCGCTGAATTTCTTTCACGTATGAATTTGTTATGCTTTATACAAATAAATACACTATTTAATAAAAATAAACTTTAACCATTTCTATTATTATTGGGCCTCACCTTGATTTCTCAGCCGGCACCCTTGGCCCACGTTTTAAACTAATTTAAACGCTCTCCTTAATCCACGTTTACACCAAATAACCCGCTCATCCCTTTTCTTCCACAAACTCCAGTACACATCCCAACGCAAACATGGCCGTGTCTTCTCTTTCAACTGCTCCTAAACCCTTCAGCGAGCATCCAAACTAACTCCACCACTACACTCCTCTTCACAAATGTAACAACTCCATCCTCACCGATTTGAACTCGCACGCACTACCCTGTTCCGACTCGCAGGCCAACAGGCGCTGCTCCGTGAAGTTTATGACACTTTTTGGTGTCGATCCCACTAAAAAAAAATCGTAGAAACTCCAAATCTTACACCAAGTCCAACTAAAATTCTCAAATCGAATATCAAAGCACCAAAATCTCCTTATCACAAACCCTAGCGCTGCTGTTCATAAACCAGCGTCGACAGAAAATGGATCGCACGCTGAAAAACGGAGATGAAATCGAAGAGAATCTTGCTGGCATTTCAAAAACACTACTCTCATGAATTATTGATTTTAGTTTGGATTGTTTTGATTTTTCAAAACCTCTTTTTTTTGTTTCTGTGAAATGAACGACGGCAGTATTTTAACCAAGGGGATGAGAATGAATTAGGTTTAGGAAGGTAGAAGGGTATTTATAGGAATAAAATATTATTTTTATATTCGAATTTTATATTAAATTATATCGCTACGCTATTTGTATTTGTCCTTTAAAATTCCTATGATCACACACAATACCCAAAAATCACGAAAATGGGCATGTAGCTATAGTTCGACATCACGGACCCAACGAAACGTGTTTCGTCGAATTCCGACCCCGTTTGCTCACACAGCGTATTTTTAACCGTCAGAATACTATGTGTTTTTCGCATTAAAATCCCGTACGACCACATACTGACTTCAAAAATCACGGAAATTGAAATCTAACAATAATTTGACATTACAAATCCAACAAAACTAGTTTTGTCGAAAATGAAGGTCGTTTGCAAAACTGGCTATTTTTAAAGCTCTAAATAACCCATTTAAATATATAAATAAATTTAAAAACATTTAAATTTAATATTAATAAATTAATATTATCACATATAATATCCTTCAGCTCTGAAATAATCATATCGCGATTTATAACTCGATAGTTAAAAATCCAAGTTAAATCGATATTAAATTTATATTAAAAATCCTTTTATAATATAAATAAATCGTTATAAATTATAAAGGAATTCCATAGCGACTTTTCTAAAATTTAATTTGGACATAAATCAAAATCTACATGACGAAATCTCGATTTTTCTCTTCCATTAGAAAAATATACTTCACCGGCTCTGAACGTTTCTTGTTTCACAGAAATCCGATTTAAAACGGCTTTTGTATATTCGTTTAAAGTTCGAATCGCCAATTTACGAACTAGCACGCCATTTCGAGCTCGATTATATTTATAATATAATTATACGTTCAAACTTCGTTTATATAATATATTCATTAATATAATTCAACTCTAAACTGAATTATATATTATAAACTGTCCAGTTCACATTATATTGTGAATTCCACAAATTTTGATTATTTCAGAATTAAATATATTATTTAATTATTATTTTAATTAAATATTCAAAGTTATTTAATTTAAACCATTTTAAATTACCAAACCATATTTTAAATAATTAAATAAATAAATTATTCGACCGTAAAAATACGGGATATTACACCTAACCTCGTATCTTAGCCCAATTCGTGTTTGCGCACTTAGACCTCTCACATTAGGTTCAACATTAGTGGCTGCTGGATATGCCGGTCGAGTCAGGGCTGACTTCCACCACTAAGGCAACCTAACCTCGTGTCATAAGTGCAATTATAATTAATTGTAATTACTAGACATTCCATTCTTATCCAATTCTTACCTATGTCTTTATAGGTGGTTATGTCTCCACTTCCCCAATTTGAATTATATGTCCAATTCATATAAACATTATTTAAATTATGCCAATTCTAACCCTTTTTCCCCCGTTCCCTAACCAACGCATTCACATATATTTGGCGGCATCTGGGCTAGAAAGTAGCTTAGTCATACACAATAAAAAGGGAAAAGTGATGGGAATATGGCAAAGGTGATTGTTTTGGCATAAACATAAACTAGAATGGTGATAAGGTGGACATATGAGCATAAATCTGATGAACTTGTACTAATTATTAGTTCTAACATAACTATGATGTCATAGTGAGCATAATAAGATCTAAATTAACCATTTAGATGTCCAACTATTCAGATCTATCATAATAGGCACAAGATGATAAACTAGATCTGATTAACTATTTAAATGTCCACATAATTCAGATCCAATAGTTAAAAGCAGATCTAACACAAATGAGATTAGGTTCACATCATAGCATGTCATAGAATATACAATAGATCCGATTAGATAGAGGTTTAGATCCAAATCCTAACCAATTTAGAATGTCATATAATCAGAATTTACAATAGATCTGATATAATCTAGGCATATGAACAAATCCAAGTCATAGTCGTGTCATATTTACTTTTTAATATTCAAATCTAAAAGAAACTAGAGACTCATAGAGTTTGGATAAGAAGATAGAACTAGAAAAGATTGGATCTTGAATCTCCAATTGATTTGCTTTAGTTGAAGAAGACAACGTATCCAGATCAGTTTAGATACCGGTAGAGTTTGGCCACCATGAATTCTCAATGAAGAAAACAAGGGAAATAAACATGTCTATATAGCTGCCAGACCCTCTGAAATCGACTGCCACGTCATCCCTAGGGGTATCGACACCCCTGTAGGTCGGTCGTCCCTGGTGTCGACACCCCTTAAGGGGAGTCGACCCCGGTGTCGACACCCCTCTAGGGGGGTCAACCCCCTAGAGCGGGAATTTTGCCGCCATATGAAATTTTGAGTTTTGAACGTTTTCTGGATAGGTGTTGACTCATATCTAATTCATATGTGCACCATGTGTATACACATGTTTCTTCTGCATGTACACAAACTAAAAACCCTCATAACTTCTTCATACGGTGTCCGTTTTACGCAAACCAAATGTTTATCTTGACTAGAATTTTGAGACGAATGCAATGGCGCAGTCCGTTTTCCTTAATTCTGAATATTAAATTAATTATTATTTAATTTATCATCTTTTAGTGTCGTTAGAAATACAGGGTGTCACATGTAGCTTATTGGTTTGTTACACTCATTAATGTAAGTTAATTACTTCTAAGCTAAACTATTACTGTGGAAGTTTCCGAGTCATTTTCAGTTCAGAGCATAATACTGCAAATAAATTAAAAAGAGCTTGTGTCCATTAGAATGTGGAAGTCAAAACAATTGAACCTATACTAGAAACAATGAAATGGAAATTAACAATGAGTGGGGAAAGTTCATCACCACCGAGGGTTTCTAGTCCTGGAGCTGAAGATCAGCGTTTGATTCTCTGAAGGCAAGTTTGTCTTTCTCTGTTTTACTTCGTAAGTAAAACATATATATTAGATTCACAAATCCTTTGGTGCTAGGACATCGGGTGTGTGTGTATGTGTGTATATATATATATTTAAGTATTTCTAAAAAGTGAGCACTGGTTCTTATTTACTGTTGACATTTGACAGCAGTAGTTCATCAATGTTGCATGATATTATTGGGGAAAAGTTTCCCAAAAATGTCTGGGGAATAAAACCCAGCCTTATGGAAAAACAAATAGGAATGGATTGATAGCGAGGCAAAACAAACAACAGGTAGTCACCAACAAAACAATCATGGGTTAAGCAATAAAAGAAAGAACACAACAGATTTATAGTGGTTCCACTAACGTCTTGTTAGCGTACATCCAATTGGGAGAGGATATTTTATTACTTTTCTAAATAAGAAAATATTACAAGACTGATAATAGAGAGGAAGAAGAAGAAATACAACTTTTTAGAGATGATCCATACATTTAGCTGATCCCTATCCTTATATAAGGATTAATACTTAGGGTTGAAGTAATTGATTTATGGTTACAAATCAATGCCTAATTAATTCTCCAATTTATTTGCTCCTGATAAGATTCCTTGTTTAATAAACCAATCAAAGAGTTAATTCCTTATTTAAATATCCCCAAAAAAACTTCTTCATATTATTCAACTTATGTAGGTAATTTATTGCCCTATCTAATTTTGCCAAAGAGGCAATAATTTTTCTCATATCTTCCAAATCTTCTGCAGTTAGAAATATTATATTACTCAAATTAACAATATTTCTCAAATCTACTCTAAATGGAAATATTGTATCACCATAATCAATAATATCTTCCTAATCTTTTGCAAATGGAAATATTGTATCACGAAATCTAACAATCTCCACCTTGATACTATATTTTATTGAAAGCATACCAACTTCACCAACATCCTCTTACACTAAGCATCTTCTCAAACAAGACACCATGGTTACTTCCCCCAATGAGCTTCGGCATGGCCATCGCCCATTGCAGTTTGTTAACAAACTCTGACAACGCCACTGCCTGCCAACAAAGTGTTCAAAGTACCCCCTTTATGTAAGACCTATCAATCTTCACCATGAAAAAAAAGTCTCCATGAACCATCTCAACTCTCTCCCCACGCCATTCCACCGCGTAGCATCTAGCATTTCGATAAGCGATTCCAGCTCAAGCAACGCCCGAACTTAGCAGTCTACAAAGACTTATGCATATCCACTGCTTTCTCCTTTGATCTCTGATCAACTTCAGACGATCCCTTCTTCCACTTATCAAGCACATCATTTTGGAAAAATCTCACCTTGTTGAAGCTTTCCCCTTTGATCACATTCTACTTATGCAGAAACTCAAAGTCCCTTCTTGTATGCCTAGCTTTAACATCTTTTCCACGAGAACTGTAGACTCCAACCCTTGACTTTCCAAGTACAGTGCTTCCCCTCAGGAGATACAAATTATGAAACATATCTCCCTTCATTACTACAAATGCACCCTTAGAAACCATTATACTATCCTTATTAATAGCCACCTTGCATCCTTTGGATGCCAACTTCCCAAGAGATAACATTGACTTCCGAAGACCTGGAACATAACGGACACCTGTCAAGGTGCGTTTACCACGTCATACATGCAAATCTACACAGTACCTTCACTCATGACTCCACAACTAGCATCATTTCCCATAAGAATCAATTTCCCTCTTTCTCTTTTAAAAAAACTGAAATAATTCTTATCAGGTGTCATATGAAAAGATGCCCCGTATCTAGCACCCAATGGTCTGATACTACCGCTGTCAACAAGTCATCAAATAAAAATTCCTCCACCGCAATCGATGAATTTCCAGCTTCAATTTTTTTCTTTAAGTCCGGGCAATCTCTCTTTCAATGGCCTGGTTTCTTGCAAATGTAGTAGCACTTCCCATCTCTTAACTTTATTTTCTTCTTCTTCTCCCCTTTCTCCATACCAGCTAATAAGGCTTCTGTACTACTTCCTTCTCTACCTTCACTTAACCCCTTCATCTGATCCCTCAAGTCCTCAGATAAAAGACCTGCCTTCACATCATCTATTGTCAGTGTATCTCTAGCATATATAATACTGTTAGCGAAACCTATGTATCGCTCCGGAAGAGAACACAAAAGAATCATTGCTATTTGCTCCTCATCCATTTTCAAGTCAACAGTCTTTATATTCATCACGAGATCATCGAAGAAGCTTAGATGTGCCTTCACTGAAGTACCCTCTTTCATCCGCATGGTGAAAAGCGTCTTCAACAAAATCAGACGGTTGGTTAGTGACTTCTTTAAATAGAGTTTTTCATCTTGGTCCAACTGTGCTTAGCAGTGGTCTCACCGCTAATCTCTGAAATGACATTTTTTTCCCATTGCTAATTGTAAAGTAGTAAATTCCCATCGTTCCATCTCCTTCCTTTCCACAGGTGAAATATCATTCGTCAACTCCTTAGGAGTAAATACCACCGAATGAACATTGTTCCTCATCAGAACAACTTTCATCCTCCATTGCCACTTCTTGAAGTTTTTATCCCCATTCCATCTTTCTATTGCTAACTAAGATCCTGCTGCCATATATGCCCCTTTGACATATGGTCTTGATACAATTATTGAATTCTCCTCGTCTCCTACCATAATGCCTAACACCCTTTCTCAATCAACCTCGTAGCTCTGATACCAATTGTTGGGGAAAAGTTTCCCAAAAACGCCTTGGGAATAAAACCAAACCTTATGGAAAAACAAATAGGAACGGATTAATGGCGAGTTAAAACGAACAACAGATAGTCACCAGAAAAACAATCACAGATCAAGCAATAAAAGAAAGAACATAAGAAATTTATAGCGGTTCCACTAATGTCTTGTTTGTGTACGTCCACTTGGGGAGAAGAGATTTTATTATTTTTCTAAATAAGAAAATACTACAAGACTAGTAGTAGAGAGGAAGAAGAAGAAATTCAACTTTTTAGAGATGATCAATACATTTACCTAATCCCTATCCTTATATTAGGATTAATACTTCGGGTTGAAGTAATTGATTTATGGTTATAAATCAATGCCTAATTAATTCTCCAATTTATTTGCTCTTGATAAGATTTCTTATTTAGTAAACCAATCAAAGAATTAATTCCTTACTTCAATATCCAAAAAAAAAACTTCTTCATATTCTTCCACTTATGTAAGTAATTTATTGCCCTATCTAATTTTGCAAAAGAGGCAATAATTTTTCTGGTATCTTCCAAATCTTCTACAATTGGAAATATTATATTACTCAAATTAACATATTTCTCATAATGTTCTCAAAATGGAAATATTGTATCAACATAATCAATAATATCTTCCAAATCTTCTGCAAATGGAAATATTGTATCACGAAATCTAACAGATATTCTCCTAAAAAGACATACCCACTTTATCATATAATAAAATTGCATAATCTTTTCCCCTCATATTTCCAACATATGCAAATCATCTTGTAGCTTGGGAATTCTCATGCTTTACCATATCATCATCTTCGAGCGTAGAACCCAAATACTCAATAGTGACTTTTATGACATCCTTCCTAATCCCGACATCAGTAATGAACTTACCAGCACAATACATGCTAGCGCCAACTACTCCCATGCCAATAGACCGGTGGCCAGGATCTTCAAAGAACAAGACATCATGGCAGCCAGAGATAGGCACATGACCGAGGAGGCCTGCCGGTTCTTCTTATCCCTTTCTCATCCTTGCACATAGTCCGATCTTACAATATATGGCAAAATCCTCGCAGTTGTTCTCGAAGAGATTGTACCGTCCGAACCCGTTTCGGAGGAGGTACTGTTGAGAATTAATCTCAAGCATTTTAGCCAAGTTTTTAGGAATAGAAAGAGTCAAATCTCTATTATAGCGTGATTAGTAATAATTCAAATTTATGAACCTATTTTTATTGAGAGAGCTTTTAAAGTTGCTATTATTTAGGAAAAGTTATTTTTCTACAAATATTTAGGTATTTCCTAGAATATTGCAAATCTAGAATGGTCTATTGTATACTATAAATAGAAGAGCTCTCTCCTCATTTGTATTAAGAAAAAGAAAAAGGAAATGAAAGAAAAAGTAATAAAAAAAACTAAGTTTGTTTTCCTCCTGTGTTATTGTGAAACTTCTGCTTGTTCAAATAAATTAACAAATTGGTATCAGAGCTAATGGCAAGTTCCTCTGAGGCACATCGTTGGGGCATATGCCGCTGCCTCGGCTTACAAAGACAAACCATGACAACTGGAGTATACAAATGCAAGCATTGCTCAGTGCACAGGATGCATGAGAGGTAGTAGAGAATGGCTACACGGAATCAGAGAATACCACTAACTACACGGCAACCCAGTTAACCGCATTGAAAGAGTCACGTATGAAAGACAAAACGGTTCTTTATATCATGTATCAAGTAGTGGATGAGTCGGGTTTTGAAAAAATTGCCGATGCAAAAACGTCAAAGGAAGCATGGGAGACTTTGCAAAAGGCCTACAAGGGTGCCGATCATGTTAAACAAATTAGACTTCAAAATCTACGGGGAGAATTGGAAACCATGAAGATGAAGGAGTCTGAAGCAGTATCTGATTACATCACCCGAGTTCAAATGGTGGTGAATCAACTCAAACGTAATGGAGAGACTATAACCGATGCTCGAGTTGTGGAAAAGATCTTACGGTCATTAACCGAGAATTTTGAGAATGTCGTCTGTGCTATTGAGGAGTCGAAAAATTTAGGAGAGTTAACCATCGATGAACTCGCGGGTTCTCTCGAGGAACATGAGCAACGTAAAAAGAAGAGACACAAGTCACTTGAGGAAGCTTTACAGGCTAATGTGAAAATCAAAGATGAGGAGTCGTTACTTGCACAACAGAACCAAGGAAGAGGACGCGGCCGTGGAGGATATAGTTTTGGTTGTGGGAGAGGCCGTGGCCGTGGACGTGGAGACAGCAATTCTGAGGAAAGGGGACAGCCGAGCGAACAAAGTTTGCAAAATCGAGGACGCGGACGTGGAAATGGTGGCTGGTCGGATCGATCAAATATTCAATGCTATAATTGCAGAAAGTATGGACATTATGCTAGAGAGTGTTGGTCACATAAGAAGGTTAAAGAAGATGCTAATCTAGTCAAGAAAGAGGAGACAACAGAAGATGGTGTTCTGATGATGGTTTATAGAGATACCGACCAACTCAGTGACACAGTCTGGTATCTAGACACCGGAGCGAGCAATCACATGTGTGGACACAAACATCTATTTATGGCGATGCAAGACATAGAGTGCGAAGAAGTATCGTTCGGAGATGCTTCAAAGGTCCATGTAAAGGGTCGAGGAAAAATTCGTTTTTTCCAAGAAGTCGACCGAGTAGTATTGATTGATGATGTATATTACGTTCTAGACATGAAGAATAATATTATCAGCATGGGGCAACTACTTGAAAAGGGATATCTAATTATCATGAAAGACATGTTTATGTATTTGAAGAACAAGAAAGGTCGATTGATCGCGCGTGTAGAAATGGCCAATAATCGTATGTTCAAAATCAACTTGAGAAGCATACGAGAAAAATACCTACAAGTTGACCTAGAGGACGAATCTTTGCTATGGCATTTGCGGTTTGGGCACTTACACTTTGGCGGGCTAAGAGAGTTAGTCAAGAAGAACATGGTCCATGGGCTACCCACTATGGACTATATTGGAAAATTTGGTGAAGGCTGTGTGATTGGAAAGCATGCGAGGAGTACTTTTCAAAGGAAGGCAGGATATCAAGCATGGAAACCTCTTGAGACAATACATACCGACATATGTGGTCCAATCATACCTAAGTCATTTAGCAAGAAGAGATATTTTATCACGTTCATAGGTGACTACACGAGGAAGACATGGGTTTATTTTCTGAAAGAAAAGTCTGAGGCTTTGGAGGCATTCAAGAAGTTCAAGTTGTCAGTAGAGAAGGAAACCGGCTGTTATATAAAGGCTTTACGATCAGACAGAGGAGGAGAGTACATGTCAACACTACTCATAAGGTTCTGCGAAGAGCAAGGCATAAAGTGGTTCTTGACTGCAACCTACTCACCACAACAAAATGGTGTGGCCGAGAGGAAGAATCGGACTATTCCTGATATGGTTCGGTCAATTTTGAAAACTAAAGGCATGCCGAAGGAATTTTGGGCTGAGGCGGTACAGTGTGCTGTGTATGTACGAAATCGTTGCCCACATGCAAAATTGGTGAATCAAACACCACAAGAAGCTTGGAGTGGAAAGAAGCCAACTGTGTCACATCTCAAGATATTTGGCAGTGTGGCTTATGCACATGTACCAGATCAGAAGAGAACTAAGCTAGATGATAAAAGCAAGAAGTTTGTGTTTATCGGATATGACACAAAGACAAAGGCATTTAAGTTGTTTGATCTGATTGAGAATAAAGTAGTCGTAAGACGAGATGTACATGTTAATGAAGAAAGTGCGTGGGATTGGAATAATCAAAAGGAAATAACGTGCAAGGAAGAAAAAGATGAAGCATTAGTTCCTGTACCAACATTTACACCTGCCAGCCCGTGTACATCCGATGACGAGGATCAGCAAAGACAACCAAGAATGCGGACTTTACAAGCTCTATATGAATCAGCGCCAGAGGTTCACTTTGTATGCCTTTTGGCAGATGCAGAAAATATTACATTTGAAGAGGCAGTGCGGGACAAGAAATGGAAAGTAGCGATGGATGAGGAGATCAAATCCATTCAGAAAAATGAAACTTGGGACTTGGTTGAGTTACCGGAAGGATATAGTCCGATCGGAGTGAAATGGGTATACAAGAAAAAGATGAATGCCCAAGGTAAGATAGAAAGATACAAGGTGCGACTTTTTGCTAAAGGCTATAGGCAAAAGGCAGGGATCGATTATGACGAGGTTTTTGCTCCAGTTGCAAGGTTGGAAACAATTCGACTTCTCATATCCCAAGCAGCACAGTTTCAATGGCCAATCTATCAAATGGATGTGAAATCTGCATATCTGAACAGTATGCTTGAGGAAGAGGTATATGTAGAGCAACCACCCGATTACATGAAAGCCGGCGAAGAGAGAAAAGTTTTGAAGTTGAGGAAGGTGCTATATGGACTGAAGCAAGCACTGCGAGCATGGAATACTCGAATTGATACTTACTTCAAGGAGAATGGATTTATGCAATGCCCTTACGAGCATGCATTGTATGTGAAAAAGAAAAATAATAATTTTTTGTTTGTTGCTCTCTATGTTGATGATCTCATCTTCATGGGAAATAATGAGGACATGATCAAAGATTTAAAAGCGCCATGACTCGTGAGTTTGAGATGACAGACTTGGGGATAATGAAGTATTTCCTTGGTCTTGAAATCAAATAAGGAAAATCAGGAATTTTTGTGTCGCAGGAAGCTTATGCTAATGATATTTTGAGGAGATTCAAAATGGAAAATTGCAATCCAGTTGCAACACCAATGGAACTAGGTGCAAAGCTCTCTAAATTTGATGGAGGAGAAAAAGTCGATGCAAGAAGATATCGAAGTTTACTCGGAAGTCTGCGATACCTCGTGTGTACAAGACCAGACATAGCATATAGTGTTGGCATTATAATTCAATTTATGGAAAACCCGTGCTACTCGCATTGGAAAGCTATTAAGAGAATTCTTCGATACATTCATGGAACAAAGTCACTCGGGCTATTTTACTCGAAAACAAATGAGTACAGACTGGTCGGTTATTCAGATAGTGATTGGTGTGGTGATATTGATGATCGAAAAAGCACATCCGGATATGTGTTTTACATCGGCGGCACAACTTTTACATGGCTCTCAAAGAAGCAGTCAATAGTAGCACTGTCAACTTGTGCAGCAGAGTATATTGCAGCCTCTTCCTGTGTGTGCCATGCAATATGGCTGAGAAAGTTGTTATCCAAGTTACAGCTCGCACAACATGAGCCGACTGAGATACGGGTCGATAAAAAATCTGCGATCGAGTTAGCAAAGAATCCAGTTCATCATGAAAGGAGCAAGCACATGGATGTTCGTTTTCACTTCATCCGGGAGCATGTCAAGGAAAAGGATGTGCAGTTGAATCATGTTACGAGCCGTGATCAGATAGCAGATATTTTTACTAAGCCGTTGCCAAAGCTGTTCTTCGAAAATTGCAAGAAAATGATTGGAATGAAGGATGGTAAATGCTTGAGCTTAAAGGAGGGATTTGTTGAGAATTAATCTCAAGCATTTTAGCCAAGTTTTTAGGAATAGAAAGAGTCAAATCTCTATTATAGCGTGATTAGTAATAATTCAAATTTATGATCCTATTTTTATTGAGAGAGCTTTTAAAGTTGCTATTATTTAGGAAAAGATATTTTTCCACAAATATTTAGGTATTTCCTAGAATATTGCAAATCTAAAATGGTCTATTGTATGCTATAAATAGAGGAGCTCTCTCCTCATTTGAATCAAGCAAAATGTGAACAAAAAAGAAAGAAATAAAAAGAAGAGTTTTTATTTTCTTGTAGTATTTGTTTTCTCCTTCTGTCTTTGCTATAATTCTCAGAGACTATCCAGTAGTTCATATAATTAACAGGTACATGGCGCGATAGATGACCTAGTCTGGTCGGTCGGAATGGTATATGGTGCAAGTGCCACCTCTGAGACTGGACAGAAAAAGGGATAGGGGGACGCCGTACTCAAACTGGTATAGGCAGTCGGAGCCCAAGAAGCAGGACAGGATCACATGACTGTTTGGGGTCTAGAAGCCACACTCTCGAAAGGTCGGGTAGGGAGTAGTCAGATTCGATAAAGATGATGATGATATTTGTAACACCCCGTAATTCTGTAACACTAAGATTCGCAAATCAAGGCAGAATTAAAAGTTAAAATCAAAATCAAGGGAAACGGGCTGCGCTATTTCGTTCGTCTCGGAAAAATACGCAAAATAGAGTCCGAATTTTCGAAAATCGGAGTCCGTATGACCAAGATATGGCCCGTCAAAGTTTTCAGAAAATTCCAAGTTCAAAACAGTTTAAACTAGAGCCAAATTCGAATTCAAACACACAGGGGGCAGGGCGGGAAAATTCCCGCCCAGGTCAAGTCGACAGGGGTGTCGACTGCACAGTCGACACCACCCCCCTATGTCGACTGCCCAATAGACATGGGTGTCGACCTGGGGGTCGACCCCCCTGCTTTTTCTAGCTTTCTGCACCTGGTTCGTTCAGATGTATTTGGTCACGTTTTCTGACCAGGTTCGTCCGCCTAACACTATGTAAACAGCCCTGGTCTTCTTCTCTATTCACAATTCTTTTCTACCCTTATGCTGCAAAGATTCTTGTTAGACATGGCTTCTCCTCCTCCTCTAAAATAAAAAAAAATATATATATATAAAATAAACCAAGACGAGGAAATGCTGCTAAAAGATTTTCAAGAAGAGGTTCAAGTCAAGCTAGGATTCAAGAGGAGGTTCAAACGACTTCAACGACTGTTTTTCTACGAATCTTAGCAACGCCATCTTTCTGTTCTAATCTAATCTCTGTAAGTCAGTTATTTCTAGATTTGAACATTTTTCTCTGTTCGTGACATGAAATTAAAGGAATAAAAGAATATGCCAAATCTCTCTCTCTCTCTCTCTCTCTCTCTATTTGAATCAGTGCCTATACTCTTGAACCTAATTAAGAACTGTTATGATTCGAGGACAAATAAGACCGTGACTATGAAACTATGGACCTTAAACCCATATGCCTATGACTATGGACATTGCCTATGACCATGGACATTTGCCTATGACTATAAACATTACCTATGACTATGGACGTTGCCTATGACTATGAACATTACCTATGACTGTGACTGTGACTATGAGGATTATTTCCTTGACTAAGCCTATGCCTTTGATTAGGAAATATAAACTATTGCCTATGACATAACAAGGACATCTGTGATTAAACACCTGTGATCCATGACTAGGAAAGTGTTGCTTAAGTTTTGTGACTATGAAATTGGGTCTAAACCCGATCATCTATTCTGTCTATTCTTGGCTATCTTTGGTTTTAGACCTTGGGAATTTACCTATTAAGTTAGGTCTACCCATGTTCTTGAACCGACGTCTCTATTCTGTCTATTCTTGGTTTTCTTTGGTTTTAGACCTTGGGAATTTACCTATTAAGTTAGGTCTACCCATGTTCTTGAACCGACGTCGTTATTCAACCCTCTTTATGCCAGTTAGTATGTCTATCTTTTGCATAGTATCTTTGGTTCATTCCCTATTTTCTACGAACGTAGCTTTATTTATAATCTAGACTGAATCACGATTATACGAACGGTGGGAATGCGGTTTGGGTAAAATATGAAATTTACTAAAAACATAGTTTAACTTGGAAATTGGCATAAATTGGGAACATGTATTATGGCATGTTCATAGAAATGAAAATTGGATAAATTTGACATGAATTATAAGATGTGTAATTTGAATCTAGTATTGACGTGTAAATCTAGCATTTACATGAATAGTGAACTAGAGTAATAAGTCTAGTTTGACGTGAATTAGAATGTTGAATCGGAATTGGATTAGCTAATTTGGCACGGTAAGTATATTGGCATAAATGTGAAATTGGCCATAATTGGGAATAACTGTCAGGTTTAGCAAAATCATGGTTAGTGACACTTAATTTGGTATAGTCAACATACCAAAAGGGCATAAATATGATATAGAGGGGAGAATGGGCTGTAAGAATAAATGTTGACAATTCACATTAAAAGAGTAATTAGGAAATAAGTAAATTAGGAATAATTTACTTATAGAATTTGGCCTGAATGAGGAAATGAAAATTTAGACAAATTAAAGATTTATCAACGACATCTCTTTTAATGGTACACCAGAATGTTCTAGGGTGACAGAGAGGATAGTGTCTAGGCTTGGGTTTGGAAAATACAAGTTTCCTGCTCTCCCTGGCTATCCCTAATTGATCCGACGGACGGGATGGTTACTTTCAAAACCTGATTTGAAAATTAACCAAAACCCTTTTGAACTTAGAAAACACGAATATGCCTAACCCGAGGTTAGACTGAGTTGCGATGTAAACCTGCCCGGAACCAACCGGCACATCCAGTAATCGCAACAATATCTGCCTAATGTGAGTGGTAGCGGCTTTAATTTATTTAGTTAAAGCTAGAACAAGAATGGTAGGGTTAAGTTAACTAAGACACTTAACCAATTCAACAAGATAACCAAACCGATGGGTGGGGTTAGGTTCATACAGACACAGTTAAGCTAGAATGGGAGGGTTAAGTCTATAGGAACACTTAACCAACTTAACATAGTCGAGCTAGAATGGGAGGGCTAAGTCCATAGGGACACTTAGCCAAACTCATGGTAACAAGACAAGATTTGTAGAGGTTAAGTAACTAAGAAAACATTTAGCCAAATTAACATGTTAACTAGTCTAGAAAGTGGGGTTAAGTAAAGTTAATACACTTAGCCAAATTAACATGTTAACTAGACTAGAGGCTGGGGTTAAGTAAGATTTAACACACTTAGCCAATTTGATATGTTAGCTGGGCTAGACCGTAGGGTTAAGTAAACTTGAATACTTAACCATCAGATTGTGATAAAGGAATAGGGTTAAGTCTAAAACATGAAGGGATAATACTTAACCGTTAATAACATGTTAGTTAAAACAGACGGGCAAGGTTAAGTTAAAAAGGAACACTGAACCAATACAGGGTGAATGGGTAGGATTAAGTAATAAGAAATACTTAACCAATATAACTTGGTTTGTGGTGGGGTTAAGTCAACATGAATTACTGATAACACTTAACTAGTTTGACAGGATAAATGAAGAGGGTTAAGTCGGCTTGAATTAGCTAATGACACTTAACCAATCCAAATTGACGGGAAAGGGAACTAAGTAGTAAACCTTAGTTAAGAAAACAACGGTTATGGAAACTGAGTGGTAAATCTTAGTTAGTAAAACTAAGTAGTAATTCTTAGTATAACACGGGAAGGAGCGAATGTCTGTCTGAGTAGAAAGAAGGCTCCAACGAATTGGGTTACGAAGCCCGAGGCTTCGAGGGGACGTGAGGGTACTCTTGGTATCCCTCTGAGAGGCTGCAGATGATCCTCCTGGGCTCACAGAGGTTAAGGTCTGCGTAGAAGAACCAGGGGTATGCCTTGGTTGCAATACATGGCAACCTAAAGACCAGGATGGACCAGCGTGATTCGGCGAGAAAACGGTAGCCCTGTGATAGCAACTCGTCGTCTACCATCCATCTTGAGTCAATTGAGATACGTGAAGTGGAAAGGCGGAGAACTCCAAAAGACCATATACTTGCTATCTAGTTATGGGTGAGGATGGCCATAGGATAGAGGGGCACCGGGGGCCGGCGTATAGTTCTCATTTTACAAGGTGTGCCTTTCATTAGTTGAGGGAGGGGTCAAGTGGGACCATAGCCACTGGAATAAAAACAGACCTTAGCATCTGCATCGGCAGATATCTGAAAGCTCCCGACCAAGTTCTGTATTCCTTGATTTTCCCTGTCATAGGACTCGGACCGCACATTACAGTACATGTGCATCTAGACAAGCGATGACGACTCGTGATACATGCGTGGGGAAGTATAGGAACATATACCACTCTAGGTAGTGTGTCCTAGACTTGGGGGCATCGTTCGACAGGTAGCATAATCCCTAGTTGGACTAGGTGGCATAAATCCTGAATCCGAGAAGCGTTCAGCAGATAGCGTAAACTCTAGTTAAATCTAGAAAGCACTTGATAGAAAACCCTAGATTTGATCTGGGTAATAAATAATGAATGTATGCCGGAAGGCAACGGAAAATACAGGGATTGGGATCACGTTATCGTTACTAGTTGGGACACTAGATAGGTGGTGCAGAGATATAGAAACCAGTATAACAAGGAAATAGCGAAGTGGCGAAAGTATTAGAGCGTATCCAGTTTATCTTATCTTAGCATATCTTGTGACTACCTTGTCTAATCTTGTTGACCCTATCGTCATGGTGTAATCTTGTATTCAGTTAATTCATGTCGTTTGTTTTTCCATGTTCACATGCTAGAAGTTACTGAACTTACTCAGGCTTTATGTCTGACTCTGTTTTTCTTTCGTCTTCTTTTCTTCCGTTCCCCCCCCCCCAGGTAGTAAAGGAGGGAATAGTTTAGCTCAGGTTAAGTTGGACTGCCACTCTTTCCTAGCTTGAAGATTTGTCGAAGTTTGCTTGGATTCTCTTTTCAGATGCTATGGCTGGCTCTTGCTAAAATCAGGGAATATAAATGTTGTTTTTATGCTTCTTTATTTTGTAAGACAGATGATACTCTGATATTGTAAAGAAACCATTGTACAAACTATTTTATCAATAAAGCAAAGTTTTATTTTCCGCTGTTTAATTTCTGTCTGTCTTGTAATTTATCTGCATCTTTTACCCTAAATGCTCCATAGAACTTAGTGCATTCCCTTTGTGAGTGACACTAACAGATGTGGGGTGTTACAAAATTGTTAAGTTCGGTGGGGTAAGGGTGGATGGTGTTCTCTTTTTGCATGTGAAGTGCACTACTTTCTCTCTTCTCACGTAAATTCCATGACATACGTACACTTGTTTTTATATGTACACACACATGCAGGTGCATAGATTACTTCCTTTGTTTTAGAAAAAAAAAATCGTACTTGAGGTTTCAACATTTCACTTTAAATTTTTATTGAAAATGAAGATACATACATACATACATATACATATATATATATATATATGTGGTTTATTTGTTACTTGTTTTGCTTTTTTATTTTATGACTTCATATTCATGTTAAATGGAATTCCTTTTATCTAGTTCTATTAGAGATGATTTTTTAGTGTGGCCGTATTGAATTACTAGATTATACATTTTCTGACCTTGTTATATTAACAATTTAATTATTGAACTTAAGGCTTGGAAATTGAGCAGAAAATAGTTGATAAATTTAGAGAAATGTATAAGACGTAGGGATGTTGCTCTTAAGGTAGCAAACACTTTTTAATAAGGTTTACATTGCTATAGCATACCTCTTAGTCAAAAAAAATGAATGAATGCATGGCTGATAGGTATAGCCTGGAAGTCTCATCATTTACTACTTGCGCTAGTGGTAATCACTTCTGCTAATTTATGCAGTGCAAAATCCATTTATGAAATTTTGATATAAGCTATGCATGTTTTCATTTGTATTTACGGTAAGGTTTTTCTTGAAATCGGTTATTTATTTCTAATCAAACTTCTTTTACATAAAGAGAATTAGATATTCACTTGCATGTCAATAACAGAGATCTTCTCAGTTGTGGCTTCCCTTAGAGTAGGTGGTATATAATTTGTGTCATGTAGCCCTGCTGTATACCAAGCCATGCTCATTGACTAGATAAGGAACTTGGAAGTTGGTATTCCTGCGCTTCTTAAAGACGGTATTCAGCTTCTCGTTTACGTTGGTGAGTACGTTCTGACCTGCAATTGGCTTGGTATGTTTTATTTATTATAATTTTTTGTTATTAAATTGCTTAGGCCAGAGGCTAAGCCACACATTTCTCAGCAGTGGTTGGCTGGAATGTGTTTTTATCCAACCATTTCATTTTGTTGACGGTCAAATGTAAGGAGATTTTGATGCATAGTTAATGATGTCAATAACTAAAAAACCAAAAGGAAAGATATTGATGAATTTTCATCCAACTTTCATCATTTTTGAACATCCTAATATCAAAAGGCAAAGATATTAAGTTTAACGTCTCTATTATCTCCCTATGAATGTTTGTAGGAGATGGTGGAAATATGGGGGTAAATGAAAGGAAACTTTTGGTTTGGTAAAGGGAAAGTCTGCACTTTGATGTGTGAGTAGCAGAGTGGTGTGGTTGCAATGCAGTTTTGTGAGATGGTATATTGTTTTGAAGTTTGTTATGGGATAGCTTCAAAGATGTAGGTGTTGCATTAAGGGTGGTAACTTGTAGGTAGATTGAGCTGATGTTGTTATGTGAGTTTTTTTTAGATGATTGACTAGAAGGTGGTGATTTGAAGGTGGCTTGAGACGTTGTTAAAGGTAGTATGTGGTTGGCTTTGAGCTATAAGTGGAAGTGTGCGGGAGGATGGTTGTGGCAATTGATGGACCGAGGCTGGCTATGGATGGGTAAGAGTTATGATGGAGAAGAAGAAGGTGAAGTGAAGTTGAATGAGTTCAAGTTCCAGTAGTTGAAGTAAAGATTTGGTGGTTGGTGTTTGATTAGTAGTTTTGATTTATAATTGACTTTGAGGAGGTAGTAACTTGGTCGAAGGAAGGAGGATGGTATTTGCAGTGGTTGACAATAAGGAATGGGATATTTGTTTGATAATGTTGCAAAAGGAGGTAGTGAGACATTTTGAAGTGCAGTGGCAGATGGTTTGTGGTTGTTTTCTAGGTGAAGAAAGGAGGAAGGTGGCTGTTGGAGGTAGAGTGATTGCACTAAAGTGAATCTTGTTGTATGCGAGACAGAGAGATAACATACATGTTTCAAATTGAACTGCAACAAATGTGCTGAACAGATTACCCAGCATAGTTGAGTTGTTTCATTTTAAGCAATAGAATTTTAACAGGAAACTCAAGATGGGCCATGCTATGGAATGGTCTGGTTAGCAAGATTTTATATCATCTCCTGAAAATCCTTCCACAGTTGATGGACTAGAGTCTGGTGTATTGATATGATGTAAGAATTACATGGTATTTTTCTATGCCTATTTGTATGAAATCTATGCAATAAATGCTAAAAACCAAAGACTAGAATTTAATTTATGGAAGTAAAAGTTAAAACTTCTTGGAAAAACAATTTGGAAGCTTGTCCCACCTGATCGGTTTGATTGTATAATCACACATATTTGATACCATTTTTAATCTGCCTTCTTTGGGCATTTTCGCCTATGCCGATACCCTTGGATGGGGAGGTTGACCACTCCAGGCGACTGTAGCCTAACGGCGGCTCGGGATATATAGGTTTTTTTATTATATAATACATAAAATGGATGAACAGATGTTTATTAAATTAAATCAAATGGTACAAGGATATTTTAATCCTTATAAATAAATGGTTAGGCCCACATTCTTTTCCATATGAGAGCAATAGCGAATCTCTGTCATTTCCTTTTATCCTTAAACAAATTCTAAAACAAGAATATATTTATATACAGTCAAAATCAAACATAAACAATATAGATTTGAAAGGGTTAATCGGATTCAAGTGGAAAAGTGTATGGATTGGCGTTTAGGTTTTTCTTCATCATATTTCTGCCTTCTTTTCTTATTTTCTTGCAAATCTACAAATATGAAAGTATATCCTTTTCCAGAATAAATGTAGATCTGTAAGAATTTAGGAAACTCATGGTATGGGACATGGGTTATACCCTTATAGGTTCCTATTCTCGATATTTTACCATTTTAATGACCATAAACTAGGTTGAAGACAGAAGTCCGATTCCGTCTTTAACAATTCCGGCTGAGTATGTATTTGTTAGTAAAACGGGAATAACTTTCACGGTTTTAATCCGATTTGGCTCAAATTTTTTGTGTGGAAACTAGACTCAGTAAGGAACAAGTTCTCTTCAGATTGTATCTTGATATTTTGAAATTTAAATAGAAAAAAAAATTAGCACTAACTTGACATGTTTAATTCTTAACTATAGTTTTCTATGGTTGGTCGCCCTTATCCATCCTTATTCTCTGCGTTAGTAGATATAATTACTTGTTAATTCACTTTACTAATGTGGGTCTCGGGGTAGGCATGAAAGACTATTCAGATTTGGGTGCTTTTAGGTGAGTGGGAAATTTATATATAAAGTAAACAATAATCTGATTACTCCATTTGTATTAAATCTAAAATATACGCCTATGTGTTCAACAGATTTGTTGTAATTTTTGTCAGATCTGAAGAATAGTTGTGGTTTTGAATAATAATATTATTTTGTAGGCTTAATAGATTGTTTATATCATTGCCTGCAATTGTATTTAAAAACGTTGTGGTAATTGTAAGCACCATGGATCTGGATATCAGTCCTATAAGTCACCGTTAAATTGGGGTTTTAGTCCA
This sequence comes from Allium sativum, assembly GCA_030737875.1. Lineage (NCBI taxonomy): Eukaryota > Viridiplantae > Streptophyta > Magnoliopsida > Asparagales > Amaryllidaceae > Allium > Allium sativum. Next base: position 381,694,290 of record CM060921.1, on the reverse strand, counting down.
GATCTGTAGTTTTGATGTTGATTTGTAATTCATGTAAGTTTTATTAAAAAGATATAAGCCTATTTGTGTTCAGTTTTGTTTGGTTTTTAACTTGATTATTGCAAATATGCCTTTTTGTTCCTTTTCAATAAAAAAGACAATATTTGAATCCAACAAGAAATATGCTCCAAAACAAAAAGAGAAAAGGTTATGTAAATTCATGTACAAATATAAGTGTGTGTGTTTATATATATTTGTGCATAGTCTACAACAGCCATTCCCAAAAACATACATATTATTTCTTTCTTATGATTTGAAATTTGTTATTCCTCTTTTATAATTTGATAAGAAAATTTTGCGAGCTCCGTCTTTTGGAAATGGCGACAGGCAAAAAACCCCTTTCTCCAAAATTTTCTCCTTCAATCCCTCTTTCGATTTCATCAATCATTCTCAGTCCCTTTATTTTAATCTTTGCTTGATTTTACCACGTCTGGAAGATAGTTTTCGCGAGTTTCTCAACAAATCTCAAGCTCAGTTTAACTCATTCCACCACTTTAACCCTAACTGCTTCTGATGAACCGTATGAATAGTATTTGCGTGGTGACCCTTTTCTATCCATCACGACCTATTTCCACATACGAGACTGAATTTCAACTGATGTGGGTTGGTGCTATTGTGGCAGTGCTGGGGTTTACTGTGATTACTTTTTGTAAGTTGTTTGCATTTCAAGTAGTTGTTTGGGTACTGTGAATGTTACGCTGGTCGACCTCTTTCTTTCAGTTTTGAGTTGGATCTCTCATTGGGAATGGTTGGTGTTTTTCTTGTTGCGCTGTCTCTATTCCTTCTGCAGTCATGGGAAGCTCTGTTCCAATTTTCTGAATTGACGAGGTAGTTCTCTCTATGCAACCATCCTCAACATGGTATTGCTTCAGGCCATGTTTCTTGGTATGCTAGGTGCCTTTGGCACTATGCAAGTTCATTATGCAATGTTCTTACAACATGTAATTTGGAGTACCACCATGCTTTATTTGGCTTGTTGTTGCTTTATGGACGTGTGCTTTCATGTCGAATGCGTGTTGCTGTCTTCACTTTTGCTTGTCTTCGGGGAAGCTCTTTCATGTGATGGCTATTCATCACCTCTCATGCTCCACGCTATCACAGTTTGCCAAACTTTTGGCCCCTTGTTAAATTCAAATGGCAAGCGAGTTATGTTCGTTTTCTTCTTTGCAAGGACGATGTTGACCGAACACGTCGGAAGTCTGTGTGGGACTACTCTTGAAGTACTACTTTTTGCTCACGCATCATGTCAAGGGATATTTGATGGTTGCTACAGTTGTGGCTTTCTGTGGCTCCATGTTATTACTAGGTACAAGTTGCAGTGACTATAGCATGCCTCTTTAATATGTTACAGTTGTATTTGAAATCTTTTGGGTATGATGACCCTATGTCAGTGTGTACTGCTTTGCAGTAGGAAATTCTCTAAAACTAGCTCCCTAGGTTTAGATCCAAGAAATTACAATCGACTCTGCCTATATGTAATGCTCCCTGCGTGGAGACTGTTTATAGTCTAGTAATTTATCTAGCTCTAGTGCTGTAAGCTTGGTAGGTAGAGTAGATGAAACAATATAAACTCTGTAGGCGGTGGACGGTCCACCTTAAAAACCGAATTAGTTGATTGTAACCACAATCACCTATAGTATACTGTAATTTTATTATTAATTATAATAAAAAGGTGTTTGCGGTCACCCTAAAAACTGGTTGGCTATGCCAAAATAAAAATAAAAGTTTAGGCATAATTTACAGTAATTATAGTTAATAGCTTTTTTGTAAGATTTAAAATCTTATTACAAATTTGAACACAAAAAAGGAATGTTTGGTTTTTAGCTTAAACCAAAATGTTGAATTTAATAATAATAAAAGTAAAAGAATAATAACTATGTTAACTGCACGAAAATATAAATATATACATAGATACATTATCCATCCAAATCTATGTAAACGATGACATATATGTATGTGTGTGTATATATATATTATAACTAATGTTTGTGTGTTTGAATAGTTTCCATTTTGTGGAATTACATATGGAGGTGTAATCCATATTAAATGGATATATATGTATTATGACCATTATAGCAATAATAGCGATTGATTTGCTACAAATAAGACCATAGAGAAATAATAATTATTGTAATCGTCGTTGATTGGGGGAAAATAATCTGAATTAATAGTTAGGCCTAATGGTTACAATTTGAAACATGACTAGGAATAAGAATTGTAACTCCAATTAAGTAAGTATATCTTATATAATATAACGTATATGTACAAGAATAAATCAAATTAAAGAAAAATGGAAATGTTTAAGGAGTTACAATAATTAGATCAGAAATAAAAAAGGACTTATATAATAGGAACATTTAATTGTAAATTAATGTCTTAGGATACTATGACCGTTAAGTTCATAAATGACATTAAAAATAATCAATGGCAATAAATGGCATTTAAGGGGTTAATTAGCACCTTAGGAAAATATGATCGTTATGATCATAAGAGGCAATAACACGAATAAATAGCAATATAAGGAATAAAAGGATGATTTATGGTTTTTGATTGTCGTTTAAAATAATAAGTCCAATAAGGAAACAACTAAATAAATATCCTAGGGCAGGAAGGATATAACTTTCCTTATTTTATACTAGTTAATCTAGAATTCATAATTAAAAGTTAGAATTGGACTTAGTAGGTTAATGATGCGAGGTCAGTTGCCTTATTCGACAGAAGTCTGCACTTTCCAACAGTCGGATATATGTCCAACTAATGTGAGACATCATTGATTATATGAACCCATGATGATAGTTAGTTTGTGTACTAGATTATTTCCTTAACCTGAAACTAAACGGGAGTAACTCAATAACATTGCCTGCTTTGGGAATAAAGGTCTTAAGTTGTTAGATCCACTTTAAAAAGGTATTAAACGATCACGTAGCCAATCCCCTGTAAAAAGGATTAAAGGCTAATTGGGTACGAGTTCGATAATCTTCACGAATAGTCCTCTTACTAGGGTCTTAAGTGGCGAGGGGCTCACTTGCGAATGGGTTTTAAAATGATCGATATGGTATTTCCGTATGTCTACCTGTCCTACGGGAAGTATTAAGCGACTAGGAGATTATCCAATAAGGTCAGCTAGGTAGTTATAACGACCCGAACTTCCCTGGTCTCCGAAGAGAAGAGAAAGAACGGATTGTCTGAGAACACGACAAATCAGAACACAAACAGAAGAACATTTCATTGCTTATTACAACAATTTACATCAGAGTACAAGAATATATAGAGTATGAACAAATAATATACATTTGATAAATATCAGAGATTTACAAATTATTATGTAGCGGAAAATAATACAAAACACAACTGAAAGAAATACACGGATACAGAGCGTTCCGAATATAGCTCCAGCTGTTAACCCTGATCCTGTGAATATAATATCTGCAAAACCAAAACTACTAGCTGCCCGTGTGGAAAATAGGGGCACCCAGAGTTTAGGTTAAAACAATAAACTCCAGGTCAGTCATGTGACTGGTGTAAGAACTAAAACAGTTATTTAAAACTTTATTTTAAAATGGAGTAAATCAAGGGACCACGCCGTATAACACGGAACGAGTTTCCTTCCAAGAATACTAGTGCATAAAACAAACAGCGCAATGCTTTTGAAAAAATGAAGCTATTATAAGACTCAGGTCCTATCACACAATGCAACGCAAGCCGGAGGATAGAGTTTTACCTTATAATAGCCAAACATGCTTGGTACGTTTAAAACAAATCATTTTGAGACTATTATAGTGTAAAGTGCATGAAAACAACTTCAAATATAAATGTATCAATTATAAATGGCATAGCATCCCATGCTACTATGTCCCCAATACTAGGCTCTACAATCAAAACCGAAATGTCATGTATTGGAAATTGGATTTCCGTCATGAGTCGAGTTAAGGGATTTACTCCTCGCCGGCTTCAATACACTCTTGAAAATGCCTCAGGATCTCCCGCAGAAGACCCTTGGATCCTCCAAGGCCGGTCCTCTCTTACGTTTGAGGACTAGTATTCTGAACACACATTTCCCCGCCCTACGGGGAGTAAATGAGCCAGATGACTCAATGTCCATCGGCTCCGTAGTAACCGATATATCCGAGGTGCCTCGCAATCTGAATATTCCATATCATTAATATATAAGCTATAACGATCCGAACTTCCCCGGTCTCCGAAGAGAAGAGAAAGAACGGATTGTCTGAGAACACGACAAATCAGAACACAAACAGAAGAACATTTCATTGCTTATTACAACAATTTACATCAGAGTACAAGAATATATAGAGTATGAACAAATAATATACATTTGATAAATATCAGAGATATATAAATTATTATGTTACGGAAAATAATACAATACACAACTGAAAGAAATACATGGATACACAACGTTCCGAGTATAGCTCCAGCTGTTAACCAGGATCCTGTGAATATAATATCTGCAAAACCAAAACTACTAGCTGTCCATGTGGAAAATAGGGGCACCCAGAGTTTTGCTTAAAATAATAAACTCCAGGTCAGTCATGTGACTGGTGTAAGAACTAAAACAGTTATTTAAAACTTTATTTTAAAATGGAGTAAATCAAGGGACCACGCCGTATAACACAGAACGGGTTTCCTTCCAAGAATACCAGTGCACAAAACAAACAGCGCAATGCTTTTGGAAAAATGAAGCTATTATAAGACTTAGGTCCAATCACATATTGCAACGCAAGCCAGAGGATAGAGTTTTACATTATAATAGCCAAACATGCTTGGTACGTTTAAAACAAATCATTTTGATACCATTATAGTGTAAAGTATATGAAAACAACTTCAAATATAAATGTATCAATCATAGATGGCATGGTATTCCATGCTACTATGTCGCCAATACTAGGCTCTACAATCAAAACCGAAATATCACGTACTGGAAATTGGATTTCCGTCATGAGTCGAGGCAAGGGATGTACTCCTTGCCGGCTTCGAGACACTCTAGAAAATGCCTCATGATCTCCCGCAGAAGACCCTTGGATCCTCCAAGGCTGGTCCTCTCTTACGTTTGAGGATTAGTATTCTTGAACACAAGTTTCCCCGCCCTATGGGGCGTAAATGAGCCAGATGACTCAATATCCACCGGCTCCGTAGTAACCGATATATCCAAGGCGCCTCGCAATCCGAAAACCATATAGGTAAAAATAATAAATGTTTGGGCTCCATTCCATGACACCACCCATAGCTAGAAAGAAACGTCATGTCCTCCTTGGGTCCCTTATCCCATTTTTGACTCATACCAAGGTGTGAGGCTCGCGAATTGACGCTATACACAAAGCTATGCTATATTAAAGCCGTGCTTTGATCATCAACCACAAGACTCTGCTTTTCAACAAGAGCCCTGATCATTTGCATATCAGCATGCCACACTGAAAATTCACGCCATGCAACCGATGTCTATCGATATATAACCTCTGAGCTCGTACGTCTCAGAGAAGGGTGTTATGTAACGATACGTTCTAATTCTATTAAAAATAAATTTCTCGTCGTTATTATTTAAAATAATTCATTTAAAATATTCAAAATTCATCAAAATTGTCAAAATAAAAATTTTAAATTGGTTCGGATTTCCGGGTTATTACATGTTAAGCAAGAGAATAAATTCTCCACCACCAAACAGATATATATTTAATAGTGATCAATCAACGCAGAATAAAATCCAATGTCAGACACACATCCATTTAATAGTTCATTCTGGGTCTGAACGAAACTGAAGGAACCTTATTCCTCGTCCTGTGTCCAATACAAGAGAGAGGTCCTTGCATATCCGGTCGATCTCCAAGTACGTCTGCACGATCACCACTTATTACCTTGTCTTGGGTGTACATCCCAATCAAGACATCAGTAATCAACCAAACGATGTGAAGACCTCCGGTCTTCAACCACCGTCTTCATCTTTGACTTATCGTCGAATCAGTTATTCAGAATGGGTATAAACCCGGCCTTTTCGAATAACTCGTGTATATAATAAACAAGTGCTATAAAAACACAACATACGCCTCATTCCAATTTTGAATATTCCTTTATTTAAATATTCATATCCTTTGGGAAAGGTTCCCATTAATTTTATCAAAGATAAATTCTTTAAATTTATTCCTTAATCTTCCTTTAGATATCAATTCAAACCATATTAAGGTTTTCCAAACTAGTTGGGATTAGCGCACCTTACCGAAGTAATCATTCGTTTAATTTACCAATCCTAACCTATTCATCCATTGGAGCAAAACTGGTCGTACTCCATATCTAACACTGTGGTGTTATCGGTAAATTTAATTACCATTTCACGTTCAAATCTAATTAAAGATTTAACTATCGCTAGGAGAAAAACTGGTGATACTCCATTCTCTATCATTTCACCAATTTGATAATTTAAATTATCAATTCCCTTTTCAATCTACAGATTCATTAAAACTCCACCTAGTTTTAATCTTCCCAAAAATCAATATTAATAATTATTTAACTTTAGAAACACAAACATGCCGCATCGACAATCTGCATCGTACTATTGATTTCTGCCGATATATAACCTCTAAGCTCGTACGTCTAGGAGAAGGGTGTTAAGCAAGAGAATAAATTCTCCGCACACCAAACAGATATATATTTAGCAGAGATCAACCATACAGTTCGAAATACATTGTTATACATGTAATCCTGTCTTTAACCGGGTTAAAGAACTAATGTCATTTAAAACATAGTTCATGATAAACACAAATCACATTCCATTAATTATGGAATCTTCACGGAAAACAGATCATTATATAATCGATATCAATTTCCGTATCCGACTAATAATAAAAATGGAATAACGACAAAGCCTTTTAAATTCCATATATATTAACAGTCTTCCTCCATAGAAGTTCACTTCGATTATTATCAAATCGAATTCCATTCAGTTCCAATTTAATATACTAAATTGGACAACTTTACTTTGGAAAATTTCCCTTAAATCTTAATTAAAAGATTTATAAATTCCGAATCTCATTTCACTATAAATCGGGTTAAAGAACGAATGTCGTTAAAAACACAGTTCACAATAAATCCAATTCACATTCCATTTTATTCCACTTAAATGTTAATTAACTAGAAACTCAAATAATCGTAATTAAAAGATTTATTCTTTTCACACGAGGTTTAAGAACAGTGTTATTCAAGACACCATTCACGACAAACCCAAAATCCAATCTTTTATTCAATTCCAATTAAATCTTAATTAATTGGAAAACTTCACCAAATATTAATTAAAAGATTTATTCTTTTCTCAACTGGGTTTTAAGAACAGTGTTAATGAAGACACCGTTCACGACAAACCCAAAATCCAATTCAATATTAAATACAAGGCTCTGAATAGAAATTATATAGGCTTATATTCAATATCAAATTTTGAAATCAACAAATATCGTATTGGGAATAACGATATATATATATATCTTCTAAATTCCTCTACAATATCCATATAATCACGGAATCCAATAAGAAATGTTCCGAAGATAATTACGATTTAATTCCATTCCAATTCATATATTGGAAATTCTGGTTATTTTAAAATCATTTCAAATCCAATTTATTTATTTAAAAATATTGGATTATAATTCTAGTTCATAACTAGTTCATTTTGATAAAAATATATTTTTATCTTTACAGACGTGGAATTTTTCATCCAAAATTTTTCCTAATCATTTATTACGATTTTACACAAATTATTGTCATTTTTAATAATTTTATCAAGGCCCGTACAGTCGATTTCCATATACGGTCATCGAACTGCACTTACAGTGACCTTTTCCAAATTTGATTTGGAAATAATTCCAAATCCAACTGTTAGATTTCAAATTTCTTGTATTCGTTGTAAAGCTCTTTTTGATACGAACCCAACGGTTTTGATTTTAGGAGAATCCGACGGTCGGACACCCGTAATGTCAATTCGAAGTCAATGGTCGAAATTTGCGAACTGCCGCGGCGAGGCACGTTCTCTTTGGGCCATTAAATATAAATAATATATATATTATATATATATTTCGTCGATTTCCATTTAAAACGTATTTTATAAATCGTTTTAAATTCGTTTTCAAAACGATTTTGACTTCATATTCAATTTTAACTCAAAATTGAATATTCCATATCATTAATATATAAATGATAATATTTTCAAAACATTAGATTTTGAAATCACTTCCTTTTTGATATTCATTATAAAAGTGAATAAAATCGATATAAGTATCGTTCACGTCAAAATGGCGTTAATTTAATCAACATGGCATCGTATATTTCAATATTTTCGTGTCCATCCCAAAGCAGACATCAAAATCATATTTTGATCCATTACTGAATATTATTTTAAAATATTAGTTATTTTAAAATATTCCTTATTCTCCATTTTAAAATATTCCTTATTTTCCATTTTAAAATATTCGTTACTTTAAGATATTCGTTCTTTCCGAATTGGAATCAAACACAGTCAATTACCATATAATTTTATTTATATGGATTTCATACACACATGTACACAACAATAATCAAACATAGTCAACCATCATCCAGAGTGCATTACACAACTGCATAAGCATTAAATATAAATAATTAACGCTTACAACAACCTGTCAACCAATCAATTGACATACAACTAAATATTGGGATTGGTGTATTTCCAATATCATCTCAATACCCGTGTTGGGTTTTCAAACAACAAACACTGATTATTATTTGTGCAGTTGGGCGATGTGTAAAATATATCGTCCCAATCCATATCAGGTAAATGTTTGTACATAAACAAATCGTCTGATTTGTAAATGAATATTTATTTTATTCATATACACGTTAAAAATTATATTTTTAACTATAAACACTACAACAAAATGACCCTATTACAACGGTGGAACACCGTTGTAATATACATTTTACAACGGTGGGCTAACCGTCGTTTATTAAGAAGTTGTAATAGACTAAAATATTTTACAACTTTTTTGCACCGTTGCAACACCATTGTAATATGTATATTTTACAACTTTTTTCCACCGTTGTAATAAACTTTATTACAACAGTTATGCACCGTTGTAATAATATCTACTACAACTGTTATGCACCATTGTAATTCACAGTTGCATTTTAAAAAAAAATAGACATCCTTTGCAACTGAAATGAACCATACACTAAATATAGCAATACTCCATAAGCAAAACAAATATTACAGTTATTTGCAAACAAATTTATTAAAATACTCAAATTTTCAATATTACAAACAATAAGTTTTACAAAAGATTTCGTGGACTATTACATACTTGACCGTTACAAAGCAACTTAGTACAAGAAGGTTTAACCTCTTTTTTCTTCATGTTAGTGAGAAATACCTTCAGTCTCTACAAGAGTACTGGAGATGACAATACTGCAGCGCTGTTTATTGGTAAAGTCACACCTTTCATCTGGCCGTCCTCTACAGAATGCAATAACCCCTCCTGTTGATATTTCCAGGCTCGCTATAATCTGGTGCGTTCACTCAAAATAAACAAAACAAGTTTTAGAGATATTTTTCAACACATCTGAGTTACTAATATACCATTTGCAATAAGTTACACTTATATTTTTCTGATATTACCTGTACCATACCACACAAGGAACAATGCATACATCGTATCTTTTTCAACAAGCCCACCACTCATCAGGACATTTGTTACTGTGAGATGATTATTGCAGAGACTGATTTCTGCTCCTTTAGATACATTAACTGCTATATGAAATGGAAGCAATATTTCTTACCTCTTCATGAATTGCCATTTCCACCCAGTAAGAAAAGCATATCAATTCCCCTAGCCTGAAGTATTACCAGCATATCCATTTAGCATATAATGTACGGTAATCGAGAAATTTGTACGCATGATTTTTACAAAATAAAATATTCAAGAATGGTCAAATTACTTGAATACTATCAACAATATAAGGGGTTTTTCATCCACCACGAGAACTGCCCAGCAAACTACCACAGTTGAGATTTATGTTTTGCACCACTTTACGAGAAAGCTAGAAATGAATTAGATAATTATCACAAATAAAGCAACAATGATGTTTGAACTCAAATGCCTTTAGGATACAGATCTTACTGGTATTTCTGATAAATCATCATGCCAATTTCTGATAAATCATCATCAAAGAAACCACGATAACCAAGTGGTGCAGACAAAGAATGTTAAGTTCATGCCAATTTCTCTCTCATTTTCTCTATTTCTGAATGCTGTAGTTTGGACAACTTATGCTGTTTTAATTCAACCTGTCCCAGCTGATAAGTGCATGAGGTGCTGTTTTCTACGCAGAGATGCACATGGAGCTGATTATCATTTTTTTGTATAAACTTTTCAAGTATTAAATGTAAGATCATATCCATCTTACATTTAATCCTGAAGCAGCGTTATTTTTTTAACATAGACAGTTTATGTTGAAGTTCGCGACAGACTGTTGGGTTTTAATTCGAGATTACTTCATTGGAGTAAGCATATTGTTGTTTAAAGATTACCTTACCTTCTTGTATATCAAAGTCAGGTAACAGTATAAGAGCATTCTCAGGTTTACCAGTTTATATATTGAAATACATACATTAGTTTCATTATGACACGAAAGAAAACATAATTAATTTCAGCAAAAATATACAGTTATTACTTATTTTATGCAGTTAAAACTGTTAGTATCATTTTCATTGAAAACAACAGTTGGAATGCAAGGGAAAATAGTTAGTTTGTCAAAAGTCATTATATTATAACTATCTATGCCCATTATTCAAAAATAAAACAGGCACCAAGTGCAATTGGATTTGTGTTAGGGACTGCTCAACTTGTCATATATGCAATATACAGAAACAAAACCCCAGAAATTGAGAAGGAATCAAATGAAAAAGCAAGTCACGTTAATAAGAGCACAAGTCAATAGTTCAACGAAAAAAAGGAAATAAAGTAAAAAATACCTCTCGTAGACTCGGTTCCTTCATCGTCTCTACCATCTCTGCAAACTTCAAATTCTCTTCAGCAAGCCCTGAGTTTACCATTCTCATATCAAAGACCTCTTCTACCATTTCCTTCAATCTCTTCAACTTCATTTGACTAAGTGATTTGTAGATGGCTTATCTATGATGGTGAAAACTGGACGAAGGCGAGCATGCCTACTGTATGGAGGCGAAGCAAGATGGCTTAAGGATGAAGACGCAGCGGCAGCGAAAGGATGAAGTTGGTGGCAAAACGGAGGCGAGGTGGCAATTCCAGATCGTGAGAGCTAAGGTTTCCTGAGGCGGCGATTGAAATTGAAAGGGTTTACGTTTATTTTTATTACCTTTTTGGTTAGGTCACATGATGGGTTTCCTGTATGGAGGGAAGACGAAACTTTCAGAGAACGTTAGCGGGCTTTTGGTGGGGCAACGAAAATTTCTGTACGTAGAAAAGCCTTGAATTGATAAAATCATTTCTATACAGCATACAAACAGTCAAGAAATTGAAATTTTGATTATATTAAGGTTTTATACAAATAATATTTTTGTTAAATATTTAATTATTCATCATCTAATATTAATTATTTTATTAGTTACCAATTATTATTATTTCAATTATTTATCATTATTATTTAATATTGATTTTTAACTTTTAATTATTATTTATTATAAAAAATTATTCGATATTAATTATGAAAAGAAATGACTACTTATTAAATTTTAATTATTTAATAATAATTAATAAATATTATTGAAAATTTAGGGCTGCATAGGCCAGAAAAGCGGTAGTTGAAAATCAAAAGGAGACGACTAGCGGGAAATGAAAATTTAGATGAATTAGGAGCGCACGAGCGTTGCAATTATTAGCAGAAAATTTATTTTTAAATCTAAGGAAAGCTTCTAAATTCACTTTCCATCAATAATTTTATTTAACAGTACTTACTAATCTTATAAATTAAAGATTTCTTATTAATCGTTCGTTATTATAAATTAATTATTAAACATAATCTTAGTTATTAATCTCTTCTTCTTAATTATTAATCTCTGTTTCTTAATTATTATTAACAATCATTGATTATTCATGATTAGCATAAATTATTATATTTTAATTATTAACTATTTAATAGTAATTATGTAATATTAACTATTTTTTAATTATTCTTCTTAATTTCTAAGTATTAAATATTACGGATTGATTATTAATTATTACTTCCTAATTGATTATTAATAGTAATTATTAGTTATTAATTATAAATAATCAATACAAATGTATTAAATATTAATTATTAGTTGTTAATTATATTAAAATATAGTCATATATTACAACAGTCAAAAAATAAAAGTTGTGATAGGCTTTTATTACAACTGTCAAAATAACACAGTTGTTAAAAATAAGTTTATTACAACTTTTCTGAAAAAATGTTGTAAAAAAACGTTTATTACAATGTTGCTTTTACCACCGTTGTAAAATTAAAGTTGTAATATGGTGTTTTTGTTGTAGTGAAAATATTTATTTCATCTCATGAATATTTTATACGGTTCATTTATACAATAAAAATGATATTTTTATTGTTCTAATATTTTTAGAAAATTTCGGCAGCATAACGACGTGATACTAGAACTGGAATAAGGTCTACGCTTATTCCTCGCCTAATAATGGCTCGTGCCATACACATACCAATTCTAATCAATTCATTTCATTTTCCAAACCAAATTCAACCAAATAATCCAATCAATCAAACAACCAAACAAACATGGTTTCAAACAAAGATGTCGGGTGCTACTAAGCACCGTCTTCATCCTAGTATATATATTTAACTAGAAAATAGAATTTAAGTGAGAAGTTCTCACCTTTGGGATCCACTCTTCCATTCTTTATTTCTAAACGGTTCAGATTTGGATTTCATTCCAGTCGGTTCCATCGCAATCTGTTTTACACGATTTTTATATTAAAAAACACATTTTCAACATCGCTATATATAATTAAAAATCACCTTTTTAATATGATGTTTATATATTTAAAAAATCGCATTTTTATACTAATGTTGATATTATAAAAATCACATTTTTATATCTCAGTTTTCTATATAAAAAATCATATTGTTATCCTCATAAAAATATTTCAAACATACGATAAAAATCATATTTTTGTACAAAGAAAAATCTTATTTTTCTAATCTAAGAAATCATATTTTCTATTAATAAAGAAATCATATATCTCAATTCAATCAAATCGTATTTTTCAATTCAATGAAATTGTATTTTTCATCCAAAGCCATTTAAATAAGAATCACATTTTTAAAGCGAAGTTATCTAAATAAAAATCCTACTTTTATTTTCATACCATTCATATAAAAATTATATTTTTAAATGCTACTTTAAAATAAAAATCACATTTTTTATTTTACTATTCATATTTTTATAACAACGCAAAATGGATAAAATCATATTTTTGTTTCAACTCTATATTATTAAAAAAATTATTTCTTTATATTATTAAAAATCAAATCTTTTTTAAAAATAAAAATCGAATCTTTTTATAAATAAAAATCAGTTCTTTTTACAAAGAAAAATCCTAGCTTTATTTCATGCCAATGCAATTAAAAATCATTTTTTTTTCATACATAAATAAAAGAAATCACATTTCCATTAATTATTTGGCTATATAAGATAATGGTATACTAAAAAAACTGATTTTATTATATAACATTATATATATATATATATGTATATTAATTAATTAAATTAACAAAAATACTCACCTTTGCCTTTGTTCGATTTTTCTCCTTTAGAGGAGGGAGGAGCGCTGCGTCAAAGGGAGGGTCTTCATGGTGGCGCAGAGGGGTGCGATTGGCCATGGTGGCGGCAGTTTTGGTTTCAGGGGGGGAGCGCAGTTTTGGTCTTCGCGTTGGAGAGGGCGACTGGAGTGGAGGTGGAGGAGAAGGGGAGGTAGCGGCGAGGGAGCGGGGTCTCCAGCGATCAGCGACGAGGGGGGAGAGGATCGCGATGGGGCTGGAGCGATTTGAGGAGCAGCTGAATGATTTTGGGGGAGGAAGGTAACGGGTTTAGTTATGAGAGGAAGGGGGTATATGAAAAAATATATATTTTTTATTTTTATTTTTTTCTCAAAAATGTTGACTTTCCATTCGACCTCCAAACGAGACCCAACGACTGTCGCTCCTAGCTAATTGCCCTCATTCCGAACACAATGGGATATATTTCATAACCCAATTCGGCTGTTACAATTAGTTTCCGCTTTATTTAAAATATAAATCATTATATTTTAAATTCAAACGCACATTTTAATTTACCGGGGCCACATACTAACTCCAAAAATTCCAGAAAAAATAAATCTAGCTATGTTTTGATGATACGGTCCTAACAAAACTAATTTTATTGAATTTGGAGACCGTTTGTAAAACGGTCATTTTCCAGTCGATTAAATTCAAACTGATTTGACCAAACACATTTAAATTCACCACGCTCACATATTGATTCCAAAAATTATGAAAATTGGAATCTAGCATTAATTTGACATTTACAGAAAAATGTCATATTACAGCCATGCTTATTAATGAACTTAAACCTGCTATGTTAAACCTGATAATTAATAAGCTAATAGCTCCCTCATTCTGTTGTTGTATTGGGTTTTGGGGACTCTTAAATCCTTGTTACTTTGGGGCACAAGCTTAGTTGGTTCGGCTTGTGTTAATCTTGCTGTGTGGAACCCATATCAGTCAGTATCCCTATTGGTATCTTGTTAGGGGGCCTCACACTAGGTAGGGGCCAGGGAACGCTTTACTGAACTGGATAGTAAGAGGTTTAAAAGAGGAAGGTAGGTACGGGTGTATTTCGGCAGTGTCATGAGTGTGCATGGATCTGATTAGGGAAACTAAGACGCTGTAACACCAATAAATAGGTATGTGTTCCATAAGTTGCTGGGTTAGGGGGGTATACACCCTACCGCCGAGGCTGACACAGGGTATTTACGAAGTAGGGAGCCGATCACATGGTTAGTAATTAGGGTAACACCTAATCCTGTTCCTGTTATGTAATTAGTGTAACACCTAATCCTATTCATGTTGTGTAATTAGGGTAATACCTAATCATGTTCCCATTATGTAATTAAGGTAACACCTAATCATGTTCCCGATATGTAATTAGGGTAACACCTGATCCTTATATTCTAGTAGAAGTACAAAATAGTCAATCTGCCTGATCTGATTTCTAGTATTATTGTTATCATCATTGTCTGTTTAAGAATGACCAGTCCTTATTATCAGTTCATATCAGTTATTGTTCATCTTTAGACATGGATACCCTTTTACGATGCTAGAATCACCGTTATCTCTTTTACTTAATGTAGCTAGTTGAGTTAGCAATCACAACAGCTCACAAGGCTTTATGTCTGACCCATTTCCTTTCTTCCTTTCCCTTAGGCTTACAGGGAAAAAAGTGTAACAACCCGGAATTTCTGAGCTAATTCGGAAATTTTATTTTAGCTATTTTAATGGATTTTGAATATTTAAAATAATTTATTTTAAATAATAATGACTAAAAATTTATTAAAATCGAAGTTAATATATATTTAATTTAAGTATATAACGAGCCTGAAATGGCGCGGTAGTTTGAAAATTCGATTTTAAATTTCAATTGAATGTATAAGATTCAAATTCAATCGGATTTCAATAAAACCAAAAATATTTGAATCTGTTTAATAATATCTTTCTAACGGATGTGAGAAATTACGATTTCATAATATAAATTGAAAGTTATGTCTAGTTTAAAATTCAAAATAGTCACTATGGAATTTATATATATTTTAATATAATATATAGCCCTTTAAAATAGCCATTTTGCAAACGACCTCCGATATCGATGAACCACTTTTGTTGGATCCGGAATGTCAAATTATTGTTAAGTTTCAAATTTCATAATTTTTGGAATTAATATTTGAGCGTGGTGAATTTAAACGTGTTTGGTCAATTCAGTTTAAATTTAATCGACTGGAAAAAGGGCCATTTTTCAAATGGTCTCGAAATTCGACGAAATTAGTTTTGTTATGACCGTATCGTCAAAACAAAGCTAGATTTATTTTTCTTAATTTTTGGAGTCGGTATTTGGCCCCAGTAAATTAAAATGTGCGTTTAAATTCAATATATATTGACTTATATTTTAATTTTGATGAAAACTGATTGAAACAGTCTAATTGGCTTATGAAACATATCCCATTGTGTCTGGAATGGGGTATTTGTTTAGGGGCGACAGTCGTTGGGTTTGATTTGGTGTTCAGATTGATAAACAAGTATTTTTGAATATAATAATATTAAAATTTATATAAAAATTAGAAAAACCAAACCCTAATCTCTTTATTTTCAAAACTCGTCATTAGCGGAAAAAGCGAACGGCTGTTTTTACTCAAATCTTTCTTTGATCCGATTTCGAAATCCCCTCAATAATTTTTGAAGCTTCTAAAGGAAAATTTAAAGAGCATTGTGAGTTCTAGGATTTGTACGGTGGAGGTCGATTCTAATTTCTTGGATTGGGAGGATTTCTCCCTAAAAATCACTGCGTTTGAACGTAAATTCCGAGGACGAGGGGCATGCGAGTCAGGAGTTCTTCACGGAGGAAGGAGGTGCAAGGAAGCTCTATGGCGTGGTCAACACAAATCGGCGGACGTCGCCTCGATTCTCACGCTCGGGAGAGCTCTAATTCTTGAGTTGGGCTCAAAAATAAAAGCCGCAACCTGGAGTAATAGTCAACGGGGAAGATGAGTTAAGAGGGAATTAGTTTTAATTAATTATTTAATAATCATAATAATGTCATTAACCTTTAAAATATTGTATCTCCTTCATACGAGGTCCAAATCCGACAATTCAAAATGCGTTGGACTCATCTCGAAAAACTCTCCAGCATGGAACAAACAAGAACCGCAACGGAGGCTATTGGAAATTCTGGTAAAATTAAAACGGCAGTTTAGTTTTAGTAAAACAATCTTCAAATAAGGAATGGCGGAGTGGAAACCAATGTGAGAATTCCTTCTCACTCAAAATTATTTAATCATGTTATTGTATTCATGTATAAAAATATATAGAATTACCAGTGTAAATTTTTATCAGTTTAATCATTATAAATTGTATACGGTGCCTGTTAGCTCACCTCCCTCGTCCACAGACTATGGACGATTTAATTGACTGTATTGTATTTTGTTTGTGATGCTGAAATGTTTAACATATTAAAAATAATGTTAATATTATTGTGGTAATTGAAATTAAATTATAAATATCCATTTATAATTTAAAACGGTAAAATGTGAATAAATATCCATTTACAAGTCAAACGACTTGTTTATGTACACCTATTTAACTAATATTGTTTGCGATGATAATATTTACACATCGCCCGAATGCACAATTAATAATCAGTATTTGTTGTTTGAAAACCCCACACGGGCATTAGGATGATACTTGACATCCAATAATCCCAATACTTAGTTGTATGTCAATCGATGGGTTGACAGACTGCGATGAGCGTTATTTATTTATTTTAACGCTTATACAGTTGTAAATTGCACACTGGATGATGTTGGAATGGTTAATGATTATTTATCATTATTGTTGAATACATGCGATATATGAAATCCATATAACTGAAATTATATGGTAATTGATTGAGTCGAATTCTGATTCAGAATTATAGAATATTTTAAAATAACGAATATTTTGAAATAACGAATTTTTTAAAATAATATTCAGTGAAGAATCAAAATGTGATTTGATGTCTGATTTTGGATGAACATGAAAATATTGAAATGTGAAGCCGAGTTAAGTAGTAAACGCTATTTTAACTCAATCAGATTTATTAATTGATTTTATTCATTTTATAATGAATACGAAAGGGAAATGGATTTCAAAATCAGATATTTTGAAACATTATCATTTTAATATTATAATAATATGGAATATTCAATTTTGATTTAAAATTGAAATGAAGTTGAAATTGTTTTAAAATGAATTTATAAACAATTTATAAAATATGTTTTATATGGAAATCGACGATATAAATACATATATATAATGGCCTGAATAGAATGCGCCGCACAGCGATCGTTTGCGAATTTCGACCATTAACTTCAAATTGATGTTACAGGAGATCCGACCGTCGGATTCTCCTAAAATCGGAACCGTTGGATTCGTATCAAAAAGAGATTTCCAGTGATAATAAGAGATTTGAAATCCAATGGGTAGATTTTAATATATGTCCAAATTAGTTTTGGAAAAGGTCGCTGTAAATGTAGTTCGATGGTCGTTTATGGAAATCGACTGTACGGGCCTTAATAAAATTATTAAAAATATGGAAAAATTGTGCAAAATTATAATAAATGATTTGGAAAAATTTTGGATGAAAAATTCCAATTTTGAAAAGATAAAAATATTTTTTTATCAAAATTAACTAGTTATTAACTTGAATAATAATCCAAATGATTTTTAAATAAATAAATTGGAATTGTAAATGGGTTTTAAAATAACCAGAATTTTTCCAACATATGAATTGGAATGGTTTCGATTGGAAATAATCTTCGGTAGATTTCAGTATTTGATTCCGTGATTATACGGACATTGTTGATGAAATTGGAAGATATATATATATATATATATATATATATATATATATATATATATCATTATTCCCGATATGATATTTGTTGGTTTCAGAATTTGATATTGAATATAAGCTGATATAATTTCTATTTAGAGCCTTGTATTTAATATCAAATTGGATTTTGGGTTTGTTGTGAATGGTGTCTTTAATAACACTGTTCTTAAACCTAGTTGAGAAAAGAATAAATCTGTAACATCCCGTATTTTCAGTAGTCAGTATTTAATATATTTTATTATTTTAAATATCGATTTGGTATTGCAAATGGATTTATAATATTTAATTTATTTATTAAAAGACTTCTGAACATATAATTTATATATAATTGTAATTCGAACTCGAAACGTCGCATCATTTCGTAATTTACGATTTGAAATTTATGTATATCGGTACAGGTATAAAACGCTCAATGACAATTGACAATGAAATTAAAATAATCATACGTAATAGAACGTTCAAATCAATGTGTTGCTTACCTTATGATGAGGCCCGTGCTTCGCACACGGGAAATTTGTTCAATATATTATATAGGCCTTAAAAATGTTTTATTTTCAAGTGACCTCTGTTTTCGATGAAACGAGCTTTATTGGAATGCGTATAGCTAGTTATTGCTAGATTTCCAGTTGGAGCCAATCGGAGTTATTTTATCGGTGTGTACAATATAAAGGGGAACCGATAAGTTAAAAATAACGCTGTTGTGCAAACGAGGTCAGTTTTCAACTAAATAAATTTCATTGGGACCGACACATGAGATGTAGCGGTGTTGTTCATGAATGTCGGTACGAATAATTAATAATTTAATGTAAATTACACGAATTACCGGTAGGATATAATTACCATGTAAAATTGACCGTGCCAACCCAAAGAAATATTGAATATTAAAATACAACTTGTATATCGATATTCTTCTCATTTCAATGTGCAGACAACCACCCTCCACCATCGTCAAGTCAGTTTCAACTAAATTTTTACAAAGTGACAGTGGGTAATTTTGTTCTATATCAACGATGAAATATATATTGTGATGCATGTACATGTAACTTTATTTGATGGAGAGAGAGAGCATGCGTATGTCCCATTCAATCGTCACAGTCTAAATTATGAAAACCACATATATATTTATAATAATTAATGGTACCTGCTATTCTGAAATTAGTCGCCCTTTCCGTTCAGTGCTATATACATTTATCTCACATGGCATGTGAAACATAGCTAGTCTATCGTCCAGCCTACATTAGAATGCACATGTATTTCTGCTGTTACCAACCTATTTTCCAAGCCTACATCCCAATTAACAAATTGAAGCGTACAGATAAAATTTTCTTCAGAGTGCACACATGCTAGCATCCTACGCTTGAGCCTATCCTATCAGGTCCCTGTATGTGAAAGTGCCTGCCCAGTAATAGATATATATTCAGACATGCGCCTATACATTGATAGGATCTGCCACCCTAATATTCCAGCACGCCTAACCACAACTATCTATAGTTTTCATTTGAGAGGAAAACACGCTGGAAAGTAAATACGGGCTAGCTAACGATGTGAAATTTCACACACAGCCAAGCTAAGCTAAAACATACACCCCTATTCTGATTTTGCACATGCCCTAGTTGGCATGCCTTCTCCTATCGCATCATTCTTCTATTTTCCAGCAAATCTCTTTGAAATGAAAACACCACACGGCTACGCTTAGCCAATACAGACCTATACATGAAAACTTGGCCGCCACGTTCAAAATCCCCTATATAAAGTCTACCTTATTCTCTTCGGCAAATATAGCAAACTTGGAAAAGAAAACAAACCTGAAGCTTCATATCAATAATTATTATTTTAATAAAGTATATATATATATATACAACGGAAGATAAGGATCCCCGATCTCAAAGCAAAACGTTTCAAGGGGTTTTCGAAATATATAAATTGGGCGAAGAGTGGGTGCGTTGGCTATGAGGTTTGTTGGCACTTGGTAGTTCAAGGTCTATGGGTTGGCGTAGTGTACTTGCAGTCTTCGGAGAGTAAGGCACAGAAGTGAGAAGATGTCGGTGCATGGAGAGATGAAGTCGCGAGTTCTGGGGTAGAAGGCATGCGGCGGAGATGTGAAGTTGCGGGGTGTATCAGCATGTGTGAGACGATAAACTATAGTAGAGGAAGACGTCAGTTGGAAGAAAAATAATGGGACATACTTGAGGAAAGGAAATGGTTGAATAAGTGAAGGAGAGGGGGATGGCCTTGAAAGTTTAGAAGCAACTCTCGAAAAAAAAAAAAAAAGAAGTTGCGTGAGAAAGTGAAGTAGGAGGATGAACAACACCGTTCAGGGTATGATTTATAAATATGCCAATCCTATTCTTTAAACTTTTGCTTAATCCTGGTTTAATTAACATAAGTAGTTAGTTAGGTGTTAATTAATTTAAAACAATGAATCAGCCAACTTCAGCAAATAATTTCATACAAGCGCGTTAGAGTTCTACATATATACATATATTTAACCCGTAATTTCATCATAAAAAGAAATGATTTCGATTTCCACTTTTTCATAATTACTAGAATAGAGGTTACCTGCTTGACAAATCCTTTACGTCATCCTCTAAAAGTTTTTGAGATGAAAGCTGCCAATTTGTTAAACATAAAGTAACAGTTTATGGTACACTATAATTACTCTAGCCCATAGAGCATACAATATACATACCATAGGTATTTGTAGGCATTCTAACGAAGTATGAAGGCATTTATCTTCGAATACGTGGAGCAGCCCTAAATTGACAATTCTGATAACCATATTGTCCACATATATAGGCTTGTAGATAAAATGGTTTCCAACACCGACATATATTGTAGATAATACTTTTGAAACGTGACCCATATATTGACCCAATTATGAGTGAAAAATACATTGTTATTTGATGTATAAATTTGTTACATGACCCAAAACAAACAATCAAACAATTAAATAGTTAGAGTTAATTAACAGAAAGAAATAACAATTTATTTAATTTTTGAATAAAACAATAACTATTTCGTTTAAGGTATAGCTTATAATCATAAAGTGCTCATACATTGTCAAATTTGGGACAAAACCAATGACGATGGAACCATATCAATGAACGCAAAATGATGAAGTGGTCTGATCAGAGTTGGCAACTATTTGGGGTTTTTAATTAAATTAAACATTGGTTTAATTTAATTAAAACAAACTATTTCAGCGACGGGCAAAACAATAACATGGGTTTAAATATTTATGTGCTATGATTGTTAATTGATTGATGGATGTTTGGATTGCTGTTATTGTGATGGTTGAATATTATATCTGTTTATAGATGATATTGTTGAGATAACGTATTTGGATGCAAGGAAAACAGGTTGGAGGGATCCAACTGGATTCCTCGAATTTATTGTTATTTTCATATTATAATTATATGAACCATTTGACTGATATGAATGGATGGTTGAATTGATCAGTGATTGTTGAATTTAAATTCAACGGTTGTTTGTTTTAACCACTAGGCAGTATTGGTATCAATTGGCCCAAAAATGCATCGTTTTATAAATGTTGATTTACCGCCGGGGAATCGACAGTAATGAAGTTATAAATTTATTTTATAACTAGAAATGGATTTTGAAATTGATTCATTTGATTAAAAGTTTAATTAAAGAAAACAAGTATATATTATTTAAGTTTTAAAAGTAATTTTTAAATGATTTTATAAATCGATTCTTTTGGTTAATAAGATTTATAAGCAGACGAGGAGAAATTAACATAACGGTTAAGACTTAGATTGATTTTTTCTCAAGTGAGAATTAAATGAGATTATTGAAATTAATTATATAATTGTATTAATTAATAGAAGAACTAACTGGAGTTGAGTAACGAGATAATCATGGTTTGAGCTAATAAAGTCAACTCAATTGGAATTAGTTATTTGATATTTTTTTTAATTAATATAATAAAATATTTGTTATAACCTTAATAAGATTTTAAAAAGGAAATTTACTGTTTAGTTTAGTTAAATAAGAAGTTAACTATTTCTACGATGATTAATGACGATATAAATTATTATTTTAACGAATAATGATTTAGGAGATCAGCCCGTGAATGAGATTCATTGAAGTAAGAGTCAAAGTTGATATTGAAATATAATTGGACTCTGGAAGTAGCGATGAGCAGGTTTTACATTTAAAAACCCAGATTTTTATAAACGAAGTTATAAAGGAATTTTTAAGCCAATGCGATAGCTTAAATACAATGTTTACTTAAATTAAGTAAGAAGGGATCGAGTTAAAAAGGGTTTGTATTAAACCAGAGAGGTAAATGAAAATTGGAAAAGGGAGTGGGGCAAAGACGTTAAGTAAATTAACGTTACCTAATAATGGGATTGAATTGGATAAGGTGTGGGATATATGGGATAATAGAGGTAATATAAATACCCCAACTTGAACGACTACAGGATTTTCGAGGGGTGATAGTAATTGTAATAGTGAAGATGTAAACAGGAATTTATTTTAAGAAATAATAACGTTATTTAAAGAATTTGAAACTATATATATATAATGGATTCCACATTAAAAGGAAATTAAAACGGGCTTGAGAATAAGAAATGGTATTTCCATATAAAAGGAAATAAAGGAGAATTGTGAAAATATAACAATATTTTTAAAGTAAGAAGATGAGATATAGAATAGGTATTCTAAAAAGGTTAGTGATAGTTATAGTGTTAAAATAACGAAACCAATGGAGATGTCGTAACGATTGTTTTATAAATGACGAGTTGGATCAATGATAAATAATAAATGGTGTTGTAATTAATGTTTTGAAATAACAGTAAAATAGAAATTGGATATGATTATTAATATTTATCTAAATATAAGATTGAAATGATTTTGAGTAGATAAATATATTTAAATGAGAATTTAATACCATGTTTAAGAATATGAAATGTTTTAGGAGTTTTAAATTAACCATTAGTTAATTTATTTTTAAATAATAAAAAGGGCCAAGTAATGCTGAATACTAAACCAGGGAATTCATTTTATTTTATGCTTGTATGGTTGTTATTTGATAGTTAAATAACCGACTGTCAAATCTGACCTATACGATTGATTGGTACGGAAAGACCGGGATCAAATATTATTCGAAAACCATTCCAAAACAACAAATACGTGAAGATGAAGATTGAAGACGGAGCATTGAAGACCATAGATCTTCATAAACGGAAGAAATACTAATAATCTCTCGTTTAGCGGCCATAGATAAACTGTGTTTATGTCATGGTTGAAATCTACAGATTGCAAGAACTTCTCGCTACTGATCTATATAGTGATTCCTAGGATGCAGTAGGAGGGAGCCTTCGGTTCATCCTGTTCCTGGATGACTTGTATGGACGGATGTCTGACAGAGTATTTCCTAAAAACCACGTACGTTGATTTTTACAAACATACCAAGTTGATGGCGAAGAAGGCGCGCTTCTTTTAAACCCAGTATATGTTTGTGGACGTCAATTAGTGATTTGGAGGATCTGATGATGTGACATTCAAAGTAAATGGTGGCGTGCTACCTGGGAAATAAGAATTATAACCTCAAGCCTCATCAACCGGGAAGTGACAAAAATCGGGCAGGCAGCATGGCTATGTGGGTCGCACCCATTAGGGTGTATAATCACCTATCTAGAGAAATTCCTTTTGCTTCTTTAATCTATCGATGCTGTCCCTTCCGGGAAACGGTTGCTGATCCCAACCGTTGGTGATATGCATTCGATACACTCAAGCGAAATGAGTGGTCGGTCATGTATGGCCGGGTTGCAAGACGTTCTTGTTGAACCCAGTGTATTCACCTTTATAGATACACTATCGACAGGTGGTTCTGTCACGAGAAGGAATTTCGCTCGGTTCGAACCAGTCGCTAAACCGATCCAGGCCGTTCGAAACGCCCTATCGTTTGAGAACAGGACAAAACAGAACGCATACAGAAGAACATTTCATTGTATATTACAACAATGCATCAGATTACAAGAATATACAGAGTATAAACGAATAAATATTACACAGAAATATCAGTGATTTAAATTACATTTAAATACATAGCAGCGGAAAGTAATACAATACACAACTAGAAGTAGATATACGGATACAAAGCTTTCCGGATATCGTTCCAGCTGTAAACCAGGATCCTGTGAATATAAATCTGCAAAACCAAAACTACTAGCTGCCCGTGTCGAAAATAGGGGCACCCAGAGTTTAGGTTAAAACAATAAACTCCAGGTCAGTCATGGGACTGGTGTGAGAACTAAAACAGTTATAAATCTTTATTTTAAAGTTAGGTAAATCAAGGGACCACGCCGTATAACACGGAACGGGTTTCCTCCCAAGGATACCAGTGCATAAAACAACAGCGTAATGCAAAATAAAGAGAGATGAAGCTGTTATAAGACCCAGGTCCTATCACACAATGCAACGCAGTCGAGGATAGGGTTTTCCCTTATAACAGCCAAATGCTTGATACGTTTAAAACAAATCATTTGATACTATTATAAGTGCATAGTGTATAAAACACTTCAAATCATAAGTATCAATCATAGGCGGCATGAATGGCCCATAACACTATGTCGCCATATATAAGTTTACAATCAAAACCGCAAATGTCGTATTGGAAGTTGGGTTTCCATCTATGAACTGAGGCAAAAGATAGTCCTCAACCGATTCGAGACTGTCTAGCCCGAGCCTCAGGCAAGTACTCTGTCAAGCCTTTGGATCGTCATGGCCGGTCCACCGATGTGGATTAAACTTAAACCCTGAACATGCGTTCCCCCGCCCTATGGGGCGTAATTGAGCCAACGAATGACTCCATCGGACCCGGATCGTCCGATCAAACCGAGGCGCCTCGCAACAGCAACAACCACATAAGTCAAACTCGTCAGGGCGTGTAAAACCACTGACGCCACTTCTAACTAGAAAGAAACGCATGCCCTCCCTGAGGTCCGTCTCCCGTTTTTGATTCATACCGGGTGTGAAACACGCGAGGTAAACGTTACACAAAGCTACGCCACAAAGGCCGTGCTTTGATCATCACCACAAGACTTTTGCTTTTCAACAGAAGCCTCGATCAATTGCCACTTAGGCATGCCACACAGGCAATTCACTCCATGCGTTTGATATCCATCAATATATAACCCCTGAGCTCGTACGTCTCAGAGAAGGGCGTTAAGCAAGAGAATAAATTCTCCGCCGCCAAACAGATATATATTTAATAGAGATCAATCACACGGACTAAAATCCAATGTCAGACACACAGTCCATTTACAAGTCCGTTCTGGGTCTGAACGAAACCGGAGGCACCTAGTACCCCGCATATCCATCGATCTCCAAGCACGTCTGGACGATCACTAACTGTTTCTATCTTCTTGGGTGAACAGCCCAATCAAGATCATCAGTAATCACCCAAACGACGTGAAGACTTCCGGTCTTCGACCACCGTCTTCATCTTCGACACCACGTCGAATCAGTTATTCAGAATGGGATAAACCCGGTCTTTCTGAATAACTCGCGTATATATTATAAAAGTGTTACACAAACACAACATACGCCTCATTCCAATTCAGAATATTCTTTTATTCGAATATTCCTATACTTTGTGAAAAGTTCCCATTAATTTTATCCAAGATAAATTCTTTAAATTTATTCTTTAATCTCCTTTGAATATCAATTCAAACTAGTCGGGATTAGCGAACCACACCGAAGTGATCATTTATTTTATTTCCCAATCCCAACCTATTCATCCCATGAAGTAAAACTGGTTATACTTCATATCTAACACCACAGTGTTATCGGTAATTCAATTACCATTTCACGTTCAAATCTAATTAAAGATTTAACTATCGCTTGGAGTAAAACTGGTGATACTCCATCCTCGACCTTTTCAATCTATTTAAAGATTCATTAAAACTCCACTTAGTTTTAATCTTTAACTGGGTTAAAGAATCAGTGTCATTTAAAACACGGTTCACGATAAACCCAAAATCACATTCCATTAATTATCGGGTTAAAGAACAAGTGTTATTTAAAACACTGTCCACGATAAACCCAAAAATCAATATCAATTCAATTCCAATTAAAGATCGTTTAATTGGTACACTTCATTAAATCTAAATACAAAGATTTAATCTTTTCTCAACTGGGTTCAAGAACAGTGTTAGTGAAGACACCATTCACGACAAACCCAAATCACATTCGATATTCAATACAAGGCTCTGAATAGAAAATATATCGGCTTATATTTAATATCGAATTCTACGACTAACAAATGTCGTATTGGAAATAACGATATAAATATCTACATCTTTCAAATTTCCATAACAACATCTGTATAATCCCGAATTCCAACATCGAAATATTCTGAAGACAATTTCGATTCAAATCCACTCCAATGCAATCATTGGAAATTCTGGTTATTTTTAAAACCCTTTTCAAATTCAATTTATTTATTTAAAAATAAATAGAATTATAATTCTAGTTCAAAACTAGTTCATTTCGATAAAAATCTATTTTTATCCTTTCAAATATGGAGTTTTTCATCCCAATCCTTTCTAAATCATTTCTTATGATTTTACACAAATTATTACTATTTTTAATAATTTTATCAAGGCCCGTACAGTCGATTTCCATCAATGGCCATCGAACTGCACTTACAGCGACCTTTTTCAAATTTGATTTGGACATAATTCCAAATCCAACCGTTAGATTTCAAATTTCTAATATTCATTAGAAAGCTCTTTTCGATACGAACCCAACGGTTCCGGTTTTAGGAGAATCCGACGGTCGGATCTCCCGTAATGTCCGTTTGAAATAAATGGTCGAAATTCGCGAACTGCCGCGGCGCGGCGCGTTCTATTCAGGCCATTATATTATATATATAATGTATAATATATATTTCGTCGATTTCTATTTAAAACGAATTATATAAATAGTTTTAAAATTCGTTTCAAAAGCAATTTCAACTTCCATTTCAATTCAAATCAAAATTGAATTCTTCTTTATAACTTCGTTTTAAAATTCATTTCTATTCAATTCAATTTTCTATTCAATTTGAATTCATTTTCAATTCACTTTCAATTCAATTTGAATTCGTTTTCAATTCAATTCATTTCGAAATCGTTTTCAATTCAATTCATTTCGAAATCGTTTTCAATTCAATTCATTTCGAAATCGTTTTCAATTCAATTCATTTCGAAATCGTTTTCAATTCAATTCATTTCGAAATCGTTTTCAATTCAATTCATTTCGAAATCGTTTTCAATTCAATTCATTTCGAAATCGTTTTCAATTCAATTCATTTCGAAATCGTTTTCAATTCAATTCATTTCGAAATCGTTTCAATTTAATTCATTTCGAAATCGTTTCAATTCAATTCATTTCGAAATCGTTTTCAATTCAATTCATTTCGAAATATTCGATTTCAAAATTACTTTTTAATATTCATTTTAAAATGAATAAAATCGATATAAATATCGTTCACGTCAAAATGGCGTCAATCTAATCAACACGGCTTCATATATTGATATTTTCAAATATTCCATTTCGAATATTTCTATTTCAAATATTTCTATTTTAAAACTGGAATGAGGCCCCATCAATTACCATATAAAGTTAATTATATGGATTTTCATACAACACATGTATAATAGCATTGAAAAATAATCAACCATCAACCAAAGTGCACTACACTGTATAAGCATCAAATATAGATATCTAACGCTTATAACAGCCTGTCAATCAATCGATCGACATATTTAATCAATCAGGATGAGTGAACTTCAAATTTCATCCCAACACCCGTGTGGGGTTTCAAACAATCAAACACAGATTTTATTTGTGCAGTTGGGCGATGTGTGAAATTTATCGACCCAATCAATATCAGTCAAATCAGTGTATATACAAACAAATCGGCCGATTTGTTTATAACTATTCATTTATTCACATTCACGTTAAAAATTATATTTTTAACGATAAAACATTTTATTTCAACCTATGAATTTCTATTCAATTCATTTACACAATAAAATGATATTTTTATTTTCTAACATATTTTAGAAAATTTCGGCGGCATAACGGCACGATACTAGAAACGGGACAAGGCCTAGCCTTATCCCCGGTCTAGTGAAGGCCCACGCCATTCACACATCAATCAAAATCACCAAACAACCAAATTCAAATCAAATCATATAACTAATCTATGCAACCAAACAAACAAGTCCATGGTCTGTGGACGATTGTGTCGGGTGCTACTAAGCACCGTCTGCATCCTAGTATATATATATAAATAGAAATGAAATTGAAAGGTGAGAAATTCTCACTTATAGCTATCCAATTATCTTGACTCTTCTTTGATGGAAATCTTCGCCATTCTCGCCCATTGTCATCTTCGTTGCCCGTATTCTCTACATATGTAAAAATCGAATTTTTACTTTTCTATTCAATATATAAAAATCGAATTTTTATTTCGCTATTCAATATATAAAAATCGAATTTTTTTATTAAGCTATTCAATATATAAAAATCGAATTTTTACTTAGCTACTCAATATATAAAAATCGAATTTTTACTTCGCTATTCAATATATAAAAATCAAATTTTTATTTAGCTACTCAATATATAAAAATCAAATTTTTATTTAGCTACTCAATATATAAAAATCAAATTTTTATTTAGCTATTCAATATATAAAAATCGAATTTTTAAAAATATAGATTCTGCCTTTTTCCATTTTAAAGATCAAGTCTTTTCTTTTCAAAATTCAAATCTTTTAAAACCTCTTTTAAAAAAATCAGTTTTTACATCTTTCAAAAATCTGTTTTAACTTTTAAACAAATCAGTTTTAAAATCATTTTCAATTCAGTTTTAAAATCATTTAAAATCAATTTTAAATTCTTTTAAACAAAATCAGTTTTAAACCTAATTAAAAATAAACCAGTTTTTAAATTCTGTTTTTATAAAATAAAAATAAAATAATAAAATAAAAAGAATTACTTACTGAGGGGGGGGGGTTTCTGCAGTTCGTCGGTGAAGACTAGGGGGTTGCGGCGGGGTGGTGGTCGCAGCAGGGGGCTTCGAACTTGGGGGTGCCGACGGTGTTCTCGTCGAGTTTGGCGAGAGGACGGAGGGGAAGGAGGGGATGGCCTCGCGCGTTTCAGGAGGGGGAAGAGGGTTCGAGGGGGAGTTGCGGCGGTGTTCCGCCTGGGGCGGCGGCGGCCATCGCGCCTCCATTTTTTTTTTATTCTTTCTGAATTGATTTAAACGGGGGGGGGGGGGGGGGTGCCAAAGGAGATAAGGGGGTTTTTCTTTTTTATTTATTTATTATTTTATTATTTTATTATTTTTGAAAGTTGACTTTTACATACGTCATCAAAACGAGGCCCACCACCTGTCGTCCATAGCGTTTAACCCCCATTCCGAACACAATGGGATATGAATCGTCAGCTGATTCGGCTGTTACAATCAGTTTCCGTTAAATTTACATTTAAATCACTTTATTGAATTCTAAACGTACATTTCGAATTACCGAGGTCACATACTAACTCTAGAAATTCCTGAAAAATATTTTCTAGCTTCGTATTGACGATACGGTCCTAACAAAACTAGTTTCGTCGAATTCTGAGACCGTTAGAAAAAATGGCCAATTTCCAGTCGATTAAAATCAACTGAAATGGTCAAAACACGTTTTCCTTTGCCACGCTCACATATTGATTCGAAAAATTATGAAATTTGGAATCTAGCAATAATTCGACATCACGGACCTAACAAAACTGGTTTCGTCGAAATCCGAGGTCATTTGCAAAATGTCCATTTTTAAGGGCCTGAATTCCATAGCGACTATTCAGAATTTTCGACTGGACATATCTTTTGATTCCCGCTACGAACTTTGGATTTTTCGGATTCGTTGGAAAGATATTCACTATTAGATTCCATTATTTTTGGTTTCACTAAAATCCGGATTGTTTTGCACCCGGTACATTCAATTGAAGTTTGAAATCGAATTATCGAACTACCGCGCCATTTTCAATTCTATTTATAATTATATATAAATATTTATATTCTAACGACGACATATATAATATATACGTCGAATTATATTTAAAATAAATTCTCGTCGATATTATTTAAAATAATCTATTTTAAATATTCAAAATTCGCTAAAATTGCCAAAATAAAAATTTCAAACTGGCTCGCATTTTACGGGTTATTACAATCTCCCCCACTTAAAACTTTTCGTCCCCGAAAAGGAACAAAGTCGAAAGTGGTTTGATTAACTAACTCTACGTTCGATCTGGCTTTCATTCTCCAACTTTTCAGTTTCTGAGAATTTTCAAAATTTCAAAAATTTGGCTAACACCCTAAATTTTCGAAAAATTTCGCCATAACCTCCCCTGCACCGGGAGCATCGGGGAATTTCAAATAGCTTCCCCGGTCCTTCAGATCTTAAAAAGAAAAAGAAAAAGCTAAGCGGCTAGCCAATAGGCTCACAAAATCATCATCACCCAAACAAAACAGGAAATTATGTAGTAAACATGTACCTATTTGTCGGGCAAATTTTTTTTATTCTCTGGCTCTAGCCTCCTTGCTATGACCTGTTTAATGATATACATGTATATGCAAGCAGATGCGACCAATTTTCAATACAGTTCAATATTCGGATCAATTAGGCTAAATGGCTAAAAATTAGCAAACAAATAAACAAACAACACAAACATCAATCAATTAGTGAATTTAACGTTTCAAATTCATACTTTTGATATATAGTCAAAAATCAGATTTTTGATGCCAAATCACAACAATAGGCCCTATCTAATTTTGGTTCTCACACCAGTCAATAGGAAATATATAGATGTTACACGTTCGTCACTCGAATATAAACTCTGATGATGATATATCAATCATCAGAATCACCCCCGGGCGACAAGAGTGTAATTCTATATCTATCCAGTATATTAAAACTTTGAATATACGTTTGTAAGGCGTATATGCAAATTCTTTATATACTGGACTGTCCAAATCAATATTAAATAAATAATCAAATACGAATAGTTGGTTTAAATTTTCAAAACAAAATTGTTTTTATTTTCAAAAATATACTCTTCACACTCGTTCTAGGATACTACTGATCCCATCTCTAACGAGTCGTTCTCATTGGATTTTTTTTATCCAATATCTGATGAATCCTTTCATATGGTTCTAATGTGTCTTGTTCTCTGAGCTTGGTAAACCAAAGCTCTGATACCAACTGTCACGAGAAGGAATTTCGCTCGGTCCGAACCAGTCGCTAAACCGATCCAGGCCGTTCGAAACGCCCTATCGTTTGAGAACAGGACAAAACAGAACGCATACAGAAGAACATTTCATTGTATATTACAACAATGCATCAGATTACAAGAATATACAGAGTATAAACGAATAAATAATACACAGAAATATCAGAGATTTAAATTACATTTAAATACATAGCAGCGGAAAGTAATACAATACACAACTAGAAGTAGATATACGGATACAAAGCTTTCCGGATATCGTTCCAGCTGTAAACCAGGATCCTGTCAATATAAATCTGCAAAACCAAAACTACTAGCTGCCCGTGTCGAAAATAGGGGCACCCAGAGTTTAGGTTAAAACAATAAACTCCAGGTCAGTCATGGGACTGGTGTGAGAACTAAAACAGTTATAAATCTTTATTTTAAAGTTAGGTAAATCAAGGGACCACGCCGTATAACACGGAACGGGTTTCCTCCCAAGGATACCAGTGCATAAAACAACAGTGCAATGCTAAATAAAGAGAGATGAAGCTGTTATAAGACCCAGGTCCTATCACACAATGCAACGCAGTCGAGGATAGGGTTTTCCCTTATAACAGCCAAAGAATGCTTGATAGGTTTAAAACAAATCATTTGATACTATTATAAGTGCATAGTGTATAAAACACTTCAAATCATAAGTATCAATCATAGGCGGCATGAATGGCCCATAACACTATGTCGCCATATATAAGTTTACAATCAAAACCGCAAATGTCGTATTGGAAGTTGGGTTTCCATCTATGAACCGAGGCAAAAGATAGTCCTCAACCGATTCGAGACTGTCTAGCCCGAGCCTCAGGCAAGTACTCTGTCAAGCCTTTGGATCGTCATGGCCGGTCCACCGATGTGGATTAAATTTAAACCCTGAACATGCGTTCCCCCGCCCTATGGGGCGTAAATGAGCCAACGAATGACTCCATCGGACCCGGATCGTCCAATCAAACCGAGGCGCCTCGCAACAGCAACAACCACATAAGTCAAACTCGTCAGGGCGTGTAAAACCATTGATGCCACTTCTAACTAGAAAGAAACGCATGCCCTCCCTGAGGTCCGTCTCCCGTTTTTGATTCATACCGGGTGTGAAACACGCGAGGTAAACGTTACACAAAGCTACGCCACAAAGGCCGTGCTTTGATCATCACCACAAGACTTTTGCTTTTCAACAGAAGCCTCGATCAATTGCCACTTAGGCATGCCACACAGGCAATTCACTCCATGCGTTTGATATCCATCAATATATAACCCCTGAGCTCGTACGTCTCAGAGAAGGGCGTTAAGCAAGAGAATAAATTCTCCGCCGCCAAACAGATATATATTTAATAGAGATCAATCACACGGACTAAAATCCAATGTCAGACACACAGTCCATTTACAAGTCCGTTCTGGGTCTGAACGAAACCGGAGGCACCTAGTACCCCGCATATCCATCGATCTCCAAGCACGTCTGGACGATCACTAACTGTTTCTATCTTCTTGGGTGAACAGCCCAATCAAGATCATCAGTAATCACCCAAACGACGTGAAGACTTCCGGTCTTCGACCACCGTCTTCATCTTCGACACCACGTCGAATCAGTTATTCAGAATGGGATAAACCCGGTCTTTCTGAATAACTCGCGTATATATTATAAAAGTGTTACACAAACACAACATACGCCTCATTCCAATTCAGAATATTCTTTTATTCGAATATTCCTATACTTTGGGAAAAGTTCCCATTAATTTTATCCAAGATAAATTCTTTAAATTTATTCTTTAATCTCCTTTGAATATCAATTCAAACTAGTCGGGATTAGCGAACCACACCGAAGTAATCATTTATTTTATTTCCCAATCCCAACCTATTCATCCTATGAAGTAAAACTGGTTATACTTCATATCTAACACCACAGTGTTATCGGTAATTCAATTACCATTTCACGTTCAAATCTAATTAAAGATTTAACTATCGCTTGGAGTAAAACTGGTGATACTCCATCCTCGACCTTTTCAATCTATTTAAAGATTCATTAAAACTCCACTTAGTTTTAATCTTTAACTGGGTTAAAGAATCAGTGTCATTTAAAACACGGTTCACGATAAACCCAAAATCACATTCCATTAATTATCGGGTTAAAGAACAAGTGTTATTTAAAACACTGTCCACGATAAACCCAAAAATCAATATCAATTCAATTCCAATTAAAGATCGTTTAATTGGTACACTTCATTAAATCTAAATACAAAGATTTAATCTTTTCTCAACTGGGTTCAAGAACAGTGTTAGTGAAGACACCATTCACGACAAACCCAAATCACATTCGATATTCAATACAAGGCTCTGAATAGAAAATATATCGGCTTATATTTAATATCGAATTCTACGACTAACAAATGTCGTATTGGAAATAACGATATAAATATCTACATCTTTCAAATTTCCATAACAACATCTGTATAATCCCGAATTCCAACATCGAAATATTCCGAAGACAATTTCGATTCAAATCCACTCCAATGCAATCATTGGAAATTCTGGTTATTTTTAAAACCCTTTTCAAATTCAATTTATTTATTTAAAAATAAATAGAATTATAATTCTAGTTCAAAACTAGTTCATTTCGATAAAAATCTATTTTTATCCTTTCAAATATGGAGTTTTTCATCCCAATCCTTTCTAAATCATTTCTTATGATTTTACACAAATTATTACTATTTTTAATAATTTTATCAAGGCCCGTACAGTCGATTTCCATCAATGGCCATCGAACTGCACTTACAGCGACCTTTTTCAAATTTGATTTGGACATAATTCCAAATCCAACCGTTAGATTTCAAATTTCTAATATTCATTAGAAAGCTCTTTTCGATACGAACCCAACGGTTCCAGTTTTAGGAGAATCCGACGGTCGGATGTCCCGTAATGTCCGTTTGAAATAAATGGTCGAAATTCGCGAACTGCCGCGGCGCGGCGCGTTCTATTCAGGCCATTATATTATATATATAATATATAATATATATTCCGTCGATTTCTATTTAAAACGAATTATATAAATAGTTTTAAAATTCGTTTCAAAAGCAATTTCAACTTCCATTTCAATTCAAATCAAAATTGAATTCTTCTTTATAACTTCGTTTTAAAATTCATTTCTATTCAATTCAAATTTCTATTCAATTTGAATTCATTTTCAATTCACTTTCAATTCAATTTGAATTCGTTTTCAATTCAATTCATTTCGAAATCGTTTTCAATTCAATTCATTTCGAAATCGTTTTAAATTCAATTCATTTCGAAATCGTTTTCAATTCAATTCATTTCGAAATCGTTTTCAATTCAATTCATTTCGAAATCGTTTTCAATTCAATTCATTTCGAAATCGTTTTCAATTCAATTCATTTCGAAATCGTTTTCAATTCAATTCATTTCGAAATCGTTTTCAATTCAATTCATTTCGAAATCGTTTCAATTCAATTCATTTCGAAATCGTTTCAATTCAATTCATTTCGAAATCGTTTTCAATTCAATTCATTTCGAAATATTCGATTTCAAAATTACTTTTTAATATTCATTTTAAAATGAATAAAATCGATATAAATATCGTTCACGTCAAAATGGCGTCAATCTAATCAACACGGCTTCATATATTGATATTTTCAAATATTCCATTTCGAATATTTCTATTTCAAATATTTCTATTTTAAAACTGGAATGAGGCCCAATCAATTACCATATAAAGTTAATTATATGGATTTTCATACAATACATGTATAATAGCATTGAAAAATAATCAACCATCAACCAAAGTGCACTACACTGTATAAGCATCAAATATAGATATCTAACGCTTATAACAGCCCGTCAATCAATCGATCGACATATTTAATCAATCAGGATGAGTGAACTTCAAATTTCATCCCAACACCCGTGTGGGGTTTCAAACAATCAAACACAGATTTTATTTGTGCAGTTGGGCGATGTGTGAAATTTATCGACCCAACCAATATCAGTCAAATCAGTGTATATACAAACAAATCGGCCGATTTGTTTATAACTATTCATTTATTCACATTCACGTTAAAAATTATATTTTTAACGATAAAACATTTTATTTCAACCTATGAATTTCTATTCAATTCATTTACACAATAAAATGATATTTTTATTTTCTAACATATTTTAGAAAATTTCGGCGGCATAACGGCACGATACTAGAAACGGGACAAGGCCTAGCCTTATCCCCGGTCTAGTGAAGGCCTACGCCATTCACACATCAATCAAAATCACCAAACAACCAAATTCAAATCAAATCATATAACTAATCTATGCAAGCAAACAAACAAGTCCATGGTCTGTGGACGATTGTGTCGGGTGCTACTAAGCACCGTCTGCATCCTAGTATATATATATAAATAGAAATGAAATTGAAAGGTGAGAAATTCTCACTTATAGCTATCCAATTATCTTGACTCTTCTTTGATGGAAATCTTCGCCATTCTCGCCCATTGTCATCTTCGTTGCCCGTATTCTCTACATATGTAAAAATCGAATTTTTACTTTGCTATTCAATATATAAAAATCGAATTTTTATTTCGCTATTCAATATATAAAAATCGAATTTTTTTATTAAGCTATTCAATATATAAAAATCGAATTTTTACTTAGCTACTCAATATATAAAAATCGAATTTTTACTTCGCTATTCAATATATAAAAATCAAATTTTTATTTAGCTACTCAATATATAAAAATCAAATTTTTATTTAGCTACTCAATATATAAAAATCAAATTTTTATTTAGCTATTCAATATATAAAAATCGAATTTTTAAAAATATAGATTCCGCCTTTTTCCATTTTAAAGATCAAATCTTTTCTTTTCAAAATTCAAATCTTTTAAAACCTCTTTTAAAAAAATCAGTTTTTACATCTTTCAAAAATCTGTTTTAACTTTTAAACAAATCAGTTTTAAAATCATTTTCAATTCAGTTTTAAAATCATTTAAAATCAATTTTAAATTCTTTTAAACAAAATCAGTTTTAAACCTAATTAAAAATAAATCAGTTTTTAAATTCTGTTTTTATAAAATAAAAATAAAATAATAGAATAAAAAGAATTACTTACTGAGGGGGGGGGGGTTTCTGCAGTTCGTCGGTGAAGACTAGGGGGTTGCGGCGGGGTGGTGGTCGCAGCAGGGGGCTTCGAACTTGGGGGTGCCGACGGGGTTCTCGTCGAGTTCGGCTAGAGGACGGAGGGGAAGGAGGGGATGGCCTCGCGCGTTTCAGGAGGGGGAAGAGGGTTCGAGGGGGAGTTGCGGTGGTGTTCCGCCTGGGGCGGCGGCGGCCATCGCGCCTCCATTTTTTTTATTTATTCTTTCTGAATTGATTTAAACGGGGGGGGGGGGGGGCAAAGGAGATAAGGGGGTTTTTCTTTTTATTTATTTATTATTTTATTATTTTTGAAAGTTGACTTTTACATACGTCATCAAAACGAGGCCCACCACCTGTCGTCCATAGCGTTTAACCCCCATTCCGAACACAATGGGATATGTATCGTCAGCTGATTCGGCTGTTACAATCAGTTTCCGTTAAATTTACATTTAAATCACTTTATTGAATTCTAAACGTACATTTCGAATTACCGAGGTCACATACTAACTCTAGAAATTCCTGAAAAATATTTTCTAGCTTCGTATTGACGATACGGTCCTAACAAAACTAGTTTCGTCGAATTCTGAGACCGTTAGAAAAAATGGCCAATTTCCAGTCGATTAAAATCAACTAAAATGGTCAAAACACGTTTTCCTTTGCCACGCTCACATATTGATTCGAAAAATTATGAAATTTGGAATCTAGCAATAATTCGACATCACGGACCTAACAAAACTGGTTTCGTCGAAATCCGAGGTCATTTGCAAAATGTCCATTTTTAAGGGCCTGAATTCCATAGCGACTATTCAGAATTTTCGACTGGACATATCTTTTGATTCCCGCTACGAACTTTGGATTTTTCGGATTCGTTGGAAAGATATTCACTATTAGATTCCATTATTTTTGGTTTCACTAAAATCCGGATTGTTTTGCACCCGGTACATTCAATTGAAGTTTGAAATCGAATTATCGAACTACCGCGCCATTTTCAATTCTATTTATAATTATATATAAATATTTATATTCTAACGACGACGTATATAATATATATGTCGAATTATATTCAAAATAAATTCTCGTCGATATTATTTAAAATAATCTATTTTAAATATTCAAAATTCGCTAAAATTGCCAAAATAAAAATTTCAAACTGGCTCGCATTTTACGGGTTATTACAGGTTCCATACCCTGTCATGGTTGGAATCTAATCTCCAATAAGCGCCCGCGGTTTTGATTGTATACTATATATGTGGAGCGTGAGATGCAAGCGTTCCGCTAGATTGATATTTATTTGTATTTAGGCATTATCATAATATCAGAATAATATTGTTTTCAAAAATAGTTTGGGTTATCGTAAGGTAAAAACCGTCCGTATTTATGTGTGGATTTAGTCTTACGATTTTCCTTTTCTTTCGAGGAGATTTTTAAACTTTAAAATCAAGTTGGATGATCCCCTTAAAACTTTGCAAGTTGTTCTCACTCTGGTTCACCAGACTGACCCGGTGTTTGTAATGCTCGGGTTAGACCAGTTTGTACAGGTCCAGGTTATTGGATACTGTGAAGTTCAGAAGACGTGCTGGAAGTGTTCAGATGTATTAGTATGTATTCCGCTGTGTGTTGTATATAAGGGCAGATTATTATAACTGTCCAGATGAATCGATGTACTCTGATGATTGTAAGTATTTTACAAGCTCTCAATAAAATTTGTTTTATATTATATTTTTGTTCCGCTGCGATGTGAGATTATGTGCTGTGTTGGTTATTCTTCTTCTTTTCTAATATTTCTTCCTTATCTACTTCTCACCCTCTAAATTCTTTCTATTAGCATCTGGGTTTCCTGTACAATTGGTGTTGGACTGGTGTTGTTTGGTCAGCTCAAAAGGTACCGGAAATTTGGGTCATCACAAAATCTTCTAAATAAGATTTAGAGAAGTTTACCAATTAATTAATATTTAATTGGAGTTGAATTGAAATTAGGTTTTTGGGTTTACCGTGAATGTTGTTTTTGAATAACACTTTTTCTTTAACCCAATTAACAGTGAAGAGATGATTTGGAATTTATAATTCTTTTTATTAAGACTTAATGAAAATTTTCCAAAGTAAAGTTTTCCAATTTAATATATTGAACTGGAATTGAATGGAATTCGATTTGGTAATAACCGAGATGAGCTTCTATAAATGAAGACTGTTACTATATATGGAATTTAAAAGGCTTTACCACTATTCCATTTATATTATTAGTCTAACACGAGAATTTATATCAATTATACATTGTTATGATTTCCGTGTAGATTCCATTTTGATGGTAGATGATTTGGGGTTTATCGTGAACTGCGTTTTAAGTGACATTGGTTCTTTAACCCAGTTAAACACAGGATTTATTTCCTAAATTTGAAAAATCATAAAGTAATGATTTATGATATTAAAATAAAGTTGGAGTTTTAATGAACCTTTAGTTAGATTGGAATGAGAATGGGATAATTAAATTTATCGAATTCGAGAAATGATCGAGAATGGAGTATCACTAGTTTTACTCCAAGCGATAGTTAAATCTTTAATTAGATTTGAAATGAGAAATGGTAATTAAATTTACCGATAACATAGTGGGTGTTAGATATGGAGTACTACCTATTTTGCTCCATGGGATAAATAGGTTGGGATTGGAAAAATAAAATAAATGATTACTTCGGCAAAGCTCGATAATCCCGACTAGTTTGATAAACCTTAATTTGGTTTAAATTGTGAAAAGAATGTTTGAAGAAAATAATATTTTGAATTGGAATGAGGCGTATGATGTGTTTTTATAGCACTTGATTATAAGATATGCGAGTTATTCCGAAAGACCAGGTTTAACCCATTCTGAATAATTGATACGACGATTAAAAGTCGACGATGGTTAAAGACCGGAGATCTTCACGTCGTTTGGATGATTACTGATGTCTTGATTGGGATGTACACCCAAGAAATGGTAATAAGTGGTGATCGTCCAGACGTACTTGGAGATCGACCGGATATGCAAGAGACTCTCTCCTGTATTGGACATATGTGATGAGGAATAAGGTGGCTCCAGTTTCGTTCATACCCAGAATGGACTTGCAAATGGATGGTATGTCTGACATTTTATTCCTTTATACTATATTCGTTGATCTCTATTAAATATATATATGTTTGGTGGTGGAGAATTTATTCTCTTGCTTAACACCCTTCTCTGAGACGTACAAGCATAGAGGTTATATATTGGTGGAAATCAGTGGTACTGTATCGATTAACAGTATGTCATGCTGAGTTGAATGGATCAAAGCTTTTGTTGAAAAGCAAGGCTATGCGGTTGATGATCAAAGCACAACTTTAATTAGCATAGCTTTGTGTAGCGTTAATTCGCGAGTTTCACACCCTAGGTATGAACCAAAAACGAGATAGTGACTGCATGGAAATGGACATATGTTAGTTCTAGCTACGAGTAAAGACATAGTATGGAGCCCAGACTGTTTACTTATGTGAATGTTGCATATTATTTGATGGAAAACAAGGTTCCTCAGAATTCGGGTCAATTGAAAGGCTCGGATATGATTTGAGTCCCTAGTGGCTCTAAAGTGGTTGACATACTGACCTATTTTGGAGGTTCGATAGAACCAGCTAACATATAGTTTATGGTATAACTAATCATCGACGGATGACCGACCTTGAAGATCCAAGGGCTCGCCAGCGTCCGAGTCCTGAGGCACTTGCTAGTGTGTCTCGAAATCGGTGAGGATTATCCCTTGCCTTGGTTCATAGATGGAAACCCAATTTCCAATACATGATTTTTCGGTTTTACTTGTATATATATATATATATATATATATATATATATATATATATATATATATATATATGACAACGTAATATAATGGTACCTACGCCTCCTATGATCGATACATTTATATTTGAAGTTGATTTCTTCACTTATAGTAATAATAAAAGATGAAATTTCGCGTATCAAGCATATTTGACTATTATAAGGGAAAACACTATCCTCGACTGCGTTCATTATGTGATGGGACCTGAGTCTTATAATAGCTTCATTTTTCTCTTCAGCATTGCGCTGTTTATTTTTATGCACTGGTATTCATGGGGGATAAACCCGTTCCGTGTTATACGGCGTGGTCCCGTGATTTACTTAACTTTAAACTAAAAGCTAATAACTGTTTTCATTCTCACACCAGTCCCATGACTGACCTGGAGTTTATTGTTTTAACCTAAACTCTCGATGCTCATATTTTCCATACGGGCAATCATTAGTTTTGGTTTTTGCAGATTTCTATTTAACATGATCTTGGATTCACAGCTGGAGATATATTTGGAAAGCTTTGTATCCGTGTATTTCTTTCAGTTGTGCTAGTATAATGTATTCCGCTGCACCTGTTATTCATGCATTATATTTTCCGCTGCTTTGTAATTTATTAAATCTCTAATATTATTTTTCCACTGTAATTTATTCATACTCTGATATATTCTTGTACTATGATGTAAGTTGTAATAATAGCAATGAAATATTCTATTGTTTGTATTCTGATGCGTCATGTTCTCAAAGCAATCAGGGCTTTCCCATAAAGGGGAATCCGGGTTGTTTCATTTTGGTATCAGAGTTTTGGTTTACAGAGGTCGAGAACGGGACACATTAGAACCAAATGAAAGAATTCATTAGAGGTAGGATTAGTAATGTCCTTTAAGAATGACTCAACAGAGATGGGATCAGTAGCATCCTAGAATGAGTTTGAAGAGTGTCGTTTATTAAAAAAAAATTAGTTTTGAAAATTATACCTTATTATATGTATTTGAGTGTTTTATTTTAAATTTATTTTGGACTATCAGGTATATAGAGATTTTTAATATACGTTTGATCCACGTGTATATGAAGCCTCAAGTATACTGGGTAGGTATAGAATCACACTCTAGTTGCTTTGAGATGATTCTGATGATGGGGGCCCATTATCAGTATTTATGTTCGAGTTTCGAAGGTGGATATCTATATATTTCCAATTGACTGGTGTGAGAACCAAAACATAGTTAGAATTTATATTTTGTGATTTGGCACTAAAAATATGATTTTTGGGAATATATGAAAGTTATATGATTGAGAAAGCAAATCAACAAACTGAATGCTAGTTGTGTTGTGTGATTATTAGTTTAACTAATAAACAAAATATTGGAACGATAATTAATTTAACCAATATGAGAATGAAAGGTAAATTAAGCCCAATCGAATCAAATATTGAACTGAATTGAAAATTTAATGAAATTGCATACACGTACATTTATATATATATATATATATATATATATATATGTGTGTGTGTGTGTAAACAGGTCATAGCATGGAAGCTATGAAGAGGAATAAAATTGTATGCCCGACAAATAGGTACATATTTACTGTATTTACTGAGTTTTGATGATTTTATAAGCCACTTGGCTATTTCTTTTTCTTTTTGATTGATGAGGGCCCTATGAGGATAGTTGTGATTTTACCGATAGGGCTGTACAAAGGAGGTTATGGCGAAAATTTTCAAAAATTTAGGGTGTTATGTTAGCCAAATTTTTGAGAAATTAGAAAATTCTTAGAAATTGAAAAGTTGAAGAATGAAATCCCGAATGAAAGTTGAGTTGGTTAGTTAAACAACTTTCATCTCCGTTCCTTTTCGAGGACGAAAAGATTTTAAGTGGGGGAGATTGTAACAACCCGAAATTTCTGAGCCAAATTAAATTTTTTATTTAAGCTATTTTAATGGATTTTGAACATTTAAAATGATTTATTTTAAATATTAATTACTAAAAATTTATTTAAATCGAAGCTAGAAAATATATATTTAATTTAATTATATAACGAGCCTGAAATGGTGCGGTAGTTTGAAAATTCGATTTTAAATTTTAATTGAATGTACAAGATTCAAATTAAATCAGATTTCAGTAAAACCAGAAATATTTGAATTCGTTTAATAAAATCTTTCTAATGGATGCGAGAAATTCATATTTCATAATATAAATTGAAAGTTATGTCCAGTTTAAAATTCAAAATATTCGCTATAGAATATATATATATATATATATATTAATGTAATATATAGCCCTTAAAAATAGCCATTTTGACAACAATTTTTTTCGACGAAACCACTTTTGTTGGAACCGGAATATCAAATTATTGTTAAGTTTCAAATTTCATAATTTTTGGAATTAATATGTAAGGGTGGTGAATTTAAACGTGTTTGGTCAATTCAGTTTAAATTTAATCGACTGGAAAAGGGCCATTTTTCAAACGGTCTCCAAATTCAACGAAATTAGTTTTGTTAGGACCATATCATCAAAACATAGCTAGATTTATTTTTCTGTAATTTTTGGAGTCAGTATGTGGCCCCAGTAAATTAAAATGTGCGTTTAAATTCAATATATGTTGATTTATATTTTAATTTTGGACGAAAACTGGTTGAAACAGTCGAATTGGCTTATGAAACATATCCCATTGTGTCCGGAATGGCGATATTTGGCTAGGGTTATAGTCGTTGGGTTTGATTTGGTGTTCAGATTGATAAACAAGCATTTTTGAATTAAATAATATTAAAATTTATATATAAATTAAAAACCAAACCCTAATCTCTTTATTTTCCAAACCCGCCATCAATGGAAAAAGCGAACGACCGGTTT
Organism: Allium sativum; assembly: GCA_030737875.1. NCBI lineage: Eukaryota > Viridiplantae > Streptophyta > Magnoliopsida > Asparagales > Amaryllidaceae > Allium > Allium sativum. The sequence goes on along the minus strand of CM060921.1, from coordinate 381,650,435 downwards.
TACTCAAATCTTTCCTTGATCTGATTTCAAAGACCCCTCAATAATTTTTGAAGCTTCCAAAGGCAAATTTAAAGAGCATCATGAGTTCTAGGATTTGTACGGTGATCGGTTCTAGGTTCTTGGATTAGGAGGATTTCTCCCTAGAAATCACTGCGTTTGAATGCAGATTCCGAGAACGAGGGGCATGCGAGTTAGGATTTCTTCATGGAGGAAGGAGGCGTAAGAAAGCTCTATGGCATGGTCAACCCAGATCGGCGGACGGCGCCTCGATTCTCGCACGCGGTTGAGCTCTAATTCTCGAGTTGGGTTTGAATATAAAAGCCGCAACCTGGAGTAATATTCAACGGGGAAGATGAGTTAAGAGGGAAATTAATTTTAATTAATTATTTAATTATCATAATAATGTCATTAACCTTTAAAATATTGTATCTCGTTCATACGAGGTCCAAATCCGACGATTCAAAATGCGTTGGACTTGTCTCAAAAATCTCTATAGCATGGAACAAACTAGAACTGAAATGAAGGCTGTTGGAAATTTTGATAAAATTAAAATGGCAGTTTAATTTTAGTAAAACAATCTTCAGATAAGGAATGGCGGAGTGGAAACCAATGTGAGAACTCCTTCTCACTTAAAATTATTTAATCATGTGGGTGTATTCATGTATAAAAATATATAGAATTGAGAGTGTAGATTTTTGTCCGTTTAACCATTATAAATTGTATACAGTGCCTATTAGCTTACCTCCCTTGTCCACAGTCCATGGACGATTTAATTGACTGTATTTTGTTTTATTTGTGATGTAGGAATGTTTAACATATTAAAAATAATGTTAATATTATTGTGGTAATTGAAATTAAATTATAAATATCCATTTATAATTAAAATAGTAAAATGTGAATAAATATCTGTTTACAAGTCAGACGACTTGTTGTTGTACACCTATTTAACTAATATTGATTGAGATGATAATTTTTACACAGCGCCCAAATACACAAATAATAATCATTATTTGTTGTTTGAACACTACAAGAAAAGGAGTTATCTACAATTGCAACTCACAGCGTTTTGGTCTCCATGCTGTAGAAATCAAGCAGGAGTACGTTGGTTTTATCTTAAAACATTGAGATAAATTTAAGAGGGAATCAATTTTCACTTCCCTCCACTATTACTAAAATCGGCCGCGAATCCTTAATATTTCCCCAAAATTTTAAATTCTCAATTACAAATTTTCCATCCAATTTTCGTCGTCCGCCTGGTCTCCGTCTCACTGTCGAATCTCCAGTCACTTCGCACTGTTGCTCTTAGTCTCTCGATTGTCATAACGGAAGGAAATCGGTGCCAGTGGAGGAATTTCCATTCCAGTGGAGGTCGGACCCGTAGATCCCGTTCAGTCTTCGTCGTCCTTAAGTCGCTGTAAGCGTTGCCTTGATTATTTTACCTTTTTCATTGAGTAGCCGATGTTCAGTTTTTTCTAACATCTGGTATGCCTGCTGAAAATGTTGACTGTGTTATTAGTAGTTTATAAATTGTTGTGTCTCATTTAGTATCACTATTTTATTTTAATAGTTTTGTTAATTTGATTGTACTTAACAATAGACTATTACTTCAAATTTTAGAAATTTGCTTGCTTATGTAGTAGACGATGATGGATAAAAATTGGGTGAATCTACACAGGTAACTACATAATTCTCAACATAAATATAGTTTGAAAACCATATCCTATATTTTGATGAAAGCTAAAAGATTTTTTTTTCAAAGAACTAGTAGTGAGTATCTGCAAGGAGCTCGGAAGTTTGTGGATACCGCTATGAAAAATTATGGAAATGTAGAAAAAAATCAATGTCCTTGCGTAGATTGTCGAAATCCTAGTCATCAATATGAGAATGTGGTAGTTGATCATTTGATTATAAGAGGAATGGATCATGTATATAAGTCAAGTAGGTGGTATTGTCACGGTGAGCACATAAATATAAGCACAGATGTTAAGTTCGATAATATATATGATTTATTTGAAGCTATGGATTACGAAAATAAAGATTTCATCAATTATACTTTTTTCGATAATGATAAAGATGAAGATAGCGCACAAAAACGAGAGGATAATTTGTTAATGAACTTCGAAGAAGCAAAAGCCCCGCTGTATCCTGATTGTGTCGATCAAACAAAATTATCTTCCATCCTCGCCTTGTATAATTTTAAATGTGAGACTTATTTGTCTGATACCGGCTTCGATAAACTTCTAAATGTGCGACAATTATTGTTGCCAAATGATAATGTACTTCCGAAAACATTATATGAGGTAAAAAAGTTTCTCAAAATATTTGATATGGATTTTGAAAAAAATTCATGCTTGTCAAAATGATTGTTGCATTTTTAGAAAAGAGTACAAAGATTTGGAAAGTTGTCCTAAATGTGGTGTGTCAAGATGGAAGAAGAATGAACGTGCCAATGAAATTATGCATGGCATTCCGGTTAAAGTTTTGAGATATTTTCCAATCATTCCTACATTTAGAAGAATGTCTAAATCTCAAAATACGACAGAAGATTTACAATGACATTTTAGTAATAAAAGCAATGATGGGAAAATGCGTCATCCTGTGGATTCAATAACATGGAATGTAGTAGATAAGAAATGGGAATCGTTTGCAACTGATCCATGCAATATAAGACTTGGTCTTGCTACTGATGGTGTTAATCCGTTTATGACAATGAGCTCCAAATATAGTTATTGGCCTGTGATGCTTGTGACATACAACCTCTCGCCAATGTTATGCATGAAAAAAGAAGATATCATCTTAACATTATTGATTCCTTGTCCAACGCAACCAGGAAATGATATTAACGAATATTTGGAGCCATTAATTGAAGACTTGCAACATTTGTGGAGTAATGGAGTTCAAACTTATGATGCCTTTAGTAGATCGCTTTTTAACATGAGAGCGATTTTACTATGGACGATAAATGACTTTCCAGCGTATGGGAATCTTGCTGGATGTTGTGTGAAAGGTAAAAATGGTTGTCCATTATGCGGTATCAATACTCACCATCGATGGTTGAAACATAGTCGGAAGAGCAGTTATATGGGTCATAGGAGATTTTTACCCCTTTAGATTCATGGAGAAATAAAAAATCTGGTTTGATAATAATGTAGAAAATGGTCGTAGACCTAGAGTTTTAGCTGGAAGAAACACCTCTGTTATTTTGAAAAACTTTCTGAATAATTTTGGGAAAGAAATAAAAAATGTAAATAATAATAATGGCAAGAATGGGAAGGGTAAGAAAAAAAAATTAAGCAGGAGAGCCGGAAGAGAAAAAATACTAATAAAAAAATAAATAGAGGTGAAGATGGTGATCTTGTGAATATAGAGCTATTAAGGTGGAAAAACCGATCAATCTTCTTTGATTTACCATATTGGGAGGTTAGTTTTTTATTTTTCATTAATCAATAATACAGTTCTTTAGTAATGAAATTTAACATTGTTGATTTTTGTAGGAACTGCCAATGCATCATAATTTAGACGTAATGCATATAGAAAAAAATGTTAGTGAAAGCATAATAAGCACGATGCTACATGATAACAAATTGAAAGATAGAATTAATTGTAGAAAAGATTTAGAAGAGTAGGGAATTCGACGTGGCCTTTATGCACAATCTTGTGGAACAAAAACATATCTTCCACCTGCTCCATATACATTATCCAAGCCTGTTTTTTTTTTTTTTTTGTAAAAGACTGTATGATTTTAAGGGACCTGATGGGTATTGCTCGAATTTCAAGAGCTCTATATCGTTTGAGGATTGTAAAATTAGTGGTTTGAAGTCACATGACTATCATGTCCTAATGCAACAGTTGTTGCCAGTTGCAATAAGAGGATTGTTACCAAAGAAGCCAAGGAAAGCAATAATTCGTTTATGTTTGTTCTTCCATAAATTATGCCAACGTGTTCTTGATAGAGAAAAACTACAACATCTTAATGATGAGATTATTCTAATTTTATGTGAACTTGAAAGATATTTTCCACCTTCGTTCTTTGATATAATGATACACTTGACGGTTCATCTTGGAAAAGAAGCCAAATTATGTGTGTACCGACCCGGGAATTTTGACACTTGAATCTCGACACTAATACAACTCGTGCCCAAAACTCAAGTACCAAAAACCCCAGAAAGCTAGGAGAAAGAAGTTTGAGGGTGAGATAAGAAAGAAAGAAAGTTAGAATAGAAGAATAAGAAGGACTAACACAACACAGAGTCTCACAACGCAGCGACACAAAATATAATATATAAATAAACTTTATTGAGAGCTTTGAAATAAAAACTTACAATCATCAGAGTACATCAATACACTGGGACAGTTATAATAATCTGTCCTCATATACATCACACAACAGAATAATACTAGATAATATCATACGTCTGAAACCCCTTCAGCTCGTCTTTGGACTTCACAGCATCCGGTAACCTGAACCTGTACACCCGGTCTAAACCGAGCATTTACAAAATACCAGGTCAGTCTGGTGAACCAGAGTGAGAAAAAAACTCGCACAGTATTAAGGGTATCACACAACCTGATTTTAAAGTTAAAATCTTTCAAAGAAAAGGATAATCGTAAGACCCAATCCACACATAACACGGACGGTTTTTACCTTACGATAATCCAAAACATTTTTGAAATCAATATCTTTTCTGATATTATAATAATGTCTAAATAGAAGTAAATAACAATCTAGCAGAACGCTTGCGTCTTACGTTCTACATATATAGTATACAAATAAAACCGCAGGCGCATATTGGAAATTGGATTCCCACTCTGACAAGGTATGGGACCACCTGCCGATAGTGTATCTCTAGAGGCGAATACACTGGGTTCAACAAGAACGTCTTGCAACCCGGCCCTCACATGACCGACCACTCATTTCGCTTGAGTGTATCGAATGTATATCACCAACGGTTGGGATCAGCAACCGTTTCCCGAAATGGACAGCATTGATAGATTAAAGAAGCAAAAGGAATTTCTCTAGATAGGTGATTATACACCCTAATGGGTGCGACCCACATAGCCATGCTGCCTGCTCGATTTTTGTCATTTCCCGGTTGATGAGGCTTGAGGTTATGTTTACTTTTTAGAACATCTAGCCATCATTTACTTTGAATGCCACATTGTCAGACCCGTCAAATCACTAATTGATGTCCACAAAAATATTATGCAGCTAACAGAAATACATTTGTAAAAATCAATGTACGTGATTCTTAAGATATACTCTGTCAGACATTCGTCCATACAAGTCATCCAGGAACAGGATGAACCGAAGGCACCCTCCTACCACATCCTAGGAATCACCCTATAGATTGGTAGCGAGTAGTTCTTGCAACCCGTAGATTTCAATCCTGACAGAATCATTGTCAAAATATCTCTAGGGATCAGCTAGAGAAATCCAACAATAGTCCTTCCATTCATGAAGATGTACGGTCTTCAATAGCTCCATCTCGATCAGCATCTTTCACGTTTTCGTATTCATTGGTCGGAATGGTTTTCGAATATAAATTTGATCCCGGTCTTTCCGTACCAACAACGTTGGGTAAGATTTTGATAGTCGGTTGTTTAACTATCAAAATAAACAATAAATAAATAAATCCATTGGTTCAGTACATAGTGTCATTTGGCCATTAAAAATAGTATATCAGTCGTGATACCAAAATGATGTATCAGCTTTAATATATCGATATTCTCAAATCATTTACTTACATACTTAGAAAAATATCTTAAAATCATATCCATTATTTCTTGTTAACTATCCTTTCAAAAACGTTTGTTACAACAATACTTATTATTTATAATTGGAAATCTGATTCAGCTCATCCTTTTAAACAATCGTTATGATATCTTCTTTGTTTCGTTATTTGAACGCCACGATCGTCACTTTCCTTTTTAGTATAACTCATTCCAAATCCCAACTTCTTTCCTTTTGAAAATATCGTTATATTTTCGCAAATCCCCCTTTTCCCCATTTATTACGGAATTATCACTTCATATACTCAAGTCTCTTTTTAATTCCTTTTATTTCCGAATCCCATTATAAGTATATATTTCCAAATTCTTCAAAACATTACCCTATAATTTCTCATAGTAAATCACTTTTAACACCTTCACCATTACAACTAATATCATCTTCCGACAATCCTGCAGTTGTTAAAGTTGGGGTATTTTAATTACCTCTCAGACCTTGATCAACCACAGTCTTATCTTAAGATAGATGTCAGTTGCAATACCCAAAACCGATATTCATTTACCATATCACACAAATCCCATTATAATTCTACCTTGATGAAACATCATCTTTTGTTTAAAATCAAGGATCCGTATTTCATCTTTACAACTCCACTCGTTTAACTATTCTAATTCAAACTTGGGTTTTCGTTTGATTTCCATTTCATATCCCGACTTATTTCAATAAAACTTGGGTTTTCAAACTCTGTTCAACTTCGATAAAATTCCATTATATAGAATTTCAAATAAGATTTCACTTTAAAAGTACAACTTAAACTTAACTTAAATTATCACTAATATAATTCGCTTTTAAAATATCACTTAAATATAAATAGGCCCTATCTCCATTATTGCCTTTAAAATTCCATTTCCACTTTGATAATTATCAAATATCAATATTCTAAGAAAATCTTTACTTAACCATTAATTATTTCTAATAAATTTATAAATCCATTGCAGTTAACACAGTTGACTTAGTTTACTCTAAACATGACTAACTTCATTAATCAAATCTCAGTTCGTCATTCTATTTCAATTAATTTCAAATTTAATTTACTTTAAATACTTCCATTTGATTATCAAATCAATATAATCTCATTTTAAATTGTTACTTAAAACAAATAATCTCATTTATTAAATATCACATTAATATTCACTCACTTGCTTATCAATCTTGTAAAGATCATTAAATTCTTGAGATGAAGCACGTGCTTCGCACACGGATAAGTTCGGTACCAAAAATGGTAATTGGTGGTTAAAATAATCAATGTATATAAGGTTGGTTTATTTCCTTTTTATAAACCCAATTAAAATAATATATTTAAGAATCTATATTCAGTTATAAATAATTTTCATACTTCATTCTATCGATTTACGTAACGGTAAATCTTTCTTTACAAAAACAGTTTGTATTTGGCCATCTGCTATAAATTCCTCAACCCATCTCACCCATTGGTTGATAACACAACAACGTTGAATTCATATTCAACAATCAAATCAATAATCCAACCATATTGGTTAAACGGTTCATGTAACGATCATATGCAAATAAATATTCAGTTTAATTGATAGTGGTCAACCAATAATAACAATGCAAGCATCCAATTTAAAACGTTTATATTATTATAAACGTAACCAACAAGGTAAGTTACCTTCATTGGAAATCATCGTTAAAAATAACGATGTCGTTTCACTTAAATTAAACAACGTTTAATTTAAATAATCGGTATAACAATATTTAACAACCATCCAAACAATCATCAAATCAACCAATATTCTGCAAACATAGCAAATAAATATTAAACCCGACTTATAATAAATATAAGTGGGGAACTGAGTGAGTTTAACTCACTTTGGTTTCCGTTTGTCGAGAAAACACTGCTTTTAGTTGCGCCCGTTCCAACTCCAGAATGTAGTGCTCCTTAATAAGGTTCGATCACTTCTGGTTTGGTTTGATTCTGTGCACTTAGGCACCAGTTATAAACATTACAAGTATAATTAACCTTAATTAAAAATTTATGTTATAACTAATTAAAGATTTATATTATAACTAATTAACGGTTATACTGAAAATCATAATATCTCTCCCGAATTGGACAGTACCCAAATTAGAAATTGGCATCATTTCCATTGTATCCATAATCATACGCACGTATACATCGGTTGGGGTACATTGTGACATGGTTAGGCACCGTTTAAATGTAACTGGCACCTTTAACTATTCCCCTACGTCCTACACGTTTGGCCATGTTAATATATGACTATTATTAGACACATTTAAGCAAGCTTAGTATTTTAACTAAATATACTTAAGTATGTTTTAAATTAGATTAGGCGTATCATATAATTATTGTTCACCTTTCGTTTTGCTTCAAAGAAGCCGCTCCACCTATCAGTCCTTCCCACCACTTCGCATGAACAGCTGATCCTCCCTGCTCCTCACAACTTCCCATGTCCTTCTTCTTCTTCATTTTTTTAACTAATAGACGGACCGCATTATGTGTTCTCGGCCCACTCTCACACTTTTGTTTTCCCACCGCCTGCTCTCATATCCGAACCTTTCCATGCATGCTGTTTTCCATGCACACACGTTTCATCACAGTATCACACTATCCTTCTTCTTATTAACAAAGCCATGCTCCACTTTCTCTTTCAGAAAAATCGATGGCGCCACTTCTTCTTAAATTCACACCTGCGCATCATTGGAACTCCCCACCTGTACATGCTGCAAACTGTCGGAGCACCTCTTGACGATCACCGTCGACTGTTCCTTTCCTTTTGACTTGTCGCGACAGCCTTTTACCCGTCAGCTTCGCCCAGGGCCCCACTTTGATGTTCACGTGGACCACTCGGAAATAGAAAAGCTGAGGAGGTAACGTTTTTATTCATACATGAGGAATTTCTGCGTTGTTTTCTTTCTACAAGGACTGGGAACTGGAAGGATTTAAGAATGGAGAGTTTGGATGGAAGCTCTCGGTTTCAGTCCGAACCGCTTGTTCGAAGAAGAAGACACAGCACCTATATATATAGCACGGGAAGTTTGGGGAGCACGTTTTGGATGGTACCACGTGGCAGGGTTTCCTATGCTTAGGCATGTGAATATAGATAGGTAGCATGCAATGTTATTTCAAGTGAAAGGAGTGAAAGGAGAAAAAAACTGTTAGCTCAGAACGATTCGAAACGTACAATAGAGCAGCGTGTTTTCACTGAACAGTAAGCTAAGCCTAGGTGTTGGAAGTATAATAGATATTAGGGTGAAAAATTGTTAAATGCAACATGTACGTGGTCAACAAGAGATGTAGATAGGATCATTTCAATTGTTGCATTGATATTTCTTTTCCATAGCTGGTGATGTGTGATTTTTGTTACTCAGAGTAGATGTGAGGGGAGTAGGTGGCTGTACCTAATCTAGACAGCCCTGTGATGAATTTTCATTTCATTTTTACTGAGGACAGAAGCTACTTAACTCTTCGACCATGTAGTAGGCGCGTTCTAATATTAGTATCTAGTGACAAAGATTTACACAGAATGGTTGATTGATTTATGTCATCTGAGTTGTCGAATCTTTGGAAGATGAAATGCGGTAGTGTGCTTTTACTTGCAGGTGGAGCACAGATTGAAATATACATTTTGATTGATAAGGAGGTATAAATTAGGGAAGGGTGTAACTGATAGAAGAAGTATAAGGTGTACAATTCTAAGGTAGGCATGTGTTTGGAGACATCAGACAATAACATGCATGGTAGGGAGTTAGGGTAGCTATGTATTATTTCTTAAGATAGGTTATAATTCTAAAGATCATGTACAGTTTAATATATAGGCTGCTTAAAGGTAGATAAGCTAGTTTTATTTTAATACGTACCCCGATACATAGAATTTCGTTAACATACAGACGGTCACGGACAGAAATAAAAATATGATTGTGTCCAACGATGTGTCACGATCCCAAAAATGTAATAATATCGGTAGGGAAACTCATATTGTGAAACCCCAAAATATTGATATAGGGTGCAAAATACTCCAAATAAAAAGTTGCTTATTTTACGAAATAAAAATTACAGTAAAATTCTAAAAATTAAATTATGACTACGCCTCAAATGACTTGTCCAAATTCATAATCAATATTTAATTAAAATTAAATAATCGTTATGGTTTATAAACTATTTCACAGCGACTATTTTAAATTTTGATTTGGACATAACTTACAATATATAAGCCAAAATCTCGATTTTTCTCTCCCATTAGCTTTTCTTGTTTCACAGAATTCCGACTTAAAACGAATTATGTATATTCGGTTGAAGTTCAAAACTCAATATCGCGAACTACCGCGCCGTTACGAGCTCGTTTTATATTAAATATAAATATAAACATTTAATCGTCATTAAATAACGATTTCGATATAATATTTAAAACCAATTTAAATATTCGAACTCAAATGGCCGAAAAATCCGGGTCGTTACAATGTGGACCGGTCCATTTTCGTTGGATGTACCCGTTTGAAAGATACATGAAGACACTAAAACATTATGTAAGAAACACTGCACGGCCTAAGGGGTGTATTGCAGAATCCTATCTTGCAGAGGAGTGCATGAAATATTTTAGTGAATTCTTAAAGAAATCAGGAAAAATAGAATAGAAGGAAGTCCAAAATGAAGATTATGAAAATGATGTCATACTTAAAGGACGACCAACTTCAGCTTGCAAAATAATTATACTGTCCGAGAATGAGAAACAAGCTGCTCATTTGGCTGTGCTAATGAATATGGCTATTCTGGAACCATTTGTAGAGTAAGTGGCTAGTGCGTTTTGTTCTATTGTTCAATTATTTTTATAGTGCAACTTATCTGTTTTTTTTTCTTTTACAATAATTTGCATCTTCAGGAGTTGCAACACTCAAACAAGAGCATAGAAAAAATGCGACCTTACTTTGGAAAACCCACATAAATAACTTTGCCGATTGGATTAAGAAGAAGGTGAGTTGAATTTTAAAATATATTCTCATTAATTTTGAATATATTATTATCGAGATCTAACATAAATAATAATTTCATTTACAGATACCTTTTGATACGAACGATCACGACACAATGTTAAAATGGATCGCCTATGGTCCAAGGAGTAGTGCATTGTCTTGTATAGGTTATATCATCAATGGAGAACGTTTTCACACAAAAGATATTGAGAGAAAAACTCAAAATAGTGGAGTCAGTTATGATGCAACCAACATTTGTAGGGCTAGCGCAAAAGAAATTTCCCAAGTGGTTGACATGATTACTTATTATGGGATGTTGACCGATATATTTTTGTTAGACTATCATGCCTTTTTCTGTTCCTATCTTTAAGTGTCATTGGACAAATTTAGGAAATGGTGCAAAGGTAGAAGATGGATTTACCATTGCCAATTTACAACAAAATCAAGCTTCATTTTCAAAAGATTCGTATATCCTTGCATCTCAAGCAAAACAAATTTTCTATTCAAGGAAAGATGATGATTCTAATTGGTATGTTTTGATGAGGGCACCGTCAAGAACTTTTCATGAAATAGATACAGATGACTCGTTTGAGGAATTTAGCAATGATATCGAAAATTTTGAAGAAACCGATATGGAGATTGATGATGCTGCCGAGGATCTTGGCTATGTTAGGAAACATTGCGAAGGAATACTTAAGTAAATATATCACTAGCTATGTCTGGATACCTATTCAGATATAATATTATAGGCCCAAAAAAATATAAGATGTATGTATAAAATACCCAGACGTTTGAGTACTTCTACAGGATTAATATTTTAGGCTCACAAAAAAATCCAGACGTCTGGTTAAAATATCTGACGTCTGTATTCTTCTGCAGATATAATTCTCTAGCCCGAGAAATCTATCAGACGTCTGGCTAAACTAACCAGACGGATGAATATTTATTCAGGCAACCCAAAAAAATCCAGACGTCTGAATTCTTCTGCAGAGAGTTTTTATAGACAAAGAACACTTTCAGACGTCTAGATAAAATATCCAGACGTCTAAAATCATCTTTAGGCATTTTACTTTAGACCGTAGAGAAATCCAGACGTTAGGTTAAAATTTCATACGTCTGATTGATATTCAGATTGCTTTCTTTTTCTACTCTTAGACGTCTGGAAAAATAGCCAGACGTCTGACACACTTGTTTCACCTGTGCATGTCTTCCTTGTTGTCTGTGCTATAGCTATATATAATTAAAGTTCCAAAGTTCCATATCCACAACATTTTCCATCCACAATAACATAACCGAATTACATAACAATAGCATATCCGAATTACATAACAATAACATACCCAAATATCATAACGAACATAGCAACAACGTGGCCGAATTGCATATCGAACATAACATATCCAAGCCGAAGGTTTTTACTTAATTTATGGTTAAGAATTTACTTGGTGATCCACTCAGTAGATGCATTTTAGCTCATGGATCTATTTGGGATTTCATGCTTATTAACTTTATTCAAGTGACAAATGCTGCTTCACTTAACGTAATGAAAATTGCAACTCCTTGCAGTTCAGCAATTTATTTTGAAGCAACTTTTACTATATTTGAAGCAAACTGTGTAGTGCAAGTGTATATATATATATATATATATATATATATATATTTGTGTTGCTGTACATAGGAAATGTTTTCATGGGGTTATCTGTTTTTCAATTGCAGCAAACGAAAAAAAAGATAACCTCAGTAAAACACTTCCCTACAGCAGCACAAATGTATATTACCTACACTACACAGTTTGCTTAAAAGATAGTAAAAGTTGCTTCAAAATTAATTGCTGAACTGCAAGTAGTTGCAAATTTCATTACGTTAAGTGAAGAAACATTTGTCTCTTGAATAAAGCTATTAAAGCATGAAACCCCGAATAGGTCCATGAGCTAAAATGCACCTCCTAGTGGATCACCGAGTAAATTCTTCAGCTTGGTCACACTTTGTCTGCTTCATAGTCTGTTGACAATTAAGATACACAAGTTTAAATTTAAACATACGCATACAAACTTTATACAACATAGTTAGGCAAACTTACTAGTACGAGGTGGTTGACAATAAGAGGACGCCATTGAAGTTAATTTCAGAGGAAAATTTTGAGTTTTGGCCATTGAAGTTAATTTTAGGAGGCAACTGAAGTTTATACCCAAATGAGGCCTAAACTAGCAATTTATATCTGTTATAAGTTCTCAAAAGATGAATCCAGAGATAGAATAAATTAAAGCTGGACACTACGCTGCATGTACAGGCTTGACACTGCTGCATGTACAGGCTTGACACATGGTTTCTATGTTGTGGTATGCTCAAAAGGTGAATCAATGAACCATGGCTATATGCCAAAACATAAAAAGTTGGACCTTGTTCATAAAAGATGACTCAATATGTGTACATACACGTATGTCCTCATCTAGAACTTATCAGAATGAGCTGTTCATAACAGGTGAATCAATTAAAAACAGACTTTGATTTATGGGTTTTTTCAACCCGAGGAAGTTTTCAGACGTCTGGGAATAGTTTCAGACGTCTGTGTTGAATGATTTTTAAACCAGTGTATATTTTCAGATGTCTAGTAATTTTTTCAGACGTTTTATTTTAGTTTTCCTGTTTTTTATTTTAACTCGGTCAATTTTCAGACTTCTCATTTATTGATTCAGACGTCTGGTTTTTAATTTTTTGTGAGACGTCCCCTTAATTTGCATAATTGTTTACATAATTGCATCACGATCACCACCAATTAATAATTACTTGCATAATTGTATACTTAATTCTTTATGCACTCATTAGCTCTATGATTTAATTTATAAAAACATGCATATACCTTGATACTGTTTTATTATTATAATCACTTCTGTTTTGTAGAAAACATATTTAAACTGTTTCAAATATTACATGACAGACCACTAGTTTCAAGTCAAACATTAAATGCAAGTTGATTAGTGTTCATGGAGAGAAAGAAGTTGTTGCTGAAGGACGCGTGTCTTCGACTGACCCAAATGCGATGGTCCATTTTGTTCATTTGGCAGAAGGTGCCGTTAAAGTTTGGGTTGATATTGTTAAAGTTCCAAATGCACCTTCATGGACACCTACATCTGAGTTTGAGTTTATTGAAGATGCAATTGGTTCTACTATAGCTTGGCCTTCTGCAAATGTCGCCTCAGAATCGTTTTCAAGTAAGAATGACTTATACTTCTCTTTACTTATCGTCAGTATGAATGATGGAAATACTCCTTATTATGATTGTTTTGTTAGAATTTTACTTCAAGCACGATTTCCCTTTTCACCTCTTAAAACCGAATTAATATTTAAATTTCGTTTAGGTAGATAAAACCGGAAAAAATAGAAGATACGGTGACCTAGATGTGCTCAAAATTTTTGATCTTATACAATTTTTCTTTCTTGTAATCAGGTGTTGATGTTTGATGCATGATGAAAAATCATCTTTGGAGCACACAAGCTTGGACTTTGAACGGTTTATATTTTCTTTTTTGTCAGTAAGCATCTATTGTAAAAACAAGTTAGATGGGAACATCGATTACAAAATGTTATGTCCAACTATTGTATACTTGGCATATGGAATTATTATAACTTGTGTGATATAGTTTAATAATTCTAATTCTCTTGTGTTGTTTGAATTTTGTGATGATTTTGAACTGCATTGTGTAAAAATGATAAATGCTGATAGATGCAGCTCAACAACTCTACAGAAACGCTATGATATATTTTGAAAACGCTATGATATGTAGAGAGTAACAACTTTTCTAACCAGAAATAAACGATGTAATATATGATGGAAAATGTTGTGCTATATGGACGGTCATAACATTTCTTGGCGTTATAAAACGCTGTTATATATGTTGAAAACGCTATAATATATGGACGCTGACAATGGTTATATCCGTTTTAAAACGTTGTTGTATATTCGTACCAACGTTGTGGTATGAAGCCGATAACAACGTTTCTAACCAATATAAAACGCTGTTATATATGTGATGAAGGAGGAATAATTTGTGTTAGCTATGCAAGCACAACTACATAAAACGCTGTATAAACATAATAACAACGCCAATTAAAACGATGTACAAGACATAACAACAACACCAACTAAAACGCTGTAGTATCTCCTTTTTCTACAGAGTTTTCAAAGTATTGTGGTAGTCCCCATGACCTATAACAGTGTATCATTAGACAGCGTTCTTCGAAACGCTGTAAAATTATATAACAGCGTTTTTTCAACGTTGTCAATGAACATATTTCTTGTAGTGGAAAACCCCACACGAGTATTGGGATGATATTTGACATCCACTAATCCCAATATTTAGTTGTATGTCAATCGATGGTTTGACAGACTGTGATGAGCGTTATTTATTTATTTTAATGCTTATACAGTTGTAAATTGCACTTTGGATGATGTTGTAATGGTTAATGATTATTTATCATTATTGTTGAATACATGCGATATATGAAATCCATATAACTAAAATTATATGGTAATTGATTGAGTCGCATTACGATTCAGAATTAAAGAATATTTTAAAATAACGAATTTTAAAATAATATTCAGGGAAGAATCAAAATTTGATTTTGATGTCCGATTTTGGATGGACACGAAAATATTGAAATGTGAAGTCGAGTTAAGTAGTAAATGTCATTTTAACTCAATCAGGTTTATTAATCGATTTTATTCATTTTATAATGAATACGAAAGGGAAATGGATTTCAAAATCAGATATCTTGAAAATATTATCATTTTAATATTATAATAATATGGAATATTCAATTTTGATTTAAAATTGAAAATGAAGTTGATATCATTTTAAAATGAATTTATAAACGATTTATAAAATATGTTTTATATGGAAATCGATGACACACACACACAAACACACACACACACACACACACACACACATATATATATATATATATATATATATATATATATAATGTCCTGAATAGAACGCGCCGCGCAATAACCTTTCGCAAATTTTGACCATTAACTTCAAATTGATGTTACGGGAGATCCGACCGTCGGATTCTCCTAAAACCAGAACTGTTGGGTTCGTGTCCAAAAGAGCTTTCCAGCCTAATAAGAGATTTGAAATCCAATGGTTAGATTTTAAAGTATGTCCAAATCGGTTTTGGAAAAGGTCGCTATAAATGCAGTTCGATGGCCGTTTATGGAAATCGACTGCACGGGCCTTAATAAAATTATTAAAAATATGGAAAAATTATGTAAAATTATAATAAATGATTTGGAAAGATTTTGGATGAAAAATTCCAAGTTTGAAAAGATAAAAATACATTTTTATTGAAATGAACTAGTTATTAACTAGAATAATAATCTAAATATTTTTAAATAAGTAAATTAGATTTTTAAATTGGTTCTAAAATAACCAGAATTTTTCCAACGTATGAATTGGAATGGTTTCTAATGGAAATAATCTTCGGTATATTTAGCATTGGATTCCGTGATTATATGGATATTGTTGAGGAATTTGGAAGATATATATCGTTATTCTCAATACGATATTTGTTGATTTCAGAATTTGTATTGAATATAAGCCGATATAATTTCTATTTAGAGCCTTGTATTTAATATCAAATTTGATTTTGGGTTTATCGTGAATGGTATCTTTAATAACACTGTTCTTAAAACTAGTTGAGAAAAGAATAAATCTTTTAAATAAGATTTAGCAAAGTTTACCAATTAATTAATATTTAATTGGAGTTGATTGAAATTGGATTTTTAGGTTTATCGTGAATGGTGTTTTAAATAACACTTGTTCTTTAACCCAATTAACAACGAAGAGATGATTTGAATTTATAATTCTTTTTATTAAGACTTAATGGAAAATTTCCAAAGTAAAGTTCTCTAATTTAATATATTAAATTGGAATTGAATGGAATTCGATTTGGTAGTAATCGAGATGAGCTTATGTGAATGAAGACCGTTACTATATATGGAATTTAAAAGGCTTTTCCGCTATTGCATTTATATTATTAGTTTGATAAGGGAACTTATATCGATTATACACTATTATGATTTCCATGTAGATTCCATTTTGATGGAAGATGATTTAGGGTTTATCGTGAACTGTGTTTTAAGTGACATTGGTTATTTAACCCAGTTAAAGACAAGATTTATTTCCTAAATTTGAAAAATCATAAAGTAATGATTTATGATATTAAAACCAAGTTGGAGTTTTAATGAATCTTTAATTAGATTGGAATGAGAATGAGATAATTAAATTTATCAAATTCGAGAAATGATCGAGAATGGAGTATCACCAGTTTTACTCCAAGCGATAGTTAAATCTTTAATTAAATTTGAAATGAGAAATGGTAATTAAATTTACCGATAACACAGTGGGTGTTAGATATGGAGTACTACCAGTTTTGCTCCACGGGATGAATAGGTTGGGATTGGAAAAATAAAATAAATGATTACTTCAATAAGGCTCGATAATCCCGACTTGTTTGATAAACCTTAATTTGGTTTAAATTGTGAAAAGAATGTTTGAATAAAATAATATTCTGAATTGGAATGAGGCATATGATGTGTTTTTATAGCACTTGATTATAAGATATGCGAGTTATTCGGAAAGACCGGATTTAATCCATTCTGAATAATTGATACGATGATTAAAAGTCGACGATAAAGACGGTGGGTGAAGACTGGAGATCTTCACATCGTTTGGATGATTACTAATGTCTCGATTGGGATGTACATCCAAGACAAGGTAATAAGTGGTGATCATCCATACATACTTGGAGATTGACCGGATATACAAGGTCCTCTCTCCTGTATTGGACATATGGGACGAGGAATAAGGTGCCTCCGGTTTCGTTCAGACCCAGAACGAACTTGCAAATGGATGATATGTCTGACATTGTATTCCTTTATACTGTATTCGTTGATTTCTACTAAATATATATATGTTTGGTGGCGGAGAATTTATTCTCTTGCTTAACACCCTTCTCTGAGACGTACAAGCATAGAGGATATATATTGATGGAAATCTGTGGTACTGTATGGATTGACAGTGTTGCATGCTGAGTTGCATGGATCAAAGCTTTTGTTGAAAAGCAAGGCTTTGTGGTTGATGATCAAAGCACAACTTTTACTAGCATAGACTTGTGTAGCATTAGTTCGCGAGCTTCACACCCTAGGTATGAACCACTGCATGGAAATGGACATATGTTAGTTAGAGCAACGAGTAATGTCATGGTATGGAGCCCAGACTATTTAGTTATGTGGATGTTGCATATTATTTAATGGAAAGCGAGGTACATTGGAATTCGGGCTGATTGAAAGGCTCGAATATGATTTGAGTCCCTAATGGCTTTAGAGTGGTAAACATACTGACCCATTTTGGAGGTTCGATAGAACCGTCTAACATATAGTTTATGGTATAACTAATCATCGATGGATGACTGGCCATGAAGATCCAAGGGCTCGCCAGCGTCCGAATTTCGAGGCACTTGCTAGTGTATCTCGAAATCGGTGAGGATGATCCCTTGCCTCAGTTCATAGATGAAAACCAATTTCCAATACGTGATTTTTTGGTTTTAGTTGTAAATATATGTATGGCAACGTAATATAATGGTACCTACGCTGCCTATGATTGATACATTTATATTTGAAGTTGATTTCTTCACTTATAGTAATAATAAAAGATGAAATTTTGCATACCAAGCATATTTGGCTATTATAAGGGAAAAACTATATCCTCGACTGCGTTCATTGTGTGATGGGACTTGAGTCTTATAGTAGCTTCATTTTTCTCTTTAGCATTGCGTTGTTTATTTTTATACATTGGTATTCATGGGGGATAAACCCGTTCCGTGTTATATGGCATAGTACCGTGATTTACTTAACTTTAAATTAAAAGCTAATGACTGTTTTTGTTCTCACACCAGTCCCATGACTGACCTGGAGTTTATTGTTTTAACCTAAACTCTGTGTGCCCATATTTTCCACACGGGCAGTCAGTAGTTTTGGTTTTTGAAGATTTCTATTTAACAGGATCCTGGATTCACAACTGGAGCTAATTTCGGAAAGCTTTGTATCCGTTTATTTCTTTTAATTGTGCTAGTATAATGTATTCCGCTGCATCTTTTATTCATGTATTATATTTTCCGCTGCTTTGTAATTTATAAAATCTCTGATATTATTTTTCCACTGTAATTTATTCATACTCTGATATATTCTTGTACTCTGATGTAAGTTGTTGTAATAGCAATGAAATGTTCTATTGTTTGTATTCTGATGCGTCATGTTCTCAAAGCAATCCGGGCTTTTCCGTAATGGGGATTCCGGGTCGTTTCAAAAAATATATAGTTCAGATTTCTTTGTTAGCTTTGTCATGATGGATTTCTTCATGTTCTCACTCTCCAAGTTTAGGTTGTATCATTTTGACTATATTTGGGGAATAATACTATTTTACTTCGATGTTGATTTTGACTGAGGTTTTGAGACATGACATTCTGTAACTTTTTAATTAAATGAAAAAGATGGTTTTATATTTTATGAAATGAAAGTCTTTTTTCGCTGTAAATTTATTATTATGTCTTGTGAAATCTTAGTCTCTGCGATGTTTATGTCTTAATACCAAAATGCTCCATAATTTCTTAATGAAATCTTCATAGGGTGACTTTAAGGAATGTAGGGTGTTACATTTAGTATCAGAGCCTAATGTTACCAAGATCACTAAAAGTTTTGTTTAAAAAGTAAGAATTTTCAAAAGAAAATACATTTTTCAGAAATTAATTGTTACTTTTGAAAATAAAGTATACCTTATAGTTAGTTACAACCTCCCTTTGACTCTTTCTGAACCTTCATCTTTTTATCTGAGCTGTAAGGCATTCCATCTATGCTTTCCTTTTGTAGGCTGAAAATTGGAATAATGGAAAAACTCGTTTAGCTTAGTAGTTGGGAAGAGTCGCTGTTAAAAAGGAACTTAATGCTAGAAAAATATTAAAAAGGGTTAATTATGGGTGGAACTACCTTATTAGTTTAGTGAAAAAAGGATAGTTTGGAAGAAAAAAAAAACCTAGATTGATTGGTTAAAGAAAGGAGGGATGTATTTCCACAGTTTGGTTTAAGATAGAAAACATCATTGCAAGAATGAATGGGTTGGTGAGAAATAGGAATTTTATCGTACTACACACTAACCGCCAACTTAAATAAAATTAAAAAGAAATATCTTGCAATCATAGGTTTCTATAAAATAGATTTTCTGATATATGGAAATAGATTTTTATACATTTTCGGTAACCAATTAATTAGGGACTTCCAAAAAGGTTAATTTAAGGATGGCATGTAAAAGATCAACATGAGTATATTTAGGTCTATAGGATAATGAGGAAGGGTGTTGATCAAAAATGGTCAAGGAAAAGGCAATGGTTGGTGATAGAAAAGTGGTTATCTATCTTTAATTCTTTCTAGTTCTCCTATTTGGTTTAGGAATATTTTGTCCCTTTTTCCTTTGATGTATTGGCTATGTGGGGCTATAGCCACGATAAGTTGAATTTTGTAGAGAATCTGTGTTGTAGGCTTAATAAAGAAGTCCTTTACAGATAGGATAAATCCCTGAGGGTGTGATGATAGCATTAATGACTGTTTTGCACTTAGGCCCAGTGGTAGTTTCTGAACCCTGTAGGGATCAGCTTGATTATTTATTTTTCTGTAGTAAGTCGGGGTTAAAACTAAAATCTTGCTGTTTGGGGGTATGAATTAGGTTTCCATGATTAGGCCTCGTATGACATATTGATTTACAATGAGAGGGTAATTTACGATCATAAAAGATGGCATAGGCTTCAATATGACATATGGACTTATAGGGTGAAGTTACGAGCCTAGAATCTGTTAAATTTTTTTGGAGTTGTTTTGACTGTAAAAAGAAAATAGTCGGGTTAGGACTAATTTTTGAGACTTCTTGCGAACCGAAGGGTTCGTCATGTTGATATTCTTAGTGCATCTCTGAGAAGTATCGGTTCAATTTTCTTTGTGCTATACATATTATGAATAATAAGTGATTGAATGATTATCTCTATGAGAGAAAGAGAGAATGGTTTTCAGATTCGTATTTATGGAAATGTTAAATTTGTAGCATTTTTGATAAAGCACATGGTGTAAGTGATAATTGAATTTCATGGTTTTGAGTAGAATCTTTTCTAACTATGGGAATATACCATCAATGAATGGGTTAGAAGCTTAGGCAAGCTATAAGTATAATAAGACGTCTCTGACGGAAAGTGGGTTTCCTTAGGGGTACTCAAACTCGAGTATTGACTTGTGAAGGGTTAGTTTGATTGGAATATTTTACTCGCTTAACACTGTCTTTTGAAAAAAAAATAGTGTGGCCTTTATGTTGGAACTTTCTGCATGAGTTTTAAGGAAGTAGCAGGACTTCGGTTGTATTGGAAAGATTTTTGGAAAAACCTAAGTAAAGAAATTTTTGAAAAAAATAAATTGTGTTCCTAGACAAGAGTGTAACATGAAAGTGTTTTATATAAACTTATGGAACCACTTTGAGTTGAAATCCTATATGTGTAAACTTTTAAAGAACAAGCATTATGAAAGACCAATGTGTTTTGATACGAAATTTGTATTTTGGAAATTTCATAAAGGTAACTATATATGTTTCAAAAAGAAATTTTTGCAACTAAAATTTTGCCTCATTAAGATTTTTCGAATAAACTTTTGAAAAAAATATATGTATAAAAAAAATGAGGCGGTAAGTGAGTCTTTATGGGTTGGTCAATATAAGTGGAATGGGTGAAGGAACACAAGATGGGTAAAGGTAAAGACTAGAAATATGGAAAAGAGGAAAAGTATGACATTATTTGTAAGATTAGGGTAAGATTTTGGATAAGTTCACTTGAGAGTATTTCCCCAAATTTACTAAGATAAGTAAGATGAAGGAGCTTCACTAAGTGATTCAAGTTTCTTACCCATATTATTTTGAGAAGTACTTTCCCTCTTTGATATTCTATCTATCACTTCTTCCATTGATTAGGGGCATCCCTCTAGTATATCCTTCAAAAGTGTAGAACATAGTATTTGAGATTGTAGATGATAGGGTATGGTTGAAACATGTGTTTGAGACATGTTATGTTTGATGGTTGTAAGTGGATGCAAGTGTTTGCTAGTGGACGCATATACACACATATTAGGCACTAGATCGGCTCAAACACTTACATATTGCACATGGATGTGTGCGCATTTTAAATTTTCAATAGATGAAAATGGTTGAATCATCACATGGATATTGCATTTTGGTGAATGGTTGTCCACACATATAGAATTTATATGTATCATTAGGATCCTTTTGCATACGTATTGGATGCATGGCACATACATGAATTGCATTAAGGAGTCAACTGAATCAGTAGACCGCCTGATTTTCGCATTAGCATAGGGAAATATACACGACACCTTTGCATATGTTCATACAAAGCATTAGAAATTATAAGGACAATGGATATTAGTGGATGATGATTGAGTAGATAGATGTTAACATTCATAATATTCTTCTAGCCTTGGAGATTTCGGGGACGAAATCCTTTAAGGAGGGGAGAATGTAACAACCCAAAATTTTGACAAAACAATTATTAATTAATGGATTAATTAATTAAGGAATAAACTTATAAAATGAAAATTTAATTAGAAAGTAAAACCAACTTTACCGTT
Source organism: Allium sativum (assembly GCA_030737875.1). Taxonomy (NCBI): domain Eukaryota; kingdom Viridiplantae; phylum Streptophyta; class Magnoliopsida; order Asparagales; family Amaryllidaceae; genus Allium; species Allium sativum. Next base: position 381,627,960 of record CM060921.1, on the reverse strand, counting down.
GCATTCATCTTGAAATTCTGGTTCAAATAGACCCCTAGATTGCATAAATCGGATAATATCTGAAGAAGTTATAGACTTGAGAAGGTTAAAATAAAATATACATAATATATATTTAATTAAAAATAAACAGCTGATAGATGCAACGCACTTGGGTCGACACATGGATCGACCCAGATCTAAGGCGGGTCGACCCATGGGTTGACCTAGGGGGTTGGTGGGGTCGACCCACCTTAAGAAATTCGGTGAATCTGGATCTGCTTTGAACCTGGACTATTTTTATATATAAAATACATTAGCTGACTCAGCTTTAAGTGTACGGATGGATTTGAAAACCTAAATCTAACGGTAAGGGATTATCCTAGGCAATCTATATAAAGGCTGGTAGCCTCATTGTTTTCTATACACAAATCTATTCTTCATTCTTCTTCCTCCAAACCTTTTCTAATTAAAATCATGAAGATGCTTAGGTGCTGCCCAAACATAGATTAAACAACTCTTATTTTTCAACAATAAATCTAAAGTGGACTTTCTTCTACAACAACTATTTTAGAAGATTTTCTAGATCTACAACTATGGTGAGTATTACTGTGATTTTCCAGATTTCTTCATCATTAAAGTTAAATAGATATAATAGTTGTTCCAGTAATCTAAATAAAAAAAACATTGATAGTAAATATATTTTGGATCTGAAAAGTAACAATGTTTATAAGATTATTCTTATACGTTATTTTAATTACTATCAATCACCTAATCGTTTTCAGTTATTTGCTTGTATGTACTTCTCTCTTCCTTATCCCTTTTCTGTTATTTGTTTTATTTACAATATTATATGCCTTTTTGAATTGCATAGAATTGGAAAAGTATGAAATAACGTTAAAAAGGGAAAATTTGGCACATTAGAATTTGTACTGTAAATTGGGATTATTAAAAAGGAAGATAGAATTTGTACTGTAAATTGGGATTATTAAAAAGGAAGATTATGTAAACATGAATAGGTTAAACTTAATTTTATATTAAGTAGAAATATCATTTGTAAACATGTAATTGACATAAATATGGCATTGAATAAGAAGAACATGGTATTTGACGTTGATTTATGAACATAACTTGTAAATATATTAATATGGAATTGATTTGTGAACACGAACTTGACATTAATTTGTAGACATATTAATACAACATTGATTGAATAAACATTTATTTGGCATAAATTTGTAGATATGTCAATAAGGCGTTGATTTGAGAAACGTGTTGACATTAAAGATAACATGTTAATTTGAGGAATATGGAAAATTTTCCATTCATCTTAAAAAGGATATGTTAATTTAAGTAATATGGTATTTTTTCACCTATTGACATTAATCTGGGGAGAATACGTCAATTGGAGAAAACATATCAATTTGACATTTATGGGCATTCATGTTAATTTGGGAAAACATGTAATTAAATGTTTATGTTCGTTTCATGGTTAATTCGGGAAAAGCATGTCAATAGATATTATGTTCATTTAGTGTTAATTTGGACATTTATGCTCATTTGATGTTAATGTTCATTTATCTTCCTTATCCTTATTCTGCTGTTTAATTTATTGACATCTTATTTATATGCCTATTTTTATACAGCTAATTTGATTTTTTCCTTCTCCTTCTCTTTTCTCTTTTTATTTACGCTGAGCCTAGATCAAAGAGAGCCTAGGCCATTTATGGTTTAAGATTGCGTATAATTGAATTCTGGACAATGACAATGAAAAGGGAGAATTTGGGGGCATATTACAAATTGAGGACATTTGACTGTAATTTGGGAATATAATAAAAAGGAAGACTATGGAATGTGTATACATGTTAGATTAGACTTAATACAAATATTTAGTAAAGAATATGTTATGAAAATGTAAGTACCAGATGTAAGTTAAGTAAACCGAAATACTATAATGTATATATACATTTGGGCAGTTGCTTGTTTTGGGGAAGCGGTTGTACATATAATAACATTTACAGAAAATGTCATATTCCAACAATGCTTATTAATGAACTTAAACCTGATAATTAATAAGCTACGAGCTCCCTTCTTTTGTCGTTGTATCAGGTTTAGGGACTCTTAATTCCTAGTTACTTGGGGGAACAAGCTTAGGGGTTCGGGTTGCGTCAATGTTGTTGTGTGTAACCCATATCAGTCAGTATGGTATCTTGTTAAGGGGCCTCGCACTAGGTAAGGGCCAGGGCACACTTTACTGAACTTGATAGTAAGAGGTTTAAAAGAGGAAGGTGGGTACGGGCGCGTTCTGGCAGAGTCATGAGCGTGCATGAGTCTGATTAGGGAAACTAAGACGCTGTAACACCAGTAAATAGGTATGTGTTCTATAAGTTGCTAGGTTAGGGTGTGATACACCGTACCGCCGGAGGTGGCACGGAGTATTTACGAAGTAGGGAGTTGATCGCATGGGTAGTTATTAGGGAACACCTAATCATGTTCCTATTATGTAATTAGGGTAACACCTAATCCTATTTCTGTTATGTAATTAGGTTTATACCTAATCATGTTCGTGTTATGTAAGTAGGGTAATACCTAATCATGTTCCTAATTTGTAATTAGGGTAACACCTAATCCTATTCCTATTATGTACTCTGGGTAACACCTAATCATGTTTCTGATATGTAATTAGGGTAACACCTAATCCTGATATTCTAGTAGAAGTGCAAAACAGTCAATCTTCCTGATTTGATTTCTAGTATTATTGTTATCATCATTGTCTATTTATAAGAATAGCCAGTCCTTATTATCAGTTTATATCAGTTATTGTTCACCTTTAGACATGGTCAAACACTTACCCTTTTATGATGTTAGAACCACTATTTATTTGTTTTACTTAACTTAGCAAGTCGAGCTGGTAATAATAGCAGCTCACTAGGCTTTATGTCTGACCCGTTTCCTTTCTTCCTTTCTCTTTCTTTCCCTCAGGCTTACAGGGAAAAAGTGTATAGTTTAGATTTCTTTGTTAGCTTTGTCATGATGGATTTCTTCCTGTTCTCACTCTACAGGGTTAGGTTGTATTATTTTGACTATATTTGGGGAATAATATTATTTTACTTAGATGTTTTTTTGACTGAGGTTTTCAGACATGGCATTTTGTAATTGTTTGATCAAATGAAAAAAAATTGTTTTGTATTTTATGAAATGAAAGTCTTCTTGCGCTGTAAATTTACTATTATGTCTTCTGAAATCTTAGTCTCTGTGATGTTTTATGTATTTATACCTACAATGCTCCATACTTTCTTAATGAAATCTTCATATGGGTAATTTTAAGGAATGTGGGGTGTTACATTTAAGCAAACTAAAATTTATAAATAATCACATAAAAAAATTAGGCTCACTTTTGGTGGGTGGTTGTTAATGGCGTCAAGATATTCTTTCTATTCTTCTTCGTCCTTTCTTTTCACGTCGTCCCTGTTCTCTTCCTTCCAGATCCTCCATTTCTAGTCCTTTTCTACTTCCCTAACATCCTGCTTACGCTTGTGTGGAAGTCCCCCAAAACTCAATTATCATTTCAGTTCTGAGCCCTCCCTCCAAAATGTGCGCTTTCCTTCAATCCACACCACGAATTCATTCTTCTACAGAACTTGTCCCATATGTCCATTCTGTATCTATGTATGGCGGCCCATTCAGGCAATCTCTTGCCCCCAGTAACCAACACTGCAATTTGATTTTATGAATATCCTACAGTGCTACTTCCTATAATGTGCTACATGAGGAGTCCAAGTGAATTCGAGCCTTTCATTGCTTTATGAATTTTAGGCCCAAGTTAGCCTGGTCGTCGCCAGGAGTAGGAGGCGTTTTAGGTGTTTGTGATATACTATGTTGCTTTTGGCTCGGGATACTGGGTTTCAACAGGTGTGGTTTTGAATTATATGGATTTGGAAGGTATGGACCCAACATGGAGTGATCAAGGCGCAACAACGTCTTGCTTCTCAGGTCGACTCGCGACTCATCACTCTTTGACTGATATGTCTTAAATCTTTATACAATAAGTACAGTGTTCCCTGTCTCTGGCTCGATGGGCAAACTTTTGAGTTCTTAGCATCAACAACCATAGGGTTTGATTGTTCTTGTTAAGCCTGATATTCAATATGCTTTCGGTCTTCGTCTTGTTGGCTACATTTTTTGTGTGTGTTAGTGTTTGGGTAGAAGCAGTGTTTAGTTTGTGTGTGTTTCTTGGGTTGGTTTCTTGGATATTGGAGTTTTTCATTTGGTCATAGAATTGTTGTTGTGTAAATGATTATGTAGTGTGGTTTTAGTATGTAGCTTAGGTTATGGTGTGCTCGAAAAGTTGTCTTCACCATTTCTATTAGCAATATTGGTGAAGTGTTTCACTCTTGACATTGTTGTTATGGATGGTGAATTTCGTTACCTCCCTTACTCTTGTTCATGTTAATTCGAACCAGATGTCAAATTGGATGTGTTCACGCCTTGTCAACTGACTAGTTCTGCTAGGATGTCATAGCTTGCTACTGCACTGTTTTATGTTCAACTTGCAGTTGGTAAAGCTGTGTGGTGGCTCAAGAAAGTGGATCGGTTGTATGGCCCAAACATGGATGTTGTCTAGTACAACACTTGCTTACGGAATAGTTTCGTGAGTACTTGTTGAACTGGCCTTGTGTAGCTTGTATCTACTGTTAATTGTATCTCACTCCTTGCGCGGAGATGTGATTTGTAGTCTAGAATATCATCTAGCTCCTGTGTTGTAACCTAGATAGTATGATGGTGGACGATCCACCTTAGAAACTATATTCTTAGTGGGTTGATACTCGGTCAATCCCTTATAAAAACTGTATTATTATTTGTTATAATAATAAATGTTTGCGATCACTATAAAAATCAGTCGGTCCTGCCAAAAAAGTTACAAAATATAGCCATACAACTGTCTAACAAATTTTAAAAATAATGATCGTAATGATGATTATGATGAATTAATTAAGTTATAAAAATTAACTAAGTTTACAATAATAATAATAGTAAAAACAATTAAGTTAATAGAGTGTTAATAATTATAGCGATAATAAAATTAATTAAGTTAACCAACTTAATAAAAATTAGCAAAGTTTAAGTTAACTAAAATTTAAATAATAATATTTCTAATTTGACAAAGTTTTATAAATAATAATGTAACAACCCGAATTTTAATAACGTGTTAAGACAAGAATCGAGGCAGAATTAAATTTTAAAATAAGAATCAAGCGAAACGGGTTGCGCCGTTGCGTTTGACTCAGAATTCTGGTTGGAAACGAGTCCGAAATTTCGAAAATCGGAGTCCGTATGACCGAGATATGACCTCTAGAAGTTTCACGAAAAATCAGAAAACGAAAACAGATTTTCGAATTTCAAATTTAGCCCCAAACAGAATGGGCGGGAAAATTTCCCGCCCAGCCCCAAGTCGACTGGGGAGTCGATCCCCCAGGGACCAGGTCGACTGGGCAGTCGACCTGGGTGTCGACCTGGGGGTCGACTTCCCTGGTCAGACCAGGTTGGCCTATGTGCACCTGCAGGGTCTTGTGGTCTGGTTTGTTGGCCTGTGACGATTTTTGATGGCTCAGATCTGTTCTCGGGTTGATCCTATGGCCTAAACTTGTTCCTACTCCTATAAAAACACCCTAAGACCTAGCCTAATTCACTACAATTCACTCTAACAACAAAGTGCTTCCCAAATATTTCTTGATCATGGCCTCCATCTCCAACTTCAAAGGCTTGAGCATTCAAACTAGATCCATGTCAAAGGAGCAAACTTTCTACATCAAATCAAGGAAGTAGAGCATCATCTCAACACCGTTCTACGACAAATGCTTGCTCATAAATCTCTAAGCCACGCTTTGTAAGTTCTAGCTACTTTTAGATCTAAACGGTAGTTCTAATGTTGACATGGAATAAAATGAGATGAAAACCTAAGCATGTTAGTCTATGTGGATCTAGTCTTGCCTCTCTCTTGAACCTATGACTTTGGGCTAATTCTTAGTGATTAAATCATGCCACTCATGTTGTGTTTGACTTAGTTTATCATGCAAGATTGAATCTTGACTTGTGGAATGTTGGCATGAACTCTTAAAACAATTTGACTTGTGGAACATTCATATGAACTTGACTTGGGGCTTATGCATGTAAAAGAACCTAAACCCCTCATGACCATTTACATGCCTATGATGATGAACCTAGTGTTATGCTATCATACATGTTTGAGGCCAATCCCTTTATGTTATCATACATGTTTGAGGCCAATCCCTTTATGTTATCATACATGTTTGAGGCCAATCCCTTTTTGCTATCATATATGTTTGGGGCCAATATGTTGTCATATTATTCCTACTATGTTGACTCGCTTTCGCTTGCGTTGGGAATACGCCTTGGGTAGTTTAGGCAAACTTGAGATGGGTTATGAAAGTTAACATGAACTAAGTAATGGGACAATGGGCATAAGTGGAAAACGTGGACTTTGTCGTAGCCTAAATTTGACATGAACATGACAAGTAGGAAAACATGAAAGTGGCCAACTCGAGGTTGGGTTGAGTTTGTAGCATAAATCTGCCTGGAACCGCCCGACAAATCCAGTAGCTATAGACAATAGGACCCAATGTGATAAGTTGGTCATATCGCGCTCAAAACCCGAGGTTAGACTAGGTTGTGGTGTAAAGCTGCCCGGACCCGCCCGGCGTAACCAGTAACCACAACAAAGTCTAATGTGAGAGGTTGGGGTGCATTAATTTACTTAATGCCACATGATAAGGTTAAGATAGTTTGACTAATGGCACTTAACCGATATGACATGGATGGGTAGGTTAAGTAAGACCAGACTTGATTACTTAAAGACACTTAACCATATAACATGATTAGCGGATGGGTTAGTTTAACCTAAATGGGTCGACAACACCCGACTGGGATAACGCGATGCGTGGTAGAGTTACGAAAACCCACAAGAATGATACTTAACCATTATAAATACGACAAGTGGATGGGGTTAAGTTAACCTACACTTAACCAATCCGACTCGGTAATTTGATGGGGTTAAGTTAACTTACACTTAACCAATCTGACATGATAATTTGATAGGGTTAAGTCACGAACCTCTTAAATATACTTAACCAATCCGACTCGATAATTTAATGGGCTTAAGTTAACCTACACTTAACCACTTTTACTCGATGATTTAATGAGGTTAAGACAACCTATACTTAACCAATCTGACGCGGTAGCTTGATGAGGTTAAGATAACCTATACTTAACCAATCTGACACGGTAATTTTATAGGGTTAAGTTAATCTATACTTAACCAATCTGACACGATAATCTGGGGTTAAGTCATGAACTTCTTGATATACTTAACCAACTTGATACATGGTTTGTAGGGCTAAGTCTTGAACTTCAATACTTAGCCAATTTTGACATGATTCGTAGGCGGGGTAAGTCATGAACTCGAAGGACAACACTTAACCCATTAGACAAAACCCTAGTTCAGGGGACTAAGTGGAAAATCGTAGTTAATAAGGATAACGGGAAGGGAAACTAAGTGATAAACCTTAGTTAAGGATAACTAAGTAATAATTCTTAGTCGAGAGAATTGAACCAGTTCACAAATAGATGAGTAACCTGATACGGTAGGTCATCGTTTAAACAAACACGCGAGGAGGAGCGAATGTCTATCTGACTTAGATAAAGGCTCCAGCGAACTGGGTGACGAAGCGGTAGCTTCGGGGGACGTGAGGGTACTCTTGGTATCCCTTTGTGAGGTTGCAGATGATCCGCCTGGGCTCACAGAGGTTAAGGTCTGCGGTAGAAGAACCAAGGGTATGCCTTGGTTGCTGTGCGAGCAACCTAAAGACTGGGGTGGATTAGCGTGGAGTCAGCGATACTTAGTTTAGCCCTGTGATAGCATGTCTTCGACTACCTACCATCTTTAGTCAATCGTGTACGTATGCGGAAAGGCAAAGAACTCCCAACAGACCATATACTTGCTATCTAGTTATGGGTGAGGTTGGCCAATAGGAAAGTGGGGCATGGATGGCCGGAGTATAGTTCTCGTGCATGATTTTCTTGGATTGCCTTTCAGTAGTTGAGGGAGGGGTCACGTGGGACCATAACCATCGGTAGAAAAACAGACCTTGATATCTGCATCGGCAGATAACCTAAAGCTCCCGACCGAGTCCTGTATTTCTTGATTAGCCATGTCACGGGACTCGGATGGCACATTGAGATACATGTGCATCTAGACATGGAAAACGATTCACGATACATACGTGGGAAAAAGGGGCGTGGTTGACGGGTAGCATAATCCCTAGCGGTCCTAGGTGGCTTGAACCCAAACCGAGTTACGAAAACGTTTAGTAGGTAGCATAATCCCTAGTGGTCCTAGGTGGCATAAATCCTAGCCGAACATTCGAGAATTCATGGTAAGAAAATACAGCTAGATCGAGGGTGACAGTCCAAACGATTTCAAGGATAATGGAACTACGTTGAAGTAGCATAGAACTACGTGAGGAAGCCCGTAGGATATACGGCAAAGACTAAACATATACATGGAAAGAAACATACGAGTTGGGAAAACCTTCATTAGGTTGACATGGACCATTTCATTGGGCAAGGGACATTTTGTAGCTAACACATGACACGGGTTGGGATACTAGTACGTAAGGTGCAGGGAAAATATACTTGATAGAACCTTGGGGTGTTATACTCGATAGAACCTTGGGATGTTATACTCGATAGAACCTTGGGATGTTATACTTGATTCATAGTGACCGTAGTTTATCTTGATATAGTAGTTCATCCTGTTACCTTGGTTTAGCTTGTCTATCTTGTCATCATCCTTATGTTTACTTTTAGTTTATGCATGTCATGTTACCTTTACCTGTTTTTATGCTGGACGTAGATAGGACTTACCAGTCTTTATGACTGACCCCGTTTTCTTTCGCCTCTTTGTCTTTCGTTCCCCCCTCCCCCCCCCCCCCCCCACCCAGGTTTTTAGGGAGGAAATACTGTTATTTAACTCGGACTTCTTCTGCTTCAAGGTCATCATGTATGACTTGGATTTTTCTTGGCTATGGCTGCTTTACCGTTTTACTTGGGGAATATTTTAAGACTGTGGTTTTATGCTTCTTTAACTATTGCAAGACAGGTTTCCAATGTAATGGCTTTTAAAGGCATTTTGATGTAAAAGGCTTTAGACCTTATAATTTTATGAGGTAATGAAATTTGGTTTTTTTCTTCCGCTGTTTTATATGTTCTGTCTTGTAATATTTCTGTGCATGTTTACCTAGACAACGCCCCCCAAAGCTAGTGCATTCTCTTGTGAGTGACCCTGGCGGAGGTGGGGTGTTACAAATAATATTGATGATAAATTAACTAAATTTATAAAAAGTGGCTAAGTTTATAATAATAATATAATTAAGCTAACCAAGTTTTAATAATAATAATAATAATAATAATAATAATGGTAAATTAACTAAGTTAATCAAGTTAATAAAAATTAACTAAGTTTTTAAAAATTAAACAAGTTTGTAAAATTAACTTAGTTTAAATTAACTATATTTTATAAATGACTATAATATAACCGATTAAACAAAGTTTCAGATATAAGTGCAAGATTGTTTGACTATATTTTGTGCTAATACTTATGCAGACTTTGGATTTTCGAAGAGAGCAAAGTCGAACTATCATGGTAATCATGTAAATTTGCTTAGTATACCTGGATGGCTTGATTGTTTCTGTGTTTGTTTTAATAGCAATCAATTAATATTATTTGAACGTTACTTGATAATCTATGGCAAATCCGTATTGTTGATTATCGAATTTGCTTATAGGTATTTTTTTTAGTAAAGACCATCAATAACAATGAAAATGACGTCAATTGTTATATGTATTATGATATTAGCTAGTATTTGTTGTGCAAACCTTTTTGTGAATGCTTGTGGCATGTGAATTTGCTCATTTTGACAAATAACTATTATATAAATGATTATGGATAAAAATTATATAACTAACATGTTCTCAATTATTTGAATATAATGATCATATGATTGATTGATTGTTGGTTTGAATCTGGTAATTATATGAATGTTGTTGATTTTTGATATGAGTATTACATAACTTGATGCTGGAAATAATATAAGCCATTAACAGTATATAGTAGCATTTAAAATATGCGACAAAACAAACAATACCTTTAGTAGCATTTTAGAAACGCTACAAAAACAGATGCAAAAATACCACTTGAATTTAGTGATATAATTTGAATGCAACGAAAATCTTTGACAGTGGTTGAAAAACGCAGTAATATGAAACATTTGGTAGCATTTATTAAAACGCAACAAAAAAACAAACTTTTAGATGCATGACCTGTAGTAGCATTCTGTAAAACCCTATCAAAAGCTTTGATAGCGTTTTTAAACTAAAGGACTTTTCTTGTGTAGTGAAAAGCAGGTTGAAATCAGTCTTCAAGTGCGAGATTGTTAGAAAGCCACAATAACCCATGTGATCAACGACGGACTGCCACCAACCAAGCCACCAATCATGTCACCAACCCCCACCACCCATCTTCTCACCCTATAAATACATCTTTCTTCTTTAAAAGTTTCATCTCATCTTAAGTCCAGTAGAAAGAAAAAGGAAACAAGATTAGAGTGAGACCGAGTGTTAAATGAAAAGTGTTTTGTAATCACTTTGAAATATTGTCTCAAATAAAAATTTGCAGCACGGAGACGTAGACCCAGTTGACTGAACTCCGTTATCAAGTTTGCGTATCTAACTGTTTTACATTTTATTTCTTTTCTTAACAAATCTAATTATAGGAAAATTTGCATAATTTCTCAGTAGATAATTCTTAAGCCTCCCTGTTTCATTGGCATTTGTAATTTGGAAAAGGCAATGGGAGTAGGCTTCGGAGGGAAAGGGTTTTCACTCCACATGAACTGACAAAAGCTTTCTTGATCATTTGCAATAGCTTCAAAGGAAGAACTAAAATCATCGAAAAGTACACTTGCATAAGAAAAATGATGGATTCAGAACAATTTATAGGTTTAAAGTGGTGAATAGTAGAAGGATTCAGAACTTTAGGATTCAAGCGTATGACTGTGGAGTTAATTCCACTGAAGAGTTTATTTCTTCTAAAGAAATTGCAAATGGCTCTTAAAAAACCAACTTTCATGATATCCCAACAAGATATAACTTTCATGATATTCCTTAGTTACTTCTTCGTAGAGAAGGTTTCTAAGAACCTGAGATATTTTTGAAAAAGGTAAACGGCCAAAAGCTGTAGAATCAAAGAAACTGCCATCATAGCTTCTAAGAATTTCGGATAAATGATTAAAAAAAATGCCTTAGAAGCAGCTTATTGACCTTCGCATAGCATGGTGTTGTCATTATTTACAAAAGTTATAGCTCTAGACTTAGTTCTGAATTTGAGGAACTTGTGGTAGAAAGAAATATTCTTATCTCCTTATTAATCTCATCGTTCTCTGCATTTCTGATGTAGCATGAGTGCCTCCTGATGGTGAGCATCTATCAATCTATCCATTAGTTGGTACTCCTGCATCGATAGATTTAAATTCAGAGGACAATTTATGAGATCGTATTATTCCTGTTCCAGTTGTAATTGGATTGTAGAGGAAAGTGTGTTACCATCGCCAAACGTGGCTTTGCTCCAAAATTTGAAGGTTGCCTTAGTTAGTTTATGTTTGGTTTGGAGGATGTACATAGAGTTCGCGAAGACAGGTATGGACCAGACATTGGCAACAACGTCATGAAAATCTGGTTGGTAACTCCAAGAGATGAAGAAGTGGAAGATAGCAGCGGGTTTACAGCCAGGAGGTCCAAAGGAAAGCACAAATAGGAAATACTTGGAAAGACTTTGGGGTTAGCACTTCATAAGACATGTTAGGCCAGCCGGAGAAAGCTTGTTGGTTAATAACAATGTATTCTAGTTTTGAGAAGGTTCACGGACCAGTTCTAGCTTCACTATTCCAAGTATACTCCAAGCATTCGTTAATGCATTCAAAAAGCACTGCTTTCTATATAGCTTCGTTAAGGGGTTGTACCTCTTTAAATAATAACGTGTTTCCGCCAATTCTATCAGTGGAGTGGAGCATATAGTTCCAAATGAATACCTTGATCTTTAATGAACTTTCAAATCTCAATATGTTTAGAGACGTCATTGCATCCCCTTCACGTTCCAAATCACAGGGATGTGCATTATTGGGAAGTAATGGCGGACTCTTTAGTGTTTGTAAGAATTTCAGTATAATTTAACAATCAGTCATGAAACCCTAGATCTAAATATCTAACCCATATTGGTTTTATTGAGAAGAAAACAGATAAATATATCAACGGAAGCGTACTTGAATCCATAGTTAATTATTTCAATCCATAGTTATTTGCTAAGCAGAAAAGGTTTGGTCTTCCAAATTAACACAAAACCATATTTGAAATTAGCTCTCCATGAAAGAGGGCTAGAGAGTTGCCAAAGCTTATGTAATTTGGGAGCCATAACCATTTATTTACAAAATTGGCATTTTGTAATTTGACCCTTCAACAAATTAAAATGCCCTAATATCTACACATTAAGCCCACGATAATATAAGTTTTTAAGCCTCTTAACTTTAATTTAAAGTTAGATCACTTCAGTTAGGTTTTACACCAAAATAGTGCAACACAATTTCTTTTGCATATGTGCCCCAATTGTCGAAATATTCCAACAATATCCCTCTGACCCACATATGTAATAACCTTAAAATATATATTTAACTTTATGAGCTTTAAATTTTACTATTTATAACATATAGTGTATCCGAAATAATCTTGTCTATTAACTGTGTTGACAAAGAATCAAAACGGCATTTGTTACATCTATCATAATTAAACCCATCAATAGTCACATATATCAATAAAATCAAATGACATAGATCAATCAGGGATGCATAACATGGAAATTACATGAAATGTGATCTATACATGTTTATATCATGCTGGTTCGATCTTTATTTATAAGCATATAACCTTTTATTTTGTTCCTTAGAGATATTCATTTTGGTTACTGACCAGTGATCCACTTTCAGTATCAATAAAATATCTGCCAAATAATACACACATATCCACATATGTATTTACTTTAGTATACATTAGAGTCCACACTGCAATGCATGAAGAGTCTTTTGCATTTCTTTAGTTTCAAGCATGTTAACATTTGTCTATTTTTCTTTGGCAAAAGAAACTAAATCGTAGTTTAGATACCAAATATTTTAAGCATTTATCTTCCTAATTCTTTTGTAATAATCCAAATATCACCCCATAAACAATAATGTTGTATTTGAATCCCAAATACAAAATATTAATCCATAAGTGTGTTTCTTAAGTTGTTTTATCAACATCTTCATTAAGAAACACGACTTTGATCTCCATCACACATTTCTCAAAAGTAAAATATGGAATAAGCTCTAAAGTGATTCCAATGAGTCGTTTACTAAATCTAAAGAGAATGTTATCTCAGTCAAATAAGGGTCAAAGAACTACGAAATAATCGCCTCAGTGGGATCCCAGGGAAACAACAGTAATGCCATATTTCCTTCGGAAGGATCCCTCGAGAAAGACCAAGTTAGGCAAAGGATGACAAGTAACTAAGGAATATCTTTAGATGAAGAAAAGCCCCTTTCCTGACATTAGAATGGCATGATTTATAGAGTAATGATTTTCAGAGACAGAGAACCACATTCAAGTAAGAACAATTACTCAGTAGCACTAAAGGCGGAAGCCTATGAAAGATTATTCTTCCCACCATCATCATATTCATTACGTCAAATGTACCCTTCGCAAAGTGCATAAGCATCACAGTGATTCCTTATCGAAAGACACACAAGTAAACTCATTATGGCTTTGGGAAGCTCGATGCTACTCTAGGCTGCGACAGAAGTGCAAGCCACATGACTCCTTTATTAAGCCTTTGGTTCCGCACATACGAAGGCCCAAAGACAATAGGGCAGTCACACACATCTATAAATACAACCCTAAGGGTCCAAAAGTAGGACCGAATTTTCTCACTCGGTACTCTTATTTTCAAATTTAGGAGTGTAAACCCTAATTTCTAAACCAATTCGGGGGTTTCTCAATTGCAACTCAGAAAAATACTAGTACCTGCGTGAAATTATCTACAAAGGACAAATTTGAAGTATTTAGGAGAATGTTACATCCCTCTATGTCTTGTTTGCTTCTTTTTCTATTAACCTTGAACCGAAAGGCTTTTGATGCCTCTAGTAAATAACCATTAGTATCCGTCAAAGACTGTGATACCCTTTTGACCGAAGGATAACTGACTTTTTAGCCAATCCAGAAGTTCTTGCTTTCAAATATCTACCGGAAGCCTCTTATTTTTGGATGATGACCATTTTTGCAGTTAACATTACTAGAGATAAAGAATAAATTGAAATGCAAGAAAAGTTACTAGGAATAATTCTGCTTTCGGGGTTGTTGAAGGTGGATCAGGAGTTGGCACACCTAATTATCAAGTTAAGTTCGAGGCATTATGGCACGATGATGATGAGAAATGAAACTGCTTCTTAAGCAGTGGTAAGTGATGGTGGTACCCTCTTACAATCATATAGGATAGATTTTGCTAAACTAAGTAAGGATTACTCTTCTATTGGGAGGAAAATTATTATTGGATGTCATCTATTAAAGTCCAGGAGAGGTCAAATACTTATAGTCGCATCTTCGGTGATCTTAGTTTAAATGATGGTATGAAGGGGAAGCTTGGTTCTGGAGAACTTCATGGAAGAGCCATGAGTTGGTGGAATGCTATGAGCAATACAACTCCAAAGGATAAGATCTCATGGGATAAGTTTAAAGCTAAGTTTAAGTAAAAGTTCATCCGTACGATCTAATTTTTTTTTCATTTTGTTCCAAAGGTTTGTAGAATCAAAACAAAAGTAATACGTCTATGGTTGAATTTATTGTTGATTTCAAATTATGATATGTTATTTATACATATTTATTTGAGAAAGTATGTGTAACGACCTGCCTTTTTGACCTATCCAAGTCGGTAATTAAACCAACTCAGAACGTTCAAAATGACAGATAGTTATTTAGCTTAGCGGATTTAAATAGAAAATACACACAGAGTCATAGACACAGAAAAACAACAGTATATCTCACAGTAAAATTTATTATACAAAAATATCAGAGTTTATACAAAATATTCGTATAGCGGAAGAAATATAAAATTTACACATAGATTTTTAAAATAATAAAAGTTTACACTTTTAGTCGGGGTTGCGCGCGTACGTGTGTCTTCACGTTCCTCTCCAGTTTTGGGAGCTTAATATCTTTAAATTTGGAACACTTAGGCATGACCCGAGTGTTTCATGCGAAACACAAAACATTCAAGTCAGGATTAACTTTATAGTATGTCAACATCAATAAAATGCATAAATATAATAGTTAATCCAACTAGTATGAGAGTTTCTATTATTCGAATATGAGCCAAAATATCCAAGTAATCATTGTCAAAATTATATTTTGCAAACAAATCAAGGCAACCTGGGTTTCGAGATACATGGCCAGTCATGGCATAAATATCAAGACAACACGTGCATGCAGGGGTACAAACATGGGACAGGGTATTATCAACTATTCATTTTAGTTCGTGAATGTGTACAACAAAAGGACCGTATGAGTGTCCTTGCAACATGCAATATAAATGAGGCTAACATTTCAATACATGACAAAACTAGTTACACGTCATACAAAAAGCATAAGGGACCGGTCCTCCCTTTCAAACATATCGCAATGTCCTCAATTTTTCAACAACAAGTCCAAAATGAAGCCATGGTTATTAATACATGGCACTATATAGTACAATCATGATGTAATTGAAACAAAATAAAAGTATGCATATTTTGCAGACCAATATATACATACATGATTATAAATGAGAAAATGCATGAGGTTTAAGTAGTGCTAGAAATTAAATACTACAAGTATGGGTTGGCACAGATTCAGCCTCACGGGAATGGTCACGTGCATGTATTCATGGTAGCATATAAATTGGTGCCTAGCAGCATGCGTTCCGGTTCAGACTTTTGCCAAAATAAATCAAGGTAACTATATGTGAATACAACATATGTTTGTGTTTAAGTTTCTACTCATGGCAGGGTGTATGTATGTTTCAGTTCCACACAAATATCAAGGCAGTAGTACTTCTAAATATCTCAACCCAGGTTATTAGAACAAATGACCACATGCATGTTAATATATCTTTCTGGTGTCTAGGGAAGCAAACTTAAGTAATCATAGAGGTTCTTACAGCACGTCTAACATGTACTGTTGAATAGCCTAATGTAGAATCTTCAAGGAAATTAATTATATGAACCATAAGTGTACAGGTTAAGAAAAATACAAAAAAAATTGTTTCCAGTTCAGTAAACTTTGATAAACACATACATATAATTAGTTTAATCCCAACAAGTTTATTTAAATGGTTCGAGTATCACAAATCAGTGAACCACCGAAATAAATGGAACAAGCACGAAAAATAATGTGTGGGCACATATCCATTTCCAAATAGTAGGAAGCAAGTGTAACAAGATAGTACAATAGTCATTTATGGTCACAATATTGAATATGAAAGTGGCAAGCCTGTTTTAACCATATATAAATTTTCCTAAATACCAATCCAAATAAATTTCATATATTTAAAACGTTGAAAAACTGATTCGTTAAAGTATGGTATCATAGTTGGTCTACATAACTAGTCTTGATGAGTACTTTGGTAAGAGGTTGTTGGACCATATTGAATATTCTTTCAAGAAGCTGGTCAAGAAGTCCTTAATACATGAAATCATGTTTCTTTTGTGTTGCAATTGATGCTACTAGCAAAGAGGAATCAAAGCTATGATAGGTTGGTGGAGGTAAAAAAAATGGAATGGAAAGAGAAAGCAACAATAGGGCATAGGATGTCCAAATAAAAAGAAGCACACAAGCAAGATAGTTTGCTATAATTTCAATGAGAAATGTCACTATTCTAAAGAGTTAAAGGGTCCAAAGGAGAAAAGTGCTTTAATTATGAAAAGCTCGGACACATGAAGAAGGATTGCCTGGAAATTCTTAAGGACAAGCAGGCCGGGAAAGCATATGCTTTGGAGGTTGTGCCAACTTCTAGTGCTCCTCCTACTAAGGGTAAGGGAATCTTGGTGAAATGTACACTTTCTATTCTAGATGTTTCTATAGGATTTTTGTTTGATACTACAACTCCACATTCTTTTATCTGTAGTGATCTAATATATAGATTGGGCTTAGAACCTATGATAGTAGATAGGCCTTCGATTCTGATTCTGACTTATCATGTAGAAGGATCTACTAGTATTTACATGATTTGTCACAGTCTAGTTTTACTAAGCCGTAGCTTCTCTCTTGTATATAAGTTTTTTTTAGACTTTGTTTGGACCAGAATCAATTTGGATATAGACTGGCCTAAGAGGTATGCGAGTGTAGTGGATTGCGAGAAGATCAAGGTGACAATTGGAAACATAGAAGGGCAAACCATTGTGATACTCTTCTTATTGGATGGGTTATTCGTCAACTTTTATATTCACTTGAAATTCAACTACATGGGTTATCATTTGTGCCTATCGCTGGAGTGTATCTCGATGTCTTTATGAAACTGAAGGGGTTGTTGCTGCATTGGGAGACCATAGATAGGCCTATAGTTATGCCTTCGAGGCATATGGCACCTTGAGAATAAAGAGCTAGATGTCCAAGTCGATAACCTATTGAGGAAAGGATTCATTTGGAGAAGCATATCCAAATGGGTTGTGCCAGTTGTGTTAACGATAAAGGCAAGTGGCTCATTTAGATTGCATGTCATATGTGAATAAATAACAAAGAAGAATAAGTATCCTTTACTTCGGATTAATGACTTATGATTAGTTACACGAGGCAAATTTGTTTCCACAAATTATTTTTCCATCAGATTCCATTATCTTAGAGTAGCTAAAGATAATGTGTTTATTTCTACATTTTAGATTCCATCGCGATTTTGTGAGTAGTTAGTGATGCATTTTGGATTGATCAACACCTAGGCATATTGTGTGGATCTTATGAATAGATTTTTCAAATATCTGCTGAATAAGTTCGTGTTCGTGTTTATGGATGATATCTTGATCTACTCCGAGATAAAGGAAGAAAACATAATGAAATGGTGGATTATGTTATAGATTTTAAGGAAGCAATGGATTTTAAGGAATCATCGGTTGAAATCAAAGATCTCTAAGTGTCACTTTTGGAAGGAACAAGTGAGTATTGGGTAATGTGATATCTGGTTAAGGGATAACAGTGAATTTTGCTCAAATCGTAGTGTCTATGGTTTGAATCAACCTCAGAGTTCTTTAAAAGTGAGAAGTTTTTTGGTTTTGATGGATACTATTGAAGCTTCAATAAGGATTTCTCAAAGATAAAAGCCCATTCAACTGTCCTAATACATAAGAATTATACCTTCGTATGGGATACGCTTAATGTGATCATGATTTTGTGACTTCGAAGGAAAAATTATCACTTATGTTAGTCGAGAACT
This sequence comes from Allium sativum, assembly GCA_030737875.1. Lineage (NCBI taxonomy): Eukaryota > Viridiplantae > Streptophyta > Magnoliopsida > Asparagales > Amaryllidaceae > Allium > Allium sativum. The sequence goes on along the minus strand of CM060921.1, from coordinate 381,609,368 downwards.
AAAGGCACATGAAATGAATTACCTTAGCTATGATCTCAAATTAATGGAGATTGGTTTTTGTTTTGAAGATATAGAGACTTATTCATTAGGAGTAAGGTTTGAGTTATTTATAGACCATAAGTCTTTGATGTATCTTTTGTCGCAGAAGGATCTTAATCTTTGACAACAATGATAGTTAATGTTTTTGACTTTGTATGATTTTTGGTGTCGCCTATACACTAGTAAAGGAAATGTAGTTGCAAATTCATTAATCATAAGACATGTTGGCTTAGAAACCATGTTCTTAGAATGGAAGTAACTAGAGCGTTAAGCTGGATTTGATTTCATGCCACATTTGTGTAGAGCTTCAGATGCTGATAAGTTTATCCATTAGACATACTCTTATTGAAAGGATTGGTTGAAAAGTCGGTATGCACGACTTAAAGGATCTATATGGATAATGCGGAAATATATGTGATATACTATCTAAATTTTGTGCAATAGTTTATGCAAATAAAGTCTAAGTTATTGAAATATATAGCAAGTAAATATAAGTGGTAAATAAAGAGACACCAGGAGTTTTTATACTGGTTCGGACTTCCCGCCCTACATCCAGTCCCGAAGCTCCTCTTCGGAATTCACTAACAATGCCCTCTCTTAACCTGGAGCAATAGGTTAGTACACCCGAGCCCCAACAAGGATGCCTCTCGCCTGAGCAACTACACAGGTCTTCAACGATTACAAAGAGTTTGACTTCGGGATGTGTTCTTCTTTCAACACTGATTAGCCAATAGCTTAAGTACAACCTTCCTTTAATCTAATCCTCGAGTATATACTTTGAATGCGTAGATTTAAGGAAGTAGAATGGCTTGTTGAATCAAGTGATATTAAAATTAAATCAAGGATTCAGCAAGTATTTGAATATGAAGAGCTTTTTGTTTGCAAAGAGTATGAGAATGCAATTCATAAAATAGAGAAAATATATAATCATTCGGTTATTGTTAAACAAGATTGAAGTTGTTTATATAATGGTCCAAGAGCAACAAACATTCATGAATAATTTCCATAAAAAGATATGTCCATTTCCTTTGATTAATGAAGAGGAATCTCTTCATGAATGGAAGCAACTCTTCAGAAAATAAAATCTGGGTCGAGTCAGTCGACTGGTTAAAAATCATTAGTTGACTGGTGGAATTAAAACATATATATAAAATTTTTAAAACTAGCCATTATATACCAAAACAGGTCGACTGGTCTATTTCCTACCAGTTGACTGGTAGGCTAGTTTTGGTATATTTTTGGCTTTTTGATGGCTTTATAAATATATATTTATATATATAAATGATTAGCACATTCGTGTATAATTGAGGATAGATTTTAACATAATTCTAACACGACTCAATGTATATACATATATAAAACCTTATCTTTATGATTCAATTCCCGTAGTAGCTTTGTTCGTTGACATCGATCAAAATCTCGTTATTTAACATTCTCCCCTTTTTGATTGATGACAACACTTTGGATTTTCTCCCCCTGAATATATAGCTCCCTCTGAATTTCTGCACAAATTTGTTAGTTTATATATTTTATACTTACCATTTGAATCCTGCATTCACAAGTGTTAGCACAGTTTCCAATAATATGGAAATACAATAGTATGGAAACATAACAGTGGTATATGGATAGCATGAGAGATATTTTTCTCCCCCTTTGTCATCTATTAAAATGAAATTAAGACATTATGAGTACAAAGTAATCGAAGATTTTTTTAGAGATCTTTAACTGATACAATCCCTAACTCACGTCAGAGTTTAATGAAGGAATTCTCTAGAAGGGGTTTAGTGAAGATATCAGCAATTTGATTTTCTGAGTTAACAAATTCTAAATTAAATGTTTGTTTTTCAATGTTATCTCTCAAGAAGTGATGTTTGATATCAATGTGTTTAGTTCTGGAATGGTTTGCCGGATTCTTAGATAAATTTATTGCACTTGTATTGTCACAATATATTATAGAATTTGACAAATTTACATTAAAATCTTTTAGTATTTGCTGCATATATAATACCTGAGCACAAGCTAGTGCAGCAGATATGTATTCAGCTTCGCATATTGACAATGAAACACAGTTTTGTTTCTTGCTAAACCAAAGAATAAGTGATTTACCAATAAAGTGACATGTTCCACTTATACTCTTACGATATGTTCGTGATCCTCCAAAATCAGCATCGCTATATGACACTAATTCAAAGAAACATTCTTTTGGATAGGAGAGTCCAAAATCTTTTGTATTGCTTAGATATCATAATATTCGATTAACTGCTCTTAAATGCGACTCTTTTGGATTAGCTTGAAATCGGGCACACAAGCAAACACTCATCATAATATCCGGTCTACTCGCAATTAAATATAAAAGTGAACCTATCATGCTTCTATATAACTTTTGATCGACATTTTTTTCAATTTCATCTTTATCTAAATGTGTCGATGTCGATGTACTCATTGGTGTAGGTTTACTTGAAGTGTTTTCCATTCCAAAGCGTTTTACTAGATTGGTACAATATTTTTCTTGATTGATAAAAATTCCATCTGGTAATTGCTTGATTTGTAATCCTAAAAAATAAGAAAGTTCTCTCATATGTGACATTTCAAATTCATTAGTCATTACTTTTGAAAATTCTTGACATAATTGATCATTTGTTGAACCAAAAATAATATCATCTACATATATTTGAACTATTAGAATATCTTTATGATCTTTCTTAATAAAAAGTGTCTGATCAACCTTTCCAATTTGAAATCCTGAATCTATCAAATATGTTTTAAGACGTTCATACTAAGCATGAGGTGCTTGTTTCAATCCATATAATGCCTTTTTCAGTTTATAAACATGATTAGGATATTTTTCATGAGCAAATAATGGAGGTTGTTCAACATATACTCGTTCTTTAATGTAGCCATTTAAGGAAGCACTTTTAACATCCATCTGATATAATTTAAAATTATGATGACAAGCGTATGCTAATAGTATTTGAATTGCTTTAGTCGTGCAACTGGTGCAAAAGTTTCTTCATAATCTATGCCTTCTTCTTGATTGTAACCTTGCGCAACAAGTCTTGCTTTATTTCTAGTGATATTACCTAATTCATCTGCTTTATTTTTGTAAACCCATTTTGTTCCAATAACAGTTTGAACATTTGGTCTTGGAACTAGTTCCCAAATTTCATTACGTTCAAACTGGTTTAGTTCTTCTTGCATGGCAATTATCCAATTTTCTTCTGTTGATGCTTCTTTAGGATTTTTGGGTTCGATATTTGATAAAAAGGCTACATTACTTACTAAATTAAGTTGACTTCTTGTCCTTACATTTGAAGTTATTTCTCCAATGATATTCTAAGTTGGATGATCTCTTAATATTCTTGGTCGAGATCGAACTTCATTAGCAGGAGTATTTTGATTATTGATATTATCTTGTAATTCTGTAGCATTATTCTCTATATTATTATGAATAATGTTTTCATCTTCTCTGTGTATTTCAATATCATCATCATGTGAAGGACAATTTTTCAGAGTATCTGAATTTAAAGAATTTTGAATAATATTTTCATAAAATGATACGTGAAGTGATTCTTCAATTTTACCAGTTCGTTTATTAAAAATACGATAAGCTTTGCTACGCTCAGAATATCCTAAAAATATTACTTCGTCAGATTTTGAATCGAATTTTCTCAACTGATCTTTTGTATTTAAAACAAAACATTTCGAACCAAAAAATTTGAAATAAGATATATTTGGTTTTCTACTAGTAAAAAGCTCATATGGAGTGTTTTTAGTAAGTGGTCGAATGGAAACACTGTTCAAAACATAGCAAGCTGTTGCGAATGCTTTAGTCCAAAAATGTTTTGGTAATGTACTTCCATTTAATAATGTTCTAGCACATTCTTGTAAAGTTCTATTCTTACGTTCTACAACTCCATTTTGTTGTGGACTTCTAGGAAATGAAAATATGACGACATGTCACCTAAATTCCTGAACTTCTTAGTGACTTTGTCCAGGTCAAAATGATGTGGGGGTGGAGGTGATGGTGGTGCTACAACCTCCGTTCACGCAAGATATTGTCCCCAACTTAGCCACCATCTCTTACTAACGCCGAGGCCTTCTGAGAAACAAAACCCCATACCTATATGGTGGCTAAGTTGGGGATAATATCTTGCGCCAACAGAGGTGTGGGTTGTTATAGAAAATTTATGAAAAAATCCTTTATTTTGACAAAATAAATCAAATTTATCATTTTCAAATTCTCCTCCATGATCACTTCATATATCCTTTATTTTAAAACTAGTTAAGTTCAGGCTTGAAAAAATCTTAAAAATATCATAAGTATCGCTTTTATTCCTTAAAAATATAGTCCAAGTATATCTTGAAAAATTATTAACAACTACAAACACATATCTACTATGATTTATGGACTGAACTTGAGTTGGTCCGAATAAATCCATATGTAATAATTCAAGTGGTTGTAAGGTTGAAATAACCGTTTTAGATTTAAAAGAGGATTTTGTTAATTTTCCGAGTTGACAAGCATTGCATAAATTTTCAGTTTTGAATTTTATTTTTAGTAAACCTCTTACAAGATCATTTTTAGATAATTTGTTAATGGTTTTAAAGTTAATGTGACAAAACCGTTTGTGCCATAGCCAAGGACCATTATCTTTGGCTAATAAACACATGTATGGATTATTATTAATTGTCATATTTAAAATATTAATATTTTTGTCTCGATTTCCTTCGAAAATAAGATTTTGGTTTGAATCAAATATACTACATTTATTTTTGGAAAATGTTATTTTAAAACCTTTATCACACAATTGACTTATACTTAAAAAATTGTGTTTTAAATTCTTAACTAATAAAACATACGAAATAAGAGGTGAATTAGATATACCGTAATTGCTCACATCGCCTTTGCCAATGATGTATCCTTTGGAATTATCTCCAAATGTGACAGTTTCTCCTTTTGAGTAAGTAATATTTGTTAGCATTTCCATGTCTCCTGTCATGTGTTTTGAGCAACCACTTTCTAGTATCCATTTCCCTATGTTTTTGTGAAGTGGAACCTGCAAAAAATAATTAATTTTTTTTTATTGGTACCCACTTCCTCCGTTAGGGTCCTAAGAGTTAAATCTTAGGAAGTCAAACCCAAGAGGGCTTAGGTTCCTTTTTGAAAAAATAATCACTATTATAATGAACCATATCTAAAAATTTCTTAATATATTTATTCCTAGAATTATTTGTTTTAGGAATCCATATACTAATATTTTCCGAATATTTTTTTCTTAGTAGAAGTATTTAATTTTCTACTAGAAATTCTCGGCAAATTGTTAGAATTTTCGAAACTGGATTTCCTTTTTGAATTTATTTTATTATTATATCCAAGTCCTTTTTTATTAAAAACCGATTGAGAATTTTCTAAAATTTTAGATAAATTCTCTTTACCCTTGTTAAAATTATTTACATTTTTAGAAATACTTTCTAATTTAGTTTTTAAACTAGAATTTTCTAACTCTACAATTTTAACTTTATTATTCAAATCATGATTTTTCAAAAAGCAATAAATCATTTATATTCTTTTGAATTTCTGTTTCTTGACTTAACAAAGAAATTTGAGAATTTGCATTTGAAAGAGAATCTTGTGATCTTCTAATTTCATCTTCTAAGATTTCTTTTCCATCTTTCAAAAGGTCTCTTTCAAATTCGGCTTTGTTTTTGTCTTCGTTAGCTTGTTTAAATTTTCTTTTAAACATTTTTCTAGATTCTAAAATTTCCATATTTATTTCTACTAATTCATCAAAAGTAAAATCACTTACATCATTGTCTTTAGCCATAAAGCACACATTTTCTTGCTCACTATCGCTGTCGCTATCACTTTCAGAAGACGAGTCCGAATTATCCCAAGTGACTGAGAAAGCTCGTTTCTTTGATTTTTCACTTTTGCGTTTTCTTTTTAGCTTTGGACAGTTCTTTTGATAGTGTCCGGTCTTGTGACAGTTGAAACATTCTGCTAAAGCTGGATCAGGTTCTTTTGATGAATTCTTCTTTATATTTTTGCTTTGACTCTTTCGGTATATTAGAAATTTTCTAAAAATTTTAGCAACAAATGCTATATCTTCTTCATCTGAATGAGAATCTTCTTTTTCTGCATGGAAAGCTAAATTCTTCTTATCTTATACCTGTGCTTTCTTTGCCTACAAGTCCACTTCATATGACATTAGATTACCGATTAATTCTTCCGGTTTCATGGCAGAGAGATCATTAGCTTCTTCGATCGCTAATACTTTTCTCTCCCATTCATCGGTTAAAGAATTTAAATTTTTTGAATCTATGTAAAAGTCGGAATATTTTTCTCCTAGTCCTAATAATGAATGATAAAATTTTGAAAACATGAATACATATCATTTATGGATTCGTTCTCGTTCATCTTAAAATTTTGAAACTGATTTTTGAGCATAGAAATTTTACTTTGTTTAACTTTGTTAGTGCCTTCATGAGTAATCTTAAGTGTTCTCCAGATTTCATAGGCAGTGTTTACAAATCCGATTGAACTCATTTCTATCAAGTGCACAATGTAGCATATTCATGGCCTTAGCATTTGAAGTAGCTTCATTTTTCTCAGTGTTTGACCATTCAATCTATGCAGTAGTAGGTGATGTATATTCTTTTTGAGTAATATTCTGTGCATCATAGCTATTAGCTTGCATGTATATTCTCATTCTAGTAGCCCAATAACTATAATTCATGCCATTAAAGAAGGGTAGTCTAGCCGTTGATTGACCTTCAGAATATCCGGTGTTATTGCTAATGCTAGTGTTACTATCTATATTATCTAATTAGCAAATAACGGTTTTACGGTTATATGATAGCCTTGCTCTAATACCAATTGAAAAGTCGGTATGTACGACTTAAAGGATCTGTAAGGATAATACGGAAATATATGTGATATACTATTTAAATTATATGCAATAGTTTATGCAAATAAAGTCTAAATTATCGAAATATATAGCAAGTAAATATAAGCGGTAAATAAAGAGACACCAGGAGTTTTTATACTGGTCCGGACTTCCCGCCCTACGTCTAGTCCCGTAGCTCCTCTTCGGAATTCACTAACAACGCCCTCTCTTAACTCGAAGGAATAGGTCAGTACACCCGAGCCCCAACAAGGATGCCTCTCGCCTGAGCAACTACACAGGTCTTCAACAATTACAAAGAGTTTGACTTCTGGATGTGTTCTTCTTTCAACACCGATTAGCCAATAGCTTAAGTACAACCTTCCTATAATCTAATCCTCAAGTATATACTTTGAATGCGTAGATTTATGGAAGTAGAATGGCTTGTTGAATCAAGTGATATTAAAATTAAATCAAGGATTCAACAAGTTATTGAATATGAAGAGCTTTTTGTTTGCAAAGAGTATGAGAATGCAATTCAGAAAATAAAGAGAATATATAATCATTCGGTTATTGCTAAACATGATTAAAGTTGTTTATATAATGATCTAAAAATAGCAAACATTCATGAATAGTTTCCATAAAAAGATATGTCCATTTCCTTTGATGACGAGGAATCTCTTCATGAATGGAAGCAACTCTTCGGAAAATAAAATCTGGGTCGAATCAGTCGACTGGTTATAAATCATCAGTTGACTGGTAGAATTAAAACGTATATATAATTTTTTTAAAACTAACCGTTATATACCAAAATAGGTCGACCTGTCGACTGGTCTATTTCCTACCAGTCGACTAGTTGGCCAGTTTTGGTATATTTCTGGCTTTTTAATGGCTTTATAAATATATATCTATATATATAAATGATTACCACATTCATGTATACTTGAGGATAGATTTTAACAAAATTCTAACACGACTCAATGTATATACATATATAAAACCTTATCTTTATGATTCAATTCCCATAGTAGCTTTGTTCGTTGACATCAATCAAAATCTCATTATTTAACATTGGTACTATCCAAAAGCAGGATGCTAAGAAATAGAGATTATGGAAAAGCCTAAGATATGATTAGAGTCTGAGGATACAAATCAATATTAGACCGACCAAGACGGTGGCTTCATAAAGATGGAAGGATATATTTTATGAATGTAGATGAATTTCGAGATGAAGTTTTTAGAGAGTGTCCTTACTCTAAATCAACCATTCATCTTGGAGGTATATGTGCCGAGACATAAGAACTTACTTCCGGGAAGGTATGAAGAAAGATACTAGAAATTTTATCTCGAAGTGTATGAATTGCCAACTAGTGAAAACTGAGTAGAAGAACCCAAATGGATAACTCAACCATTGGAGATTCCTAAATGGAAATAAGATCATGTGTCCTTGGATTTTATTGATGGCTTACCTAAGACTATGGCATGATATGATAATATATGGAAGAAATTGTAATGCACCTTTTTGTTATTGGGAAGTAGATGAGACGTTAATGCATAGTTTTGATATGATTCATGAGATGTCAGTAAAGGTAGAAGTCATCCAGCAACGAATGAAAGCTGCTTAGGATTGCTAGTGTTGACACACTTTTGGTCAAAGCTGTCACACATGGAATTCCAGAATGGTAGCACGCTCAAGCGATGGAAACAATGCCAGAAGACATATAACAATTTAGTCGAAATCGCAACATCAACATAAACAGGCCCGAAACTCCTATCAAACGACCTCTTTTGGGCCCAAAAACAGTAATTACGGAGCTATGCTCCGTAGCTCTTGTAGACATCTGAATTAGCTTCAGGTTGAGCTTTCATTTAGCTTAATTGGACTTACGGTTTGAAAGTTATGCCCGTTTTCGTGAACGCGTGTAGAGGTATTGACTGGCAATCACTTGGATGAAGTGACGAAACATCAGAAAGTTCATAATATGGACCGGATCGCGGGATCCTGACATCGGCTCGCCCTCCTTTGGGCTCGCCCCCACTCCTCAGATTCGTGAAGCCTCCTCACTTCGTGGAACACCCTAGCTCGTGGAGTGTATATTGATCACGACCCGTTCGTGGTCGACCTATGGACCACGACTCGCTCGCAGGTTCACCATCCCAGCTTCTCACTCCAGCTTGCAATCGACTCGGTTCGTGACTCGCCCCTGGACCACGACCCGCTCGTGGGGCATATAAGGATCACGAACCGCCTGTACCATAACAACAACAACAACACTCAATTTTGACCTGTTCTCAAGGCTACTCAAGCTCCTACTTTCCCGAATCGGGTGCCACGTACCCCATCACGAACCGGTCTTCCCAGATGCCCTCCTACAACTATAAATACACTATTTGAAGGCATTTTTAAAGACTTTTGGCCATTCTTCTTCGCGGCTTCCACGATTACTGAAGTGCAAGGATTTTGCACCTTTCTACTCAAAAATTCTCTTCTAGTAATCTCAATTAACACACGGATTGTGTGTCTACATGTAACTGGTTCTTGTAATCTGTCAATATAACAATAAGATTATAAAGTGGATGTAGGCTACATCTACAGCCGAACCACTATAAAAACTTCACGTGTTCCCTCTTATTTACTATTTTCTACATTTTTGTGATCTGTGATCTGCATTTGGGTGTTAGTGCCAATTTTTGGTCTAACAGCTAGAAGAGATAAGAGAAGAATAGATCAAAAGTCCTCAATATAATATAGCAATTTGTGAATATTCCCCCTCTCAAGAGTGTCATTCATATTAGTCGGAAAGGTAAATTAGCTCTTAGATTTGTTGAATTATTTCCAACCATGGAAAAAACTAGAAAGCTAGCCCATAGGGTGGACCTACATTTGAAGATAACGGTTGTGCATATTGTTTTTCAAGTCTCATATCTATGGAAGTTTGTGTATGGCCCACATATTATGGAAACACCAAATCAGTTAGAAGATACAGAAGTGGAGCTATAAGTCTCAAGACCTTGTAAGCCGCTTTGAGTTATTAAAAATGACAAGAAACATTTAGGAGGAAGATAATTAAGCTAGTTAAGGTGTAACGGAGCAAGGATAAAGGTGATTCTACATGGGAGATGGAGGAGAGTATGAGGATGACATATCCATAACTCTTTGAACGATATGTCTCATATATCATATCTACTTGCACCATTTTGTCTTATACTATTATAATTCTACTTGCAAGTATAGGAATTTACCTTGCTTTTTATATTTGGATAATAGATTAGATGTTAAGGTATTTGCTTGTGGATGGTAGGCGTATGGGATACTATATTTGTTTGTGTTTGTTTGGGGCTTTGGGGGTGAAATCTTTAAAGGAGAACACTGTAACGATCCGTACTTTTGCATATCAGAGGATCGCAAAATAATTCTATTTAACATATATGTGATAGTATCATTCTAATTTTTTCAAAAATGGTTCATTGGGATGTTTTACACAATCATGATTTTTTCTAAATCTTTATGTGATCATTTTACCATTAAAAGTACTATTTCAGCCATGACTTTTAATATGAGCCAAATTAGACGCTTTAATCTATTTTATTGTTTTGTAGTGATGGTTACTCAATTCATAGAGCGGTCATATGAAGAAATTAGACAATTTGTTTGAGAGATGTAATAGTTTAAGTTTTAAAAGCTGCTGGCCAGAATTAGAATAGTGTTGTTGGGATGAAATCAACAATTTCAATAGTCTAATTAAATTCAACTATAAATAGGAACTGACATGACTCATCAAAAGTTTCTCTTCCTGTCGATTCTCAACCTAATTCTACTCTAGTTCATCCATAATTCACGTATTTTTATAGTTAATTCTTTGTCATATCATCTGTATTACTAACTAAAGTTTAATCTAAATTGGTTGATTAGATTTCTCCACTTTGATTAAGGGTTCATGCAAGTTCTTGCATTTTGAATTGAATCTTCAGCATATTTCATCATGTTGTTAGATTAGGTGAGTTGTTATGATTTCTCACGTGTTACAATTGGATTATATGTAACAAGTGGTCTATTTTGTAATATATGTGTGAAATTAAATTTAAAACTTGAATAGATCTAGGAATTCTAGACTAATCTAATTTTGTAATAAGATGACCTAAAAATGTTAGATCCAAAGTATTAGGGAGTAATCAACCATGTTAAGTGTTAGATCTATGTTTAAATATGACTGATTCATGTTTGTATGCAATTTGATGATTATGTGTGATTGTAATTGATTGAATTCGTTGTTTGAATGATTAAACTGTCTGAATTGCTTGTGATGATTGAGTTGTGTCTTAGTGATATGCATGTTTAGGACTCAAGTGGGTATTCGGAGCAAATCTAGAGCATGTTTGAAAATCCACTTATTTCAAAATCAAAAGACAGGCTTATAGCCAAAAATTTGCTTCAAATTCATCTCGAAGCCAAGGACGTGCAACCATGTTCAAAATAGGTCCAGTTGATTAGAAGCATAATGTTTAAGTGTGGGAAAGTATGCTTCGAAATAGTGGTTCGAAGCAAGGAAGTTGCTTCAAAGCAAGGGAACTCTTCGAAGTGGTGATTTTAAGGAAGGGAGTAGGTTCGAAGCAAGGGAGCTCTTCACAGCACTAATTCGAAGGAAGACAATGATTTGAAGCAAGGTAAATTTTGTTCGAGGAAAGAAAATTAGTGATTCAAAGGTTTTTTCTTTGAGATGGTCAAAAAAAGAAATATTTTTTCATTCAAAGCATAGTCTATAAAAAAGTATTTTGATGCCCAAATCAAAATGCTTCATGAATCGAAGTAAGTGCTTCGAAGATCTAAGCAGTGTGATTTGGGTGTAATATAATATATGCCTCTTCCATTATTGAGGTAAGCTTTGGAGATAATTTTAGGTTGTTTGAAGAAAAAACAAAAGCCTTGATTTGAAGGAAAGCAGGTTTTGGATCGAAGCAAAGTGATTATTCTAAAAAGAGGCATGTAACACCTGGAAATTTAATGTTAGCTAAATTAGTTATTTAATTAGGTTCCTAAATTGGAATTTGACCACGACACTAGCACCGTTGTGTTCGTGATGGAATTCTAGTCAACTTTCATATTTGGAACTTCGTGAGGGAAATCTATATGAAAAAGCTTCAGTCTTGGATCGAAGCAAAGTGATTGTTCCATCAAGAGGCATGTAATAACCCAAAATATGAACTTAGTTAAATTAGTGATTTAATTAGGTTCTAAAATTGGAATTCAAGCAACGATGAAATTTGACCATGAAACAAGCACTATTGCATTCATGACAGAATTCGGGTCAATCTTCATATATGGAACTTTGCAAACAGAATTTATATGAAAAAATTATGGATGAAAAATGAACACGAATGGACAACAAATATATAAATAAAATTTATTAACTCTTATCATTAATAACTCTACCTCATCCTCATCTTGCTTGACCAAAGTGTCAACCAGGCGGTCGGTCGCTCCATTGACTTGTTGTTCGATGTGGAAGTGTGGTAGCTAGGGCTTGTGGTAAATAGAATTGATATTAATAGATGAATGTTTATAAAATAAAATTTGATGGTACTTGGTTATTTCAGCGCCTATAAATAAATGACTAAACCCCTGCCTTCTCTAATATTTTCAAGAGGCAACAGCAAAACTCTGCCATTTTTATTTCTCTAGTTTCTTCCAAATTTTCTCAATTAAAATATATTTATAATCAACAACAAGGATTAGAGATAATGAATCCAGATTAGTAAGAAAAGACAGGTTTTGCACGTAAAGTAATTTCATAGGTTTCTATCCTTTATTTTCATTCCATGTTCCAATTCTTTTCGTAGGTCTACAAATTTTGATACATATATATATATCCCTTTTTTATACATACTATATACATTTTTAAGGATTTTGAAATGAAACCAAAAAACTGTGGTTTGGATTTGAAATTTGGGAAAGCTTTACACGTAAGTGGGAAATTTATTTATTGTTTATAATATCAATTTTTTTTCGTAGGTATAATTTGAATTCATATGCCTAAATCTGATAGCTCTCGCATAAAACACTCAAATCTTGCCTATAATCGTTTCTGTATCTATTTACTTGTGTTTACACCTAACCTGGGTAATAACCCATAAAGGATATTAAGACTTTTGTGTGTTCTTGTGTTCCATATCTATAAAAATGGATGTAAGATACAATTTATGTAAATTGGCCTTCTAAATCTAAATCTATATGTATTTTTGATTGTTTGAGGATTTGTTTAATTTTTATATACTACCCCTTTTTGTCATTTTTCTACGAAAGGACCATGTTTGAATTATAAGAAATATGTATATAAATATAAGGAAAAGATGTGTAAATTTACGTGTTTTGCACGTAACATACACTGTCTACTCAAAAAAGAAGATTTATTCCTTGTAATTTTAAATAAGTCAATGTTTCCTCCTTTTTAAATGTTTCGGCAAATTTATGGTAATTACAGTAAAAGACATTTTTTTAGGAAATTTGAAAGTTTAACAAGCCAGAACACAGAAAGATTGTTCTAGCTATTAACACGGACTAGAATGCAAAACTAGTTAAACTTAGAAAACAAGTATATACGTAATTACTACACCATATATATACTTTATTCGTCCAAATCTTACATAATTAACATGTATTATTATTACCATTTGGTAGATATTAGGTTAGGTTTGAATTTGAATTATTCTCCGCTAATTATGAGTATTAACTAGAATTTGCTCATATTCTTTTTTTGAAACCTAATTAAATAACTAATTTAATTAATGCTAGATTACGAGGTGTATTAGTATTTCCTCCTTAAACAAAATTTTATCCCAAAATTTAGTCAATGATAAATTCATGGTGCTGATACCTAATTATCCTAAACTACACAATCAATTTGTGCACAACCAATTTTGCAACCAAACATGTGCATAGTGCACATAACGAGTCCCAATCATAAAATTATGTATGCAATATGAATCTGAACCAGATCCTCCTATACGAGTGCACTTTAAAACATTTCTCAAATCATGATGCAAGCATTTTAAAATATATTGGCAATTCTACGTGTGTGCATCTTTTGAAAAATATTTTTCAACTAAAACTTTACATGACTACGAATAAAAATGTAAAATAAACAATTTTGCGTCCAAATCCAAACATCCAGAACAATCATGCATCTGAAATTGCTTCCTAATTGTTTCTCTTATGCCCAGAAAAGGAACTTTAGTGCGGAATTTACACTCCTAGCACTTTGAAAATTTCCAGTTTCCATTATAAAGTGGAATTTTAACCTATTTGTCTCGAAATGCCACAAAATTCCAAGTGTAAACTACAAAAGGAGGCCTATAATCAAGCTCTAAGACGAAAATGAGTTTAATAATAGCTCACGGGCGTCGTTGACAAAATATAAAAATAGCATTTCCAAAGATAAAACAACATTTTACTTGTAATCGTTAACCTTTGAACATACCGCCGACCTTAATGCACCGCTAAAATTGCAAAAATATTTTTTAATTATCTTTCCTACACTTCACATGGGACCTTAAAAATCATGGAAAAATAGATTCTTACTTCTTACAACTTGTGACAACACAAACCCCCGTACCACAGTGGCAAGGATAATCATTGGAATATAACACATTTATCACATCAGCTATTACAGATAATAGCATAACACAATAAATCATAGAAGAATATTCATCATCATAACAGCGGAATCATAAATGTCATCATCATCAGAGTTACACAGATACAGGATACTACTTAGTACATAAAAGGTTCCAATAGGTAGATAATAAGTCTACAACATCATCAAATACAGCATAGATAAGGTGATGTCTAAATGTCCAAAATAAGTGTTACAAGAGAGTCTACGTCTTCATCCAAAAGAGCACCCCATGCTACGGTGCATATCCAAAATAAAGCCTATTACATGTTTACTTAGCTACCCATGTAAAAATAAGGGCACCCGAGTTTGCAAGTGAAAACAAACTACGAGTCAGTCATAGGATTGGTATGAGAAATCTTACTTAACTTATTTAATAATAAGGATAATCACAGGACCACACCATGAACGTGGAACGAGTTTACTCCATTGGATTGCCAGTGCATAAAATAAAGTAAATCTTTTAAACAACGCAATGCTTTTTAGAAAACTGAAATCATTATAAGACTCAAGTCCCATCACACAATGCAACGCTAACCGGAGGACAGAGTTTTACATTAATGGCTAAAAATGCTTGGTACGCATAAACAAATTCATTTGATATTACTAGTGTCTAGTGAATTTAAAACACTTTTCAATATAAATGTATCAATCCTAGACGGCATAGCAACCATATACTATGTCGTCATATATAGGTTTACAATCAAATCCGTAATGTCGTATTGGAAATTGGGTTTCCATTATGAGTCAAGGATAGGGATGGCTGCTTTCGATTCGAGACACTCTAGCAAATGTCTCAGGATCCCTCGCAGTGAACCCTGTGAACGGTAGGGTCGGTCCACGCATACTTTAGTGGATTGGTTATTCCTGAACAATACATTTCCCGGTCCTATCAGACCTATCACTTGGCCAGTAGCAACCAATATCCGAGGCGCCTCACAATTCATCATCTACATAAGTGAAATTGTCTGAGCTCCATACCATGACCCCACTTCTAGCTAGAAAGAAACGCAAGTTCTCCCTACGGTCACGATCCCGTTTTTGACTCATAACGCTATACACAAAGCTATGCTAATTAAAGCTATGCTTTGATCATCAACCACAAGGCTCTGCTTTTCAATAAAAGCCTTGATCATTTGCATCTTATCATGCCACATTGACAATCCATGCCATGCGACTGATGTCTATCTATATATAACCTCTAAGCTCATACGTCTCAGAGAAGAGTGTTAAGCAAGAGAATAAATTCTCCGCCACCAAACTGATATATATTTAATAGAAATCAATCAACACAGAATAAAATCCAATGTCAGACACACATCCATTTACAAGTTCGTTCTGAGTCTGAATGAAACCGAAGATACCTTATTCCTCGTTCCATATGTCCAACACGGAAGAGAGATCCTTGCATATCCGAACAATCAACAAGTACGTCCGGACAACTACCACTATAACCCCATCCTGGAAGCTAACCAATCCAAGGCATCAGTAGTCATCCATTCGATGTGAAGATCGCCGGCATTCAACCACCGTCTTCAATGTCTTCGACTTTTAGTCATCGTATAATTATTTGAAATAAGATTTAACTCGGCCTTTTCAAATAATTCTCGAATATATATAATTCAAATCATTTATTTTCTTTGTTTAAATTTAATTCAATTCTATAGATTAATGTCAAATAAATCTAACTGTCCATATTACTTTATAAACCAAGGGAAATTGATTTATTTGTATTCCATATCGTTCATAATATTTTATAAAGATTTATCGCTATTTTTATTTATATAAAAATAGCCTATTTAATTCGAACGACGTTTCAGGTCATTACGCGGCCTTGGCACTGTTTTTTTATTTAGATTTGAATTACACATTTCTCAAAATCTAACCGTTGGATTTTAACACATTTAATATAGTTGGAAAGATCTTTCCAAAGCGAACCCAATGGTGCCTGTTTTGGGAAAATCCGACGATTGGATCTCTCGGTATAATCGTTTAAAGTTATGATTCCAAAACGCGAACTACCGCTTGCGATTCATTTTATTTTAATATATATATATATATATATATATTTATATAATTCGTTCGACGATTTCAAAATCATTTATTCTTTAAATAATTGGCCAACGCCTTTAAATTTTGGAAAATTTCACCATAACCTCCTTTATCCATTTCATATTTACGTTAAAAATTTTATTTTTAACAAACAAACATTTCATTACATGTAAATTTTGTACACTTCATATTCATGTTAAAAAATAATAATATTTTAAATGAACAAACATTTAATCCAAGACATGTAAATTTTATACACTTCACATACATGTTACATATGATAATTTTTTTTATGAACAAAAATATATTTCAAGACATGTAGATTTTATGCACTTCACATACATGTTACAATTTATATTTTTAACACACAACACCATTTATTTCAACACATGACTATTTAATACACTTCATTAACATGTTAAAAATAATATTTTTAATGGACAAAAATATTTTAACATATGGTTCTTCTTTTTTTTTTTGCACTTCCTTCACATGTTAAAGATGATATTTTTATCAAGCAAAAACATAATTCAACCAATGATTATTTTATTCTCGTTAACATGTTAAAGATGATATTTTTATCAAGCAAAAAAATAATTCAACAAATGATTATTTTATTCTCATTAACATGTTAAAGATGACATTTTTATCAAAAAAACATAATTCAACAAATGATTATTTTATTCCCAATAACATGTTAAAGATGACATTTTTATCAAACAAAAACATAATCCAACAAATGATTATTTTATTCTCATTAACATGTTAAAGATGACATTTTTATCAAACAAAAACATAATCCAACAAATGATTATTTTATTCTCATTAACATGTTAAAGATGACATTTTTATCAAACAAAAACATAATTCAACAAATGATTATTTTATTCTCATTAACATGTTAAAGATGACATTTTTATCAAATAAAAACATAATTCAACAAATGATTATTTTATTCTCATTAACATGTTAAAGATGACATTTTTACAAAACAAAAACATAATTCAAAAAATTATTATTTGATTCTCATTAACAGGTTAAAGATGACATTTTATCAAGCAAAAACATAATTTAACAAATGATTATTTTATTTTCGTTAACATGTTAAAGATGACATTTTTATCAAACAAAAACATAACTCAACAAATGATTATTTTATTCTCATTAACACGTTAAAGATGACATTTTTATCAAACAAAAAAAAACTCAACAAATGATTATTTTATTTTCATTAACATGTTAAAGATGACATTTTTATCAAACAAAAACATAATTCAACAAATGATTATTTTATTTTCTTTAACATGTTAAAGATGACATTTTTATCAAACAAAAATATAATTCAACACGTGATTATTTTATTCTCATTAACATGTTAAAGATGACATTTTTACCAAACAAAAACATAATTCAACAAATGATTATTTTATTATCATTAACATGTTAAAGATAACATTTTTAACGAACAAAATATATTTTGACATATGATTCTTTTTTATTACTTCACTAACATGTTAAAGAAAACATTTTTAATGAACAAAATATATTTTAACATATGATTCTTTTTAATACTCTACTAACATGTTAAAGACAATATGTTTAACGAACAATATATATTTTAACCCAACAATTCATCACAACCACAATCAATCCCAATTTTATACAATGCATATATGTATTTTATATAGCGTATATATATTTTATATAGAGTGTGTATATATATATATATATTATTTTGAATTTAGAAATCTCACCTTGGGTTCCACTCCTTCTAAAATTGTAGAAAGCTCCAAATGCGTTCTAGCTTCTTCTAGAATGTAGAAGACGTTGCCACGAGTCCGATGTCTCTTGTTTCACTGGATTTCGACAACAGATCAAAAAGATATGATTTTTATTCTTAAATCACAATTCGCAACGCTTTAAAATGTTGAAACCCTTTTTAGTTAAACAAGCCGTTACCTTCCAGTGTTCGTTCGAAACTAGGGTTACTGATTTCGTTCAATCCATCGCACTAGAGGAGAATCGGGTTGTACCACTGTAACACCCCGAATTTTCTATTAACACTAAAGTTGCTAAAATATTAATAAGTGTGTAAGAGAGGGGATGTATCTAATATGAATATAAAAATATTAATAAGTGTGTAAGAGAGGGGATGTATCTAATATGAATATAAAAATATTGATAAGTGTGTAAGAGAGGGGATGTATCTAATATGAATATAAAAATATTAATAAGTGTGTAAGAGAGGGGATGTATCTAATATGAATATAAAAATATTAATAAGTGTGTGAGAGAGGGGATGTATCTAATATGTATATAAAAACAATAATAAGTAAAAGGGGGATGTATCTAATATGTACATTGTAGAAAATATATATATATTTATGACATGAATAGAAGTTTATTAATATGCTGAGTGTTTGCTGAGTCACTTCTGACTCATTGCTGAGTCAACAAGATAAACCCCATCTTGTCTGAACGGCTGCGGTTATTTCTAGGTTAAATCTAATGGCCTAAATGAATTCTAAAATCTATAAATAAGTGGGTAGACCCTAGACCTAAATCATTTGTAAAATTAGAGAATCTACCGTCATGCTGCTGCCATGGAGTTCAGCATAGCCGTCACAAACTAAGAAGAGGAAGCCTAATCATCTACAACTAAATCTACACAAATCAAATCAAAAGATCTCTCTTTCTCTAATTCTTTTCTTTTGTTGGTGAGTATGATGATTCTCACAAGACTATTACAAACTAATTTGACTCAGTTATGAATGGATCACAAGAAAGTGACGTGATTTGTAATTGTAAATTCTATATATTGTGGATCTCTTATTATGTTATTATGTTGTCGTATGATGTAAATTATATATGCTATGTCATGCTATGTTGTAAATTCTCTTATGCTATGTCGTGCTATGTTGAGAATCATGTCAAGCTATGTTATACTATCATACTATGCCATGTTATAAATCATGCTATATTATGTTGTAAAATCATGATGTTGTTGGAACATGCTTAAAGTTATGTTTTTTTTAATTTAAATGGATCTTGTTTATGGGAATTTGCCTATTAGGTTAGGTGTACCCATAAACTTGAAACTATAATTAAATAAAACTTGAATATGGGAATTTGCCTATTGAGTTAGGTGTACACATATAAAACCATGTTGTTAAAAAATTAGATGATGTTGATTCACACATGTTCATATGTAAGTTTATGAAAATTGATTGAGATTATATTAGGTGAATTTTGAACAAGTTGACACCTTTAGGTCCATGACATGTATAATCTATGCAAGTTGGACATATGCAAGTTTCACCCCTTATTATGATTCATTTGGTCACATATACATGTTGTTATTATGATAATCTCTTTTATGCTATGAGTTAGGCTATTCGAGTCTAACATATATTTTGCGAATAAACGTTCAAACGTGGGGTAGGGGTAATATTAGGAATTAATAAATTGGGTGCAATTTTGTAAGATTTTGCATACCATGAATGGATGTCCATAATTGAGTCAATTATGGACATTGTTAAAAATTGGAAGTAATTAATAATTCAAGTAGGGAATTATTAAAATTGGGGGAAAGTGGATTATTATTAATAATCAATGCTTAGGACACGAGGTTGGACCCGTTTGTGATGTAAACCTGCCCGCACCCGCCCGGCAAATCCAGTAGTCACAAATGTCGGCCCAATGTGAGAGGTCCTAGGCCCAAACTAAAGCATAACAGTTGTAAAGACACGAGGTTAGACTCTTTTATGGTGTAAGACTGCCCGGACCCGCCCGGCAAATCCAGCTGCCATAAATGCCAGTCTAATGTGAGAGGTCTTTATGAGGTTATGGCCTTAATGAACTAAGAAATACTTAACCAAATAATCATGTAAGGTGGGACATAGGGGTTAAGTAGGTACCTTGGGTGGCATGAGGAATCTGGTGGTTGCCTTTAGAGGCATTTGAAATACGATTAGACTTAACCAAACACACATGTAAATGAACATGACTAAGTGGGTTAAGTGGGATGGACTAATGAGGACAAGCTTAGGTGGAATGCTTGTGGTAAATAGTGGGGGCCCATTTCAACCAGTATCCCAAAACGTATCTTTGTGGGCTCGACCCAAGTCGAGGACGGGACACGCATACTGGGTTTGACTATAAGAGGCCAAAACAGGGAGCGGTGGCAACGCAAGTCCAACGGGTTTCATATGCGTGTGTGGACCCGGGCTGGTAGGTAAGACGTTGTTGCATCGTGTAGGTATAAGCCGTGCATGTCCGTTGTATCAGGTTGCCACTTTAGGGGAGTGATACACCCCACTGTGGGGCCAGCACGGGTATCTACGAGTTAGGGAGCCGATCGAATAATGGGAAGTAGGGTACACCTAGTGGAGATAGGGGCAGGCGGCACCTATGTAGTCAGCTAGGGGTACGTAAAGCCATTGGGAAAGTTTCTAAGTGAAGCTAAGTGGGATGAATCTTTAGGGTGACTGGTGTCGTGCAGTATAGTGTTTATCCTTTAGTATTTAGGAGCGCCTATAACGTTGCCTTTAGCGATTGTCTATGTCCTTAATCTGCTCTTCATAGACATTTTCTTGTTTTCCAGCTTATGCCTTAGTCCAGTTATTTTGGTAATAGTATTGTAGAATTATCATATTCACCAGACTTTATGTCTGACCCCCTCTTTTCCATCCTTTTTCTCCCTTCAGGTCCGCAGGTTGGGCCAAGTTCTAGTGGAGTCTAGTTGGATCGCTTATCTTCTGGAAAGCTTGGACTGCTGAAGTAAAGTCCAGCTTGTTATCTTTCTTTTTAATGGCTATTCATGTAATGGGATTATGTACTTGTTTTATCAAGATAGATATTGTACTTGACATTGAATATGGTGTTATGATGTAATCAAACATGTTTTGACTTCTGCTACAATGAAATAAAGTTTTTGAATTTCCAAGTACTATTTTATATCTGTCTTGTTGTAATTTTACTGTTTTATATTCACTTAAAACCTCCATGGAAGTTAATGCATTCCCTTTGTGAGTGACATTAATGGACGTGGGGTGTTACACGTGGTATCAGAGCATAAGGTTACCAGAACAGATAAAAAAGATTTTTTAGAAATTTTTTTTTTCTAAAGTATTTTTGGAAGAAGTGCTTTCAAAAAAAAAAACATGTTATTTAAAGAGAGTTTTTATGAAAAACATAATCCCAAATAGCCACATCCTTATCTTTATCTTTCGAATTCTCCATTTTGAATCTTTCCTTTTTCGTTTCAGCATGGCTGAAGATCTTAATCTCCCAGAAGGTGTGACGATTCCAGGGTGGTTTAGGAGATACTTGGAGGCTAGGGCCACCACTGCAAGCCCAGCGGATACTCCTCCACCCCTAGTTGCACCCATTCCTCCTCCTCATCCTCCTCCTCGTGTTGACACTTTTGCAAAGACGTGCAAGGAATTCAAGGCTATGGGAGGAAAAACTTTTCAAGGGACTGAGACGTTTGTGGAGGCCAGAGATTGGCTTAAGGAGACTGAGGAATTGTTGGATATCTTTGAAGTGGAAGATGGGAGGAAAGTCCGTTTAGCTGCTTGGTTAATGAAGGGAGAGGCCTCGTTTTGGTGGGAGGTCACTAACGGGGAACGTCCAGTTGATTCATGGGCGGATTTCAGACGAAGGTTTGAGGCAAAGTTTCTTTCAAGGGCAGAGGAGAACTTAAATATGGAAAAAATCCTGGCACTAAAGCAAGGGAGCTCATCAGTAAAGGAATATGTCAATAAATTTAATCAGTTAGCAAGGTTTGGCTTGGAGTTGGTGAACACGCCAGAGAAGAAAGCTTTGAGGTTCGTTAGAGGCTTGAATGAACCGTTGCAAGGGTTGGCTATGACCCACATCCCTATGGGAGCCACCTTTGAAAAGCTAGTAGAAATGGCACTTATGCATGAGGATAAGGCAGTTGAAAAGAAAGGGGATCAGAAGAAACCCCAACAGCAAAATAAGAAGGGTGGTAAAAATAATAATGGCAAAGGGAAGAAGAAATGCTTCAATTGTGGGACGCCTGGCCATCTCAGCAAAGATTGTAGAAAGAAAAAGAAGACTGGTTGTTTTCATTGTGGAGATGCGGGACATTTAGGGAAGGACTGTCCAAAGAAGGGGCAGAGGGCAGGGTCTACCTCGGGAGGACAGGTGCAGGCTCTTATGGCACCAGGGCAGGCAAGGGGGCAAGTTCAGGCTATTGCGGCCCCACCGCTGCAAGAAAGAGGTAGAACAATTTCTGTTGAAAGCTTAGTTTTTCTGTTTGATCATCATGTCCGTACCTTATTCGATTCTGGCGCATCTCATTCGTTTATCTCTGCATCATTAGTTGAATCACTGCACTTGAACACCAGTTTAGTAGAGGATCCCTTGGTCGTTTCAAATCCAATTGGGGGTTCGGCTCATTTGACCATGATATGTTTGGATTTGAAAATCTCTATACTTAGCATTGAATTTAGATGTGATGCTTATGTATTGGGCTTCACGGGCTATGGGCTAATTTTAGGAATGGATTGGTTGTCTAGAAATAGGGCCATTCTTAATTGTGAAAGGAGAGTAGTTAGGCTTGTGACTCGCCTTGGTAATGCTTTCGACATCTTTTGTAATCCCATAAATTCCGTTATGCTAAGTTATCTTGAATCGCTTGACGCGTCTGTAGAGAACCTGAGATCGGTAGAAGTGGTCCGGGAATATCCGGATGTGTTTGAGGAGGTGAAGGGCTTACCTCCAAGGCGGGAGATAGACTTTCGAATTTATCTTGTGGATAATGCTAAACCCGTATCTTTGCCAGTGCGCCACATGGCTCCTCGTGAAAGGAGGGAACTCAATAAGCAAGTAAAGGAGTTGCTTGAGAAGGGGTTCATAAGATGTAGTATATCGGAGTGGGGTGCTCTAGTAGTTTTTGCCACAAAGGCGGATGGGTCTCTTAGACTTTGTATGGACTATAGAGAACTAAACAAGCTTACTAAAAAGAACCGACACCCACTGCCGAGGATTGACGATCTCTTTGATCAGTTAGTTGGCGCCTCAGTGTTTTCGCAGTTGGACTTAGCCACTGGCTTTCATCAACTGAGAGTGGCTGAGGATAGTATAGATAAGACTGCTTTTAGGACTCCTGACGGATTCTATGAATGGCTAGTGATGCCCTTTGGTTTGACAAACGCCCCTGCATATTTTGTTGATTTGATGAGTAGGGTGTTTAGGGAATACCTTAACAATTTCGTGATAGTCTTTGTGGATGACATCTTAGTCTTTTCTAAGAATAAAGAAGAGCACTCCCTACATCTTAGGGAAGTGTTGGAAACCCTTCGAGCGCATAACCTTAAGGCAAAATTTTCTAAGTGTCACTTCTGGAGGAAGGAAGTACGGTTCTTAGGACACATGGTTTCCAAAGAAGGGATAGCAGTGGATCCCGCAAAGGTGGTGGCCATCCAAGATTGGAAGGTCCCTAAAAATGCAACCGAAGTAAGAAGTTTCTTGGGGTTGGCTGGCTATTATAGGAAGTTTATCAAAGACTTCGCAAAAATATCAGCTCCATTAACACGGTTAACGAAGAAGAACCTGGTTTTTACGTGGGACAAAGATTGCGATGATGCGTTCCAACGTTTAAAGAGAGCCTTAACTTCAGCCCCAGTCTTAGTGCTGCCAGACGGGAATAAACCGTTTACCATCTATACTGGTGCTTGTGGGACGGGACTTGGCGCGATCCTCATGCAAGAGGGAAGAGTAATAGCCTATGGTGGAAGGCAGTTGAGGGTTCATGAAAAGAATTACCCCACGCATGACTTAGAGCTAGCCGCAATTGTTTTCGTGCTTAAGTCTTGGCGTCACTATCTTCTTGGTGAGAAATTCGAACTGTTCACTGACCACAAATCATTAAAATACTTATTCTCTTAGAAGGATTTGAATTTAAGGCAGCAACGGTGGATGGAATTCTTAGCCTCCTACGATTTTGAAATAGCATATACCCCGGGCAAGGGTAACGTGGTGGCAGACGCCTTAAGTAGGAAAAGGTTGTCCTTGAGTCCGTTGTTTGTTGAACGAAAAAGCTTAGAATTAATCTCTATGTTTGACTTTAGACCCTCCGTTGACTTAGTACCCGGTCTGTTAGCATCCTTGGAGGTTAGACCTACACTTCTAGGACGGGTTGGTGAGGCACAGCGAGACGACCCATAGTTGGTTGAGATAGTAGAAAAGCTCAAAGGGAGGGAGTCGTCAAGCCATCTTCGTAGGTATACCCTAGACGATAAGGGTTGGTTACGAAGGGATAATAGACTTTGTGTACCACAAGACGAAGACTTAAGGAAGGCCATTCTTGATGATGCTCATCGCTCAAAAATGACCATTCATCCCGGCGGGGATAAGATGTACAAAGATATGAAGCGGGTTTTCTTTTGGGCCGGTATGAAAAAGGATGTGGCCGAGTACGTCGCTAGATGCTTGGTGTGCCAACGAGTTAAAGCAGAACAAAAGAAACCCGGTGGGTTGCTTCACCCATTAGAAGTTCCACTATGGAAATGGGAAAGCATCTCAATGTATTTTGTGGATGGATTACCAAGATCAAGGAAGGGTAACACGGGGATTTGGGTTATAGTAGATAGACTTACTAAAAGCGCCCATTTTATTCCCGTGAAAAGTAAGAGGACTGCTCCGTGGTTGGCTTCTGTATACATTAAGGAGATAGTTCGTTTGCACGGTATTCCTTCTAGTATAGTAAGCGACCGTGACCCCATCTTTACTAGCGAATTTTGGAAGAGTTTACAAGAGGCGGTAGGGACTCAGCTATGTTTGAGCACCGCATATCATCCTCAGACAGACGGCCAAACCGAGAGGGTGAATCGCATTCTAGAGGATCTTTTAAGGCTTTGTATCCTAGACTTTGGAGGTACATGGGAAGAGCACCTTCCGTTAGTAGAATTCGCATATAATAATAGCTTTCAGTCTAGTATTGGCATGGCACCTTTCGAAGCTCTTTATGGAAGGCCTTGCCGTTCGCCTACATGTTGGTGGGAATCTACCGATAAAATCCTACTTGGGCCCGATATGGTTAGGGAAACCTCGGAGAAGATTGAGTTGATTCGAAGGAGGATGAAAGCAGCACAAGATAGGCAGAAATCGTATGCTGATAAGAGGAGGACAGATCTTGAGTTTGACATTGGGGACATGGTTTTTATCAAAGTATCTCCGTTACAGAATGTTGTTCGGTTTGGGTCCGTGGGGAAATTAGCACCAAGGTTTGTAGGGCCGTTTCCTGTAAAAAACAGGATTGGGAAGATGGCATATAGGGTGGAGTTGCCTGAGAAACTTAGTGGAGTACACGACGTATTCCATGTATCACATTTGAGGAAGTGTTTGCACAAGACCGCGGAGGTGGTAGAGCCGAGCTTGCTTAAAGAGGTGGAAATAGAGCGTGATGCAACAATTAGACGAGCTCCTACATGCATTCTTGGGTCGGAGATCAAAAAGTTGAGGAATCGAGAGGTCAGACTGGTTAAAGTGCAATGGGGAGATGATGAGAGCAACGCAACTTGGGAGACAGAAGAGAAGATGCGTTCGTTGTACCCTTTTCTTTTTGAGGGTATGTCTTTTAATTTCTCCTTTATCGCTTAGCTTATCTTATCTTATCTTTAGTATGTCCTCTCATTAGTATCTTTGACCTTTAGTTAGGATAACCCTATGGTTGAAACATGTGTTTGAGACATGTTATGTATGATGGATGCAAAATGGATGCAAGTGTTTGCTAGTGGTTGCTCGTGGATGCATATATACACATACTTTAGGCACTAGATCGGCTCAGTCACTTCATATTGCATATTGCATATATATTGATGTATCTAGTATAATGGATGTATAATGGTTGTACCATCATATGGATGCTGCATTCGGTTGAATGGGTGTGCACGCATATAGAAGTAGTATGTAAGCAATTAGGATCTTTTGCATACATAATGGATTCATGACACTTACATAATTTGCATTAAGGAGGTCAACTGAATCAGTAGACCGCCTGATTTCGCATTAGGTAAGGACATGTACACACACTTGCATATGATCATAAAGCATTAGAAGTCTTTTAAGGACAATGGATGCCTGTATATGATGGATGAGTAGATGGACGTTTGGATGGTAGGATATACATTCTTCCAGACTTGAAGATTTCGGGGACGAAATCCTAAAAGGAGGGGAGAATGTAACACCCCGAATTTTCTATTAACACTAAAGTTGCTAAAATATTAATAAGTGTGTAAGAGAGGGGATGTATCTAATATGAATATAAAAATATTAATAAGTGTGTAAGAGAGGGGATGTATCTAATATGAATATAAAAATATTGATAAGTGTGTAAGAGAGGGGATGTATCTAATATGAATATAAAAATATTAATAAGTGTGTAAGAGAGGGGATGTATCTAATATGAATATAAAAATATTAATAAGTGTGTGAGAGAGGGGATGTATCTAATATGTATATAAAAACAATAATAAGTAAAAGGGGGATGTATCTAATATGTACATTGTATAAAATATATATATATTTATGACATGAATAGAAGTTTATTAATATGCTGAGTGTTTGCTGAGTCACTTCTGACTCATTGCTGAGTCAACAAGATAAACCCCATCTTGTCTGAACGGCTGCGGTTATTTCTAGGTTAAATCTAATGGCCTAAATGAATTCTAAAATCTATAAATAAGTGGGTAGACCCTAGACCTAAATCATTTGTAAAATTAGAGAATCTACCGTCATGCTGCTGCCATGGAGTTCAGCATAGCCGTCACAAACTAAGAAGAGGAAGCCTAATCATCTACAACTAAATCTACACAAATCAAATCAAAAGATCTCTCTTTCTCTAATTCTTTTCTTTTGTTGGTGAGTATGATGATTCTCACAAGACTATTACAAACTAATTTGACTCAGTTATGAATGGATCACAAGAAAGTGACGTGATTTGTAATTGTAAATTCTATATATTGTGGATCTCTTATTATGTTATTATGTTGTCGTATGATGTAAATTATATATGCTATGTCATGCTATGTTGTAAATTCTCTTATGCTATGTCGTGCTATGTTGAGAATCATGTCAAGCTATGTTATACTATCATACTATGCCATGTTATAAATCATGCTATATTATGTTGTAAAATCATGATGTTGTTGGAACATGCTTAAAGTTATGTTTTTTTTAATTTAAATGGATCTTGTTTATGGGAATTTGCCTATTAGGTTAGGTGTACCCATAAACTTGAAACTATAATTAAATAAAACTTGAATATGGGAATTTGCCTATTGAGTTAGGTGTACACATATAAAACCATGTTGTTAAAAAATTAGATGATGTTGATTCACACATGTTCATATGTAAGTTTATGAAAATTGATTGAGATTATATTAGGTGAATTTTGAACAAGTTGACACCTTTAGGTCCATGACATGTATAATCTATGCAAGTTGGACATATGCAAGTTTCACCCCTTATTATGATTCATTTGGTCACATATACATGTTGTTATTATGATAATCTCTTTTATGCTATGAGTTAGGCTATTCGAGTCTAACATATATTTTGCGAATAAACGTTCAAACGTGGGGTAGGGGTAATATTAGGAATTAATAAATTGGGTGCAATTTTGTAAGATTTTGCATACCATGAATGGATGTCCATAATTGAGTCAATTATGGACATTGTTAAAAATTGGAAGTAATTAATAATTCAAGTAGGGAATTATTAAAATTGGGGGAAAGTGGATTATTATTAATAATCAATGCTTAGGACACGAGGTTGGACCCGTTTGTGATGTAAACCTGCCCGGACCCGCCCGGCAAATCCAGTAGTCACAAATGTCGGCCCAATGTGAGAGGTCCTAGGCCCAAACTAAAGCATAACAGTTGTAAAGACACGAGGTTAGACTCTTTTATGGTGTAAGACTGCCCGGACCCGCCCGGCAAATCCAGCTGCCATAAATGCCAGTCTAATGTGAGAGGTCTTTATGAGGTTATGGCCTTAATGAACTAAGAAATACTTAACCAAATAATCATGTAAGGTGGGACATAGGGGTTAAGTAGGTACCTTGGGTGGCATGAGGAATCTGGTGGTTGCCTTTAGAGGCATTTGAAATACGATTAGACTTAACCAAACACACATGTAAATGAACATGACTAAGTGGGTTAAGTGGGATGGACTAATGAGGACAAGCTTAGGTGGAATGCTTGTGGTAAATAGTGGGGGCCCATTTCAACCAGTATCCCAAAACGTATCTTTGTGGGCTCGACCCAAGTCGAGGACGGGACACGCATACTGGGTTTGACTATAAGAGGCCAAAACAGGGAGCGGTGGCAACGCAAGTCCAACGGGTTTCATATGCGTGTGTGGACCCGGGCTGGTAGGTAAGACGTTGTTGCATCGTGTAGGTATAAGCCGTGCATGTCCGTTGTATCAGGTTGCCACTTTAGGGGAGTGATACACCCCACTGTGGGGCCAGCACGGGTATCTACGAGTTAGGGAGCCGATCGAATAATGGGAAGTAGGGTACACCTAGTGGAGATAGGGGCAGGCGGCACCTATGTAGTCAGCTAGGGGTACGTAAAGCCATTGGGAAAGTTTCTAAGTGAAGCTAAGTGGGATGAATCTTTAGGGTGACTGGTGTGGTGCAGTATAGTGTTTATCCTTTAGTATTTAGGAGCGCCTATAACGTTGCCTTTAGCGATTGTCTATGTCCTTAATCTGCTCTTCATAGACATTTTCTTGTTTTCCAGCTTATGCCTTAGTCCAGTTATTTTGGTAATAGTATTGTAGAATTATCATATTCACCAGACTTTATGTCTGACCCCCTCTTTTCCATCCTTTTTCTCCCTTCAGGTCCGCAGGTTGGGCCAAGTTCTAGTGGAGTGTAGTTGGATCGCTTATCTTCTGGAAAGCTTGGACTGCTGAAGTAAAGTCCAGCTTGTTATCTTTCTTTTTATTGGCTATTCATGTAATGGGATTATGTACTTGTTTTATCAAGATAGATATTGTACTTGACATTGAATATGGTGTTATGATGTAATCAAACATGTTTTGACTTCTGCTACAATGAAATAAAGTTTTTGAATTTCCAAGTACTATTTTATATCTGTCTTGTTGTAATTTTACTGTTCTATATTCACTTAAAACCTCCATGGAAGTTAGTGCATTCCCTTTGTGAGTGACATTAATGGACGTGGGGTGTTACAACCACGTTGTAGAGGACGGAGAGGCATACCGGGGGGCCCACCACGTCGAACTCGAGCTAGGCACAGAGGAGGGGCGGCGCGATGAATGGGCAAACTTCAAAGGCTCGGATCTCGACGAATACACAACGATAGGGGGCGAGACAAGTATGGATACAAAGATCTCAAGATTATCTACAAATTTCTCTAAAGGATCGATGAATTTGGTTGAGTAGTTTGAGAGAAATCGAAGGGAAAAAGAACGAGCTATAGTCGTCATTCGTTTTAATCAGGCGGCGGGTTTTCACGATGAATATAATTCGGGTTATGGAATTTTTCTATTGGCCGGAGTATTTATAATTGAATTATTTAATTCTTTGATTTCAAAAAGGCCCGTTAATCCATATGAACTCCAAATTAAACCCAAAGGCTGTCGGCCCTAGCTAAATACCCCCATTCCGAACAAAATGGAATATTTTTCATAAGCCCATTCAACTGTTTCGGTCTATTTTTCTTTAAATTAAAATATATAATGTTCAATATTAGATTTGAACATACCTTTTAATTTACCGGAGCCTCACATTGATTCCAAAAATTCCCGAAAAATAAATTTAGCTATAATTTGACATTTTAGATCCAACAAATGTGGTTTCGTCGAAAACGGAGGTCGTTTGCAAAATGGCTATTTTTAAGGGCTTTGTTCTTATTTAAAAATAGAATCTTTAAATTCTGACATATTTTCTAACAAAATTTCCTTAAAATAAATTTTTAAATTGGTTCTGATTTTCAGGGTTGTTACAATCTCCCCCACTTAAAACTTTTTGTCCCCGAAAATGAAACAATAGTGAAGTAGGAAACAAAACGGAAATAGAATATATTTTAAATGTACCTTAACACAAGAGTTAATCAGAGATGTCCACTCTGCACTTGGGATAAGCCTATGTAATGCTATCTTCTGTTTCCCATGTACAGTATCTAGGATCTCTGCTCCATTGCACTTTGACTAAGTGGACCTTCTTGTTCCTGAGAACTTTGGTTTCTTTGCCAATAATCTTCACTGGCTCTCTTCTCACTGCTAAACTCGGAGTAATATCCAAATCTTGTTGCGATGCTTCTTCCACGACCAAGTCTGGATCATGTACATATTTACGAAGTTGGGAAACATGAAACATCATGCACTCCTGGCAATTGAACCATGTAAGCAAGAGTTCCAATCCTCTCGAGTATAGGAAACGGACCAATAAATCTAGGTGCCAACTTCCTTGTCTTCCCGAATCGGACTACTCCTCTCATCGGAGAAACTTTCAAATATACATAATCACCAACAGAAAAGGCCAGATCTCTTCTTCTAGAATCTGCATAACTCTTCCGTCTGCTTTGAGTTGCTAGAAATCGCTTCTTAATAAAATCGACTTCATCTAAAGCTTCTCGGATCATGTCTGGACCCAACACCAGTCGATTTCCCGGTTCCACCCAACATGCAGGAGATCTACATGGTCTACCATACAATGCTTCAAATGGTGACATTTTCAAGCTTGCGTGATAGTTGTTATTATATGAGAATTCAACCAAATGTAGGTGATCTTCCCAAGATCCGCCAAAATCAAGAATACAAGCCCGCAACGAATCTTCTAATATACGATTCACCCTCTTGGTTTGGCCGTCTGTCTGAGGATGATATGCTCTGCTAAGATTCAGGTTTGTTCCCAACTCTTCCTGAAATGCTTCCTAGAACTTACTAGCGAAAATTGTATCTCGATCACTAACAATACTGCCGGGCACTCCATGTAGTCTAACAATTTCTTTAAAGTATATTTGCTCCAGACTCCGAGCTGTTCTATTTGACTTCACATGAATAAAATGGGCGGTCTTCATGAAATGATCTACGATCACCCATATACTGTCATTGCCTTTCTTGGTTCTAGGAAAACCATTAATGAAATCCATGGAAATTTGATCCCACTTCCAATCTGAAATCTCTAGTGGTTGCAACAGTCCTGCGAGTTTCTGTTGATCACTTTTGACTTGTTGGCAAGTAGAACACCTGCTAACATATATGGAAATGTCTCTTTACATAGATCTCCACCAGAACCTACGCTTGAAATCATGATACATCTTACTCACCCCTGGATGAATACTAAGCTTGGAATTGTGATATTCATCCATCACTTACCTTCTGAGCTCAGGAATATTCAGAACACAAATTCGGCCTAATAACCTCAGAACTCCTTCGTTATCAATCTAGAAACTCGAGGTTTAGCCTTCCTGAACTCTTTTACTAATCCACTGAATAAATTCATCATCTTTCTGAAGAACAAAGATTTTGTCAATCAATGAAGGCGCAATGATGAGATTAGCGATAATGGCATTCTTTCTACTGAGCGCATCAGCTACAACATTGGCTTTCCCTGGAGTATACAAAATATCTAGATCGTATGCTGCAAGAAATTTTAACCAAAGCTGCTGCCTTAAATTCAAGTCCTTCTGGGTGAACAGATACTTTAATGACTTATGATCTGTATATAATTCGAACTTCTCACCCAAAAGATAGTGCCTCCATATTTTCAAAGCAAACACGACGGCTAACAACTCAAGATCATGAGTAGCATATCTCTTCTCATGCGACTTCAACTGACAGCTAGCATAAGCAACTACATGGCCTCTTTGCATTAATACCGCACCAACACCTTCAAGAGAAGCATCTGTATAGACTGTCAAATCTTGATTGCCGTCAATAATCGTCAACACTGGGGCAGTAGTCAACCTTAATTTCAGCTCTTGGAAAGCAGCCTCACATTCAGGTCTCCAATTAAACCTTGTATGCTTCTTAGTAAGTTTTGTTAATGGACTAGATAGCTTTGAAAAATCTTTAATGAATTTCCGATAATAGCCAGCCAATTCTAGAAAACTTCTGACTTCTGTAGGCGTGTTAGGCTGCTTCCAATCTCGAATGGCTGTGATTTTGCCTGGATCCACTGAAATTTCTTTCTTTGATACTACATGACCGAGGAACTTTACTTCTTCTTGCCAAAGTATGCATTTAGAAAATTTGGCTTTTAAAACATTCTTTCTCAGAATTTCCAAAACTTCTTCCAAATGCTTCGCATGTTCGGCAGTTGACTTAGAGAAGATTAAAATATCATCAACGAAAACCATCACAAATTTATTCAAGACATAGCAGAATACTCTGTTCATTAAATCGACAAAATAAGGAGCGTTACATAAGCCGAACAACATTACTAACCACTCATAAAATAAGTCTAGACCTCTGAAAGCTATCAAAGGAACACATTCTTCGGCAATACGCAATTGATGGAAACCTGTAGCTAGGACCATTCTTGAAAACACTTGCGCTCCATTCAGGTGATCTAATAAATCATCAATACATGGTAATGGATATTTATTCTTTAGTTTCCGCTTATTTAGGTCTTGGTAATCCACACACAATCTGAGAGTATCGTCTGACTTTGGAACAAACACTACTGCTGCACCCCAATTCGAAAAGCTAGGCCTAATTAGACCTTTCCATAAAAGCTGTTGAGTCTGATTACTCAGTTCTTCTTTCTCTTTCAATGTCATTCTTCAAATAGCATGCACAACTAGCCTTGCATTCGGAATTAAATCGATCCTGAAGTCAATTTCTCTTCGCAGAGGTAAGCTATGAACTTCTTCAAACACATCCGCATAATCTTTAACTACAGGAATATTCTCAATAGAAGTAGGAGTAACTTCTAGAGCAGACCAAAATTCTTTTCTATCGGTTTTTGAGCCTCTACACGGCATAAATATATCTCCAAGCTTTGTTTTTAACGTAACAATTCTTTCGGCACATTTAACTTTGGACTTATATTTCATTAACCAATCCAGCCCAAGAATAATATCGAACTCAAAAAAATTCATGATGATTAAATCAAAAGAAAACTAGTAACGGGAAAAGGAAATAGGTACTCTACAATATAAACCAAGAACAAGAGAACCTCCTATTGGATTATGAACACTAATTGATTCTTTATGATCTCTTGGATTTAAGTTTAACTCTTTAACCGTGTTACTTGAAATGAAACTTCATGATGCACCAGTGTCAAATAATACTGTAATAGAAATATTTTTAATAGTAAGGGTACCTCCCAAAACATCTGGTTTACCTGCTCCTTCAGAAGAAGTTGGTGCACTCTCTCCATCATACACATGAGCCACTTGGGAACTCTTCAACAATAGGCAGTTTGGTTTGATGTGCCCCTTCTTATGGCAATTGAAGCACTCTCTCTGATCACGAGAATTCTGACTCAAGCCTGATTGATTTGTCTTTTGCCTCTTTGGAGCGTTTCACTCACTAGAATAATGTCCGAATTGTTGGCAGTTGAAGAATTTAACCTTTGCTTTTCTATTCTCTTGAGGCTTAGCTGCTTTAGTGTTGCTCGCCTCAGGCTTCTTACCATAATGTTTTCTTTTGTTACTAGCTTGATTTCTCTCGCGGTCTGCCTGAGAATTCTTCTGGTCAATTTCTTCGTACGTACAAGCCATTTCAATCACCTTGGTAAATGGGAGCTCGATGTGTGCAGCCACTCAGTTGTGGTACTTTCTAAGAAGGCCCTGTATGAACCGCTTGTTCTTCTGAAGTGGGTCTTGAATCAATTCGGGTGCATAGCGAGAGAGTTCTTCAAATCTTTTCACATACTCATGAATGGTTCGAACCCCTTCTGGAGATTAGCAAACTAATCATGCAAGCGCTCGACTTCTTGTCGAGGGATAAACTTTTCATTAAAGATTTCTTTGAACTTAGACGATGTCATGTCAACATTAAGATCTCCAATAGTCACTGTTTCCCACCATATCAAAGCCTCATCCTTAAGTAGCCAAGATGCCATGAACCTCTTCCTGTGGTCTTCTAACTCTAGACCCGCGAAGATCCGTTCGCACGTCCTTAACCAAGCTTGAGCCTCGGTTACTGTTTCACGACCAGTGATTGGCATGCCACCCAAATTCTTGTACTTCTTAGCTACTTTATCAAGATCAAACACTGGTGGTGTGGTTGCTGCTGAATTACAGGCTCATTAACAATATGAGCATTTCCCCTTCCTCCACCTCGACCACTCCTAGTCCTGCCTCTGCCTTTACCACTCATTTTTTGTTAGCTCTGCAAATTTTAAGAAAAGAGTCAGGCCAACAGAAAAGATATCTTACGGGATGGTAAAAGCATAAAGACATGTGCATGAATAATGATGTGATAATCATCTTATTATGCTATTCTGTTGTTCTCATTCTAGGATGTTACTAATCATATCTCTAATGAGTTATGCGCCTTATAATACTACTGATTCTATTTTTGACGAGTTGTTTTAAATATGTCATACTCCGGAGCTAAGGTTAACCTAAGCTTTGATACTACACTGTGACAACCCAAACCCCCGTACCACTGTGGCAAGGATAATCATTGGAATATTACACATTTATCACATCAACAGATTACAGATAATAGCATAACACAAGAAATCGTAGAATAATATTCATCATCATAACAATGGAATCATAAATGTCATCATCATCAGAGTTGCACAGATACATGGTACTACTTAGTACATAAAAGGTTCCAATAGGTAGATAATAAGTCTACAACATCATCAAAAACAGCATAGATAAGGTGATTTCTAAATGTCCAAAATAAGTGATACAAGATAGTCTTCGTCTTTAGCCAAAAGAGAACCCCACGCTACGGTGCATATCCAAAATAAAGCCTGTTATCTGTTTACTTGGCTGCCCGTGTAAAAATAAGGGCACCCGAGTTTGCAAGTGAAAACAAACTACGTGTCAGTCATGGGACTGGTATGAGAAATCTTACTGAACTTATTTAATAATAAGGATAATCACAGGACCATGTCGCTAACGCGGAATGGGTTTACTCCATTGGATTGCCAGTGCATAAAATAAAGCAAATCTTTTAAACAACGCAATGTTTTTTAGAAAAATGAAACCATTATAAGACTCAAGTTCCATCACACAATGCAACGCAAACCGGAGGATAAAGTTTTACCTTATAATGGCTAAAAATGATTGGTACACATAAACAAATTCATTTGATATTACTAGTGTCTAGTTAGATTAAAACACTTTTCAATATAAATGTATCAATCCTATATGGCATAGCTACCATATACTATGTCGCCATATATAGTTTACAGTCAAATCCGTAATGTCGTATTGGAAATTGGGTTTCCATCATGCGTCAAGGCTAGGGATGGCTCCTTCCGATTTGAGACACACTAGCTAATGTCTCAAGATCCCCTGTAGTGAACCCTGTGAACGGTAGGGCCAGTCCACACATACTTTAGTGGATTGGTTATTCCTAAACAATACGTTTCTCGGTCCTATTGGACCTATCACTTGGCCAGTAGCGACCAACAACCGAGGCGCCTTGCAATCCATCATCTACATAAGTAAAAATGTCTGGGCTCATTACCATGACACCACTTCTAGCTAGAAAGAAACGCAAGTTCTCCCTACGGTCACAATCCCGATTTTGACTCATACCGGGTGTGAGGCTCGTGAATTAACATTATACACAAAGCTATGCTAATTAAAGCTGTGTTGATCATCAACCACAAGGCTCTATTTTTCAACAAAAGCCTTGATCATTTGCATCTTAGCATGTTGCATTGACAATCCACGTCATGCGACTGATGTCTATCGATATATAACCTCTAAGCTCATACGTCTCAAAGAAGGGTGTTAAGAAAGAGAATAAATTCTCCGCCACCAAACATATATATATTTAATAAAAATCAATCAACATAGAATAAAATAGAATGTCAAACACACATCCATTTACAAGTTCATTCTGGGTCTGAACTGGAGATACCTTATTCCTCGTTCCATATGTCCAATACGGAAGAGAGGTCCTCGCATATCCAGACAATCAACAAGTACGTCCAGACAACTACCACTATAACTCCTTCGTGGGAGCTAACCAATCCAGGGCATCAGTAGTAATCCATTCGATGTGAAGATCGTTGGTCTTCAACCACCGTCTTCAATGTCTTTGACTTTTAGTCGTCGTATAATTATTTGAAATGAGATATAACTCGGCCTTTTCAAATAATTCTCGAATATATATAATTCAAATCATTTCTTTTCTTTTGTTAAATTTAACTCAATTCTATAGATTAATGTCAAATAAATCTAACGGTCCATATTACTTTATAAACCAACGGAAATTGGTTTATTTGCATTCCATATCGTTCATAATATTTTATAACGATTTATCGCTATTTTTATTTATATAAAAATAGCCCATTTAATTCGAACAACGTTTCAGGTCATTACGCGGCCCTAGCGCTGTTTTTATTCAGATTTAAATTACAAATTTCTCGAAATCTAACCGTTCGATCTTAACAAATTTAATATCTTTGAAAAGATCTTTCCAAAGCGAACCCAGCGGTTCCTATTTTGGGAAAATCCGACGGTTGGATCTCTTGGTATAATCGTTTAAAGTAACGATTCCAAAATATGAACTACCGCGCGCGATTCGTTTTATTTTAATTTATATATATATATATATATATATATATATATATATATAAAATTCGTTCGATGATTCCAAAACCATTTATTCTTTAAATAATTGGCTAACGCCTTTAAATTCTGGAAAATTTCGCCATAACCTCTTTTATCCATTTCATATTTATGTTAAAAAAATTATTTTTAACGAACAAACATTTATTTCATTACATGTAAATTTTGTACACTTCATATTCAAGTTAAAAAAAAATTAAATGAACAAGCATTTAATCCAAGACATGTAAATTTTATACACATCATGTACATGTTACAGATGACAATTTTTTTATGAACAAAAATATATTTCAAGACATGTAGATTTTATGCACTTCACATACATGTTAAAATTTATATTTTTAACACACACAATCATTTATTTCAACATATGACTATTTAATTCACTTCATTAACATGTTAAAAATAATATTTTTAATGAACAAAATTATTTTAACATGTGATTCTTTTTTTTTTGGCACTTCCTTCACATGTTAAAGATAATATTTTTATCAAGCAAAAACATAATTTAACAAATGATTATTTTATTCTCATTAACATGTTAAAGATGACATTTTTATCAAGAAAAAATATAATTCAACAGATGATTATTTTATTCTCATTAACATGTTAAAGATGACATTTTTATCAAACAAATAATTATTTTATTCTCATTAACATGTTAAAGATGACATTTTTATCAAACAAAAACATTATCTAACAAATGATTATTTTATTCCCATTAACATGTTAAAGATGACATTTTTATCAAACAAAAACATAATTAAACAAATGATTATTTTATTCTCATTAACATGTCAAAGATGACATTTTTATCAAACAAAAACATAATTCAACAAATGATTATTTTATTCTCATTAACATATTAAAGATGACATCAAAAACTTAATTCAACAAATGATTATTTTATGTTCATTAACATGTTAAAGATGACATTTTTATCAAGCAAAAACATAATTCAACAAATGATTATTTTATTCTCATTAACATGTTAAAGATAACATTTTTATCAAACAAAAACAAAATTCAACAAATGATTATTTTTTATTCTCATTAACATGTTAAAGATGGCATTTTTATCAAACAAAAACATAATTCAACAAATGATTATTTTATTTTCATTAACATGTTAAAGATGACATTTTTATCAAACAAAAACATAATTCAACAAATGATTATTTTATTCTCATTAACATGTTAAATATGGTATTTTTATCAAATAAAAACATAATTCAACAAATGATTATTTTATTCTAATTAACATGTTAAAGATGACTTTTTTATCAAACAAAAACATAATTCAACAAATGATTATTTTATTCTCATTAACATGTTAAAGATAACATTTTTAACGAACAAAAGATATTTTAACATATGATTCTTTTTAATTATTTCACTAACATGTTAAAGACAACATTTTTAACGAATAAAATATATTTTAACATATGATTCTTTTTAATACTCCACTAACTATTAAAGATAATATTTTTAACGAACAAAATATATTTTAACCCAACAATTCATCACAACCACAATCTATCAATCCCAATTTTATACAACGCATATATGTATTTTATATAGCATATATTATATATATATATAAATTGAATATGGAAATCTCACCATGGATTCTACTCCTTCTAAAATTGTAGAAAGCTCCAAATGCATTCTAGTCTCTTCTAGAATGTAGAAGACGTTGCCACGAGTCTGATATCTCTTGTTTCACTGGATTTTGACAACATATGAAAAAGATATGATTTTTATTCTTAAATCACAATTCGCAACGCTTTAAAGTGTTGAAACCCTTTTTATTTAAACAGATCGTTACCTTCCAGTGTTCGTTCGAAACTAGGGTTGCTGATTTCGTTCAATCCATCGCACTAGAGGAGAATCGGGTTGTACCACGTTGTAGAGGACGGAGAGGCGTGCTAGTGGGGACCCACCACGTCGAACTCGAGCTGGGCACAGAGGAGGGGCGACGCGATGAACGAGCGAACTTCAGAGGCCCGGATCTCGACGAATACACAACGATAGGGGGCGAGACAAATATGGATTCAAAGATCTCAAGATTCTCTACAAATTTTTCTGAAGGATCGATGAATTTCGTTGAGTAGTTTGAGAGAAATCGAAGGGAAAAGGAATGAGCTACAGTCGTCATTCATTTTAATCAGGCAGCAGGTTTTCACGATGAATAGAATTAGGGTTATGGAATTTTTCTATTGGCCAGAGTATTTATAATTGAATTATTTAATTCTTTAATTTCAAAAGGGCCCGTTAATCCATATGAACTCCAAATCAAACCCAACGACTGTCGGCCCTAAATAAATACCTCCATTTCGGACACAATGGAATATGTTTCATAAGCCCATTCGACTATTTCAGTCTATTTTTCTTTAAATTAAAACATTTATATGTTCAATATTAGATTTGAACATACCTTTTAATTTATCGAGGCCACACATTGATTCCAAAAATTTCCAAATAATAAATCTAGCTATAATTTAACATTCCGGATCCAACAAAAGTTGTTTCATCGAAAATGGAGGTCGTTTGCAAAATGGCTATTTTTAAGGGATTTGTTCTTATTTAAAAATAGAATTTTTAAATTCTGACACATTTTCTAACAAAATTTCCTTAAAATAATTTTTTAAATTGGTTCTGATTTTCTGGGTTTTTACACAATGTGCATGTTTATCTTAGAAAATTAGCATGAAACAAGCGAACACAACCATCTGATTACAACTAGGAAATTAATTTTAAATTTTGAAATCTTTTTCTTCTATTTTTATGACAATATGAAAACGTTTCCAAATATATTTTCCAGAAATTTAAACGATTCAAATCATAATTCAACATAGATAGATGTCAGTTAAAAAATACACAAACTGAAATCAACTAATCCTACCCAGATGTTAAATTTTAGCTTTTAAGGAACAATAAAAATAGCTATTCATGACTAAAACAACTCATAAATTACCATTTGCTAAAATTTATTATTCAGAGATCGAAATTTTGCAGCTTTGCAATTACTATTTATTAGATTCAAATTATGAGATTTCACTTTTGAATAATATCATGAATAAGACGCAAACAACATACATAATATTTTCAAAATATAAAAATCTCATAACACATCGTGCTACAAGGGCAGTTGACAAAAAAATCAGAACTTAACCTCAAATGGTTATCCAAAAAAGAAAAGTACCATTTTTGGAAGGACAAATATGACAGCACTAATACTTCAAAATACTGTCTATAAACAACGAGATATCTTACTCCACAACTGAAGCTCAAACCACTTCCAGGACTTCTAACTAGTCATGTCATGATAGCTAAATGTTCAATCTCATGTCACAAACGCTGCCAGTGTTATTGGAGATTTCCTAATCTTCTTCTTCCCAAGAGAGAATTAATGATGTCAACGGAAACCTACGCAAAATTGATTTCCATAGTGGTTCATTTAATATTGTCTAAAAGACAAAAGTTCAGAGGTAAAAACACCGAAAGTAACTATGTTAAAAAACAGACAAATCAACAAGCTGAATCGAGGATGACGTAGTCCCGCTTGGTGTTGTTGTCACCAATCATAGCAAAGATTGATATCTGTATCATATGACAACTCTATTCGTAACTTTCCTGTTCAGAATAATGCACCAAGGCACACATTTATATGATAAATATAGACATGGATTTTCCAACTTCAAAAATTGATGGCTAAGAAAGAGATCTGCAATAAAAATTTCTAAGTCGGTCAAGCACAAAATAATTTGAGTCTGCATTCAACACGGATGTCTCCAGAATCTCAAGAAGATCCACCTCAATGATACCATCATAAGAGAGCTTGAACTTCACATACGAAATAATAGTTGCCTTCATAAAAAATATACAGACCCTGTACAGGGGGATGCAATATGAACAACGATCCCCTTCAAAAATCTCAAAGTAAAGGACCAGTGAAAATCCTATAACTATGATTAATTCTCTTAGCCCTAAAGTAGTGAAACCTTCTGCTCATTTTGATCCAATCAAATGTCATCTCTAGGGATGAGACCTAAATGATACGAAAAATAACAGAAAGTGCAAGTAGGTGTTAGGGAGAAAGAAATGTTCGGAGGAAAGAAATAAGATTATATCTTAAAGTAATGGTGGAGGCAAGATCCAATGAGCAAACTAGAGTAGAATGGAGGATTTGAGGCAGCTACAAAGAAAGAGGAGAAGGATAAAGATAGGGTTCAGCTAGAAAAGGTAGGAAGAACAAAAGAAAGAGGTTTGGAAGAGGAATTTGGACACAAATTTAATAGTTATGTCCTAAGTACAAGTTGTACCAAAACTCATTGACTAGTTGGCTACTCTTACTGGACGGTCAACTGCTAAAGGGGCTTTGAACATATGTTGAATCTAGACCCAATTAGGTCAGATTAAAATATTAATTGCTCTGTGTCATCCTTTAGGATCTGGCGCAATCCGAAAAATTCTCGTCCACATCACGGTAATGCCATGAACATCTGTCTAGTTATGAAATACACAAAAATATTTCAACTAGTATTCGAGTTCAATTTATATGAAATTATCCACTTTTTTCTAGCTGACGAGTAGAACAAAGGTTGAAGAAGAAAATCCCTAAGTCAGGCAAAAAAATTTCTTACTCCGTTTGAGAGGAGAAATTTAGAAACTCTTTGTGAAACTATTTTTTTTTATAAACTTATGATCTCATAATAAATACATTAATATATATATATATACATACATAGACATTATCGAAATCAAATTTTATTTGTTTTCAAAAATAAATTTTCTAGAAAAATAATGTAAAATCTTTGGAATACTCTTTTTCAAAGCAAGTTTGAAATAAAATTTCTCTTGACCGTAAGACTAGGAAACATAAAGGAATCATTTCAAATAAAAGACTATCTAGTTTTCGATAACAAGGTATCTAGCTAATATACCTCATTAAAGTTCCTTCGGACTAATACGACATATATCTTGAATTTCCCATTTCTGGAAATCAAGAAAAGGCCTTCAAATGTAACTTTCAAACAATAACAAAAATCATGACAATCTCAGGTGTAGCTATCTCTTCGTCAAGTTATAAATCTCGAGTCCACGGGATTCCACCATATGTCATCCTCTATTCTTCAAGACAAGCACCAAACGCACCATGAGGTAAATTTGGGGTTGGTAAGAAAGTTGAACTCTAAAATATTTCCAACTCATAATCATTTGGTCCAATCCTATAAGGTAGGACCACAACTACATCATCATCATCACATTATTTTGATTTAAGTGCATAAATCCAAAGAAAACTCGAATACGTTCACTCATTTAGTCCTAATTATTAATTTCTATGATTGTCTAAATTTAAGCTCTGATATTAAATGTAACAACCCGCATTTTGTAAGCCTAATTTCGACAAAAATCGAAACTCAAATCCATCCAAGCACGGATCGTGTAAATCTGGTACTTACAAATAACGAGTATGACCATAGTCATAGTATTATAAAACTAAACTCACAGTGGAAACAAAATATGATAAAAAGTATTAACCATAGTGAATTGCCACATTAACACCACACATGAGAAAACAAGAACGGAAAACCAAACACGATAACTTGTAATAACCTGTTCCCTCT
The DNA here is from genome assembly GCA_030737875.1 of Allium sativum. Classification (NCBI taxonomy): domain Eukaryota; kingdom Viridiplantae; phylum Streptophyta; class Magnoliopsida; order Asparagales; family Amaryllidaceae; genus Allium; species Allium sativum. The sequence continues at coordinate 381,566,316 of CM060921.1, read as the reverse complement.
AAGATTAACTTGATAGTTATTATAAGGAGGAGATCAGAATAACAAGTCCTAGTAAATAGAAAATGTACAACACTATCCACAATATATAACTATATCTCGTTTGGTTTCTTCAAATTATATGTCTAGCAACGTTAGTAATTGTAGCCTAACCTTGCACAGTTACACGATGACTAACTGCCATACCCAAAGTAGCACTACTCCTAAAAATAGGTTATTAAATCCTAAGATAGAATTTTTACGCATACATTAAGCCTTTAAATCACACCACAAACCAATAACTAAGAGATAAACCTTCTGTAATGACCGCCTCATAACTTCCGCACAAAACTAAGGAGAAGTGCGCTATGACATGCCTGTACGAGACGATCGTAAGGGTAAAATAATTCGAAAACAGAACCTATCGTATAACTCACAGCGCATGGACAATATATAATAATAAAATATATAATAGGAAATAGTAATGAAGCACAACCGAGCATATAAATTTTTTTCCATAAAACCATAGAATCTTGGGTACAATGCTTCTCGATACATGAATCTATGATTACAATGTTCCTCACTACATCCCTCAGAGTCTCAATAACATCAACATACAATGGAAATAGAAAAGAAATAGCTAAGTAATAATACACCAGCCTCATGCTCGTCACCGCACAGCAACACCAGCACCAAACCTGCTACCGACTACTCAGTCTGCCCACCATCAAATTGGTGACAACCCAAGGTAATAAGAGGGAAACATAAAACCTTGAGTCATACAACAGTCTTAGTGAGTGATAAAATGGCTAACAATAATTACATAGGATAATATGAGTATAAGCGTATCGACCCTCCGATCTACCCAATAACCATCAAGTTAACACGTGAAAACCATCCATCAAATGTCGCATCAGAAGTAGAAAAGGACTAACCCCAATCCTGCTTCTCCCCAACATCCTACGGTGATGTCCTACCCAGAGAAAATAGAGAAGAAAGCATAAAATCAACAATAGAATCCATAGTATCCAATGCCCTAGCCATCACCGACTACAACCGTGAACCCATCAGTTATCGAACATGCATTTCACCGGTTAAAAGGGCTAATGGAAAACCCAAGTTCTAGCCAAACTGCCATACACCATCATGACTCGTATGTTTGCTCCAAACGCCTAAGACAACAAGATCACTCATACCTGAGTGATCCAAGGTACTCGATCCCACTTGATCCTTATGAGCATCCCCATGATAACCCTGCTTTAAGTATGCTAGAACACTTCGATAACCAAAGATTCCTTGGCGCATCAAATCTGTCAAGCCTTTCTCCTTGGGGAAATCACTTCTTTGGTCGAACTGCCTCTTGAACTAATTCCGTTATCATCCCTAGTTAAATCCTACTTGAGTCAATTCATCACTACACTGTATCGTATACTATCTCACGACTAGTACCACATCAACTTAGTTTCGACCACTCCTGTGTGAGTTCATAATCGAAGCACCATTCATCTTCGAGTTGCACATCAATTATCTGAATTCCATTTCCAACCAAATTTCACTAGCAACCCAGGAGAACCATCACAATTACGCCCTCAAAACCACGGCTCCCCATTCGACTTCCCCATGGGTTGGTGTCGACCCATGCGCTTAGCCAATTTGGCTAGTGTCATGCTCCGATCTATCGTCACCTCGAGTGCATCCCACTGACCTATTTCTCAATCGTTTTGACATTAACATTGAATCCTTTGCCGGTCTAACCATATCTCAAGTAACTATCTTTCATCCCATCTTGATTCAACCCCGAATGACTTGAAATTTCATCGGTAGCTTCGATTTATCATTACGACACCACGTCCCAAAATTCAAAGCCACTCGATGCTCCATTATGGGTCGGTGCCAACCATCATGGGTCGGTGCTGACCCATGCCTTTAGCTTTTCTAGGCATGAAAATTTTCTTGCCCTATTCCTTCGTCTTCCAGAGTGCCTCATCCAAGTTTTTGTCTGAATCTATCCATCTGAACCTTCGATTTGCTCTGTTCTTCAATCCTACGGTTCTACGGCAAACATTCTAACATACAACTCATGCAATGTTATCAATTCGGTCAAAACAAACATCAATCCACACAGCAATGACATACAAATACGAATAATCTACAAACATAGCATAAACATATCATAAATATGAGATCTAACATGATTTGGATCTAATCATATGAATAAACATGATTAACTTGTTAATTATCTGGTTAATATGATAAAATTAAGTTTCCTAGGGTTTCTAGGTATGTGTTAAAAATATATGATCAGATCTAAGGTGATTTTAACATGAAACATATGAATATGGTCCTAATTTACCCATACGATCCGTAGTTTCCATGTGAGAGATATCTATCACTCACCAATTTCTAGATTTAATGTAGATTCAATGAGACCAGATCTGGACAACACTGGAACCCCTTGAATTTAATGCAATATGATGTGATCTCATCCTCTTTGATGATGATCTACTCTTCCCTGATGATGATCTGTCTTCTAGATGCAATCTACAATGAATTTTATTGAAGAAAATGGAGAAATAAGGTTTTAGGCTGAACTTAGAGAATCACAAATGCCCAAACTAAAACTTAAAATAAAGGGAGTAACTCTAGTTCTCTTCCTAAGTCCCTCTATTTATATCCGCTAGTCATAGGTCTAATAAGTTTGGTTGATCATCCCATTAGCTGCTTACCAGTCTGCCTAAACACAACCTGAAACTTAAAACAGCGATTCCTCCTAAACCGCTGAGTCAAATCCTTCATATGACCACTCTACGGAATTGTAAACCACCATTCCTTGTTGAATGGAATCAGTCTCATCACTTGATTTGATTCCTATCTTAAGTTATAACCCAAACAGTAAACTCAAAGGTAAAATGGTCATATTTGAATTTGGTAAAAATGATGGACATGTCTCATATCCCCAAGAATGACATACTAAAATCTGAGTATGATCTGACCACTAGGGAATAAAATATAATTATTTTATGATTTGTCGACACATAAAATATGGGTCATTACACCTTCTAACAACTTAATACCTCACTCAACTAAAGAAGCAGTAAATATAGCTTCTTACGGCCTCACTATAATGTAATATATAAGGAAGATTCTAACGATCACTTAAAACCTAAGGTGGATCACATGATCATTTAATACCTCGATAAGTGGTTTACTAATACACTATTATAAATTGGAGGACACTAGATACTAAGTTCCCAAACCAATAAGGCTTCTGTATTCGCATATCACAACCTCGTATAAGGGAAGAGATAGAAAATTGTCACTTATGACCTATAGGATAGGCATACGACTTCTTGTCGTTTAGTACCTTCTCCTTGTGGACCTCTATTTTACTATCAAATTACACTTATTGGGTAATCCCTAAGACAATTAATACTAACCACGGGATAGGCAAGCTTTTGGTACCCCCGTAATGGCCATTTAATACCATATCCGAAGGCAGACTCTAACCCAACCACTTACTACCTAAAAGAAGAAGACCCTTCCAGAGATTACCAAACTCGAACCCAATTGGCTATTTTATACTTCTTATAGTAAAAGGGCGAGTTATCTAATCACTTAGTGCCTAACGAGTGCAGACCCTATGATTCTACCTGTATTCCTAGATATCTCATAGAAATGAGTGGACTCGACACTACCTGTATTCCTTTGAATAAATCTTTAAGAAAGGAGAGAGTTCGATCATAACTTATACTCTTCATTTTCAAGGAAAATCTTAAGGAAAGAGAATACTCTCAAGAGGCGAATCCCGAAAAACCACATAAGACCTTGATTCCAAAGTAGGCAACGACAATAAATGTCTTTTAGGTTCCTCCTTTCAGAAGGAAGGCCACCCTAAGGTCACTTAAGACCTCAACGCTTGAAGTGAACCATTAGGAGCATTCCACTCTACGATATAATTATTGTCATGGGTTCCTACGAGTAATGGTATTTCACATCAGTTGTATGTATATCTGACTACTGAAAAGTGCGAGCTTCTATCATATTACTCAACTGATCTTGCATCATCAACCTACGAAGTTCAATCTTAACATTAACTAGAGATAATATTCCTAGAATTAAACTAATTATAATATAAGGTTGATACTCCTAAGATAGGTTTGTAATTCTAGGATGATTTATTAGACTTAGTATTTACTATGGTAATTCTACATAAGTCCCCAATTAAAATAATTATGATAATTACTATAAGCCATTAATGACCATAATGGTTTCCTAATGCGATAGACATTGCAAGAAATGTTATGTATACCAGGCCCATGTGTTTTCATTAATTGCAACTCATTAGTTCCCCAAGTTTATTATTTTTTGACCATAAACTGGGACAATATTTAATTCTCTGCTTATCTTAGTTTTCTATGTTACAATATTTAATTCTTTACTTACCTTAATTGTAACTCATTAATTGTTACCATTTTCTATGTTGCTACAGTTTGTCATGTTGTTGTTTGTAATTATGATTGTAGTTGTATTTTATATCAAGTAATGTACGATAGTTTCAGTTGACTGAATTAAGTTTAAAACAATACACCATCCATTACATCATATATAGAACAATCATAGTAATTAAAATACAACCACATACTCTCTTCATGTCTAAGTCTCGTAATATCTCTCCTCTTAGACTTGGTATACTCTTGTTTCTTTTCAGACATATTTGAAGTATCAATGAACATTAGTGTATTTTCATCTCTCTGCTTGTTTCCCGCAAGAGGTTGTTCCATTTTCATATATCTTGGTGCTTATTAACCGACATATTAGTTTGGTTCCCAAAAGTACAATAGGCCCGCTTGACTCGACTCATCGCGTGGCACCGACGCCCGAAGTGTCACCAAAAAATCAGGGACTCAAGCACGGGAGGAATCAAGCAAGCGATAGCTTCACAACTCCTCAAAATGATAATATCACATCCTGCTCCCTAGCATCGCATCCTACTCACCATACAACGCAGCCTCACACTGCAAATATTGCATCAAGGATATCGCGCCACACATGTTCCATCGCATCACCCTTTACAGTCTGTTAGATCCAAAATTGGGTCCAACACCCAAAATGTTCTAATTTGAGGGAGATTAATATCAGAAGAAATGCAAGAAAAAACAGAAAAGACACAAGGTTTATAGTGGTTTGGCGTTAATGAGCCTACGTCCACTTTATATCAATGATTATACTTAAGATTCGAGTATAACCAATGATTTATCTCTCAACCTCACTTTTACAATATTGATTCACTCAGTAAATTCAAGATAACTTTGAGTAGAAACAGTGGAGATATGATAATGGTGGAATCAGAGCTCCGAATTGCCAAAAGATCCCCAAAAATGCCAAATCTGGGATTATTTATAGCTGATTTCTTCAGGCAGATCGTGCTCATACATGTCACAAATCCCGATGATCTCGGATGGGTTCGTAGCCTGATGGAGAAATGGTCAAAATGACAGTTATGGACAGGTGGCATAAGATCCTTTATCTTCGGATCGTGAATGACTTGGTCATGGCCTTCATCTCTCAGTTTCAGGGATCGGATCGTGGTAATGACTCAGGTGTGGATGGATCAGATCGCTGTAGGGAGCCGCGATCGAGGTGGCGTAGCAGTAGTGTCACGATCCGGCAAGGGCTTGGCGACCACGATCAGGGTTTCATGGCTTTTATGAGTAAAACTCCATATGTGTGAATCTTGGTGGCTTGATCCAAAATCTAGTCAACATTTTGCCCCCTCGAAGTATGTTTTATCAAGGATGGAACATACTTCGAAAGCACTGCGCTATCTTTTCACGAAGCAATGTGAATCAGTGGTCGTGTCTGTCTGAAATATCGTATTACTTCAGGAAGTTGTGTTCCTTGACTGGTATAAATATTAGGTTGTATCATTAGTCATTTCTTTGTTCATCGAGTGATTTTCATCTTTTGAATTCCTGGAGATATTGCTATCAAATCGCCAAGTAAGTCTGAAAACTCCTTGTAAGAAGTAGCACTTAATAACTTTCGTATTTCGGCAAATATGGAACTCTGTCATTTCTGATTCATCAGTCACGCTAGTGCTTAGATCGTCACCTCAAGTCTCGGGTCGTGATGGACCACCTCGCACCTTCGAGTAGATTCGTCCTATGGGCTTTGGATCGTAGCGTGAAGGGGCCTGGTATGGGCCCTGGTGGGCTTTCCGCCTGCTCGTGGCCCATGATGGCCTGGCGGACCATATAGGACAAAAAAGGGGATGCCAAGAGTCTTCTCTTTTTACTATATAAACGGGTTTACTCTCCCTTTTTTACTTTTTCTTTTACTAGCCGCCGCTCTCTTTACCTTTAACCTTCAAAACCTTAATTCTGACAAATCGAGACTTTCCTTAACTTAAAAAGGTAATAATAATGATAACTTTGCTTGTATCTCTTCTCTTCTTTTTGAGTATCGATTCGGGTTCAATTTCTGTGGGGTTTTTCTTCAATGGCTCGAGATTATGCGGCGGTTCTATGATCTTTAATGGGCTTGCTGTTACATAGTGGAGCTAGAAGAATTGGAGAGGAGAAACGAGGGAGAAGAAGAGGAGCGGGTCAGGTCGGCTCGTAAGTGAAGTTCGGGTTCGGGTCGCGATAGCAGTGGGATGGAGGAACTCGAGGTGGAACTGGTGTTTATCGCAGCAATGGATCAGATCGCCATATGTTAGGGGAATACTGGCTGATGGAGACATGGAGTGGAACGGATCGGGGGAGTGGTCATGGACTGGATCGTTCTGCGATCTGTAGCCTACATCACGAGGCGATGCTGCCTTGCTAGCATAACTTTCTAGCGATTGGATACCTACGATCTGATCCCATTTCCACGTATTGACATTTATGCCGCGATCTGATCCCCAAGACTCCAACGAACCATCTTTGTTGACGATCTTAGACACATATTAACTTAAGCAATGCAATATATGACAATGGACAGTTAGGCTAAAACCTTCGCGATGAACTTTCTGGACCGAGCAACTTAACTTGATGGCATATCACGACCAATATACTGTTCATTTGACTAACTTCATGCTTTTCTTATATGTACGCACAGGCACACACTTGCACTTACACACACGGGGAACAGGTAACTTGTGTTCTAATTTTTACTTGCCAACATAGCTATGTCTGATAAACAAGTGACTGAGACACCAAACAAAGGTACCGAATCAGAGACATCAGTACATCACGACACTGATGTGCTTCCCTCAGATTCAGATGGGGAAAAATCCGACCCTGATTACGAGACGGATACCGATATAGAGTCAACGACTTCTGAGAGCACATCCCTTGAAGATGAGGGTGATCAAGCTCCTGACGAGATTCCAGGTGTTAAGGAAATAGAGAAGCTCACCGATTCTCTACCTTCCAAGTTAGACGATATAAAACTTAAGAAGGTATGCTTACGACATGGAATTCCCTAGGACGATGTGAAAACTCCAGAAAGTGGAGATAGACCTCATTTTTCCCCAGAGGGGTACATGACTATTAATCGACTCATGTGCTGGGTAGGAGCTATTCCTCCCTTCCCTCCACTTGTTGTCGATCTCTTAAGACAATTACACATTGCCCCCATGCAACTCCATCCGAATGCCTACGCGGCTCTGTATACTCTGTATATTGCTTATATGGAGATTTTACAGACCGAACTTACCCTTGAAGATCTGAAATTCTATTACCATTTCAAGCATCTTTCCGCAGGGGCTCCCAATTTTTCTTTCTTCGAATCAGTCGCCAACAGAAAAGTTGTGACGGATGGTTATAGTAATATAGGGGATATCAAATCTGACTGGTTCTATATAAAACATCAAGCTGGATGTGCGAGGAAGTGGATACAAGCAAGTACGTTATCAACTTTCCCGCATTTACTTCGAATGCATAATTTCAGTGCTAATGAGTCATTTTGTTCCATACAGATCACAACTTTGAGAGAACGGAAAGATCGATATACGAAGACCGAATGTCTCGCCTTCTAAAAAGCAACTCAGATTTCTTAAGGATTAAGAAATGTATTACCGACGAGAACCTTCACAAACACCGTCTTTTAGATATAAGATTCGGACTTGGAGCGGGTGGCAAACCTTACAAGTATATGCCTCCGACTGAGGGAGAAGGAACTTCTCAAGCCGTAGAGACAACCAACCTTCGCAAGAGTCCTTCGCCGATGATCAATCAGGATGATGAAGATTTAAACGTATACAAAGGAAACGAGGGGCAAGTTGACAAGCCAAAGGAGGTCCCGACCTCTGAGGGGCAGTCTCCCTTAAAAACTTCATCACCGGTTGAGTCTGTCGCTCAGGATGAGTTAACGAAGGAACATATACTCGGGGAATTGAATAAGATTCCTTTACCAGACGATATCTATACTCAGGAAGACTTCGGAGGGGAACCAATTTTTCCTATCTCTGAGAAGATGAATGCTCCAGTTGGAGAAAAAGGTGTCACACAAACGAGCCTAACTCTGGGCCCTGGTCCGTTAAAGGGGGATTTCACGGGATGCACAAATCACATGCACCATTTATCATAGCACTCTTATACCACTGACATTCATAGTTTTAACATGCACCTGTTTCTTTTGCAGGGGAAATGTCTCGTAAACGGTCTTATTCTTATCCTTCCTTTCGTGAGGGTACACCAAGCCTCCTTCCAAATCCCGAGCATGTTCGTAGTGATAGTCGAGGAAGAGATAATCATCGGCCCCAGGATTATCATCAATCTTATTCTACACGATCTCGATCTTCATCAAAGCAAGGTTCCGGAAAGCCTCACAGTCGTCCATCGCTACCGGCTGGGGGTAAGCAACTTCCTAGGGATTTGACCCCTCCGAAAAGTATGCCTTCTCATATCCAGTCTTCTAAAAGACACCACGAGCCAGAGGGAAAAAACAAAGATGAGGGCAAGATTGTGGAGAAGAGAAAGACATCTCATGTTTCCTCTAGTGAGCACGACTTGGATACCACCGCTGCACAAAATATTGCTCCCAATTCTAAAATTCAGGCCAGGCTGGAGCGCTTGCGAAAGAAATTCCCTAATATTTTCTTTGAGAGGATGATGTTCGTCTCGGATCTTGAACCGATCCCCGAGGATTGGGACACAGAGGTGATAGGGTACGTATGCCATGTGGCTAAACAATACGGGGTAATGAAGAAGCATGCTGCCACACTTTCTACTGCCATTCACCACCTAAAGACGGAAGCAGCCAGAGCCAGAGTGAAGATTGATAATGATGCTAGGGCTAGGAGCAAAATGGAAAAAGAACTAGAGGATGCACAGGCCCGACTGGCTTTAGCTCGGCGAGATGCAGAGAATTACAGGTTTGAGCTAGAAAGTGTTAGGGAGCGTTTTCGCAGTGAGCTTGATTCAAACAGCCAGGAACGGGTGGCTCTGAGGAAGGAAGTGGAAGATCTTAGGGGAATTAACGATGAACTGAAAACAGCACAGGAACACTTTGCTGTTGAGAAAGCTGCCTGGGAGAAAGAGAGGGCGAGCTTAAAAGACGACCTCGCTCTGATAAGAGAAAGAGGAAGAACAGTGACCGCTCTGATGCTGGAAAAGAGGAGTTGGAGAAACAGAAGGAGGAAAAGAAGTCAAAGTCGTATCCCAAGCGTAAATATAATGGACTTATTGGCTCATGTTTTGCTTTTAGGCTTTCCACTGGCCAAATAATGTAGTTGTGAGAGTGGCCCTCACTTTTGTTTAGCTTCTTATTCTTGTAAACCTGCTTTTAGTGAATGAAAATCTATTTCTTTAACACCATTGTGTACCTGCAAGTTTACCATGTTGGCAGAGTTTATTATCCTGAATCACAAAATTTAAAAGTAATCGCAACCGAAACAATCGTAACTAAATACTAAAGTCATGAATGATAACATTGAAAAGTTCGTGTACTAAGTAAACGTGTAGTGTTCACGAATGCAAAGTGTCGTATGCACATGCCCCTAATCAATCATTAATATGGTGCCTGGCCAGGGCTTATTGAGGATTGATTAGAGTCATATATGTGCTGCATGCCCCCCATTCCCGGAAATAAGGGGTTCGGGCCCCCTTTTTCATTCTTGTCCCCACTCGTGTGCTGGGATGGGAGCCCTTGAGTGGCATATGTCACTGTGCCTTTATATTCTCCCGATCCTTCAGCGGGGTAAGATTTCTTGTGGCGCTAAGTCTCTAGCACCTTTATACTCTCCTGATCCTTCAGCGAGTTAGAGTTCGAGCTCGATTCTTGGTCTGCTCACCGATCCTTTAGCGGGGCAGAAGTTCTGGGGATGCTAAGTCTCTAGCACCTTTATACTCTCCCGATCCTTCAGCGGGTTAGAGTATTATCAAGGCGGTTTTATTGCGGTGCACCTGAACTCCTTAGGGACGTTATTTTTGCGTCCTTCATACTCTTTCCCTAATCTCGAGAGTTAAAGTGCAAGCAGTAGTGTGATTTACCTTGCCGCACCTTTTGGAGCTTTAGTTACCATTAGTCTTCCGACCTGATAGTTTGCGTTTTGAATTAGGTATGTTGTGATCGCTGCCTAGCTTAAAACAAATCTCAAAATGGTAATGATCTATTTTAATTAAAATAAAAGAGCACACAGGAAACAGTGCAGAAAAAGTAAATGACACGCGATATTTTTATAGTGGTTCGGTCGAATCATGACCTACGTCCAATTTATAATCTTTTGTTCAAGTAACCAGACTGTTCTAGGCAAGTCGAGCCTTCTTACATGGTCCTAAAAACAAAATAGTAAAACTGACAATTTCATGTCATATAAGGCCGCAAATGCTGGGCATTCCACACTCTGGGGATTTCATCTCCATCCATGGTTGCTAGCTTGAAGGTTCCATTATCAAGCCTTCGTAAAATGGAGTATGGTCCTTCCCATTTCGGGCCCATATGTACTGGGGGTGGAAAGACGCGCTTCAAAACCAAGTCTCCGGGTTCGAAGGTTCGAGCTCGGACTTTCTTGTTGTAATACCGAGCAACTTGTTGCTTGTGCCTCAAGGCACGTAGATCGGCTTCATCCCTCTTTTCTTTAACCATGTCTAAAGACTCAAGGAGCAGCTCATTGTTGGTCATCGGATCATAATAAGTGGTTCGATGAGATGGTACTTCCAACTCGACTGGAATGACCTCTTCAGCTCCAAAAGCAAGGGGAAACGGGGTGTGACCCGTCGCCGACTTGTACGTTGTCCTATAGGCCCATAGTGCCAAGAGTAATTCATCAACCCACATGGCTTTGGCCCTCTTCAATCTTTTCTTTAGAATGGATTTAATCACCTTGTTTGCCGCTTTGACTTGCCCGTTTGATTGCGGATGTGCCACAGAGGTGTATCTTTTCTCGATTTGATACTTCTGATAGAAATCTCGAAACTCGATACTGTCGAATTGGGTCCCATTACCGGTTATGACAACTTTTGGAATCCCAAACCGACATATAATGTTCTTGACAACAAAAGTGATCACTCGCTTGGTTGTGATCACGGTCAAAGGCTCTGCTTCTACCCATTTAGTGAAATAATCCACGGCCACAATAGCGAACTTTGCTCCGCCCTTTGCTATGGGAAGGCTCCCAATAATGTCAAGCCCCCACATAGCAAAAGGCCACGGGCTTGTCATTGTCTTTAATTGGCTAGGTGGCGCCCTAGGTATCTTGGAAAATTTCTGACAAGCGTCACAACGTCGTGCATACTTGGCTGCATCCTTGTTTATGGTAGGCCAGAAATAGCCATACCGCAATATTTTCTTCGCCAGCGTTTGCCCTCCAGTGTGATTGCCACATTCTCCTTCGTGGACCTCTTTCAGCACACGCTTGATGTCATCATGGGCGATACATTGGAGGAGGGGCATCGAGAAACCTTGTCTGTATAGGACATTGCCTTGCAACACATATCGGGAATCTTTTCGTATAACTGCACACCTCTCACTTTTCTTCGTTGGAAGCGTTCCATTTATCAAAAACTTCTTTAGATGAGTCATCCATGACTCCCTCTCAGGTTCAATCTCTAGTACCATATCAACTTCCATCTGATCTATGCTAGGAGACTGTAGTACTTCAATTGGGACCAGCTCCGTATCCTGAGGATTATCTGAACTAGCCATTTTCGCTAACTTGTCTGCCTTTTGATTCTCCGTTCGAGGAATATGAGATATGCTGTGGTGGTCAAAACCATCCAGCAACTTCTTCACTTTTTCCAAGTATGATATCAGCCTTGGAATCTTGGCCTGAAACTTTCCAGTGACCAGGTTTACGACTATCTTGGAATCACAAAAGATGTCTAACTTCGTGATATCCAATTCCTTTGCGAGTTCCAGCCCAGCAATTAGGGCTTCGTAGTCGGAGTCATTATTAGTGGCGTGGAACTCCAGTCTAAGAGCATAATAAATTAACCGTTTCTCTGGGTCACTATCATCGATTGGTACATCCACAGTCGCTTCATTGGGAGTCGCCATTCTGCCCCCAGGCTCTTCATCCTCTCTGGGATCTATGTCCTCGGGCAACTTTCTGGGCGACCCTCCCGGAGGTATTATCTTTAGTTGCTACGACGATTCCTCCCTCAGAGGGGAAGAAACACGTTTTGTTTCTACATCTTTCCCTTTGCGGAGCAACTTTAACTCTGCAATGTAGCATGCTCGTGCAACAACTTGATCTCCTCGAACTATGCCTATGACGACATCCGTCGGGAACTTCAACAACAGGCACCAAGGTGCAATGCAGGCCCTGAATTTGGCTAGGGCTGGCCGGCCCAAAAAGGCATTGTACGGCGACTCAATGTCCAGGACAACAAATGGGAGAATTCTCACTCTCTGGCGTTCTCCTTCCCCAAGGGTTACTGACAATTCCACGTATCCCATTGGAGCGGTCGAGGCTCCATTAAATCCGCGTATCCAACCCTCGCATGGTTTCAAATCCTTTGGCTCGAATTTCATTTGGTCGAATGTTTTCTTGAATAGAATGTTGACCGAACTCCCGTTATCCACTAAAACTTTATGAACTATAGCTGGACCGATGGTGACGGTGATCACTAATGGATCTTCAGTTGGGGAGTGAACCCCAATACTCTCTCGCTCGCGAAATATAACGTCATCAGACATCGTCTTTTGTTGCTTAACCGGGGCGTTATCCTCGGGGTTCCTACATTCTCCTACTTCAAAATGTTGTTTAGCTGCATTCACATACTGATCCATAGCTCTAAAACTGTGCCCTGCCAGCTGAAGCCCACCAACTATGGTATTGATAACGATATTTTTTTCTTTTTGCTGAGCCGTTGGTTTGGCAGCAGGTTGGATTTGGTTCGGGGCTTGTACAGCTTGTCCCCTGACCCTAGGAGTCACCTTATATTCATCAAGCTTTCCTTCTCAGAGCAGTTTCTCAATCACATCTCTTAAATGATGACATTCGTTTGTAGAATGACTACGAACCTGATGAAAAAGACAGAATTTCCCAGTTTCATGCTCTTTTTCCGTAGAATCTTTCGGAGGAGGCCTTTTATATTGGAGGACATTAGATATATCCAAAAAGATGTTTTCCAAAGTATCATTTAATGGTGTGAAGCTCTCAAACGGTCTAGGCTGGGATCTTCTCTAAGAGTCATTTCCTCGATTTCTTTTCCGATTATCGTTATTACTATTCCCCGATTGGCGACCATTGCCTTGATTTTTGTTCCCGACATTAACTTTAACTTTTCCTGAGCTATCTCCCGTTTGCTTAATGGCCACATTACTTGGGATATCCTCCTTATCAGCAGCCTTCCTCTTTCGGTTGGTGTAAATTTCCTCTCGACGCAAGCGGATGTTGGCATTTTCGTAAAATATCTCTCTGGTTAACGGTGGTTTACCAGCCAGGTATCTTCCAAACTCAGTATCCTTATCCACTCCGTCGATCAGAGCCATCAAAATAGTTTGTTCATGGGGATCTCTAACCTCTGTGACCGCTAAATTGAAGCAATCTAAATAGGACCTCAAAAATTCGTCCGGACGTTGCTTAATGAGGGACAACTCAATGACATTCTTAGATCTCTGGGTATGTAATCGAAACTAATTTACAAACTGTTCACTTAATTCCCTGAAACTGGAGATCAATCACGCTGGAAAACGAGTGAACCACATTAACGTCGTATCCTCCAGGAAAATCGGGAACGCCTTACACTTCACGGCGTCGGAAGCGGCAACTGCATTCATGTACCATGAATATCTCATCAGGTGCTGAACTGGATCAGCCTTTCTCGCATAACGGTTCATGGGTGGCATGTTAAACTTCCTCGGGAATAGAACCTCTAAAATATCATCTGTAAAAGGCGAATGACTACGGCCTATACCCCAATCTTCGGTTCTTTGTCCGCGAATTTCCACCATCATTTGCCTGATCATGGCTTCAACATCCGCATGGGTCAAAGTGGATTTGGGATCAGCACTTCTTGCCGGGCGAGCCCCTCCAGCATTTCTTTGACGTGCTGCTGCAAGGTCTGGGTCCTGGACAGAACTCCCTTGCCCCTTATTGTCGCGATCAGTCGCACGACAAGCAGGAGGAACAAAACAATTCTGAGCAGGATCAATAACGCCTCCATTCCTAGGCGGGAGAATGGGCTCATTTAAGTTACGGTTATTGGTTTCTTGATTAAGCACTTCTATATTCTCAGCCATTTCCAATGGAGGCCATCGCCGGTTTCTCCGAGGTTCTTCAGACGAGGATGTATGTTCCGGGGATAAAGGGTAAGATGGAGGTGGCAAAACCTGCCTTTGAATATCGTCAATTCATCTGCCTAAGGCGGTAATATTCTGATGCAGCAATGAGCTCTCCTGCCTTTGAGCAGCCAATTCATCAGTTTGCCTATCCAATGCTTCAAGTATCCGAGTCTGATGTCCTTCGGTAACTAGAGCAGAAGGGTCGATCTGGTCATCTTCATCTTCTCTTATATGCAAGGAACTCGAACCGGGTTGAGCAGAAGTACCAGAACGAGCGGAACGAGCCGTAATTTCCTTCTCAAGTCGGGTAGTAGTCTGATTGTCAGTTCAGATCGTGGTCCTCCTAGGCTGGTGGCTCGTGGTGCCCCCTTGACGTTGGTTCGTGGTGATAGGTGCAGGAGGGATCGCGACGTGGTCCTGTGATCGGGTAGTAACTCCTTCAGCTGTTTGGTTCGTTGCACCATAACTGGATCAGATCGCCCCTATATTACCACGATCCGAGAGCTCTTCTTCGACCTGTTCGTGCACGCTTTCTTCAATTGCTTCGTTTGCAGCTTCATTCGCCTGCGAAGTTCGTACTTCCTTAGACTTCTTTCCAGCCATGATATCTGATATTTACTAAAATCTTCAAAAATCGAAACAATGGAGTTTTGGACTGTTTTCTTTGGACTTGACTATCCAAACAATAGAACTACAATCCAATATGCTGAGACTCAGGTTCTCAGTGAAAGTACCAAAATGTTAGATCCAAAATTGGGTCTAACACCCAAAATGTTCTAATTTGGGGGAGATTAATATCAGAAAAAATGCAAGAAAAAGCAAAAAAGACACAAGGTTTATAGTGGTTCGGCGTTAATGAGCCTACGTCCACTTTATATCAATGATTATACTTAAGATTCGAGTACAACCAATGATTTATCTCTCAACCTCACTTTTACAATATTGATTTACTCAGTAAATTCAAGATAACTCTGAGTAGAAGAAGTGGAGATATGATAATGGTGGAATCAGAGCTCCGAATTGCCAAAAGATCCCCAAAAATGCCAAATCTGGGACTATTTATAGCTGATTTCTTCAGGCGGATCATGGTCATACGTGTCACAAATCCCGATGATCTCGGACGGGTTCGTAGCCTGATGGAGAAATGGTCAAAATGATAGTTATGGACAGGTGGCATAAGATCCTTCATCTTCGGATCGTGAATGACTTGGTCATAGCCTTTATCTCTCAATTTCAGGGATCGGATCGTGGTAATGACTCAGGTGTGGATGGATCAGATAGCTGTAGGGAACCGCGATCGAGGTGGCATAGCAGTAGTGTCACGATCCGACAAGGGCTTGGCGACCACGATCGGGGTTTCATGGCTTTTATGAGTAAAACTCCATATGTGTGAATCTTGGTGGCTTGATCCAAAAGCTAGCCAACACAGTCCAACCATGCATCGGATTATACCTCACCACCGCATCCTTTGGATATCACATCCAACTATTGCGATGATATCGCATCCCATGGGATGAATACCATCGCATCCCTCAGGATGCGATGCTATCGCATCATCCAGGATGCGATGCTACCGCATTCATCAGATATGATGCCATCGCATCCCCTGGATGCGATGCGCTCACCGCCCCGGATGTGATGGCATCGCATCCCTTTGGGATGCGAGCTTTCGCATCCCACATGTGGGATGCAATATTTTTGCCTACAAGAGGAGTAGGATGCGATTTCTAGATGGTTGTATTTCTGGAGTGCGATTTTCTTCTGTGTCGTCCCCTAATCTCACCTACTCCCATCTAACCCACTATCTATAAATACCCTCTTGCTCATTTGTTATAAGGGTTGGATTTTTGCTGATTTGACATCTCTACTAGCTCTAAGAACTCCATTCATGGCAGCTTAGCTATTAAGGGAGAAGCTTAAAATACCTTTTCCTAAGATTTTTCATATGACAACTATGACTGCAAGATACATGGATGGACTTGTAAACGAATGCCTAGATGACGTTCAATGCTTGTAACTCAAATTTGTGAATAAAATATCAGCAAACTCCTTCAAAGTGGATGTAGGCCCTTCTCAGACCGAACTACTATAAATCTCCATGTTATTTACCGCTTCTCGCACTTAATTTTTCGATGAGAAATGATATTCTCTAGTAACGGAGAATCATTGGGTGTTACGATTTTTCGGTCAACATTCTAGTGCTTTCACTTAGAGCTAAGCTCACTTCTTTTCGCACATTTCCATCTCGACTTTGACGCGCTACTCAGGTTTCTTCCTAACTTACCGCTCGAGTCCGATTACGATGGTTATGTGATCAAAGATCCCACTAGTCAAAACCTCTACTGCAGCTGACACTGCTACTTCTCAACAACTCCAGTCGGCAAGGAACCCAACCGAAATGGACATCATTCCTCCTACTGACCTCGATGCTCCCGCAACTCAGCGATGCACTGAAAAATAACATCGACCTTATGCGTTAACTTCAGGAAAGTCCATACCTCGTCGCTCAACTCCAACTTACTCAGAATAATGCTCGAATGTAGCATAACACCTCGGAAAGCTCTTCTTCCAATACTCGGGGCCATATTCAAAGGAGGAGGTTCACCATCAACAACGCCATTGTTCACACTAGTGCCAATGGAAACAGCAATGGCAACAAAAACGGTAATGGGACTACCGTAATTTTCAGCGCTTGGTTATCATTGATGAACCAGGTCCGAGTAACCGCCCCCTACTCGACAGAACCCAGTTGTCGCTGCTCTAAATTTGGGGCTTATGCTTCCAACAACTCAACCGACCCAAGTCCCGTCTAATCAAAACCTGCATCAACCCGCTCAACCTTATGAATTGTACCAAATTCAGGTTGACAATGCTGATGATATGGATGAGGATGAGCCCGTTGTCCACCCCCGAAGACGTCCACGACCCAGGACCCCTGAGGTGAACAACAAACGATGGATTCAACCAGCGGATGTTCATCCCGCATATCTCCCTGACATGGTCCAAATAATCATGAAAAATATGGAGGGAACATCAATGACGTATGGGAAACCCACTTGAGTTGTAACCTCTTCACCAGGGTCGTGCACGAAGTCGAGTGGCCCCAACGCTTTAACATGCCACAGTTAGGGCTCTACGGAGGAACAACTGACCGTTGTACTTTTCTGAATCGCTAAGAGTGACATATGGACCCTAGTAGAGCCATCGATGTCATCAAGTGCAAGTGCTTCCCGGTTTTCTTTGAAGGAACGGCTTTGATTTGATTCACCCGCCTTCCGACCCAGTCTATCTCCACCTTCGACTAGCTGGCAACCAAAATTATCAGACAGTTCAGGATGCACGTTCCTACACCGATGAATACTCTCAGCCTCTTCAACCTCCATCAGGTCTCGACAGAAACCCTCAAAAGCAACCTCGAGCGTTTCAACACTGCCTTCGATGAGGTTGACGACCAAGAACCCCACACAACCCTCGTCCAACTCGCTAAAGGTGTCCTCACTAGCTTTGAGTTTAGGGTATGGATAGACAGAAAGCAACCCAAGACTCCAGAGGCTTTCTACGAAAAGGCTGAACAATTCGTATGTTAAGAGGAAGCTCGACGCAATAGAGCTACTCAAGGAAGCCACCCCTAACAACCTACACATCGAAGACAGTGTCAAAGGAAAAACAAGTCGGAGAATCTTTCGACAAGGGTAAGGAGGTGGCCCTGTACAAGCCCAAGTTGAACAACGATAAACCTGGCAGTCGAAACAACAATTAAGCTCCTGGAGATCCCGAAAAGCACGACCGCTACCTCAATTATAGGAACTACACTCTGCTCAAACGAGTTGGAGGCCATCTACTTATAAACCTTTAACAATCAAAATTACAAAAATACCAACATTAGGGAATCTATCGACCGTGAGAAGACCTCCAACAAGTATTGCAAATTCCACGACATGTCAACCTAAATAATTGTCGCTACCTCAAGGATGCAATCGAAAAAATCATCCATGAGAAACGTCTGGAGCAGTACATTCAAGATCCTGCTCCTCATGAAGCAGCCACGGGCCCCTTAACGCCTGCTCTCCCTCTAGCTAATGCGGTCCCAGGGTCGTCCAATCATAGGCCATGTGGCATCGTCATCAACACTATCTGCGGTGGACCTCACCCCTCTCATGACAGCTTTCGCAAGATGGAGGAGTATGCCAACTCCATAAAGCATGCCAGCTACGAAGCATGCTCCTCCTTAGACGAATATGTCCCTACCTAGCTCTAGAAAACAATGTGGGACGACAATGTCTTTCACAATAGAGAGTCTAAGGGAATTGAGATCATAACTATAGACCCTTTCGTCGTCTCTGCTCACACTAGCACTTCTTTTGTTCAAACAATCCGCATCGACTTAGGAAGCTCGGTCAACATCATCTTTAAGGCGGCTTACGACCGGATGAGAATGGAGGCCAAACACCTGAAGCCTGCCATGCCATAATCCACGGCTTCAACCATTTTTCCAACCAACCCATGGTCATGGACGACCTTTCAGTGGAACTTGGAGAAGGTGATCAGAGCCGGGTATGAATCCTTACCTTTGTGGTCATTGACGTCATCTCTCCATACAATGTCTTATTTGGACGTCCCTTCTTTGCAGAATTCTGAGTTTGAATGTCACATTGGTCCCTTCTAATGAAATTTTTGACAGAGAATGGGATCAACACGATCAAAAGCGACCAAACTACGACAAGAGCCTGTTATCTCATCGAATGGAAGAACGCCAGTAATGAGGTGAAAGGAAAGAAAATGCCTCCACCTTCATGCTCCAAGGTCGTCTCCGCATAGAAATCAAAGGTGTTGAGTCCTGGCTCAGGCACCACTGTCATCTTTCCGACGATCTCAATCCGAGGGAAAACAAAGAGCCTGGTTTTGAGAGGGTTGCCCCGGTAGAACCAACGATGGATGTTCCAATCAACCCCAACGACCCAACAAAGGTCTTGAAAGTTGGATCGCAACTCCACCCCTCAATGGAAGAGATTGTGGAATTATTAAGTGCAAACCTTTACGTATTCGTTTGGACCCACTTCGACATGTGTGACATCGACCCGGGAATTGCTTGCTACATGCTCAATATTGACCCAAAGCATCTCCAAGTCAAGTAGAAGCGTCAAATTTTGGGAACCAAAAGATCGACTACACTTAAAGAGGAGGTGGATAAGATACTTAATAATGTCTTCATCTGTGATGTCCTCTACCCCGAATGGGTTTACAACCCAGCCTTGGTCAAGAATGAAAACAGGAAGTTACGAATGTGAGTCGACAACTCAGACTTGAACAAAGAGTACCCAAAGGACAGCTTCAACCTTCCAAAGATCAACCATCTTGTTGACACGACTGCTAGCTACCGGGTTCTCTCCTTTATAGATGTGTACTCAGGCTATAATCAAATTCCAATGTACCTTCTGGATCAACGTCATATTTCTTTCATAACTGTTCTTGGGCTCGACTGCTATATCATCATGCACTTTGGTCTCAAGAATGCTGGAGCCACTTATGGGCGACTAGTCAACTGCAAGTTCAAGGACCAGATCGGGAGTTCCATGGGGTTTATATGGATGGTATGCTCGTAAAAACGAGGGTGTCGAATGACCATGTCAAAAACCTGGCCGAATGTTTGATGTCCTCTGTAAATATGGCATGAAACTCAATTCCTTGAAATGCTCTTTTGGCGTTGCATTAGGAAAATTCCTGGGTTTTATTCACAATTCGAGGGGCATCGAGGACAATCCAGAAAATATTCAGGCTATACGGGACATTCGAGCTCCTCTGAGCATCAAAGATATTCAGAGCCTAAATGGGAAAGTGGTCGCCCTAAGTCGATTCATCTCTAAAGTAACTGACAAATGCATTCCCTTTTATGAAGTGCTTAGAAAGGGGAAGTGCAACTTCACATGGACATTGGAGAGCGTTGACGCATTATAGGACCTCCTGAATCACTTAGAGCGACCACCTATCTTGTCAAAATCGGTGGAGGACGAAGACTAATATTTCTATTTGGTTGTTTCTGTGTAGGCAATTTGCTTAGCGCTTGTGCGCATCGAAGATCATGTTCAATGGCCCGTTCACTACATCAATAAGAGATTGACAAGTGGAATAAAAGAACTATCTAAAGCTCGAGAAGCTAGCCTATTGTATGTTAATCTCCTCCCGGAAGCTGAGACCTTACTTTCAATCTCATCCAATCAAAGTCTACACTGACCAGTCGCTACGACAGGTCCTACAATGATATGAGGCATTTGGGAGACATTTGAAGTGGAACACAGAGTTGATCCAGTTCGATATCACATTCATGCCTCATCAAGCCATCCTCGGAGAAGCCCTCACAGATTTCATAGTGGGTTCACAATTCCTGAAGAACCTCCCCTTGAAGACGTGGAAACTCTAGACATTCAATGGAAAATATTCGTGGATGGATCCTCTAACAGTTAGTGTTCTAGCGTTAGAGTCATACTTGTTACCCCTGAGGAGCTCTTGATCTGTTATGATCTGAAACTCGACATCCCTTCCACTAATAATGATGTAGAATACGAACCCTTGATTGATGGACTCAGAATCACAATCGAACTTAACATCAAGGCTATCCAGATTTACTCCGACTCACAGCTCATCATACGATGGGTGCAGGGTGAATATCAGACCAAGAGGGCACGACTTGCTCCCTACCTCGCTCGAGTCCGTGAACTCCTCACCAACTTTGACCACTACATTACGTACATCGATCAAGGACTAAACGAGAAAACTGATTCACTAGCCAAGTTGGCAAGCTCTAGGGTGCGTAGCTCTTGGAGTTATCCCCAGTCGAAGTACTCGATTCTTCGAGAATTGATCAGATGCAAACTGATTGGGTAGCAACGACGGAGACTGAGCCAGAACCCGAATCCTAGATAACATCAATCAAGAATTACTTACAACACAGAATCCTCCCTAGCGCTACAAGGAAAGACGAGCACTCACATGCAAATCATCTTGTTATATCATTCAGAACGGAATGCTCCATCGGAGGGGATTCTATGCTTCATTACTCCAGTGTGCATCCCACAATGACATCGAGCGTGTGCTATAAGACATGCACGAAGGCAAGTGCGGTGATCACACTAGGGGGAAAACTCTAGCAAGAAAGATCCTTGGATATGGTTACTGCTAGCCCACACTCGACCAAGATGCCGCAGGCTATGCCCGCAAGTGCGACAAGTGTCATAGGTTTCCAAGATTCCAAGAGCCCCATCTACCGACTTAACACAAATGGTCAGCCCTTAGCCATTTGCCATGTGGAGGAATAGATATCATCGGAACTTTTCAATGGACAGAGGCGATGCATGCTATGCTATCGCCGTAGTTGATTACTTCACCAAATGGGCTGAAGTCGAGTCCCTCACAACAATAACCACCAAGAATGTGATCAACTTCATCGTCCGCAATATCATCACTCGATATGGAGTCCCTTAAGCTATCATTTATGACAACGAGACTGAATTCGAGAGCGCTAAGTTCAAGACCTTCTACCAATGACACAACATCGAAAAGAGATTCTCAGCAGTAGCTCACCCTCAAGCCAATAGGCAAGTCGAGGTTGTTAACAAAGTGTTAAAATCCTTCATCAAGAAGCATCTAGAAAAAGCCGAAGGCTTACGGGTAGATGAGATCCCTCTAGCCCTGTGGGCCTACCGGACCACCCATAAGTCAGCGACTGGCCATACTCCCTTCGCTATGGCATATGGATCCGAAGCCGTCATTCCCATTGAGCTTAAACTCCAATCTCATCGAGTCACTTACTACGATCCAAATACCTATCAAGACGTCCTCCTAGAGTCGCTCGACTTACTCGAAGAGAAAAGAGACGAAGCTAAACTCAGGGCTGTCACACAACGTCAATGGGTCGCCCGATATTTCAACTCCAGAGTCCGTCCAAAGGACCTCAACATCGGTGACCTCATCCTGAAGTGGATCTTTCCACACCGACTAGTTTCAGTCCTCATTGGGAAGATCCATATGCTATACAACAGAGGCTTGGAGATGGTACCTTCAAGCTAACGACTGTTGATGGCGCTAAACTTCGATGAGCCTGCAATAATGAACATCTCCGCCGCCATTTCACATAGCTTACTTTACAGATTTCTTTCCGTCCAACAACGTTTTGTTTTCTTCCAATTCAAGAAATTATAAAGAAAAGGCCATAGCCGACAAAGTTATCAGTAAAGATAGTTCTCAGTTCTCTGCATTCTAGATGTGTTTACTTGCTACGTAATATGTTTAAAAAATGTTACTACCAACTTGCACACATGAGTACACAACACTGGATCGACACCCTGAAGTCGGGAATCGGTCCCTTGACTCGAATGTCGAACCAATGACGAGACCGAGTATAAAGAATTTTGACTGAACCAATGACAAGGCCGAGTATAAACAACTCGGGATGCTCATACACTTGAGTATCCAACCTCGTTCCTAAGTCCCCGGACTTGGGGGCAGCCCATCAGCCGAACGAATGTGACATCGACCGCTCATTCATCTCCATCCAAACTAAAGGGTCTGGATCCGGGAAACATTTGGCGAACAACTGACGCCCTAAGACTCTAACCCAAACGAAACGACGAGAGTGTCTAAAGGATGAATCGACAATGTCTGTGCCTTCTCGCGACTCAGGACCAACGACCCCAGGGAGGTCCCGAGAGAGAAGATACCGAACCCGAAACCCGGACGACTCGAGACTCCCGGTGTAACGACCCGCATTCAACGTATCGAAGGATTATAGAATATTTATTTCTTTTTCACGTGAGGTCGTATAGTCGTGTAACTTTGGGGAACAACTATTGGGGTCATTTCCCATGTTCACGATTTTTGCCGATTTTTAAATGACCGTTTTGCCCCTAGCTGATTTTATTTCGGCCATAACTTTTGATTGGTAAGGAGTTTTGACATGAAATCACTTCCATTAGATCCGGATGATGGTTTACCTTTCCGTATAGTGGTCACACTAGCCAAACGGACTCACCGTTTGGGAGGTATGGCTGAAATAAGGTTTGGAAGGTGA
Organism: Allium sativum; assembly: GCA_030737875.1. Taxonomy (NCBI): domain Eukaryota; kingdom Viridiplantae; phylum Streptophyta; class Magnoliopsida; order Asparagales; family Amaryllidaceae; genus Allium; species Allium sativum. The sequence continues at coordinate 381,542,561 of CM060921.1, read as the reverse complement.
AAAAACAACTTAACCGAGCCTAATTAGGGTGATTAGCAAGAGGGCTCATAACCCATTTCGGGATTAGGGTTATGGGGAGGCTGAGAACAGTAGGAAAACGATTTTTATTTCATTTTTCAGCCGCCTAAAACATTTCTCTAACCCTAGCCATGGCCTCCACCTTCTAATTTCATCCCAAACTGCTCTTTAATCAAGGATTAAGCTAATCTACGTCAAATCAAGGAGAAATAGCACCAAATCAGAGTTGGAGCTGCTGTGTTGCATAGAGATTCGAACCCAAATCAGAGATAGTTTCAGATCTAAGATTTATTTGTGGCTAAGGTGAGTGATTTGCATTGTTTTTCACTAATTACGGTTAATTAGGGGTGATTAGTGATAATTAGCGAAATTATAACACAGAAAAATCTGGAAAAAGATTTGTAAAATTCTAAAATATTTTTTTTGGGCTCTGATAGAAATTTGTGGCTAAGGTGAGCGATTTGCATTGTTTTTCACTCATTACTGCTAATTAGGAGTGATTAGTATTAATTAATGAAATTAAGCATTATTAAATTCTGGAAAAGTATTTAGAAATTTCAAAATATTGTTTTAGACCTTTGTTAGAAATTTGGGTTAATTTGGTTAAGTTTTCCAAATCCAATGGTTAGTTGTTGTTAAACATGATTAAGGGGAAAACAAAGGTTTTTGGATATGTTTGATCTCTATATACATGTTAAATTATGGTTTTGGTGTTTGTGGATGATTATACATGTTGCTATGACTGTTTGGCATGTTTTATGATTGCTTAGAAAAGTTAGAATGGTCAAAAACGCTGTCGTATGGAGTAAACACTTGTTGGAAAAGTCGCAGGAAATCAGATCGGATCGCCCCTCCCCCACTCGTGAGCATGTGTCACCGAACCGACCCGACCAGGAGAGAACGACCCGAATCGGTGAAGGAACTCGAATGCACCACGAGCCACTATAGTACCGAACCGCTCCTGCTCAAGCACCATGAACTGATCCGATGAAGGGCGAATACCACAAACCGATGAGTGTCACGAACCAGCGAGCACCAGAGTACCATGACCCGAACCACTGGAGGAAGGACACCATGACCCGAACCGATCTGGAGAGGGTGCTACGAACCAAACCGCTTGATGGCTACCAACCAGAGTTGCTCACGAACCGATGGAGGACCCGAGCCTTGATGATGATCACGAACCGAATGGAGACCGATCCGGAGAAGACCAAAACCCAAGATGCAAAGATAGTCCAAATAGGAGGTAGAACTCAGGATCCAGTTGGGAACTAATGAGTTAACTTCATGAGTTGGAATTTGCTGCGGGACGTGTTCTATGGAGTTGTCGACGTTCGTAGCTTTGATTCACCACTAAGAGACGAATATTAGGCTATGGATCAGTGCAGTGGGGTAGTTATTACTCCACGGGGGCAGAGTGGTCGTAGCATGGCTATGAGCCAGTGCAGTGAAGTCGTCATGACTTCATGAGGCAGATTGGACATAGCAAGGACTATTGGCTATGGATTAGTGCTGTGGAGTTGCCATGACTCCATGGGGCAGAGTGATCATAGCAAGGATTTGGGTGATCAAAGCAGTGGATATCGTATGCTTTACGCACTGAGTGAGAGATGTGAGGGTGTTTACTATGCCTGATTATTTTCCATCACTATGACATGCACACCCCCTCCCCCGTATCTTTACACCATATGTTAGTGTCACCTTAGAGTATTGTACATCTTGTTGTGCTAACTCTTTGGTTGTAGGTCCAGGTTTAGTATACCTGTTATTGTTCTGTTTTGCTGCTTATCGCTCATACCAGACTTTTGTTTGACCCAGAGTTTTACGTCTCTTCTTATTACTCTGGGTGCTCTTAAACGAGCAGACTAGAGACAGGTCAGGTGATTATGCACGAGTAGCTGTACCGGAGACGAGTAGGAGGCTTCCACGTATGATGTATATATAATCTCCCAGTGTTGTTGCTGGTCACTACTTTGGGCATTAGTAGTGCACCTTTTTCTTTGCTTTAGAGATAGTATGTTGGAATTGTAATAAGCTGTATTTTGAATTTCTGCTGCTATGATGATTATGGTTTAGTTTTCAGCTTACACACTGTCTCGCCTGTTTTTTGTTAAGTATGTTATTATTATATTTTACTCCATGCGCTGTGAGACATTCTATAGGTTCCTTGTTAGTTCAAATTCCCTTCTTTCCATTCTTTGACGACTGTCCCATGCTGGTTGGACATTGGCACAACGCATTTTCATTGGAAATGTCGGCTGGTACGTGGTGGGCCGTCACACTTGGTATCAGAGCTCTAGGTTGCATCGTTAACCTAGGGAAAGACACCAAGGAGAGATACTACGTATATAAGAGCGTGTATTTGTGATATTTTGGTTTTCAAAAGTTATATATATACTATTAGTATATTTAAGGGTGGAGTTGCACTGCACTGGCACCACTGAAGAGATGGTTAATCGTTTTCTCCTTACAGATTGAACGATGAGCCGATATACTAGGGAGACTGGTAGAGGAGCTAATAATGGGAATGCTCCTTATACGAGGACGATGTTCATTGAACTCATGAGAAAGATGCTTAGGGATGTTTAGAGGGCAGCTCCTAATGCTGCAAATGGTGGTGGTGCAGCGGTGCAGGCGCCTAGAGCCGATTTCGACAAGCTTTGCAAGGATTACACTAGTCTTGGTGGGAAGCCGTTCCACGGAACGGAATCGGCTACAGAAGTTCAGGATTGGCTCGATAGTTGTGAGCGTATCTTCGAGGATCTGGGAACCGAGGACGCGATGAAGAGGAAGCTAGCATCCCGTCAGCTGCAAGGACGGGCTATGAATTGGTGGAATGCTATTAAGGCAGCCACTCCTGAGGATCAAGTTACATGGGACCAATTTAAAGCTCGTTTTAGTGATAAGTTTATCCCATCTGCTCAGAAAACAGAATTGTTTAGGAAGTTCTTGGAACTTAAGTAGAATGGTAGAGCAGTCTCGGAGTATATTGCTGAGTTCGATACTTTATCGAAGTATGGATTATCCCTCATTGACACTCCCGAGAAGAAGAATGAGAAGTTCATAACTGGTTTAGATCAGTACTTGGGGGAAAGGCTTATAAACCATATTGATGAGACTTTTGAATCGATTGTTGGGAAAGCATTGAGGTCAGAGAGCCTTTATCCTAAACCCAAGACTGAAGTCGTTGTTGCGTCTGCAGAGGGGCCAAAGCCGCAAGCAAGCGGTGGAGTAAAGAATAATTCTCAGAATAAAAGGAAGCAGAATCAGAACAAAGCTAAGGATGGTCAGAAAAAGAGAAAGAAAGATGTTGAATGCTTTAGTTGTGGCAAGAAGGGCCATTATGCTAAAGAATGTCGAGCAAAGCCAGTGGATAGGAAGTGCTTCAACTGTGGCTAAGTGGGACATCACAAGGATAAGTGTCCGCAACCCCCTAAAGCAAAGCAGATTGTGAAAGCATATGCTCTTAATGTTGTTTCTTCTTCGTCGAATGCCACAAATGCAGCGGAGAAGGGAAAGAATGTCGTTACCCAAGGTATACTTTCTGTTTATGATGTTCCTGTTCGAGTATTGTTTGATACTGGGGCTTCCCGTTCCTTCATATCTAGTGACCTGGTAGATAGGTTGGGATTGGAGCCTGAGATAGTCGATAGACCTTTAGCGGTGACAAACCCGATTGGTGGTTCGACTAGCCTTAGTATGATTTGTCGTAATGAGGTCTTATCGAGTCATGGATGTTTGTTTGCTTGTGATTGCTTTGTTTTGGTCTTTACTGGGTTTGGCATTATTTTAGGAGTCGATTGGCTCCAAAGATACGGGGTGGTGGTAGACTGTGAGGGCATTTTGGTGCCAGTTAGAGCGAATGATGGGCAAAGGGTAGTGTTTGGTGGTCTACCTAGTGATGGGGTAATGGCTAGTTTTCTAAATTCCCTCGACATCCCGCATGATGAGTTGTCAGATGTGCCCATGGCTGGCCAGTATCCGGACGTCTTCGAGGAAGTGACCGGACTTCCACAACACCGAGAGATTGAGTTTCGTATTGATTTGGTGAAAGATGCCAGACCTATAGTGATGCCACTTCGTCGTATGGCCCCAAGGGAGCAGCGAGAGCTCGGGGTGCAAGTAAGTGATCTTTTAAAGAAGGGATCTATTAGAAGAAGTATTTTTGAGTGGGGAGCACCAGTTGTGTTTGCTACCAAAGCAGATGGTTCCCTTCGATTGTGTGTGGACTACCGCGAGTTGAATAAGGTGACGAGGAAGAATAAGTATCCTCTACCGCGGATAGATGATTTGTTTGATCAATTGAGTGGCGCGAGAGTGTTCTCCCAGTTGGATCTCGCGATAGGTTTTCATCAGCTTAGGGTGGAAGCTGAGAGTATAGCTAAAATGGTCTTTCGGACGTCGTCTGGATTCTATGAGTGGTCGGTCATGCCATTCGAGTTGACCAATGCACCAGCATATTTTGTGGATTTTATGAATAGAGTATTCAGGGATCAATTGAATAAGTTTATTCTTGTGTTTGTGGATGATATACTTGTTTATTCGAGGAAAGAGGAAGAACACAAGGAACATTTGAGAGTAGTGATGGAGGTGTTGAGAAAATACCAATTGAAAGAAAAGTTCTCTAAGTGTCACTTATGTAGGAGGGAAGTGAGATTCTTGGGCCATGTTGTTTCAGAGAATGGTATTGCTGTGGAACCTGCAAAGGTGGCTACGGTACAAGATTGTTCTATGCCCAAGAATGTAACAGACATAAGAAGTTTCTTGGAGTTAGCTGGGTATTATCATAAGTTTATCCAAAACTTCTCCAAGATAGCAGCACCGTTGACTCAGTTGACCAAGAAGAATCAAGCTTTCGTCTGGTCTAAAAAGTGCGAGAATGCATTCAAGAGTCTAAAGGAAAAGTTGACATGTGCACCAGTGTTAGTCATTCCTAAAGGGAATGAAGAGATGACGGTATACACAGATGCCTGTGGTACCGGACTAAGTGCTGTATTGATGCAAGGAGGTAGGGTTGTAGCTTATGCTAGTCGGCAACTGAAACCGCATGAGAAAAGATTTCCTACCCATGATTTGGAATTGGCAGCTATCGTGTTCACATTGAAGATGTGGAGACATTATCTCTTGGGAGAAAGATTCGAGTTATTTATCGATCATAAATCGTTAAAGTATCTTTTCTCTTAGAAGGATCTAAATCTCCGACAGCAAAGATGGTTAGAATTTTTAGCTTCCTATGATTTCAATATCGCATATACACCAGGAAAAGGCAATGCAGTAGCTCATGCATTGAGTAGAAGACATGCCAGTTTAGGGGCCATGTTTCTTGAATGGAAGCAACTGGAGTATATCGCAGGGTATGATTTCAGACCAAAGTGCGAATTGGATCCAGAAGTATTAGCAAGTTTGACGATCAGACCCACTTTGATTGAGAGGATTGGTTCTAGTCAGAAGGACGATCCTAACCTATTGGAAATCATCTCCATGTTAAAGATGGGTGTGGACGAGGAGATGAACAAGTATGGGCTTGATCGAGATGGATGGCTTAGAAAGGATGGAAAGTTAGTTGTAACCAAAGTGAATGGATTGAGAGATGAAGTGCTAAGAGAATGTCATCACTCAAAACTGACTATACATCCCGGTGGTAACAAAATGTATCGAGACATGAAGCAGACCTACTATTGGGAAGGGATGAAAAGAGATGTTGGAAAGTTTATATCCAAGTGCATGAATTGCCAGTTAGTTAAAGCCGAGCGGAAGAAGCCTAGTGGTTTGTTGCAACCATTAGAAATTCCTGAATAGAAATGGGAACAAGTCTCAATGGATTTCATTGATGGGTTAACAAGGACAAGATCGGGCCATGATAGCATTTGGGCGATTGTGGACCGATTGACCAAGAGTGCAAGGTTTATACCCGTCAAGTCAAATGGAACAACAACTAAGTTAGCAGAACTGTATGTGAAGTGGGTAGTGAGATTTCATGGAATACCCAAGGGCATTGTGAGTGACCGAGATCCGTTGTTTACTAGTGGATTTTGGAAGAGCTTACAAGAGGTGTTAGGATCAGAATTACATCTCAGTACTGCGTACCATCCTCAAACCGACGGTCAAACAGAGAGAGTGAATCGAGTATTAGAAGATCACTTGAGAGCTTGCATATTAGATTTTGGTGGATCATGGGATGACCATTTGCATCTACTGGAGTTCGCATATAATAATAGTTATCAATCCAGTATTGGTATGGCTCCATTTGAAGCTTTGTACGGAAGACCGTGCAACTCACTATCATGTTGGTTAGAAACCGGTGAGAAGTTTGTGTTTGGGCCAGATGTGATAAGAGAAACCTCAGATAAGATCAAGGTTATTCAACAACGAATGAAGGATGCCCAAGATAGGCAGAAAAGTTATGCTGATAAGTGGAGAAGAGATATGAAATTCTCCAATGGCAACTTGGTGTTTGTCAAGATTTCCCCATTAAAGAGCGTGATACGATTTGGTAGGAGAGGCAAGTTAACACCAAGATTTGTTGGTCCATTCCCAGTTCTCGAACAAGTTGCGAATTTGGCATATAAAGTAGAGTTGCCGGACAAGATGGTACAACTGTGACGAAAAGGAATTTCGCTCGATCCGAATCGATTGCTAAACCGACCAAGACCGTTCGAAACCCCTGATTGTTTTGAGAACATGACAAATTCGAATGCAGACAGAAGAACATTTCATTGTTTATTACAACAATTCATCAGAATACAAGAATATTCATTGTATGAATAAATATTTCACAGAAAATATCAGAGATTTAAATTACATTTAAATACATCACAGCGGAAAATAATACAAAACACAACTAGAAGTAATACACGGATGCAGAGCTTTCCGAGTATCGTTCTAGCTGTAAATCAGGATCCTGTGAATATAAATCTGCAAAACCAAAACTACTAGCTGCCCGTGCGGAAATAGTGGCACCCAGAGTTTAGGTTAAAACAATAAACTCCAGGTCAGTCTTGTGACTGGTGTGAGAACTAAAACAGTTATTAATCTTTATTTTAAAGTTAGGTAAATCAAGGGACCACACCGTATAACATGGAACGTGTTTCCTACCAAGAACACCAGTGCATAAAACAACAGCGCAATGCTAAATAAAGAACAATGAACCTATTATAAGACCCATGTCCCATCACACAATGCAACACAAACCGGAGGATAAGGTTTTCCCTTATAATAGCCAAAGCATGCTTGATACGTTTAAAACAAATCATTTGATAATATAATAAGTGTATAGTGTTTAAAACAATTTCAATCATAAGTATCGATCATAGACGGCATGGGTACCATATATCATGTCGCCATACTAGGCTCTACAATCAAAACCGCAAAGTCATGTATTGGAAGTTTGATTTCCATCTGTGAACCGAGGCAAAAGATAGTCCTCTACCGATTCGAGACACTCTAGCCCGCCCCTCAGGTCAGAGCTTGAGTGACATTTGGATCGTCAGGGCCGGTCCACTGATGTGGATTAAAATGCCTGAACATTGCGTTTCCCCACCCTTTGGGGTGTCAATGAGCCAACAAATGACTCCATCGGCTCCACATAGTCACCGATATATCCGAGGTGCCTCGCAACAGCAACAACCACATAAGTCAAACTCGTCAGGGCGTGTAAAACCACTGACACCACTTCTAGCTAGAAGGAAACGCATGCCCTCCCTGATGTCCTCTCCCATTTCTGGTTCACAACCGGGGTGTGAGGCTCGTGAATCAACGTTACACAAAGCTATGCCACACAGGCCGTGATTTGATCATCAACCACAAGACTCTGCTTTTCAACAGAAGCCTTGATCATATTGCCACTTAGGCATGCCACACAGGAAATTCAGTCCATGCGTTTGATATCCATCAATATATAACCTCTGAGCTCATACGTCCCAGAGAAGGGCATTAAGCAAGAGAATAAATTCTCCACCGCCAAACAGATATATATTTAATAGAAATCAATCACACAGAATAAAATCCAATGTCATACACACAGTCCATTTACAAGTTCGTTCTGGGTCTGAACGAAACCGGAGGCACCTGGTACCTCGCATATCCATCGATCTCCAAGTACGTCTGGATGACCACTAACTGATTCCCTCCTCTTGGGTGTACGACCCAATCAAGATCATCAGTAATCACCCAAACGACGTGAAGAACTCCGGCCTTCGGCCACCGTCTTCATCCTCGATACCACGTCGAAACAGTTATTCAGAATGGGATAAACCCTATCTTTCTGAATAACTCGCGTATATAATAAACAAGTGTTACACAAACACAACATACTCCTTATTCCAATTCAGAATATTCTTTTATTCAAATATTCTTATACTTTGGCAAAGGTTCCCATTAATTTTATCAAAGATAAATTCTTTAAATTTATTCTTTAATCTTCTTTGAATATCAATTCAAACTAGTCGGGATTAGCGAACCACACCGCAATAATCATTTATTTTATTTCCCAGTCCCAACCTATTCATCCCATGAAGTAAAACTGGTCATACTTCATATCTAACACCATGGTGTTATCGGTAAATTCAATTACCATTTCACGTTCAAATCTAATTAAAGATTTAACTATCGCTTGGAGCAAAATTGGAGATACTCCATTCTCGATTATTTCAATCTAATTAAAGATTCATTAAAACTCCACTTAGTTTTAATCTTCACAGAAATCAATATCCTGTCTTTAACTAGGTTAAAGAACCAATGTCATCTAAAACACGGTTCACGATAAACCCAAAGTCACATTCCATTAATTATCGGGTTAAAGAACAAGTGTTATTTAAAACAACGTTCACGATAAACCCAAAAATCAATTCCAATTCAATTCCAATTAAATACCATTTAATTGGCACACCTCATTAAATCTAAATAAAAAGATTTAATCTTTTTCTCAACTGGGTTTAAGAACTGTGTTAATGAAGACACCATTCACGACAAACCCAAATCACATTTGATAATAATACAAGGCTCTAAATAGAAAATATATCGGCTTAATTCAATATCAAATTCTACGACCAACAAATGTCATATTGGAAATAACGATATAAATATATCTTTCAAATTTCCACCACCATATCTGTATAGTCACAAAATCCAACATCGAAATATTCCAAAGAGAATTTCGATTCAAATCAATTTCCACTTTATATACTGGAAATTCTGGTTATTTTCAAAACAAATTCAAATCCAATTCATTTATTTCAAAAATAAATAAATTATAATTTTAGTTCAAAACTAGTTCATTTCGATAAAAATCTATTTTTATCTTTTAAAATATGGAATTTTTCATCCCAATTCTTTCCAAATCATTTCTTATGATTTTACACAAATTATTACTATTTTTAATAATTTTATCAAGGCCCGTACAGTCGATTTCCATCAACGGCCATCTAACTGCACTTACAGCGACCTTTTCCAAATTTGATTTGGACATAATTCCAAATCCAACCGTTAGATTTCTAATTTCTAATATTCGTTAGAAATCTCTTTTCGATACGAACCCAACGGTTCCGGGTTTAGGAGAATCCGACGGTCAGATCTCCTGCAATATCCATTCGAAGTCAATGGTCGAAATTCGCGAACTGCCGCGGCGCGGCGCGTTCTATTCAGGCCATTATATTATATATATAATATATACTTCGTCGATTTCCTTTTAAAACATATTTTATAAATCGTTTTCAAAACGATTTCAACTTCATATTCAATTTCTAATCAAAATTGAATATTCCACATCATTGATATACAAATGATAATATTTTCAAAACATTATATTTTGAAATCACTTTCTTTTCTATATTCATTATAAAAATGAATAAAATCGATATAAAAATCTTTCACGTCAAAATGGCGTCAATCTAATCAACACGGCTTTTATTCAACACATGAATGTTTATTCTATTCAACACATGAATTTATTTTCTATTCAACACATGAATTTATTTTCAATTCAACACATGAATTTATTTTCTATTCAACACATGAATTTATTTTCAATTCAACACATGAATTTATTTTCTATTCAACACATGAATTTATTTTCAATTCAACACATGAATTTATTTTCTATTCAACACATGAATTTATTTTCAATTCAACACATGAATTTATTTTCTATTTTGGAATGAGGCCCAATCAATTACCATATAATGTTAATTATATGGATTTTCTACAACACATGTATATAATAGCAATGATAAATAATCAACCATCATCCAGAGTGCACCACACCGCTGCATAAGCATTAAATATAAATAATTAACGCTTACACAGTCTGTCAACCCATCGATTGTCATACAACTAAACAATCGGGATTAGTGTACGTCAAATATTTTCCCAATACCTGTGTGGGGTTTCAAATCAACAAACACACATTTTATTTGTGAAGTTGGGCGATGTGTAAAATTTATCGTCCCAATCAATATCAGTCAAATCAGTGTATATAAACAAATCGTCCAATTTGTTTATAAATATTTATTTTATATACACGTTAAAAATCATATTTTTAACTATAAAATATTTTCCACTATAGAATATTTTATTTCATTCCACATCACACAATCCAATTTCACAACACAGAAATCAAACAAACAAGCCATCCATGGTCTGTGGACGACAGGTGTCGGGTGCTACTAAACACCGCCTGCATCCTAGTATATATATCAACTAGAAATTAAAATAAAAGTGAGGAGTTCTCACCGACTAGCTAAACCAAACGCCACGACTCTTCGTACGTGGAAAATCTTCACCATTCTCGCCTTTTGTCAATTACATTGCCCATAGCCACTACATATATAAAAATCCCATTTTTATATTGTTGTTATGCATATAAAAATTACATTTTTATAATCACTCTATATGGATTAAAAATCACATTTTTATACCGCTACTGTATAAATAAAAATTCTATTTTTATACCACTACTATATAGATAAAAATTATATTTTTATACTGCTACTATATAGATAAAAATTATATTTTTGGTAACGCTATCGTTATGATAAAGATTATATTTTGATTCTCTCTATATAAAAATCATTTCTTTCGCTAATTAAAAATCGAAGCTTTCTTTACATAAAAAATCAAATCTTTTCGCTACAATATATATAAAAATTATATGTTTATTATAATACATATATAAAAATTATATTTTTAATACTCTACTAATATAAAAATCATATTTTTAATCATTTCAAAAATCAAATCTTTATCATATGTTTAATTTGTTAACTTATATATAAAAATCAAATTTTTATATTACAAAAAATCAGATCTTTGTATGATTAAAAAATCCGAACTTTATGATGTTAAAAATCTCAACTTTATGATGTTAAAAACCGCATCTTTCTACGATAAAAAATCTAGTTTTTATACGATTAAAAATCATAGATCTATGTTAATAAGCATCCTAACTTTATGTAATTTAGAAAATCAGATTTGTTTCAAAATAATTAAAGCAAAATCAGAAAACGCACCGTCGAACGGAGGAGAGGGCTCGCTCACGGATTCAGGTTGGTGGTGCGGTTGACAGGCGCCGGTGGTGGCAGTCGGAGGCGGTCTCTATCAAGGTGGGGGTAGTGTGTTTCAGATCGGGTTTGGGGGTAAGATGGGGTTACGGGTTTTATTGGAAGAAGAGGAGAGAGCAGGAGCTTGGAGGGAGGGTCAATGGTGAAGGGGGTTCGGCGATCAACTCAGACAGCGGTGTGGCGGCTACGGGGAGCGATTGCGTCGAACTCCATTCGTTCGTTTTTTTTCTCTTTTGGGTTTGATTTGAACGAGGGAGAGGGGGGTAGGTTTGACCGGGTAAAAGGGGAGAAAAAAGATGGGAGGGAATAATTTAATATTTATTTTATATTTAATTCATATAAATGTGCTTTCGCATACGAACTCAAAACCGGACCCAATGACTGTCGTCCCTAGCTAATTACCCTCATTCCGAACACAATGGGATATGTCACGTAGGCCAATTCGATCGTTACGATTATTTTTCGTTCAAATTAAAATATAAATATATATATATATATATATTCAATTTGAACGCACATTTCAATTTACCGGGGCCACATACTAACTCTAAAAATTCCAGAAAAATTATTTCTAGCTTCGTATTGACGATACGGTCCTAGCCAAACTAATTTCGTCAAATTCTGAGATCGTTTGAAAAATGGCCATTTTCCAGTCGATTAAAATCAACTGAAACTGGTCAAACACATTTTCCTTCGCCACGCTCACCTATTGATTCGAAAAATTATGAATTTTGGAATCTAGCAATAACTTGACATCACAGACCCAACAAAAGTGGTTTCGTCGAAAACCGAGGTCGTTTGCAAAATTTCCATTTTTAAGGGCCAAAATTCCATAGCGACTATTCTGAATTTTCAACTGGGCATATCTTTTGATTCCCGCTATGAAATTTTGATTTTTCGGATTCGTTGGAAAGATATTCTCAATTAGATTCAAATATTTTTGGTTTCACTAAAATCCGGTTTATTTTGAATCCTGTACATTCATTTGAAATTTGAAATTGAATTTTCGAACTACCGCGCCATTTTCAATTCCTTTTATAATTACAATAAAATATTTATATTCTAACGACGATTCAAATAAATATATACGTTCGAATTCTATTCAAAATAAATTTCTCGTCGTTATTATTTAAAATAATTCATTTTAAATAATCAAAATTCGCTAAAATTGCCAAAATTAATTTTTTAAATTAGCTCAGATTTCCGGGTTATTACAATCTCCCCCACTTAATACTTTTCGTCCCCGAAAAGGAACGAAGTCAAAAGTTGTTTCACAAACCAACTCAACTTTCTCCATTTCCATTACGGATTAAGTTCTTCAACTTTTCAGTTTCTAAGAACTTTTCAAATTTTTCAAAAATTTGGCTAACACCCTAAATTTTCGAAAATTTCGCCATAACCTCCTCTGCACCGGGGACTTCGGGATATTTCAAATAGCCTCCCATGGCCCTCATCAATCCAAAAAGAAAAAGAAACAGCCAAGCGGCTAGCCAATTGGCTCATACAATCATCCAAAACCCAATAAATTCGTAAACATGTACCTATTTGTCGGGCAAACAATTTTATTCTTCTGCTCTAGCCTCCTTGCTATGACCTGTTCAAATATAAGTACAGTATATGCATGCAAATGCGATAAATTTTCAATACAATTCAATATTTGGTTTAATTTGGCCTAATGGTTTCAAATTTACCGTACTTTCACATAATGGTTTAAATAAATAATCACACAACACAATCATCAATCAATTAGTTGATTATCTTTTCAAACACATAATTTTGATACATATACAGAAAATCATGTTTTTGATGCCAAATCACAACAATAGACCTATCTAGTTTTGGTTCTCACACCAGTCTATGGAAATATATAAATATCACACCTTCGAAACTCGAACACATATACTGATGATACTATAGTAATCATTAGGATCGTCTCCGGGCGACTACAGTGTGATTCTATATCCATCCAGTATATTAAAACTTCAAATACATGCGGATCAGACGTATATGCAAAATCTTTATATACTCGATTGTCCAAATCAATATACAATAATAATCAAATACGTATAATTGATTTAAATTTTCAAAACAAACTTGTTTTCACTTTTATTTTAAAAAACATCACTCTTCACACTCGTTCTAGGATACTACTGATCCCATCTCTAACGAGTCATTCCCATTGGATATTACTAATCCAATTTCTGACGAATTCTTTCGTTTGGTTCTAACGTGTCTTGTTCTCCGAGCTCTGTAAACCAAAGCTCTGATACCAACTGTAACGAAAAGGAATTTCGCTCGATCCGAATCGATCGCTAAACCGACCAAGACCGTTCGAAACCCCTGATTGTTTTGAGAACACGACAAATTCGAACGCAGACAGAAGAACATTTAATTGTTTATTACAACAATTCATTAGAATACAAGAATATTCAGAGTATGAATAAATATTACACAAAAAATATCAAAGATTTAAATTACATTTAAATACATCGCAGCAGAAAATAATACAAAACACAACTAGAAGTAATACACGGATGCAGAGATTTCCGAGTATCATACTAGCTGTAAATCAGGATCCTGTGAATATAAATCTGCAAAACCAAAACTACTAGCTACCCGTGCGGAAATAGGGGCACCCAGAGTTTAGGTTAAAACAATAAACTCCAGGTCAGTCATGTGACTGGTGCGAGAACTAAAACAGTTATTAATCTTTATTTTAAAGTTAGGTAAATAAAGGGACCACACCGTATAACACGGAACGGGTTTCCTCCCAAGAATACCAGTGCATAAAACAATAGCGCAATGCTAAATAAAGAACAATGAAGCTATTATAAGATCCAGGTCCCATCACACAATGCAACACAAACAAAAGGATAGGGTTTTCCCTTATAATAGCCAAAGCATGCTTGATACGTTTAAAACAAATCATTTGATACTATAATAAGTGTATAGTGTTTAAAACAATTTCATCATAAGTATCAATCATAGACGGCATGGGTACCATATATCATGTCGCCATACTAGGCTCTACAATCAAAACCGCAAAGTCACGTATTGGAAGTTGGATTTCCATCTGTGAACCGAGGCAAAAGATAGTCCTCTACCAATTCGAGACGCTCTAGCCCGCCCCTCAGGTCAGAGCTCGAGTGACCTTTGGATCATCAGGGTCGGTCCACCGATGTGGATTAAAATGCCTGAACATTGCGTTTCCCCACCCTTTGGGGTGTCAATGAGCCAACAAATGACTTCAACGGCTCCACATAGTCACCGATATATCCGAGGCGCCTCGCAACAGCAACAACCACATAAGTCAAACTCGTCAGGGCGTGTAAAACCACTGACACCACTTCTAGCTAGAAGGAAACGCATGCCCTCCCTGATGTCCTCTCCCGTTTCTGGTTTACAACCGGGGTGTGAGGCTCGCGAATCAACGTTACACAAAGCTATGCCACACAGGCCGTGCTTTGATCATCAACCACAAGACTCTGCTTTCCAACAGAAGCCTTGATCATATTGCCACTTAGGCATGCCACACAGGAAATTCACTCCATGCGTTTGATATCCATCAATATATAACCTCTGATCTCATACGTCTCAGAGAAGGGTGTTGAGCAAGAGAATAAATTCTCCGCCGCCAAACAGATATATATTTAATGGAAATCAATCACACAGAATAAAATCTAATGTCAGACACACAGTCCATTTACAAGTTCGTTCTGGGTTTGAACGAAACCGGAGGCACCTGGTACCTCACATATCCATAGATCTCCAAGTACGTCTGGATGACCACTAACTGATTCCCTCCTCTTGGGTGTACGGCCCAATCAAGATCATCAGTAATCACCCAAACGACGTAAAGACCTCCGGTCTTCGACTACCGTCTTCACCCTCGACACCACGTCGAATCAGTTATTCAGAATGGGATAAACCCGGTCTTTCTGAATAACTCGCGTATATAATAAACAAGTGTTACACAAACACAACATACGCCTCATTCCAATTAAAAATATTCTTTTATTCAAATATTCTTATACTTTGGGAAAGGTTCCCATTAATTTTATCAAAGATAAATTCTTTAAATTTATTCTTTAATCTTCTTTGAATATCAATTCAAACTAGTCGGGATTAGCGAACCACACCGCAATAATCATTTATTTTATTTCCCGATCCCAACCTATTCATCCTATGAAGTAAAACTAGTCATACTTCATATCTAACACCACGGTGTTATCGGTAAATTCAATTACCATTTCATGTTCAAATCTAATTAAAGATTTAACTATCGCCTGGAGCAAAACTAGTGATACTCCATTCTCGATTATTTCAATCTAATTAAAGATTCATTAAAACTCCACTTAGTTTTAATCTTCACAGAAATCAATATCCTGTCTTTAACTAGATTAAAGAACCAATGTCATCTAAAACACGGTTCACGATAAACCCAAAATCACATTCCATTAATTATTGGGTTAAAGAACAAATATTATTTAAAACACCGTTCACGGTAAACCCAAAAATCAATTCCAATTAAATACCATTTAATTGGTACACTTCATTGAATCTAAATAAAAAGATTTAATCTTTTTCTTAACTGGGTTTAAGAATAATGTTAATGAAGACACCATTCACGACAAATCCAAATCACATTTGATATTAAATACAAGGCTCTGAATAGAAAATATATCGGCTTATATTCAATATCATTCTACGACCAACAAATATCTTATTGGAAATAACGATATAAATATATCTTTCAAATTTCCACCACCATATCTGTATAGTCACGAAATCCAACATCGAAATATTCCAAAGAGAATTTCGATTCAAATCAATTTCCACTTTATATACCGGAAATTCTAGTTATTTTCAAAACCATTTCAAATCTAATTCATTTATTTCAAAAATAAATAAATTATAATTTTAGTTCAAAACTAGTTCATTTCGATAAAAATCTATTTTTATCTTTTCAAATATGGAATTTTTCATCCCAATTCTTTTCAAATCATTTCTTATGATTTTACACAAATTATTACTATTTTTAATAATTTTATCAAGGCCCGTACAGTCGATTTCCATCAACGGCCATCGAACTGCACTTACAGCGACCTTTTCCAAATTTGATTTGGACATAATTCCAAATCCAACCGTTAGATTTATAATTTCTAATGTTCGTTAGAAATCTCTTTTCGATACGTAGTCAACGGTTCCGGTTTTAGGAGAATCCGACGGTCGGATCTCCCGCAATATCCATTCGAAGTCAATGGTCGAAATTCGCGAACTACCGCGGCGCGGCACATTCTATTCAGGCCATTATATTATATATATAATATATATAATATATACTTCGTCGATTTCCTTTCAAAACGTATTTTATAATTCGTTTTCAAAACGATTTCAACTTCATATTCAATTTCTAATCAAAATTGAATATTCTACATCATTGATATACAAATGATAATATTTTCAAAACATTATATTTTGAAATCACTTTCTTTTCTATATTCATTAAAAAAATGAATAAAATCAATATAAATATCGTTCACTTCAAAATGGCGTCAATCTAATCAACACGGCTTTTATTTAACACATGAATGTTTATTCTATTCAACACATGAATTTATTTTCTATTCAACACATGAATTTATTTTCAATTCAACACATGAATTTATTTTCTATTCAACACATGAATTTATTTTCAATTCAACACATGAATTTATTTTCTATTCAACACATGAATTTATTTTCAATTCAACACATGAATTTATTTTCTATTCAACACATGAATTTATTTTCAATTCAACACATGAATTTATTTTCTATTTTGGAATGAGGCCCAATCAATTACCATATAATGTTAATTATATGGATTTTCTACAACACATGTATATAATAGCAACGATAAATAATCAACCATCATCCAGAGTGCACCACACCACTGCATAAGCATTAAATATAAATAATTAACGCTTACACAGTCTGTCAACCCATCGATTGACATACAACTAAACAATCGGGATTAGTGTACATCAAATATCATCCCAATACCCGTGTGGGGTTTCAAATCAACAAACACACATTTTATTTGTGTAGTTGGGCGATATGTAAAATTTATCGTCCCAATCAATATCAGTCAAATCAGTGTATATAAACAAATTGTCCGATTTGTTTATAAATATTTATTTTATATACACGTTAAAAATCATATTTTTAACTATAAAATACTTTCCACTGTAGAATATTTTATTTCATTCCACATCACACAATCCAATTTCACAACACATAAATCAAACAAACAAGCCATCCATGGTCTGTGGACGACGGGTGTCGGGTGCTACTAAACACCGTCTGCATCCTAGTATATATTTCAACTAGAAATTAAAATAAAAGTGAGGAGTTCTCACCGACTAGCTAAACCAAACGCCATGACTCTTCGTATGTAGAAAATTTTCACCGTTCTTGCCTTTTGTCAATTACATTGCCCGTAGCCACTACATATATAAAAATCCCATTTTTATATTGTTCTATGCATATAAAAATCACATTTTTATAATCACTCTGTATGGATTAAAAATCACATTTTTATACCGCGACTATATAGATAAAAATTCTATTTTTATACCGCTACTATATAGATAAAAATTATATTTTTATACCGCTACTATATAGATAAAAATTATATTTTTGGTAACGCTACCTTTATGATAAAGATTATATTTTGCTTCTCTCTATATAAAAATAATTTCTTTTGCTAATTAAAAATTCAACCTTTCTTGACATAAAAAATCAAATCTTTTCGCTATAATATATATAAAAATTATATTTTTATTATCATACATATATAAAAATTATATTTTTAATACTCTACTAATATAAAAATCATATTTTTAATCATTTCAAAAAATCAAATCTTTATCATATGTTTAATTTGTTAACTTATATATAAAAATCAAATTTTATATTACAAAAAATCAAATATGTGTATGATTAAAAAATCCGAACTTTATGATGTTAAAAATCTCAACTTTATGATGTTAAAAACCTGTAATGACCCGGATATTTGACGGTGTAATAAATAACTTATTTAATTATTTAAATAACAAATATATTATTTAAATAACGACAGTTGAACGTAAAATATATATATTAATTAAAATCGAGCTTGAAATGGCGCTACAGTTCGTAATTTGGCGATTCGAACTTCAACTGAGTGTACATGATTCGTTTTAAATTGGATTTCTGTGAAACAAGAAACGTACGGAGCTGATGGAGTATATCTTTCTAGTGGAAGAGAAAAATCGAGATTTCGTCGTATAGATTTTGAGATATGTCCAAATCAAATTTTAAAATAGTTGCTATAGAATCGTTTATCGACCGTAACGGTTTATTCGATATAACTAGAGATCTGGTTTGAATTTAGATAAGGTTCTTTTGGGAAATAGTGATAATTTAATTTTTAGAATTTTATGGAAATTTTTAATTAATTAAATAAGTAACTTTTTATTTGGAGTATTTGGCACCCTGTATCAACATTTTGAGGTTTCAAAATATGAGTTCACCTACTGGTATTATTATATTTTTGGGATCGTGGCTCATCACTGGACATGACTGTATCCTTATTTCTGTCCGTAACAGCTCGGACATGAATTGATTTTACTTAACGAAATTCACTAAACTTAATTTTATATATGTATACCTAAGTAAACCTTTTGTTGGCTCACGTGTTTTAATTAGTGCAGTAATGCTAATGGTTTGTGGCAATTATTATACACGTACGGTTCCCCAACCTTTAAGTGTTCCTACGGTAAAATGAATTAAGGAGACAACTCACTACTTGTGGACTCAACAACCCGTTTACTGTATTAACATCAAAATAGTGGAAATGTTCGGGTATAGTATTTTAAAAACATGGACTTCAACAAATAAAATACGTATTATTTTTATTTTACTTTGGATCCAAGTATCAGTACAGCCGTCTCTTCACGAAGACTATTTTGAAAGGGTGAAGGCACTTGTCGAATAAGTCACCTACTACCTGCAAACCTACGTAGTACTTTCCGGCTTTAGCCTGTTACCGAGTACTTCACAACTAAGTAAAACCTACTGTATAAATACCCAAACTATCACTAAACCTAGGTCATTATTTTCCATCCTCTATAAACCAAAAAGAAGCCGCCAGCTTCATAGAATTAAATCAATTAAATCGGTTTCATTCCTCCACATAATCGAATGGTGTTAGATCCGTTGTTTACATACTCGCGAAAGCATCACATGTAGGTCCTCAGATTTTTGTGCGAGCCTATCTTGTTAGGCTCGACTTTTGTGAGCAGCGAAGGCAAGGGTTCCCCCTTTGGCCAAATTGAAGGCGGTCACAGGCCATATCATACGAGGCATTGGGTTCGGGGGTTCAAAGAGGAGGTACTGTGGAGTTTTGGTGAGATATGGTGATAATCATCGTCGGCCTTTACTGTAGTTTGCTCTTTCTTGTTTCGACGAGATGTAAAGTTTGGGTGTCGAGCTTCACAAAGTGGTAATGGAATTGACGAGTGGTTGAAGTGAAGAATAATAATGGTTTTAATATGTCGGATAATAGAGGAATGGAGGGGTCAGTAAAAGGAGTATGTGCGGACTGAAATTTGGGAGATGGTGAAGGTACAGGGATTTGCGGATTTAACTATGAAAAGGGGAAAGGTAGCAAGTCCTTAATGTTTATAAAAGGGAAGTTCACTGGAGTTGCATTTGAAATTGTATAGGGGAATTTAAAAGATGAGGAGCAGGACATATATAAGCGGTGGAGAATATTGTGGAGTGGGTTCATGATTTATACGTACTGTCTAATGAAAAAGGGGATTAATGATCGAAAATGGAGGACTTTGGCTTTGAACAGACCTGGAAGAAGAAGAGGGGTTCAAGGCATTTGGAAACTTCATGGCGTGGAGTTTGAATTGTACGGGTAGGTTCAAATAAGTTCAGCAGTGAAGAGGGGTTGGTTACAGCTAATCGTTTGTTAAGGCTAAGGGGGTGATTAGTAGTGTAATTAACGGTGGGGTTGGGTTTATATTTACTGGAGCTGTGAAGTTCGGTTTGGTGAATATGAGTGGAAGAGCGGGTGGGCTTTTCAGAGAAAGGATGGGCCGGGTTTGTGAAGGGAATTTTGAACCGTCGGATCCATTGGGATCGTATGGACGGTGACTACAACATGGAACCGACTGGAAGTAGTTCTGAGCTCGTTACAATTTATGGCGAAATAAATTGTCCGTCTGAATCAAGCGATGATTTTAGTTATTAACGATGATCGTCCAATGTGAGTAAAACTCACCAACTCTGAACAGTTATATTTTTATAACGTACTTTTAGAACTGTTAGATATTGATTGACTGTTGTGTGTAGATTGGTTGATTGAACTGCTAGTCAGTTAGTTGAAATTATATATATATATATATATACCATTAAATATTGACGTTGCTTATCAGAACATTTCATACTGAAATGAAGTTATGTTAATTTTATAGTTTAACATTTGTGATGCAGGGGAACAGGTTGGGGGGACCCAACTGCGTTCCTCAATATATAAAATACAGTTTTGTTCATATATTATGATATGTGATGTGTTATATAATATGTGATGATTATGTGTGCTTGGTTAATAGTAATCATGGTTATATGGTATTTTAAATACCAAAATGAATACTGAAAAGTAAAAAGGGAAATTTCAAACTGTGTATTGAAATAGAAGTGTCAAACGATTATTTACTTAGCAAGTAAATAAGAGTATAAAGGAAGATATTCACTTAGGAAGTGAATAGAATTTATAAAGGAATATTTATTCAGAAAATAGAATAAATGTAAAAAGGGAAATATTTAGGAAATAAATATGATATTATAAAAGGAAATTTATTTAGGAAATAAAAGGGGTTTTATATAAGGGATATTTATTAAGGAATCATTATAAGTGATTAAAACGCTGTTATAGGAAATCATTATAAGTGATTAAAACGCTGTTATAAAGAAACATTATAAATGATTAAACAATGTTAAAAAGGAAATCTTTATAAGTGGAGAAACGTTATAAGAAGGACATTTTTAAAGTGAAGAACCGTTACTAAAAGTAAATCTTTATAAATGAATAAACGTTATTTAAAGGAGCAAATCGAATATAGGTTATTCGAATTTGAGTTAATCAGTTAGAGTAAATCAGTTAGAGTTAATCGAATAGAGTTAAAGAAATAGAGTTAAGGAATATTAGAAACTGACTAGAGATTAGTAAGTTGAATCGTTTTCTGAGTATCGATCTGATGTTGGTTTCGGCCTTCGGGGTTTATACTATGAGAATTGTTCTCTTACTAGTTTACAGTTAGGGACTAATGATTGTGGAATGGTAGTGGTGCATGTATAAGCTATGGAAATGTTTTCTAATGTTAACGTATATTTTCTAAATATAGAAAATAAGGGAATACGAATATATATGTATATATTTATGGTTGATGATTGGATCGATAATTCCATTTGGAAGTAAGATCGTTGTTTGTACACCGACATGTTTTCATTGATAGTTAAATCACAGACTATCAAGTTTTGACCATATTTACGTTGTTAATATGGAGAGACCGGTTGGATTATTATCCGAAGAACCACTCCGTATTGGCATAACCGTTGCGAATCAAGTATGCTGAATATATTGAAGACGACGTAAAGTACAAGGGCTGTTGTATAAATCTTAGATAACGATGGACTAAGATGGATGTACTGAATAGTGCCTTCGGTTTCGTTCAGTCTCAGAACGAACGTATATGGACGAGTGTCTGACAGAGTAATTCTAATGATTGAATGGGTTGGTCTGTATAAATATATATGGTTGCAATGGATTTATCCCTTAGCATAACATACAAGATATTTGTATAAACCAACTAATGATTAACGGATCTGATAATGTGGCATTCAAAGTGGTCGTGTTATCAATGAATGGAAAGTAAGCGTAGCTTCTAGCCTCACATCCGGTAAATGACAGAAATCGGGCAGGCAGCATGGCTAAGTTGGTCGCACCGAAGTAGGGTGTATAATCACCTATCTAGAGAATATTCATTTGCTTCTTTAATCTATCAATGTTGTCCCATATATATACAGGAACAGTTGCTGATCCCAACCGTTGGTGATGTACATTCGATACACTCAAGCGAAATGAGTGGTCGGTCATGTGTGGCTGAGTTGCAAGATGTTCTTGTTGAACTCCAGTGTATCGTTCCTAGAGTACACTGATCGGAAGGTGGTTCCATACCTTGTCATAGTTGGAAATCCATTACCCAATACGTGCTTGCGGTTTTGATTGTATACTATATATGTAGAACGTGAGATGAAAGCGTTTCTGCTAGATGATTATTATATTGTGGTTGATAGACATTATTATAATATCGCAAGGTTTTTGATATAAAAATAT
This sequence comes from Allium sativum, assembly GCA_030737875.1. NCBI lineage: Eukaryota > Viridiplantae > Streptophyta > Magnoliopsida > Asparagales > Amaryllidaceae > Allium > Allium sativum. The sequence goes on along the minus strand of CM060921.1, from coordinate 381,519,557 downwards.
TTTGGATTCTCATAAGGGAAAAACCCGTTCCGTTATACGGCGTGGTCTTATGAGATATTGTTTAATTGTTCAAACTGTTTTACTCATACCAGTCCCATGACTGACCCGGAGTTTACTTTGTTTTGTTCTACCTAAACTCTTGGGTGCCTAAATTTGTATGGGCAGTCAAGTAGTTCAGGATTTTTCAGATACACTTGGAGAGCTTGGAGCAGGAGGCTTCAAGATTCTATAGCTAGTATTATTTCCGCTGTTGTTGTAAGTGTTGTACTCTGAAATGTTATTGTATACATATACTGTTTGTATTTCAAAAGTTATGTTATATTTTATTCATTCCGCTGTGAGATCCGTGGTTACTCTGATGATGATGTTCTTCTTCTTCGTCTATTCTAATAGTTCTATCTTATCTATCCTCACCCTCTATCTTCTTTCTACTAATTTCTTGAATTTCCAGTGCAATTTGGGGTTGGACTTGTGTTATTTGGTCAGCTCAAATTGGACCGGATTTTCGGGTCATTACAAAACCGCATCTTTATGACGTTAAAAACCGCATCTTTCTACGATAAAAAATCTAGTTTTTATAGGATTAAAAATCATAGATCTATGTAAATAAGCATCCTATCTTTATGTAATTTAGAAAATCAGATTTGTTTCAAAATAATTAAAGCAAAATCAGAAAACGCACCGTCGAACGGATGTGAGGGCTCGCTCACGGATTCAGGTTGGTGGTGGGGTTGACTGGCGCCGGTGGTGGCAGTCGGAGGCGGTCTCTATCAAGGAGGGGGTAGCGGGTTTTAGATTGGGTTTGGGGGTAAGAGGGGGTTACGGGTTTTATTGGAAGAAGAGGAGAGAGTAGGAGCTTGGAGGGAGGGTCAATGGTGAAGGGGGTTCAGCGATCAACTCCGGTGGCGCTCCGACGGCGGTGTGGCGGCTACGGGGAGGGATGGCGTCGAGCTCCGTTCGTTCGTTTTTTTCTTCTCTTTCGGGTTTGATTTGAACAAAGGAGGGGGGGTAGGTTTGACCGGGTAAAAGGAGAGAAAAAGAGATAGGAGGGAATAATTTAATATTTATTTTATTTTATATTTAATTCCTATATATGTGCTTTCGCATACGAACTCAAAACCGGACCCAACGACTGTCGTCCCTAGCTAATTACCCTCATTCCGAACACAATGGGATATGTCACGTAGGCCAATTCGATCATTACGACCAGTTTTCATTCAAATTAAAATATAAATCTATATATATTCAATTTGAACGCACATTTCAATTTACCGGGGCCACATACTAACTCTAAAAATTCCAGAAAAATTATTTCTAGCTTCGTATTGACGATACGCTCCTAACAAAACTAATTTCGTCAAATTTTGAGACTGTTTGAAAAATGGCCATTTTCTAGTCGATTAAAATCAACTGAAACTGGTCAAACGCGTTTTCCTTCGCCACGCTCACATGTTGATTCGAAAAATTATGAATTTTGGAATCTAGCAATAACTTGACATCACGGACCCAACAAAAGTGGTTTCGTCGAAAACCGAGGTCGTTTGCAAAATTTCCATTTTTAAGAGCCAGAATTACATAGCGACTATTCTGAATTTTCAACTGGGCATATCTTTTGATTCCCGCTATGAAATTTTGATTTTTCGGATTCGTTGGAAAGATATTCTCAATTAGATTCAAATATTTTTGGTTTCACTAAAATCCGGTTTATTTTGAATCCTGTACATTCATTTGAAATTTGAAATTGAATTTTCGAACTACCGCGCCATTTTCAATTCCTTTTATAATTAAAATAAAATATTTATATTCTAACGACGATTCAAATAAATATATACGTTCGAATTCTATTCAAAATAAATTTCTCGTCGTTATTATTTAAAATAATTCATTTTAAATAATCAAAATTCGCTAAAATTGCCAAAATAAAATTTTTAAATTGGCTCAGATTTCCGTGTTATTACTGTTGGAGTTCATAACGTATTTCATGTTTCCCAGTTAAGGACATTCGTGCGCGGTCCCGATGTGGCTATTTCACCTGATCAGTTGGATGATATCGAAGTAGAACCCGAGGCGGTTGGGAACCGTAAGCCGATTCATATTGTCGAGCACGATACGAAGCAACTTCAAAGGAAAGCGGTGAATCTAGTCAAGGTTCAGTGGGGCGAGGATGAGAATGACTATACACGGGAGACAGAGGAGAGCATTAGGAAGACATATCTAGAACTCTTTGCCTGGTAAGGTTTTCATTTTGATTTAGTCTTTCCGCATACTAGGATAGGTTTGTTTAGTTGTTTTGCATGTTTAATTGTTGTAAATGATTGATAGGAATGCAGGATCCTTTGTATGTTTTTAGTTAAGGAATTTCGGGGGCGAAATTTCTTAAGGGGGGAGAGTGTAACGACCCGCATTCTACGTATCGAAGGATCATAGAATATTTATTTCTTTTTCATATGAGGTCGTATAGTCGTGTAACTTTGGGGAACGACTATTGGGGTCATTTCCCATGTTCACGATTTTTAAATGACTGTTTTTCCCCTAGCTGATCTTATTTTGGCCATAACTTTTGATTGGTAAGGAGTTTAGACCTGAAATCACTTCCATTAGATTCAGATGATGGTTTACCTTTCCGTAGAGTGGTCATATTACCCAAACAGACTCACCGTTTGGGAGATATGGCTGAAATAAGGTTTGGAAGGTGAAAAAAACAGCTTAACCGGGCCTAATTAGGGTGATTAGCAAGAGGGCCAATAACCCATTTCGAGATTAGGGTTATGGGGAGGCTGAGAACAGTAGGAAAACGATTTTTATTTCATTTTTCAGCGACCTAAAATATTTCTCTAACCCTAGCCATGGCCTCCACCTTCTAATTTCATCCCAAACTGCTCTTTAATCAAGGATTAAGCTAATCTACGTCAAATCAAGGAGAAATAGCACCAAATCAGAGTTGGAGCTGCTGTGTTGCATAGAGATTCGACCCAAATCAGAGATAGTTTCAGATCTAAGATTTATTCGTGGCTAAGGTGAGTGATTTGCATTGTTTTTCACTAATTACGGCTAATTAGGGGTGATTAGTGATAATTAGCGAAATTATAACCCAGAAAAATCTAGAAAAAAATTGTAAAATTCTAAAATATTATTTTAGGGCTTTGATAGAAATTTGTGGCTAAGGTGAGTGATTTGCATTGTTTTTCACTAATTATGGTTAATTAGTATTAATTAACGAAATTAAGCATTATCAAATTCTGGAAAAATATTTAGAAATTTCGAAATATTGTTTTAGGCCTTTGTTAGAAATTTGGGTTAATTTGGTTAAGTTTTCCTAATCCAGTGGTTAGTTGTTGTTAAACATGATTAAGGGGAAAACAAGTGTTTTTGGGTATGTTTGATCTTTATATACATGTTAAATTATGGGTTTGGTGTTTGTGGATGATTATACATGTTGCTACGACTGTTTGACATGTTTTATGATTGCTTAGAATGGTCGAAAACGCCATCGTATGGCGTAAACACTTGCTGAAAAAGTCGCAGGAAACAGTGCAGGAAACCGAATCGGATCGCCCCTCCCCCACTCATGAGCATGTGTCACCAACCTGACGCGACCAGGAGAGAACGACCCGAACCGGTGAAGGAACTCGAATGCACCACGAGCCACTCTAGTACCGAACCGCTCCTGCTCAAGCACCATGAACCGATCCGATAAAGGCGAGTACCACGAACCGATGAGTGTCACGAACAAGCGAGCACCAGAGTAGCACGACCCGAACCGTTGGAGGAAGGACACCACGACCCGAACCGATCTGGAGAGGGTGCTACGAACCAAACCGCTTGATGGCCACTAACCAGAGATGCTCACGAACCGCTGGAGGACCCGAGCCTTGATGATGAACACGAACCGAATGGAGACCGATCCGGAGAAGACCAAAACCCGAGATGCAAAGGTAGTCCAAATAGGAGGTAGAACTCAGGATCCAGTTGGTAACCAACGAGTTAACTTCATGAGTTGGACTTTTCTACGGGACGTGTGCTAAGGAGTTGTCGACATCCATAGCTTTGATTCACTACCGAGAGACGAATGTTATGCTACGGATCCATGCAGTGGAGTAGTTATTACTCCATGGGGGTAGAGTGATCGTAGCATGGCTATGAGCCAGTGCAGTGAAGTTGTCATGACTTCATGGGGCAGAGTGGACATAGCAAGGACTATTGGCTATGGATCAGTGCAGTGGAGTCGCCATGACTCCATGGGGCAGAGTGATCATAGCAAGAATTTGGATGATCAAAGCGGTGGATATCGTATGCATTACGCACTGAGTGAGAGATGTGAGGGTGTTTACTATGCTTGATTGTTTGACATCACTATGACATGCACACCCCCTCCCCCGTATCTTTATACCATATGTTAGTGTCACCTTAGAGTATTGTACATCTTGTTGTGATAACTCTTTGGTTGCAGGTCCAGGTTCAGGTATGGTTTAGTATACCTGTTATTGTTCTATTTTGCTGCTTATCGCTCATACTAGATTTTTGTCTGACCCAGAGTTTTATGTCTCTTCTTATTACTCTGGGTGCTCTTAAACGAGCAGACTAGAGACAGGTCAGGTGATTATGCACGAGTAGCTGTACCAGAGATGAGCAAGAGGCTTCCACGTATGATATATATATAATCTCCCTATGTTGTTGTTGGTCACTACTTTGGGCATTAGTAGTGCACCTCTTTCTTTGCTTTAGAGACAGTATGTTGGAATTGTAATAAGCTGTATTTTGAATTTCCGCTGCTATGATGATTATGGTTTAGTTTTCAGCTTACACACTGTCTCGCCTATTTTATGTTAAGTATGTTATTACTATATTTTACTCCATGCGCCGTGAGACATTCTACAGGTTCCTTGTTAGTTCAAATTCCCTTCTTTCCTTTCTTTGACTATCGCCACGTGCTGGTTGGACATTGGCACATCGCACTTTCATTGGAAATGTCGGCTGGTACGGGGTGGGCCATCACACTTAGTGTGACAGCCCGCCCCGCACCAACCGACATTTCCAATGAAAGTGCGTTGTGCCGATGCCCGACTAACATGGGACGGTCGCCAAAGAAAGGAAAAGAAAAGAATTTGAACTAACAAGGAACCAGTAGAATGTCTCACAACGCATGGAATAAAATATAATAATAACATAACTTCGACATAAAACAGGCGAGACAGTGCATAAGCTGAAAACTAAACCATAATCATCATAAATACGCGCTCTCATATACGTACTATCCCTCCCTGGTGTCTTTCCCTAGGTTAACTACGCAACCTAGAGCTCTGATACCAAGTGTGACGGCCCGCCCCGCACCAGCCGTCATTTCCAATGAAAGTGCACTATGCCGATGCCCGACTAGCACGGGACGGTCGCCAAAGAAAGGAATTTGAACTAACAAGGAACCTGTAGAATGTCTCACAGCGCATGGAATAAATCCAAGGGAAACCCCGAGAACGGAGTTAGCTCATACAACCTCCACACGACTTGAAATCTCAAGAGCGGAGCAACAGATTACGTTCGCCTAAGTGTAACGACAAGTATGTTTATGCAAGTACAGAAACTGGAAAGCATAAACGCACATTTGAACACTTAGCACAAAATGTGATATAAAAAGTCAACTAGCACTTTCATTCACAAACCAAAAGCGAACTACATCTAACTATTTCTTTTTCTAATGACGTGATGTACATGAAAACCACATCATGCCTCCAAAAGCAAGGGCCATACTCGTATATTCTATCGGCCTACATATCCAAAAGACAATTATACAATCATTTGGGCAGTTTGCCCTCTTCCACATCCTCCTCTGTTTCCTTCTCTTCCTTCTTCTTCTTCTTACTCGAGTCACCGCTCGATGGGTTATCACCTCTTCTCTTCTTCTTCTTCCTGGAGCTGCTCCCACCTTTCACTTTCCTTCCCTTGTCCGGAGAAGATAGCTTGAGGGACGCCAGTAGGATCTCTTCCTCATTACCGTTACCACTCGAGATTTCTGTAACTTTTGGCCTTCGAGCAAAATCGATCTCAGAGGTATAGAGGTGACTTTGCTAGAGAGATCGAGTATCGCATGTGTGCCCTCTCCTATCTTCTGCCCAGCCTTCGTAATCGCCTTCTGTTGTGCCACCTTGCTCGTCTTAAGCTTCTTGGCCTTAACTTCTTGTAGTTTCCTCCAAGTATCGTCTCGTCCACCTATCTATCATGTCCATCTCTCCCTACCATAGACCTAAAAAATGCCAGATCATCCTCAAAAAGTATGATCTCCGCACCACCTCCTTTGCCTATTTGCTCCTTAAAACCTTCCAATCCTGTCCCAGGTTGTCCAAGCTGTGCAAGGTCAAAGCCTATTATCATTTCTACTTCGGAGGAACCTGCAAGACCAAGAGAAAGGTTTATTAGCCTACTTTATCTTCATGTAGCCATACTCTTAAGCACTTGTGAGAATATGACATTACCTACCAACACCTAAGGCGCGGTTCTGGCAGACACAACGCTTTCACCTACTGCTTGAGTGAAACGCTCAAGTCCCAACCACGGCTAATCAGGGTTGTATTCGGTTGTGGTGGGGGTGGGACTTGCGAACCATTAGGAGACAAAGGGTGAAGCTTGTTGTTGGGAAGAACTACCTCCAATAAACTCATGAGCCACTATCATCTATCAGTGGACATCATCTTCCCTTTCTCTGCAACATGCTTCGCCTCCCTTTCCCTCTCAGCATCATCTCTTAGCAGTTGCCTCCCATCCTGCAACACCAAGCGCTCATTCTCATCTAAGTGAGAGAACATGAATTGAATTCATCAATAGCATCCAACTCCGGTAGCTCAGCCTCATACTCCAACAGTCGGTCTCACACCTGAGCCAATGTATAGGGATAGTCGTGAACCCACAAGATCCCACAATACTTAAGCACCTTGACATACATATTCCAAATATACGGCTCTAGATCCAACTCTGCCTGGGCCTCGACATCCTCGACTGCATCTCCACTTCCTTTTGGTGCTCTGCTCTAATCCCATCCATTTGGGTCAGCACCTTTTTGGTGGTAACCTTGGCCTTCTCCTTAATTTTTTTGGCCTCCTCCAGTTGCCTCTTCAACTCAGTATTTTCATTCATGAGCCTCCGAGTCTCCGCTTTTTCGGCCTTCATCCTTTCGTTCTCCTTCAGCAAGGCCTCATTGTCTTTTTTAGAGCTGGTACACTCTCTCATTCTCTTTAATCAAACGGTTATTCTCCTCAATCATCTCTGTGTTCCCCTTTCTAAGCCTCGCATTGTCAGTTGTCACCGACGCCACAGTGTCTTTGAAAGTTGAAGCGGCATGCTTGGCCTCTCTCTCTCTCTCTCTCCAGCCTTTCGTACTTCTCCTTCAGCTCACCCATTTCAACAACAAAGAGTTATCACTTAAGCGTGTCACTTGCATACATAGCAATATCCACGTTCTTGTTTCGGATCAGCTCCAAGAGGTCCCCCGCATACTTGTTGAATTCCTTGCACTGATGATAAGCAGCATGCACTTTCCTCCATATCATCTCGTTGTTCTCGCGAGGGATTGGACTAAGACCCGGCACCCACTTCAGCTCATCAAAGTAATGCTTAGGAAATAATTCTTTCAAGAGGGCCTTCCTCTCCTCGGGAGTGCGCTAAGAAGCCTCTGTCCCTTTATCAATGTGGTCGTCTTCGATTGCCTGCGATCTACTTGAAAGTGACCAGGCACCACTGGCGGGGAATAAGGAGGAAGAGTCAACGCTTACGGCCTTGTTCCCACGGTCTCAAGTTTTGAATCTTTCCTTAAAGCTGAATACATGGTGGTGGGGATTCTGAGCGTTAGGGTTGGTGTTGATGATTACCGCCGCAGCTGTAAGAGCGATTAGACTAGGGAAAATCAGTCGCTTTCTTAAAACTACCTATAACCGAGCTCTTTAATGGTCGCTGACCCCTAGACTCATGACCTCGATGTCTACCGCTACTGTTGTCCCGAACCAATTCACCTTCACAAAACAGATTCAAGATTAGATCCCAAGCACCCTACACAAACAAATAAATGTTGTGTTTATGAGTGTGTGCTCTAAGTGCACTCTTTACAGACCATATCGAGGCTTGCTTGGTAGGGTTATCTCCCCAATAGTTAAAGTTAAACTTCTGGAGCTTGTGCCACTGGGCCAAGTCAGTGGGACATCGATTGGGAGTTTGAACAAGTCCTTAAATCGATTTGCTTTCTCCAACGATGCGGTAGTTTCAAAGGTATTAACCGGAGAAACCGACATGTCCGACACTCCCGTCCCCATCCCAGCGATCACAGATGGAACATGGGTAAGTGGTAGACCCTCTTCTCCGGTCACTATCTCCTCATCACTAGCGCCGCCCGCACTAGCTCCTTCCTAAGTCTTCGCGGCTTTAGGTCGCTTGGACACGATAGGTGGTGCTTTTCTTTTACAATCCGGAGAACTCCCTTCTCTTTTAGTTTCCACCTTTCCCTTTCCAACAACCGCTGGTCGGAACATTGTGCGCCCAGCAGGAAGTAAGCCCGTTTGACAAAGAGCCTCCTCATCCAAGATGTTCTTTGTATCCCGGGCAGCGACAGGAATGGCTCTCAACTGCTCAATATGCCCCCTGGTGTTGTGTACCCTTCGGCAGTGGAGGAATCCCTGTTATAGAAATTCAAAATTAACCCCGAGCTCATGACTCAACTCACTTCAAACTCAAAGCAGTCAAAGATATTTCCTTCCCGCTAGCGCCTCGCAAATCCCGGAGGACAGTGAACGAAGAACCATTCATGCTTAAACATGTCGATTCTGCTCCACAGCCCTTCGATGAATCGAGCATTGTGCATCTCCTCCAGGTAATACAGGAAGAGGCGCTGTTGACTCTCCTCTTAATTTGGAACAATGATTGGATGTCCTCTCTAGTAGGCTCAAAGTGCAGATACTCTCTAAACAATCGACAGGTGCCAAGGAGGAAAGCGTACCCATTCAAATGAAGCTGCATAGGCGCTAGGCGGAAGTAGGGTAGTATGTCTGAGATGAAATCACAAGCTGGGGGACACACCCAGAATCGCACATATGCTTGTTCTAGGCAGTGTACTCTTGTGGAGGAGAGTGCTCCCTATCCTCCTTTCGAGGAGTGCAAACGTTAGTTCAAGGTATGCTGAACCTCGTGCAAATGCGCCTCAACGCACCCTCATCCAAACTCGAAGGACCCGAATTTGGTGGGTTGTCCACTATGACGGCGCCCACCATCATATCTGGATCCTCGAGGGCTTCGCTTCCCTCAATGTCTACGTTTTCTTCCTTGGGATTCTCTTTAACTATGGTAGCCCCTCCCGGCATCGACGGTTCGGTCGGGTACTCGGCCATTTGATGTGAATCTTTTGGTTCTAAGACATGGTCGGGCGCTTTCGACGATCCTACATTCTGAGGGGGGTGAACTCTGAAGAAGTCTCAAACTTGTTGTCCCCTAAAGTAGTATTGCTAGTCGATCCTGACCGGGACGGTGAGTGCTGTGAAGCTTCAACTTCGAAAATATGATGTTTCTTAGTCCTTGTCTCTATTGCTAGCTATACTTTTAATATAGTTGTATCAAACATCGCATTGAAAACCTATGCCCCTCATGTTGGTGTAAATTAACATGTACGTGCAGTGAAATGCGATGCTGGTACGATTATAATAAAATGATTCGGGATGCGACAACGATCGCTATCCTTAAACTGTAACAATTGTCTTTGTCGACCGATATTGTTGAACTTGTGTCGAGTCGCAACCACGTCATGATTAGGACTAGGAAACGAATCTAAAAGCTCGACGGTCCCTTTCTTGTCCGTAGTCCGAGTAATATGCACTAAAACCTATATGCAAAACCTAGTTCCTGTCCGGTTATGAGACATCGCGAAAGCAACGTAAGTTTGATAGCTGAGAAGCCAGAATGCGAGCTTTTCAGTGGAAACGATCAAATGCACCTAAGCTAGAAGGGTTCGAAAATTATTAAGTCCATCGATCGGATGCGAAAAACGCATCCTCCGGACCTTTAATTTTCGCATCCCACTCTGGATTTAAAATCGCATCCCAACCCTCCATGAAAATCTAGCATCCCGCACCTCGGCCAAACCTCGCATCACAGCCCCAAGGACAAGGCGTTGCATCCCATAGCCACGATGCCTCGCGTATCCATCGGATTCGAGAAATTGCATCCTTGAGATGCAAAATATCGCATCCTTCGGATGCGAGAGATCGCATCTATCAGATGTGAGAAGCGCATCCTCAAGATGTGAGATCGCGTCCTTCGGATGCAAGAAATCACATCCTTCGGATGGAAGAAATCGCATCCATCGGATGTGACAGACCGCATCCATCGGATGTGAGAGATCGCATCCTTAGAATGCGAAATCTCGCATCCATCAGAAGCGAGAGATCGCATCCTAAAGATGCAAAATCTTGCATCCCGTTGATGCGAGAAATCACGATGCCTACCTCAAGGGGAGGCGATGCTCCTCTTCTCTCCTCTCCTCCTATCTTCTTCCCTTTTCCCCTGTATTTCCCTACCGCCGTTAAATTGGAGCCAAGCTCCAATTGATCATCGAATCTCGGGCTCAACAACTCCAACTACCTCGAGCACAGATTAGATCTCGACCACATGCTCGCATCCAAAGGATTCGGTGCCCATCTTTTTTGTTCAACTTCGAAATCGACTTCGATGGGGAAAAATATAGTTGGCTTGGATGCGAAAATGGCAGTGAAAAAAGTGTAAGGAAGGGGGATCTCCGGTTTTTATAGACAAGAAAGACGGGCCTTGGCCCGTTCGAGCAGCTCATCCATTCGTGGATGCTAAACTTCGCATCCCTTTAGGGATGTGAAATCTCGCATCCCACTAGGATGTGAAGTTTCGTATCCCCACCTAGGACGCGAAAGAAAAAATAATATAATAATCATATATATAATACATGTGTATACGTGTACATGTATTACATACACGTATATATATTATTCGAATGCCTACGTATGCATATTTTCACGTACATACATGCATGTTTGTGAAAACCATGGATGAACGAGAACAAAATTTCCGAACTTTGAGAAGTTTCTGACTCGCGATTCTAGCTATGACTACACACATGAAATTTCAATGTCACGACAATCGACACCTATTCGCTAACCACTAATACACTCGTAAGTCTAAATAACTCGAGAACGTACGACCAATGATCGAATGCATGACTCGATATCGTTTCTTAAAATCCAACTCGCATAGTCGTAAACCTACGACACAATTACTACTCATACTTTATTTTCAAACTCCGATCGCATCACGCAAAACTACGTGAAAACATGTGAGTGTACATGCGACACTATGTCGACAACAACTCGTTTGCGTTACAACGTAAACGAGAGTCGGCAACTAACGTACAATTTCATGAGTAAACACGAATTAGATGTCTAAAAGGGCTACCGATGAATCAGAATTCTCGACACGCTCAACGGAACGACCATGTCCAAGCGTTAAATAGCTTGGAGATCTTTCCATTCTCCAGAGGAAACCTTCTCAACTTAAGGCACATCATGTCGAGACAAGACGTACTTTGGGGGGTAAATGTTAACTGACATTTTAGTTAGTCCGGTTCCCAGAAGTACAACAGACCCGCTCGACTCAACTCATCGTGTGGCGCTGACACCCGAAGTGTTGCCAAAACATCAGGGACTCAAGCCCGGGAGGAATCAAGCGAGCGATAGCTTCACAACTCCTCAAAATAATCATATCGCATCATGATCCCCAGCATTGCATCACATCCTACTCACCACACAACATCGCCCCACATTGCAGATATCGCACCAAGGATATTGTGCCACTCACGTTCCATCGCATCACCCTTTCAAGGCCAACCCCACATCACATCATACCTCACCACCGCATCCTCTGGATATTGTATCCAACGGTTGCGATGATATCACATCCCTCAAGATGTAATACAATCGCATCCCATAGGATGCGATGTCATTGCTTCCCTCGGATGCGATGTCATTGCTTCCCTCGGATGCGATGCCACCGCATCCCCTGGATGCGCTCAGCGCCCCGAAGGCGGCGCAACACATCCCTCTGGGATGTGAATTTACGCATCCCCTGAATGCGAGAAATCGCATCCCACATGAGGGGTGCGATTTTTTGCCTCTAAGCAAGTTAGGATGCGATTTATAGATGGTTGTGCTCATGTGATGCGGTTTTCTACTGTGTAGTCCCCAAATCTCACCTACTCGCACTACCTATAAGTACCCCTTGCTCTTCTTTACAAGAGTTGGATTTTTGTTGATTTGACAGATCTACACTCTCCAACAAATCTATTAATGACAACCTAGCTATTGAGGAAAAGAAGCATAAAATCACATTTTTCCCAAGATTTAGCATATGACAACTATGACTCCAAAATACATAAATGGAGTTGTAAACGAATCCCTAGATGACGTTCAATTCTGGCAACTCATATTTATGAATAAAATATCAACAAACTTCTTCAAAGTGGACGTAGGCCCTCACAGACCGAATCACTATAAATCTCCGTATTATTTACCGCTTTCTGTGCTTAATTTTTCCATGCGAAACGTTATTCTCTAGTAACGAAGTGTCTTTGGGTGTTACGATATTTTTTGCCGTCAACAGTGTTGAGCAACTCGAAGTTTCACAACATGATTATATCTGTCTTCGTATTCTAATAGAAGTTCCTTTATTTCTGCTTGATCAACATCAGCCTGTTTTTTCTTAGCTTCTTTGGCTTACATGTGTCTAACATAAACATCCTCTGTAAGGGTTAGACCATCTTTTGACGCCATACCCAGATTTCCGAGAGATTCAACTAGGCTAATCCGACTCTTATTGCTCTACCACAAGAGCACCTATTAGATTGAACATCTTGAACAAATTTTTAAAGGGAATATTTCCAATTACATACCCAAACAGAAGGTCATAAACGTGCATGAACTGATAAATATGAGGCGCTTGTCCATTTTTTACTTTGTGAATGGTCTTAAACAGTTTATTTGCTGCCATCATCTATAACAAAATCAATTAAACATTTAAAAAATAAACATACATCTGCTAAAATTTAAATATTCTACTAAATGAGTTTTATCTACAAAGCCAATAGGATTTGTTTGCTTTGATTTGAACATCTACTCACTAAATGTTTATGTTAGACGGTTAACTTTTCCAAACCGACCTTTGATCGAATAAAGTGATCTTTTACGGCCAATATTTTTACGATTGTAGCAAATTTGCGATCTTTCCCCAAAATCTATCACCACTTTGGTCGCATCCTTGGTTCAAAACACTAGACAGTGCACACCGTATGTAACATAAATCGTTATCCTATGTCGAATTCCAACTGCCACTTGTGAATGCTCCGCTAGTCGAAGTTGTATTATCATGCAAATTGAACTCTTCAAAACTACATATTGCGGAATTGATATCAAATTCAAATACATTCTGAAAGTTGAAAGTGGAGAAATAAGAGCAGAATGGTTGTTGAAAATATGGTAGATTGTGAAATGAATAGAGGTCATATTTATTAAGAAGTATTTGTAGTCATTATAAATGTAGTCGAGTGTGTTTGTTAAACAAACACACAATCAGGCGTCTGTTGGACATGTGCCTCACACTCGGGCGTCTGTCCAATAGACAACCAATTCAATTACAGAAAAACATAACTGGTTTTCGTAAACGTATAACTGATTACAAAATTTGCACTTTGTTTGGAGACCGAAATTGACATAAATATTCTAGTTTGTAATATAAAATCAACAATTGTGGATGTTTTAATGCCATGTTCCACCTTGACCAAAAAAAAAAAAAAAAAAGAAAAAAGAAAAAAGAAAAGAAAAGAAAAAGAAATCCAAGAAAAACAGGTTATAAGCAAATTAGAAGTTAAAAAGGAAGCATTAGTGGAAATATCACCAAAATATAGTTTGGAAGACATAACGAGAAGGCTGTGGTTATTGGGCTTTCTAGTTAACAAAGAAAAAACAATTGATCCTATTCCCCTTAAATACAAATCCCTTACCCTATCCTTTCTCATCCTCTTCTCCTGGACTTCCCTTCTCTCCTCCATTTCAAATAACAGCTCCATCTCCCAAAAAGAAACGAAAAAATGGCAGCAATAATCTCCTCTACTCTATCACTCATACCTTCACCGTCGAAAACGGCCTCAGTTTCCACTAAACTGTCCTCAAAATCCCTGCTTTTCACAACCCAATCCCGCCGTACCACCAATTTCGCTTGCTACTGCGTCGCTACCGCCCCAAAAATCGAAGAAATCGGGTCCCAAATTTCATCCTTAACCCTAGAAGAAGCCCGCAGCCTTGTCGACTACCTGCAAGACAAACTTGGCGTCTCGGCCGCCGCGTATGCCCCTGCTGGAGTTCCATCTGCTCCGGCCGCAGATGCAGCGCCGGCTGTGGTGGAGGAGAAGACAGAGTTCGATGTGATGATTGATGAAGTGCCGAGTAATGCCAGGATTGCTGCCATTAAAGTTGTAAGGGCAGTGACTGGTCTAGCTCTGAAGGAGGCCAAGGAGATGATAGAGGGGCTGCCCAAGAAGTTCAGGGAAGGGGTTAGTAAGGAGGAGGCTGAGGAAGCCAAGAAGAAGCTTGAGGAAGTTGGTGCTAAGGTTTCCATTGTTTAGGTTCGAATTTTCATTTCCAAATCTGTGTATGTTATTTGTTTGTAAGTTTTGGTTTTTGGGTTTGTCCATTGTTGTTACTTGTACGAGTTCTCACTTGATCATGTTACAAATTAAAAGAGTTAATGAATTTGTATGATGTTTTAGGTTTGGTTTACTTATTCAATCCATTCTCCATTATATTTTTGGTCCTTTCATGTTAATGTTTTTGGGAAATAAAGCACAGTGCTTGATTAGATGAATTTACATGCACACAACCCCTGCCAATAGCTAAGGTCACGACATTCATACTTGATGCTACATATGTACTAAACTTGATACATAATTCTTTTTCCTAGTTAACATACCTTAGCATTTCACTATGTGTAATGTTATATTAGTTGAAGCACTATCTTTGGTTTTGGAATGAATGATGATGTATTGGTTATGTTGAGACTGGTAGGTTTCAAAATGGCATTATGATTAGGCAACAACTTTGAATAAGATAGGATTTTCGATAAGGCTGTGAAATTATGGATCAAGCTAGATTTTTTTTTTTCCCATCTT
Organism: Allium sativum; assembly: GCA_030737875.1. Lineage (NCBI taxonomy): Eukaryota > Viridiplantae > Streptophyta > Magnoliopsida > Asparagales > Amaryllidaceae > Allium > Allium sativum. Next base: position 381,504,346 of record CM060921.1, on the reverse strand, counting down.
CTTTCTCTACAGGGAATGTTGAACTGTTGACAAATGATGTACTTTTTAGTAGGACAATGAGTCTTGGAGCACTTTTGCTATCCACTTGTATTGTTAAAACTATATACATATGAATTGAATTTAAAATTATGTTAAACACTAATTGCATATTCATATCCCTATCTTGAACATGATGAATTGATTCTTATCAGAGTTCAATGGTTATCGTTTCCTTAAAACAAAATTGCTCATTCTATGACGTTGAAAGTAATCGTTTCTTCCGTGGTAGTCTAACTCAAACTGAGGATTTCATGGAACAATGGAAGGAGAGGGAAGATGGTGGCCTAAGAGATTCCAATATTTTTCAGTCTTCTCTGTTCATCTTCTCTATTCATATGATATTGTTCCAGTGAACACTTTCCAAGGTTCACCATAATTCGACTGGTGCAATGCTAATGACATGTACATGAGTGTTTCAAATGTCCATTCACCAACACCTTGTGCATGCTTGGGCATTGGCCTTTCGAGTCCTTATGGTTGGCATGTGTATTGTTCCAGTGATTTTTTTTTTAACTAATCTCAAGTTGGTGGGGGGTGTGCATACACACATACAAATAATCTGTATAGTTCGTTATGATGTGATGTGGAACTAATCACAAACCTGTGATACTAACATATCACTCACATGTCATCAAATTTGGTCGTGTAAATATACCATTTTGTTATCTCCTCAAAGACTACAAGATGAACATATGATTGACGCATTTGGAGTATGGTCCCATTCGAATGTGGATCCAAACATATTAACATTACAATCAATCTCCACATAATTGGATATTCGTCCTACTTAATTCGTTTCTGTACAATCCATCATCTTGGTAGTAATTAAATTTTGTTCTTCGGTTCAAGTAGCATAAGTGTCTTGAACTTTCCTACTGATGACCAATTGAATTAGATTAAGATGTCCTCAGAGTTTCATAATGACCTATAAGATTCACTAGCGAGTCAGTAGACATGGATGTCCTTGAACTATATGTTTTTTGTGTGTGAATTTAGTCATTAGACGACACACAATGACCTCCTAAATCTTATTGTTCACATTGAATTACACGCGGTGACGTAGATTCAAGAAGAATCTTATTATTCATATTTAATTTTAGTTGATTCATTTATTTTAACTTATTTGATTTTAATATCAGATTTACTGTAACAAACTGAAAATTCGACCCTTGAATTTCGACTTTAATACATCATCTGTTTTTACTTGCCTAAACTCAAGTATCGAAAACCCAGAAGGTTAGAAGAAACAAGTTAGAAGGTGAGAAAGAAGAAAGGAAGACTAGAATAGAAGAAGAAGAATAATACAAATACATCAAAATGAGAAAAAATCGGAATTTCACAGCGGAATGAATAAAATATAATATACCAATACTCTTTACACAATAGAAAAACTGTAAATATACATGAATAAATAAGCAGGGTACACAACTAGATCGGTTTATACGGTCATAACAATTCGTCTGTACAATGACTGATAAATACAACACACATAGCGAAAATAAATTAATACAAGAATTTCGAGAATACGTCTTGACTCCAGCTCCTCTCCTATAGCTCCAAGCAAAATCGAAGTAAACCTGGAAAATATACGCAGTCTGACCCGAGATCATTTTAAGGTAAAGCGAAAACACCTGAGTTAGTGTGGAATACTTATATTGAGAAGACTCACATCACAAACAACTTGATTAATATTTAAAATACTTTTTTAAAAGAATGGAACTCTCGCAAGACACGACCACATATAAACATGACACATGTTTTTCCCTTACGATAACCAAACACTTTCTAGAAAATCCTATGATATTATAATAATGTCTAAAATACAAATACTTATCAGTCTTGTCGAAATTATTACATTATTAAATTTCGGCATACTAGGTATACAACTAAAACAGCAAAAAGCTCGTATTGGAATTGGATTTCCATACAATAACTGGGCACTGGGGTACCACCCAACACATTACCTCTCTAGATAAGCGTACCGAAGTCGCAAGAACATCTTACACCCCTTCCAACATAGAATATGCCTATCACTTAACTTGATAGTACTGAATACGTTATTACCATGGTTGCGATCAGCAACCACGCCAAAACATAATAATCAAAAGGTCAACCATTCTAGATTTGTGATAAACATACCATCACGGGTGCGACCCACATAACCCTCTTGCATCTCCCCTGATTTTAGTCATTACTAGCTATTGAGGCTAGATGTTACGTTTTTACCTTTCACACATGACACATTTCATCTTTTAATGTCCATCGCCCTTCAATGGAAATGTACTGATAACATTCATCCATACAAGTCGTTCATGAACATAACGAACCGAAGGCATTACTTCTGCTACATCCATAAGATTAGTAGCAAATAACCCTTTCACTCTTAATACTTTATCTTCGCACAAAAATACTGTAACACCCCGAATTTTGGGTTAATACTAAAATTCACTAATTACAGGATAAATAATCTCAGATGTGGGAATTAGGGGAAACGGGTTGCGTTATTGCGTTCGTCTCGGAAAAATACGCAAAATAGAGTCCGAGTTTTCGAAAATCGAAGTCCGTATGGCCCAGTTATGGCCCGATGAAGTTTGCAGAAAATTCAAAACTAAAATAGATTTAAAAATTTAAAATTTCAGATTGTGGGATGGAACAGGCGGGGTCAGGCGGGAAGATTCCCGCCCTACCCATGTCGATAGGGCTGTCGACAGGCCTGTCGACAGGGGTGTCGACTTGCCTGTCGACTTGCCTGTCGACAGGGGCGCGCCGTCCATTGAACCTGGGTGCACCAGGTTGCACCAGGTTGGGTTTCAGGCTGGCTAGGAGGGCTGGTTCTAGAGATTTCCAAAATCTAAGGGTCCTAATCTAATCTAGGTTTAATCTAAGGGCCTAAAACACTCACCTAATCTATAAATACACCCTAAACCCCCCCTTAATCCTTACCAAAAATAGAAATGATGGCCTCATGCCGCCAAATTAAATCCTAAGAGGAGCCTTCACTAATTTATGAAGGAAGTTGCAAGCTAATCACTCTCTAATCAATCTCTAATCATCATTATCTTCATAGTTAGCAACTAATTCTACTTCATAAGGTTGCTAATCTTGAGTTTGGTGAGTTTCTATCACTTTAACATCAATTGTTAAAGTAAGTAGATTGGGTGTAATGAGACTTATGGTCTTAAATGCGGATTAGTGAGTTTGAATCATGTATAATGATATGTTACTCTATGTTGTTCTATGTTTATGCATATTTGATAAGTTGGTTTATGCATGCTTAATAAGTTGATTTATGCATGTTTAACAAGTTGATATATGCATGTTTAACAAGTGGATTTATGCATATTTAATGAGTGGAATTATGCATGTTTAACAAAGTGAGTTATGCAAGTTAAGTATATGTTTAAATGCAAGTTTAATGTGATATGCAAGTTATGCATGCTTATGCAAGTATACGGATGCTTATGCAAGTCATGTATATGTTTAAATGCAAGATTTATGTGATATGCAAGTTATGCATGCTTATGCGAGTATATGAATGCTTATGCAAGATATGTATATGCTTAAATGACATGATATGCAAGTTATGCATGTTTATGCAAGTTATGTATGCTTATGCAAGTATGTGAATGCTTATGCAAGTATGTGAATGCTTATGCAAGTTATGTGTATGCTTAAATGCATGTTTAACATGTTATGCAAGTTATGAGAATGTCTATATGCAAGTTCAACATGTTATGCAAGATATGTGTATGATAATATGCAAGTTCATATGCAACATGTTATGCAAATCATGTGTATGATAATATGCAAGTTTGGGTTAAATGTGGTTGGGTTAATATGTGTTCATATATGCAAGTTGACATCCTCTTAACCCATGACAAAGTTATATGCTAAACCCATGATATTTGTGATGGATCTTCCCCTTTATTATGTCATGAAATGAGAACGATTTACGTGGGGAACGATGGGGTTGGTAAATATGTTAATAAATGAATGATTGGGTATGATTAAGCATACCATAAAAATAAATTACCATAAGTGGGAATTTACCTATTGAGTTAGGTCCACTCCATGGGAATTTACCTATTGAGTTAGGTCTACCCATGTTATGGAAAATTTGATATTAATTAGGGATAATTAATATGGGGGTGATTAATTAGGTGTAATTAATCGACTAAGACACGAGGTTGGACTCATTTGTAGTGTAAAACTACCCGGACCCGACCGGCTTAACCAGTTGCTACAAATGTCAGCCCAATGTCAGAGGTCTTAGCCATAAATTAAATACGTGATTAAGGTAAAGACACGAGGTTAGACTCTGTTATGACGTAAGACTGCCCGGATTCTACCGGCTTAACCAGGCGGTCATAACAGCCAGTCTAATGTGGGAGGTCTTTATGGGAGATCACGGTCTTAATTAATTAAGAAACACTTAACCATAATAGCATGTAGTGGGACATGAGGGGTTAAGTGGGTGCCTTGGGTGGCATGTGGAAATTTAATGGTTGCCTTGGGTGGCATGTGGAATCTAGTGGGTTGCCTTGGGTGGCAATAGAAAATACGATTAGAATACTTAACCAAGTGGAAACATGTAATTAAACATGATTGAAGGGTTAAGTGGGATACACTAGATATATGACAAGCTTAGGTGGGTAGCTTGTTGGGGGCCCATTTCAACCAATATCCCAAACGTATCTTTGTGGGCTCGACCCATGTCGAGTGACGGGACACGCATATTGGGCTTGATTATAAGAGGCCAAAACGGGTTAGCGGTGGCAGCGCAAGTCCAACGGGTTTCATATGCGTGTGTGGGCCCGGGCTGGTAGATAAGCCGTTGTTGCATCGTGTAGATATAAAGCCGTGCACCGTTAGTATTGGGTAGCCACTTTAGGGGAGTGATACACCCCACTGTGGGACCAGCACGGGTATCTACGGTAGGGAGCCGATCGATGGGGAGTAGTGGGTACACCTAATGAAGATAGGGGCAGACGACACCTATGTAGGGGTACACGAAACTACTGGGTAAGAATTACTGAGTACACCTAGTGGAGATAGGGGCAGACAGCACCTATGTAGTGGGCTAGGAGTACATGAAACTACTGGGGAAATTTTCTAAGTCCTTGGAAGGGATCAGCCTTTAAGCAGGAATGACTGGTGTGGTGCAGTTAGTAATTATCCTTGGGTGAGTAGATGCGTCCTGACGGTTATCTTAGTTTATCCTAAGTCTACCAAGCTGCTTAGTGTAGCCATTCATCCCCAGATATTACTGTAGGTCAAGTTTATGTCTTCTCTGGTTACTTTAATGATTGTATTGTTAAAGTTATAGGACTCACTCAGACTTATGTCTGACCCCGTTGTTTTTATCTTTTTCCCAACCCTCAGGTCCTACGGTGGATCCTAGCGGTAGTAGAGCTTGATCGGATTGCTGTTCCAGTCTTTAGGAGCTTGGGTAGATGTAAATCTCCAGTTATCCAGTTATCTTTTCTTTTGTCATGGCTATTGTGTGAGAGAGTGGGATTATGTACTTCTTTATTTGGACGGATATTGTACTTGACTTTTATCATGGTTTTATGATGTAACCAGACATGTTTATTTCCGCTGTTATGAGATGATGTTTTAAAATTTCAAGTACTATTTATATCTGTCTTGGTGTAAATTTTCTGTTCTATATTCACTAAAATACTCCACCGATGCTATGGCATTCCCTTAGTGAGTGACCATAGCGGGCGTGGGGTGTTACACGTGGTATCAGAGCAAAGGTTACCGGAACAGATAAAATTTTTAGAAAACTATTTTTCTAAAACATTTTTGGAAAAGATATTTTCAAAAACATGTCTTTTAAGAGAAAAGTTTTTGAAAGAAAAGCATAATCCCCAATAGCCATATCTATATCCTTCGAATTCTCCGTTTTGAATCTTTCCTTTTTCGTTTCAGCATGGCCGAGAATCTTAATTTTCCGGAGGGTGTGACGATACCAGTATGGTATAGGAGATTGATGGAGGCTAGGGCCACCACTACGGGTCCAGCAAATGTTCCTCCACCAACCGTAGCACCCGATCTTCCTCCTCCCCCTCCTCCTCGCACGGATACTTTTGCTAAGACTTGCAAGGAATTTAAAGCTATGGGAGGGAAACCTTTTCAAGGATCTGAAACTTTTGTGGAGGCTAGAGATTGGCTTAAGGAGGTGGAAGAGTTGATAGATATCTTTGAGATGGAAGAAGGAAAGAAAGTCAAGTTGGCTGCTTGGTTAATGAAGGGAGAGGCCTCATTCTGGTGGGAGGTCACTAATGGAGAACGCCCCGTTGACTCTTGGGCAGATTTTAGGCAAAGATTTGTGGCAAAGTTTCTCTCAAGGGCGGAGGAAAACTTGTATATGGAAAGATTCTTGACTCTAAAGCAAGGAAATCTTTCGGTGAAGGAATATGTTAACAAGTTTAATCAATTGGCAAGGTTTGGCCTAGATATGGTGAATACACCGGAGAAGAAGGCTTTGCGGTTCGTGAAAGGCTTGAATGAACCGATGCATGGGTTGGCTATGACTCATATCCCTATGGGGGCCACCTTTGAGAAGCTAGTTGACATGGCACTCATGTATGAGGAAGAGAAGGGTCCTAATGCTAATAAGGCACCCGAGAAGAAGGGAGATCAAAAGAAACCTCAGCAACAACAACAAAGCAAAGGTGGGAAAGGCAACGGTGGCAAGAGCAAGAAGAAGAAGTGTTTCAATTGTAGGACACCTGGCCACCTAAGCATGGATTGTCGCAAGAAGAAGAAGACCGGCTGCTTCCACTATGGCGAAGCAGGGCATTTAGTGAAAGATTGCCCTAAGAAGGGGCAAAGGACGGGATCTACCTCAGGAGGACAGGTGCAAGCTCTTATGGCACCGAGTCAGGCTAGGGGGCAAGTACAGGCTCTCGCAGTTCCACCGATTCAGGAGAGAGGTAGAACTATTTCCGTTGAAAGTCTGGTTTTTCTATTTGACCATCCTGTCCGTACATTGTTTGATTCAGGCGCATCTCGTTCGTTTATCTCATCATCATTAGTTGAGTTACTGCACTTAGACATCAGTCTGGTAGATGATCCCTTGGTTGTTTCAAACCCAATTGGGGGCTCCACTTATTTGTCCATGATATGTTTGGGTTTGAAGATCTCTATACTTAGCATTGAGTTTAGATGTGATGCTTTTGTCTTGGGCTTCACGGGCTATGGGTTGATTTTGGGCATGGACTGGCTATCCAGTAACGGTGCCGTTCTTGATTGCGAAAGGAGAGTTGTTAGGCTCATGACCCACTTGGGTAACACTCTCGAAATTTCTTGTAATCCCAGGGACTCTGTTATGCTAAGTTATCTTGAATCGCTTGACGCTTCGGTCGAGAGTTTGCAATCTGTTAGAATGGTCCGGGAATATCCGGATGTGTTTGAGGAGGTGAAGGGCTTACCTCCGAAGCGGGAGATTGACTTCCGAATATATTTGGTGGATAATGCTAAACCGGTATCTTTACCCGTGCGCCACATGGCTCCTCGTGAGAGGAGGGAACTCCATAAGCAAGTAGGGGAGTTACTTGAGAAGGGGTTCATAAGACGAAGCATATCGGAGTGGGGTGCTCCAGTAGTATTTGCTACGAAGGCGGATGGGTCCCTCAGACTTTGTGTAGACTATAGAGAACTCAACAAGCTCACAAAGAAGAATCGACACCCATTGCCGAGAATAGATGACCTTTTCGATCAGTTGGTTGGCGCCTCAGTATTTTCTCAGTTGGACTTAGCCACGGGGTTTCATCAGTTGAGGGTGGCTGAGGATAGCATAGACAAGACTGCCTTTAGAACTCCGGATGGTTTCTATGAGTGGCTGGTGATGCCATTTGGGTTGACGAACGCCCCTGCATACTTTGTTGATTTGATGAGTAGGGTGTTGAGGGAGTTCCTTAATAAATTTGTGGTGGTCTTTGTGGATGATATCTTAGTGTTTTCTAAGAGTGAAGAAGAGCATGCCCTACATCTTGGGGAAGTGTTGAAGACTCTTCGAGCACATAGCCTTAAGGCTAAATTCTCTAAATGTCACTTCTGGAGGAAGGAAGTGCGGTTCTTGGGGCACGTGGTCTCCAAGGAGGGGATAGCCGTGGATCCCGCTAAGGTAGTATCAGTCCAAGATTGGAAGGTTCCTAGAAATGCTACCGAAGTAAGAAGTTTCTTGGGGTTGGCGGGTTATTATAGGAAGTTTATTAAAGACTTCGCGAAGATATCGGCCCCATTAACCCGCTTAACGAAGAAGAATCTTGTTTTTGCATGGGACGTAGATTGTGATGATGCGTTCCGACGGTTAAAGAGAGCTTTAACCACGGCTCCAGTTTTAGTGTTGCCAGATGGGAGCAAGCCATTTGTTGTCTATACCGATGCCTGTGGGACAGGACTTGGCGCAGTCTTAATGCAAGAGGGAAATGTAATAGCCTATGGTGGAAGGCAGTTGAGGGCACATGAGAAAAATTACCCTACCCATGATCTAGAGCTGGCCGCTATTGTTTTTGCGCTTAAGATTTGGCGTCATTATCTTCTTGGTGAGAGATTCGAGCTGTTCACTGACCATAAATCATTGAAGTACTTATTCTCTCAGAAGGATTTGAATCTAAGACAGCAAAGGTGGATGGAATTCTTAGCATCCTATGATTTCGAGATAGCGTATACCCCTGGCAAGGGTAACGTGGTGGCAGACGCCTTGAGCAGGAAGAGGTTGTCCTTGAGTCCATTGTTCGTGGAACGACGAAGCTTGGAGTTTATCTCGATGTTTGATTTCAGACCTTCCATTGATTATGTACCCGGTTTGCTAGCTTCCTTGGAAGTTAGGCCTACTCTTTTGGGGCGGATTGGGGAAGCCCAGAGGGACGACCCACAGTTGGTTGAGTTGATAGAGAAGCTCATATGGGGGGAGTCGTCCAGCCATTTGAGTAGGTACACCCTAGACGATAGGGGGTGCTTGCGTAGAGACGGTAGACTTTGCGTACCGCAAGACGAGGGTTTGAGGAAGGCTATTCTTGATGACACACACCGTTCTAGGATGACCATTCATCCCGGTGGGGACAAGATGTACCAAGACATGAAGAGGGTTTTCTTCTGGGCCGGTATGAAGAAAGATGTGGCCGAGTATGTAGCTCGATGCTTGGTGTGCCAGCAAGTGAAGGCGGAGCAAAGGAAACCAGGTGGGTTGCTTCACCCATTGGAGGTTCCGCAATGGAAGTGGGATAGCGTCTCGATGGATTTTATTGACGGGTTACCCAGATCGAGGAAGGGTAATACAGGAATTTGGGTGGTGGTAGACAGACTTACTAAGAGCGCCCATTTCATACCTGTGAAGAGCAAGAGGACTGCTCCATGGCTAGCTTCAGTATATCTTCGAGAGATAGTTCGATTACATGGGGTACCCTCTAGCATAGTGAGTGATCGAGATCCTATCTTCACTAGCGAGTTCTGGAGAAGTTTGCAAGAAGCAGTAGGGACTCAATTGTGTCTGAGCACCGCATATCGTCCTCAGACAGACGGCCAGACTGAGAGGGTGAATCGTGTTCTAGAAGACCTTTTGAGGCTTTGTATCTTAGATTTTGGAGGTACATGGGAAGAGCATCTTCCATTGGTGGAGTTCGCATATAATAACAGCTTTCAGTCCAGTATTGGTATGGCTCCTTTCGAAGCTCTCTATGGAAGGCCTTGTCGATCACCTACATGTTGGTGGGAATCTACGGATAAGATCTTGCTTGGGCCTGATATGGTTAGGGAGACTTCTGAGAAGATTGACTTGATTCGAAGAAGGATGAAAGCAGCACAGGATAGGCAAAAATCTTATGCGGACAAGAGAAGGACGGATCTTGAGTTTGAGGTTGGGGATATGGTTTTTGTTAAGGTATCTCCGTTGAGAAATGTTGTTCGCTTCGGATCCGTTGGGAAGTTAGCACCGAGGTTTGTTGGGCCGTTTCCTATCAAGGAAAGAATTGGACGGTTGGCATATAGGGTGGAGTTGCCCGACAGACTTAGTGGTGTTCATGATGTATTCCATGTATCACATTTGAGGAAGTGCTTACATGAGACGGCAGAGGTGGTAGAGCCAAGCTTGCTTAGAGATGTAGAGGTAGAGCGTGATGCGACTATTCGACGAGCTCCTACTCGCATCCTTGGGTCAGAGACTAGGAAGTTGAGAAACAGAGAGGTTCAACTAGTCAAGGTGCAATGGGGAGAAGATGAGAGCAACGCAACTTGGGAGACGGAAGCGAAGATGCGTTCATTGTACCCATTTCTTTTTGAGGGTATGTCTTTACTTTCTCCTTTATCGCTTGTCTAGTACTTATCTTATCTTTGGTATGTCCTCTCGTTAGTACCTTTGACCTTTAGATAGGGTAAACCTATGGTTGAAACATGTGTTTGAGACATGTTATGGTTGATGGATGCAAGTGGATGCAAGTGTTTGCTAGTGGTTGCTCGTGGATGCATATACACACACTCTAGGCACTAGATCGGCTCAGTCACTTCATATTGCATATTGCATAAAATTGTGTGTAGGAAAATATATTTATGGATGTATAATGGTTGTGTTATCACATGGATGATGCATTTTGGTGAATGATTGTGCACTCATGTAGATATTGTATGTGTCGATAGGGTTCTTTCGCATACATAATGGATGCATGGCACTATCATGGTTTGCATATGTTCATACATTAGATAGGGAACATATACACACACTCTTTGCATATGCTCATACATCATTAGAAATTGTTCTAAGGACAATGGATGCCCGTGTTTGATGGATTGAGTAGATGGATGTTTGGATGGTAGGATATGCATTCTCCCTAGCTTAGAGATTTCGGGGACGAAATCCTTTAAGGAGGGGAGAATGTAACACCCCGAATTTTGGGTTAATACTAAAATTCACTAATTACAGGATAAATAATCTCAGATGTGGGAATTAGGGGAAACGGGTTGCGTTATTGCGTTCGTCTCGGAAAAATACGCAAAATAGAGTCCGAGTTTTCGAAAATCGAAGTCCGTATGGCCCAGTTATGGCCCGATGAAGTTTGCAGAAAATTCAAAACTAAAACAGATTTAAAAATTTAAAATTTCAGATTGTGGGATGGAACAGGCGGGGTCAGGCGGGAAGATTCCCGCCCTACCCATGTCGACAGGGCTGTCGACAGGCCTGTCGACAGGGGTGTCGACTTGCCTGTCGACAGGGGCGCGCCGTCCATTGAACCTGGGTGCACCAGGTTGCACCAGGTTGGGTTTCAGGCTGGCTAGGAGGGCTGGTTCTAGAGATTTCCGAAATCTAAGGGTCCTAATCTAATCTAGGGTTAATCTAAGAGCCTAAAACACTCACCTAATCTATAAATACACCCTAAACCCCCCCTTAATCCTTACCAAAAATAGAAATGATGGCCTCATGCCGCCAAATTAAATCCTAAGAGGAGCCTTCACTAATTTATGAAGGAAGTTGCAAGCTAATCACTCTCTAATCAATCTCTAATCATCATTATCTTCATAGTTAGCAACTAATTCTACTTCATAAGGTTGCTAATCTTGAGTTTGGTGAGTTTCTATCACTTTAACATCAATTGTTAAAGTAAGTAGATTGGGTGTAATGAGACTTATGGTCTTAAATGCGGATTAGTGAGTTTGAATCATGTATAATGATATGTTACTCTATGTTGTTCTATGTTTATGCATATTTGATAAGTTGGTTTATGCATGCTTAATAAGTTGATTTATGCATGTTTAACAAGTTGATATATGCATGTTTAACAAGTGGATTTATGCATATTTAATGAGTGGAATTATGCATGTTTAACAAAGTGAGTTATGCAAGTTATGTATATGTTTAAATGCAAGTTTAATGTGATATGCAAGTTATGCATGCTTATGCAAGTATATGGATGCTTATGCAAGTCATGTATATGTTTAAATGCAAGATTTATGTGATATGCAAGTTATGCATGCTTATGCGAGTATATGAATGCTTATGCAAGATATGTATATGCTTAAATGACATGATATGCAAGTTATGCATGTTTATGCAAGTTATGTATGCTTATGCAAGTATGTGAATGCTTATGCAAGTATGTGAATGCTTATGCAAGTTATGTGTATGCTTAAATGCATGTTTAACATGTTATGCAAGTTATGAGAATGTCTATATGCAAGTTCAACATGTTATGCAAGATATGTGTATGATAATATGCAAGTTCATATGCAACATGTTATGCAAATCATGTGTATGATAATATGCAAGTTTGGGTTAAATATGGTTGGGTTAATATGTGTTCATATATGCAAGTTGACATCCTCTTAACCCATGACAAAGTTATATGCTAAACCCATGATATTTGTGATGGATCTTCCCCTTTATTATGTCATGAAATGAGAACGATTTACGTGGGGAACGATGGGGTTGGTAAATATGTTAATAAATGAATGATTGGGTATGATTAAGCATACCATAAAAATAAATTACCATAAGTGGGAATTTACCTATTGAGTTAGGTCCACCCCATGGGAATTTACCTATTGAGTTAGGTCTACCCATGTTATGGAAAATTTGATATTAATTAGGGATAATTAATATGGGGGTGATTAATTAGGTGTAATTAATCGACTAAGACACGAGGTTGGACTCATTTGTAGTGTAAAACTGCCCGGACCCGACTGGCTTAACCAGTTGCTACAAATGTCAGCCCAATGTGAGAGGTCTTAGCCATAAATTAAATACGTGATTAAGGTAAAGACACGAGGTTAGACTCTGTTATGACGTAAGACTGCCCGGATTCTACCGGCTTAACCAGGCGGTCATAACAGCCAGTCTAATGTGGGAGGTCTTTATGGGAGATCACGGTCTTAATTAATTACGAAACACTTAACCATAATAGCATGTAGTGGGACATGAGGGGTTAAGTGGGTGCCTTGGGTGGCATGTGGAAATTTAATGGTTGCCTTGGGTGGCATGTGGAATCTAGTGGGTTGCCTTGGGTGGCAATAGAAAATACGATTAGAATACTTAACCAAGTGGAAACATGTAATTAAACATGATTGAAGGGTTAAGTGGGATACACTAGATATATGACAAGCTTAGGTGGGTAGCTTGTTGGGGGCCCATTTCAACCAATATCCCAAACGTATCTTTGTGGGCTCGACCCATGTCGAGTGACGGGACACGCATATTGGGCTTGATTATAAGAGGCCAAAACGGGTTAGCGGTGGCAGCGCAAGTCCAACGGGTTTCATATGCGTGTGCGGGCCCGGGCTGGTAGATAAGCCGTTGTTGCATCGTGTAGATATAAAGCCGTGCACCGTTAGTATTGGGTAGCCACTTTAGGGGAGTGATACACCCCACTGTGGGACCAGCACGGGTATCTACGGTAGGGAGCCGATCGATGGGGAGTAGTGGGTACACCTAATGAAGATAGGGGCAGACGGCACCTATGTAGGGGTACACGAAACTACTGGGTAAGAATTACTGAGTACACCTAGTGGAGATAGGGGCAGACGACACCTATGTAGTGGGCTAGGAGTACATGAAACTACTGGGGAAATTTTCTAAGTCCTTGGAAGGGATCAGCCTTTAAGTAGGAATGACTGGTGTGGTGCAGTTAGTAATTATCCTTGGGTGGGTAGATGCGTCCTGACGGTTATCTTAGTTTATCCTAAGTCTACCAAGCTGCTTAGTGTAGCCATTCATCCCCAGATATTACCGTAGGTCAAGTTTATGTCTTCTCTGGTTACTTTAATGATTGTATTGTTAAATTTATAGGACTCACTCAGACTTATGTCTGACCCCGTTGTTTTTATCTTTTTCCCAACCCTCAGGTCCTACGGTGGATCCTAGCGGTAGTAGAGCTTGATCGGATTGCTGTTCCAGTCTTTGGGAGCTTGGGTAGATGTAAAGCTCCAGTTATCCAGTTATCTTTTCTTTTGTCATGGCTATTGTGTGAGAGAGTGGGATTATGTACTTCTTTATTTGGACGGATATTGTACTTGACTTTTATCATGGTTTTATGATGTAACCAGACATGTTTATTTCCGCTGTTATGAGATGATGTTTTAAAATTTCAAGTACTATTTATATCTGTCTTGGTGTAATTTTTCTGTTCTATATTCACTAAAATACTCCACCGATGCTATGGCATTCCCTTAGTGAGTGACCATAGCGGGCGTGGGGTGTTACAAATACCTACAAATTCCAGTTCGAACATAAAGTCGGTTCGAAGTGGTTTTGGATCCAGTTCCAATCCCGGTTCCTCGAATCAACACGCTATAATTTAAAAGGAAATGTATTGATAATCAGTTCTTTAACTATTAATCTATCATTGTACAATTAAGAATATCAGCAACATAAGTCCTTTTAATTAAAACATTTTTTAATTCAGTTCATCAATTCTTGGATATCGATTTCATATACTTATCTCAATGGGATAAGTATATTCACAAAACTCTTGTTTTCATTACTTCTAAAACCACATCCATTCACTCATCTTTTGGAATAATTGTATTCATAAAACCATATTATTTTCTCTACTTAGAAAATAATGTTATATACTTAACCAAATGGTATAAGTATAGCACACGTCATTTCTTGGCCAAACAATATCATAATATACATTGTTTATTATAAAACGCAACATTTTTATTTAATTTCTAAACTTTGCAAATTAAAGTTTATTGCGCCACTCATGGAAATAATAATTTGATTTCGAGCATCCGCTTTTGTTTTCAACCCATATCATCTCTTGGAGAAAAATAAAGCCGTTTAATTGGGGGTATTTTATTTACCTCTCAGACATTGACTCAACAACAGACTGATCTTTAAGATAAATAGAAGTTTGTTAACGCAAAACCTGATATTTAGTAAATATCACCATAAGTTCCATTTACCATTCAATTTAAATTAGGTTTAAAAAACATTCTTGCAATTGAAAATGCCTCCCCAAATATAACCGTTTGCTAAAAATATATTCTTTTAGCTTAAATTATCTTTTTATAAAACTTACTTTAAAATTTTGGATTTATTTTTAAAATATCTGTTATACATTCCTTTATAAAAGTTCATTTAAATTCTCATCAAAAACTTGATTTTCTTTTCTTCATAAACTTCAGATCTTATCAATCTTACTTTGATTTTAAAACCAAATCACTTAAAATTTAGCTTCAAATCAAACTAAATCGTTTATAATCCCCTTGTGAATATCTAACTTTTCATAATTTTAAATTCTGAAAACCAAGACCATTTCTGCAAATTTTTACAAGTTAAACAAAGTCATTTATTAACTTGTTCAAAACAATTCCTAAAATTATCCTTTATACTTCATAAAACACAATGTTAAAACTTCGTTAAGTTTTAACATTTGAAAACTCCAATTATAAAACATATTTATAAAACAGAAATTTCGCTACACATAACCTTTGATAATTTCAGTAAAAAATCTAACTATAAATATTGACTTATTTATAAAACCATTATTTTATATAACTTTTATAAAATAAATTTAAAACCTTGCTTTTATTTTAAAAAATTGTTTTTATAACTTCAAATTTAGTCGATTCGCCTGACGGTGAATCAACGTCTTAAAAAGATGGATTTTAGGCCATCTGTTGTCAATCACTTAACCAATATTGTTTATTGATTAATAACACATCATTGTTGAATTTAATTTAACATTCATCACCCAAATCAGATTTAATCTTACTTATGTTAGACGATTCATAGGTGTAAAATATGAAAGTAAGTAACATCCAAAACATTGAGGAATCATGTTGGATCCCTCCGACCTATCCTCCAACATCACAGCTCATATATCAGTTTATATATGCATATAAATTAGATAATCTAATCTAATCATTTAAGATGAATCTTTCATTTAAAAGCAGGTAGTGTCAAAGGTCATCCGTTCACAGACGAGAATATATATATCAACAACCACGAAAAAAGCAATAAATCATTCAAAACATCCAAACACACAATATATGTACTAATAAACAACGAATATTACTATATGAAATAACAACGTTCACAATATTCCAGAAAGTATGAGAGTTGAATCACCATTCATTTCAATTGACGTTTTAGCATCGTTTTATATAATTTCACACATGCATATGAAATTACATAAAAATTCAAATAGCTTCAAACCACTCCAATCCAACTCGTACGCATAATGTTCGTCAATGCGAACCCAACACAACTTGTTTCATCTCAATCTGATATCGTATGAAAATGTCACATTACATTATTTTACTTGAATTAAAGTAATTTAATTTACTAATTTCCATCATTAACAACTAATCACCTAGTTTAATTTAGTTAAACCTGCTTAATCACGCTTCTTCATCATCCCGGGTTTGAAATTTCGAACAAAAAGCCCGACCAAACAACTCCTCCCTGTTGGATCTAGATTAACCCCGGGGGGGGGGGGGGGGTGAATAGGGTTTATTGAATTAAATTCGAGATATTAAGAAATATCACAACACAGATTATAACAGAGAAAAATAGATGCAGAAATAAATAACACAGTGATTTTACCCAGCTTCGGCAATTCATGCCTACTTCTTCATTCCCCAAGGTTTCTACTAGATATTAGTCAACTATTACAACGCTTACAACATCTATAAACTCGCGACAATTCCTAGCCTAATGTCCTATCCCTACGCTCAAAACTTATCCCAAAGTTTCTACTAGGTGCTACACAAAAGGTCTCACAATCTCGCTCTAGTTGCACTAATTCTACGCTCAAAACCCTGTACCGATTTTAACCCCAAAATCAGATTTTTTTTTTCACTGTTACAAACCCTGTACCAAAAACCATAGTTTTACGGACAAACTAGAAAACTTGGATTTGTTTTACAAATTTAAATTCAAACAAAATAATTAAAAATAGAAAACCCCCTTATAAAAAAAATGACCGGCCTCCTTGCTATTATAACACTTGAGAAATTGTCGGCCTTTATTTCTTCAATGGCCATGAGATTCAAAATTAGGGTTTTCCAGTTTCCCCAAAATCGCGATACTTGAAAATTTTATGCAGTAGCTTCCCTGATTGCTTCAGTGCTTGTTGGTTTCTGATCGACGATTTGGTTGTCGGCTTGCGATCGAAAACATGTGAGTTTTCTTAAATGATTTGATTTTTTCTCTTTGAAAATCGTGTCTTGTGTTTTCGATCTTGATTGCCTGTGATGAATTGGTAATTTAAATAGGGTTATTGAAAACTCTTAATTCGTCTCTGATTTCGTTTAATGACTTGCTCTGATTTTGCTCTCGAGTTATTGCGTGATTTTGGCCCTTTGTTTCCTAGATTGAATTTGTTTTTGAAAGACTTGCGTGGTTGATTCCTTTATGTTGCCTTGAATGAATTCGACCTTGATGTAAATTGAGTAATTCTGAAAACATATATTTGAATTGTGGCCACTTTATTTATGATGCATGATCATTACGTAAATTTTTAGAAAAGATATTTCCCTGTAATTACAAAGTCAATTTCTGGAAACAAATAAAATTGTTTTTTATGAATACTTCCCGTGCTATGATTGAATACTGAATTGAACCTGCCCATGTTAGCACTCTGTATTCTTCTTGTCAAAACAGAATTCATCATTAATATGCATATAAATTCTTTGTTGCGAGATTTAACATAAATGAATCTTCCTATATGTCTATTGTGTATTTCTGAACATCCTTGAATGATCAGATTTCCAATTTTGCCACATGCTAGCAGTGCAAATTGATAGCCATCCCAAAAAAAAAAAAAAAAAATCCTTTTCAAATCTGTCTATTAACATTTGCCTGATGTATGGCACTTAAATTCTCTAGCAAGTCGTGATCACTTTAGCACATGCATTTGGTGCACACACATATATATGAATCCATGTTTTTGTGTATAATTGTTCTGCCTTTTGACTTGAAAACAATAGAGAGAATTCGTGCCCAAAATACACTTGCCTGTGTTGTTCATACAACATGTTCACCTGAAACTCCGATGGATATATTTGTATACATACACACACACACACACACACACACATATATATATATATATTCCATGTATATATTTCTGTGATCACATCATGTTGCCACTTTGTGTCTCCTGAACCATGACATGCATGTTTGACCTGGGTGCACCTGAATCTTGTACTCGACCCTGTTTGCATGCATGTACACATTGCAGTTTAAATCTTGAGCCTTGCATTCCTGCATATATTTGTGAGCTTTTTTTCTCAACATGTTAGCCACTGCTTCGATACAAGCATTTTTGCCATGAACACCTTTCTTGTATTGCTGTACACAATCATATGTGTGTATATTTGCTAGCACATGACATACTATCTGTGTTGACTTGCACTTATGCTGCTGCATATGTCTCACTTGACCATTGTATACACCATGTATAAGCTGCATCCATATACATCTGAAGCTATCTAAACTGACACATGCATGTTGTAACTTCAGTGTGCTGCCTTGGCTTATGCTTTGCTTGTGTGTGTGAACCCAGTGCTACTGTGTGACATGCTGAGTTATTTTGAAGAGAAAAAAGAAACTGCCTTTTTGCTTTTGCTACTGTATGAACATAGACTTGTTTTCAACTTAACTTTGAACTTGTCATGAACACCATACCTTGTTGCTTTTGAACTTTACACTGGCTTAACCATATCTTTGTATCTGAACTGCGTTGTGATCAGAATCATGAACCTTAGTTGTGTTGTCATGCTCGACTTGAGTCCGAACCAGCGTGTATTTGAGCTGTTTTGTTGCACCATCTTTGAGCTGTCTCGACCATTTTGGTCCATGCATGTCGAATTTATGTACTTGCACATTTTCACAAGCACTGGCTCGAGCTTGGTTTTCATGGCCGCTCCTCAGTGCATGTCTGTTCATGGATACCTGACTCATGCACTGTGCATGTGTTCAGGCTTAACCTAAACACTCCCTATTGATATAATGCATTTTTATTGGCGAGGTAGTGCACACGTGTATATTTATACACATGTGTACATGCAGTCATTCAGAATAATTTTCCTGTCCCTGCACTGTAATATATGTATATACATACAATTATGTGAATATATGTATAGTGAATGTCAAAAGAATATATATGTGTATATATATATATGTGTGTGTGTGTGAGAACACTATAGATGATTTGTCTACCTTGTGATATTTACAGTGTATGACTGTGAATATCACAAGCTGTCTAGGCATAGATGGATATGCAGATAAATCAAATCAAGTCATGAAAAATGATGAGAAACACTCTGAGACAAATAAATTTTTAAAATAAAAATTATATCTGCTAGAATATAAAATTATTTCTGTTCCAGATTACTTTGTGTGTGTTTCTGTGACAGCTAAGCAGAAGACTGGACTGATTGGAGCAGACAACAGAAGACAAGTAACAGAGTGTAATTGTATATGAGTGAATGCATGTATATATGAAATTGTATAGTGAGTGACTGAGTGATAAAGTGTTGTAGCGAGGAGCTATGTATATGAAAATGAATAAGAAATATATTGTAATACTGTGATGTACAAATAGTGGAGTTATAAAATTTGTACTGTTTAAATGTTGAAATAAAATACTATTTGAATATTTGAATTCTCGTGCAGTAGTATTCCATTTAAATACGAATATTATAATCCTGTCTGTGATGTATATAAAGTACAATAACAAACACATTTAAAATAATATATATTTGTTTGTAATCATCAAACAAAAATCATAGCATTGTTAGATACAACAATTTCCCCCTTTTGATGATGACAAAAAAATAATAAGATTTTGAATACAATAAATGTGTTTGACAGTGAATTAACTCCCATTATATATATGCTCCCCCTACAACCAAACTCCCCCTAGATATGTGCATGAGTGAAAAGAATAAATTGAAATGAAATTTCAATATTAAAATATTTACAAAATATTCACTCATAAATCAAAATCTCAACCCATTCTCCCCCTTTTATTATCATCAAAAGAATACAGAAATTAAAATAGTGATGAAATAATTGACTAAAAATATATTATCAGCTTAAGAGGAA
Source organism: Allium sativum (assembly GCA_030737875.1). Classification (NCBI taxonomy): domain Eukaryota; kingdom Viridiplantae; phylum Streptophyta; class Magnoliopsida; order Asparagales; family Amaryllidaceae; genus Allium; species Allium sativum. Next base: position 381,484,251 of record CM060921.1, on the reverse strand, counting down.
GAACAATCATCATAAATCTCAATTAGTCAAACAAAAATCATAATATTCTAAGAACTAGTAGCAAATTTCACATTTTAGAATGATGATTTACGATGAAGTTTATAAAAATGGAGAGAGTTTTCAAAACAACGATTTCCATTTATTTTCAAAAAGGTTTTTGAAGATGAATCAGAAAACAGTGATGGATTTGGACAACAATTATAAATTCAATTTAAGTGACGTAATCAAATGATCTCAAATCACAATAGATATCAATCAATAAATCATAATATTTCATAAAATATTAACTCATTTCACAAATAGAAAATGGATTGATAGGCTGGTTTTTATACACCAAGGAGGATTTCATATAAAAAATTATTTATTTAATTTCCTTTTCTTTTTCATTTTATTTAAGAGCACACTGACTACGCATAACCAGATCTTGGATTTTTAAATGAGATCAGTTGCAGCTTAAGTATAAGTAATCTCATAACCATGCATGACCAAAGCTTGGATTTTTTAATGAGATTAGAGAAACACATATAAATATTATATTTTTATTATTTTCTGTTTCAAAATGAAAATCTCCTCAATATATAAAACCAATATGGATGATAGAAATGTGGTAGATACAGAAATGGCTTGTGAAATAAATTTCTAAATTAATCACATTTTGAAATATGCTCAAGTGTACCAGGATTCTTAAAATTTTTCAATTATCACTATTTCTAAAAAATAATATAATCATAATTCGATCACAAATATTTCCACTATTTATTCAAAATGATTTTCTAAAAAATATTAAACTCTCCACATTAATATAAAATCATGATGGATGACATAATAATGATAGATTAAGAAGATGTTTGTGAAATAACCGCCAATTCAAAGATATTATAACAATTGTTCAATCATCATGAAAAATTAAATAGGATCTCCTCTTGTTGTGAAATATACTATAGTCACAACTCATCACACTTTTAATAATCTGATAATAATTTTGATGAGTTATAAATATAGTTCTTTTTTGTTATTGATTTCAAATTCTGAATAAGTAATCAATAAATGATTTCAAAATTGAAAAATCAATTACAAGAGAGAAAAATATATATACAAGACAAAAAAAAAATATACATGATGAGAATCAGATCAATAAAAATTTCAGCACTTCCAAACTGATACCACTTGTTGTCTCTGCAAACGAGGATTTTAATATGCCACTGATGGCTAACAAGGGTATCTTAGTCAACAAAAATCCAATCACCAAGTCCAAGCAAATAATTCTAACAATTTAGTTCCATCAATCAATGCAGCAAGACACATTCGGAATATGTTTCAGAAGAAAGTTTTTAGAAAATTTTCAACAAGTCCAAGAGGACAAATCATGATTCAGTTAAGACCATTTTATCAGATCAGGAGATGATACCAAAATAAACAATCGCTAAAAAACATTTCCAAAACAATTTCTATTATCATAGCAGCATAACAGTCAATTTCAAAGTCAAGAGAAATTTCACAAATATTTTTGACAATCACAGAAGATAATTCATGACCCAATATTTAAAAACATAGTTTATTTTAAATCATTTGAAGGAAGATGAAAATCTTAAGATTCAATGAATCGATCACACCATATTATAAAATTCAAATCCAAGATATGCGCGTGATTCACGAATTTATAATTTCAATGATTTCAAACAAACAAATATCCAAATCAAATAATCATAAAATAACAGTGAGTTTCAAGACTAGATTTCCAAAAAAAAAAAATCAGAATATTTACATCAAATTCATGATCCAAAATTAAAACGATTTATTTGAAATCACTTGAATAAATGCGAATTTTGAGATACAAAGAATCAATCACACAAGAATATTAATTTCAAATCTAAGAAGTGTGTGAGATTCAAAATATCATAAGTTTCAGATGATTTCAGACAACCAAATGTTCAACAAAAGATGATCATGAATAATAGATGAATTTCAAGATCTAAACAATGATTCAAGTCACAAAAATTTTAGTTCAGAAATAATCAAGCCAATCCAAAAATCAATGTAATTATCACAACCAAAAAATAACAGTGTGTTGTAATGAGTATAAATTTTTGAGCCTTTTCCAAAATGAATTAGAAGAAACTCAAAATAGCAGAAGTGTGTGAAATTTCACTAATTTTTCAGATCTTAAAAAATTTAGAATTCAAAAATAACTGTATTCAAGATATGACATGAATACTTCAGCACTGTTAAGAACTCAGAAATAAAAATAATAATTAAACTTCAAAATAATTGCAGAAATTTACAAATTTGAATTCAAGATCTGGAAATGATTAAAACATGAGAGTTTTATTCAAATGAAGCGAATTTCAAGAAAATCATTAATTCTGCAATTTGAAGTAAGAGAGCTCAAAATAAAAGAAAATAATATGGCAGTGAAAACTCAAATTAGAAAATAAATAAAGATAAACATAAGGGGTAGAAGGAGAGTTAACAAGAAAAAAATTGAGAATATTAACAGAGACGAGTTTAGAGATCATATCAGGTTTTCAGAAGACAATGTTGATTCTCTAACTCAAAACAGTCTTGGCCAAGGAACTCTGAATGTATCAAAGATATGGAATAACTTGAATGCAATTTCTGTTTTGCAAAGCAGCTCCTCAGCTTCCTCTGGTACTGTAACAACCCGGAAAATCAGAACAAATTTAAATTTTTTAATTTGGCTATTTTAATGAATTTTGAATATTTAAAATGAATTATTTTAAATAATAACGACAAGAAATTTATTTTGAAGAGAATCAGAACGTATATATTTATTTGAATCGATGTTGGAAAATAAATAATTTATTTTAATTATAAAACAAGGCCTGAAATAGCGCGACAGTTTGAAAATTCGAATTCGAATTTTGACTGACTGTACTGGATGTAAAATAAAACGGATTTTAGTGAAACCAAAAATATTTAAATATTTTTAAGATTATCTTTCTAAGGAATCTGAAAAATCAAAATTTCATAACGGGAATCAAAAGTTATGGCCAAACGAATTTTCAGAAAGGTCGCTATGAATTAATAGAACCCGTGAAAATAGACATTTTGCAAACGACCTCCGTTTCGAAGAAACCATTATTGTTGGATCCGGAATGTCAAATTATTTCTAGATTCCAAATTCCATAATTTTTGGAGTTAATATGTGAGCGTGGCAAAGGAAAATGTGTTTGGTTAATTTTAGTCAATTTGGATCGACCAGAAAATGACCATTTTTCAAACGGTCTCCAAATTCGACGAAACTAGTTTTGTTGGGACCGTATCGTCCAAACATAGCTAGATTTATTTTTCTGGAATTTTTGAAATCAGTATGTGACCCCGGCATATTAAAACGTACGTTCAAATCCATATTTGAATGTTTTACATTTTAATTTGAAGAAAAACTGACTGAAATAGTCGAATGGGCCTACGAAACATATTCCATTATGTCCGAAATGTGGGTATTTAGTTAGGGGCGACAGTCATTGGGTTTGAATTGGAGTTCGTATGGATTGGAGGGTATTTTTGGAAATAAAAATAAAATATATAAATAATGGGCCGATGGGATTTCATCTCCCCAAACTCGCGTTGACCCAGATTGCCCGTAACCCCTATTCACGAACGACGGAAGGAGCTCTCTCCTTCTCTCCTCTTTTTCTCCTCAATCATTCAACGAAACGAAGTGGCCCTTTGGAGGATTTTGAAGATTGAAGTCCCCTCTTCAATTCCATACAAGAACTGTCCCTCATCATGGTGCGTGTGTGGAGATCTGGGCCTCCAAACATCAATTGCGTCACGCCCGATTCCTCCTCCATCTCCAGTTCGAGTTGACAACGATGAGGACCCCTAGCGCGGATTTTGAAGCCCTACCTCGTGGTGTAGCCCGATCGACGAATCACTAAACAGATTGAAAGATTTTTGCAAACCTAGTTTTGAATCAAAAGGGTTGAGGTACGACTTATATATTTAAAACTGATTTCGACAAATAAAACCGTTGCAATCTTATAAAAATCACATCTTTTTTCTATGTTGCCGAAATCCAGTGAAACAAGAGACATTGGACTCGTGACGTCGTCTTCTACATTCTAGAAGAGACCGGAGAATTTTTGGAGCTTCCTACAATTTTTGAACAACTGGAACCCAATGTGAGGTTTCTAAATTCAAAATGATATGGAATGGCGATGTATAAATTATATGTGTGATGTATAAGTTATATATACGTTGTAAAAATCATATGTGCATTGAATGGAGTTGAAATGAAATTGGAATGAAAGTGAAATATATTTATATATACATATATACATACATACATACATATATATATATGCACTCCCCTCGTCTATAGGCCATGGACGATATATATTGGTTGTGATTGGCTGGATTTTGGTTGATGTGAGTTTTGGTTGATAAATGCGAATGGTTGATAATGATTGTTTGTGGTTGAAACAAAATTGGAATTGTTTGTGAAAAAATCCATTGTAATATGAAAATAATCAAAATATTTAGATTATAAGGATAAGCCCCCTTAGGGAACGCTGCGAGGCGTAAGGTAGTGCGAGGAGCCGTACTCGGGACGGTGCCAGTTTTAAAGCCCTTACCGTTATGCTGCCAAAATTTTATGGAATATCCATGTGTTGAAATATATTCATGTGTTGGAAAATTATTCATATGACGAATAAACTGTTGGAAAGATAAAAATCACATTTTTATCATGTATATGAAGTATATAAAATATTCATGTTTGAAATAAATTGTTTTAACAATAAAAATCACATTTTTATTATATATATGAATCGCTAAAAATATTCATGTTTTAAATAAATTGTTTTAACAATAAAAATCACATTTTTATTATATATATGAAGTGTTAAAAATAGTCATTTGTTGAAATAAATATTTGTTGGGTAAAAATATTATTTTTACCCCATATATGAAATGAAAATGGTTTGGAAATAGAAGAACGGGTTGTGTGTGTGTGTGTGTGTGTATATATATATATATAATTAAAGTAAAACGAATAACGACGCTGCAGTTCGTATTTTGAAATTGTGATTTTAAATGATTATTGCGGGAGATCCGACCGTCGGATTTTCCCGAAACCGAAACCGTTGGGTCCGCTTTGAAAATATCTTTCCAACGATACCAAATTTGAAAAGATCCAACGGTTAGATTGCGTAAAATGTTTAATTCAAATTTGAATAAAAACAGCGCCAGAATGGATTATATTTAATATAATTAAAATAAAACGAATAATGACGCTGTAGTTCGTATTTTGAAATCGTAACTTTAAACGGTTGTACCGGGAGATCCGACCATCAGATTTTCCCAAAACTGGAACCGTTGGGTCCGTTTTGAAAAGATCTTTCCAATGATATAAAATTTGTAAAGATCCAATGGTTAGATTTTCAGATATGTGTAAATCAAATCTGAAGAAAAACAGCGCCATGGCCGCGTTATGGCCTGAAGCGTCGTTTGAATAAATAGGCTATTTTTAAATAAATAAAAATAGCCATAAATCGTTATAAAATATTATAAACGATATAGAATGTAAATAAACCGAATTAACTCGATTTATTGGATATTTGATGGTTGAATGTGTTTGATGTGAAAATTACATTAATGAACTAGATTATGGAAGTCAAATAATTTAACCATGGAAATGAATTGATTTGAATTCTAAATATACATGAATTATTTGAAAAGGCCGAGTTAAATCTCATTTCAAATAATTGGTCGACGATTAGAAATTGACGATGAAGACGGTGGTTGAAGACTGGAGGTCTTCACATCGTTTGGATGATTGCTGATATCTTGATTGGGAGGCATCCCAAGACAAGGTAATAAGTGGTAGTCGTCCATACGTACTTGGAGATCGACCGGATGTGTGAGGACCTCTCTTCTGTATTGGACATATGGGATGATGAATAAGGTGCCTCCGGTTTCGTTCAGACCCAGAACGGACTTGTAAATGGGCCGTGTGTCCGACATTGGATTCCATTCTGTGTGATTGATATGCGTTAGTTGCTTGGCGTGGATTGCCTGTGTGGCATGCTGAGATGCAGTGATCAAGGCTTTTGTTGAAAATCAAAGCCTTGTGGTTGATGATCAAAGCACGGCTTTAAATAGCAAGGCTTTGTGTATGGCGTTAATTTGCGAGCCTCACACCCCGGTATGAACCAGAAACGGGAGAGGACCTCAGGGAGGAACTGCGTTTCCTTCTAGCTAGGAGTGGTGTCTGGGTTTTACACGCCCGGATGTTTTACTTATGTGGATGATGGATAGAGAGGCGCCTTGGTTATATTGGTATCCGCGGAGCCGATGGATGGTCTGGTAGATATACCGGCCAGTTTGACGCCCCATAGGGCGAGGAAACGCAGTGTTCAGACATTTTAATCCACTCCGTGTGGACCAGCTCTAACGATCCAAGGGTCACTCGAGCTCTAATCCTGAGGGGCGGGCTAGAGCGTCTTGAAGCGGTAAGTACGCTCCTTTGCCTTGGTTCATGACGGAAATCCAATTTCCAAATACAACAACGTGTGGTTTTGATTGTAAACCTATATATAGCAACATAGTGGTATGGGGCACTTATGCCGTCTATGATTGATATTTATGATTGAAATTATTTTTGAAACATACAAACACTAGTAATAATATCAAATGCTTTTGTTTTATACGTATCAAGCATATTTTGGCCATTATAAGGCAAAAACTCTATCCAGTTTGCGTTGCATTGTGTGATGGGAACTGAGTCTTATAATGACTTCATTTTTATAAAAAGCATTGCGATGTTTGAATGATTTACTTGTTTTAAGCACTGGCAATCCAATGGAATAAACCCGTTCCGCATTAGCAGAGTGGTCCTGTGATTGGCCTTATTTTAAAAGAAGTTAAGTAGATTTCTCATACCAGTCTCATAACTGACTCGTAGTTTGTTTCACTTGCAAACTTGGGTGCCCTGTTTTCTACACGGGCAGCCTTGTATTCAGGTTTTAGCAGGCTCTTTCTGGATAGCTATGTAGCTGAAGATGGATTCTATCACTTCCTTCTTTTTATGTTGTTCAACTCCTGTTATGTATATTATGTTTGATTCCGCTGTAGACATTTTATATAAAGCTGAACTGTAATTTGTACTAAGTGTGATCCTGTATACTGTGTAACTCTGATGATCATGTCTATACAGTGTATTTATTGTACATTATCTGGTGTATTTTTGTATTTCTGTTCTGCTGTTATCTGTTTATGTGTTATATTCCAAAGATTACCCTTGCCACCGTGGAACATGGGTTTGGGGTCGTCACATGTGGTATCAGAGCTTTGGTTAAGCTTAGTTCTGGAATATAACATATTAACGAACTCGTCAGAAATAAAATCAGAAGTATTCTATGACAAATAACTCATTTCAGATAGGATCAACAATATCCTAGAATGAGTGTAGCAGAATGAAATACACCCCGATTGACACATTTACATTCAAGTATATGTCTCTATGCTTTAAAATACCTTTTCTATTGGCCTGACACTTTGTCTGCTATTTGCAGACATAGAAAAATGAGTGGCAGAAGCAGAAGAAGTAATCCTATGGTTCGACAATCTAATGAGCCAGTTGTGCTCCCACAGCCAGGATCAGATATAGAAACTCTATTAAAGAGGTATTGAAATCTGGATGGAGTACCGTTCTCGGGCAATGAGTCCATTATTCAAACTCAAGCTTGGATGCGTTCTGCTGAGAGGATTTTTGAAGGTTTCAAGCTGAGAGATGATCAGAAAAGATTGCTGGCATCTTGGGCACTCAAAGACGAAGCTTTAATCTGGTGGGAAACCGTTATTAAAGATAATCCAGAAGGCAATATTACCTGGGATAGATTCAAAGAAATTTTCAATGAAAGATTTATTCCTCCAGAAGCAACTAAGCGGTTAAGTGATGAATTCTACTATCTGATGCAAGGAGATATGACCATTCCGGAATATCATAAAAAATTCAATGAACTTTCTCGCTTTAACCCCGCATCTAATTCAGGATCCTAAGAGGAAGAATCTGAGGTTTATTAACGGGCTCCAAAGAAAGTGCCAAAGTAGTGTAACTACGCATGTGCAGCTTCGTTTTTCTGAAATGATATATATGGCTTACCAGTATGAAGATCTAGGTAAGCAAGGCCTTTTGGGCGATGAAGAGGAAGTCAGTACTAGCAACAAAAGGAAATTTGAAACTAATAGCCCGGAGAAAAGTACACAGCTTGAGGCAAGTACGACGTCTGGGGTCAGAAAGGAGCCTAGAGTCAATAGGAAAAAGGTTAAATCTGAGAAAGAACCAATAACGTCTGCCACATGCTCAAGCTGTAATAAGCGAGGACATTTGGCGATAAATTGCAAATCTTGGAACAAACGAGAGAAGGATAAATTTAAATCGAAGAAAAAGTTTCAAGAGAATAGAAAATGCAATCAATGCCATCAGACTGGTCATCTCTCAAAGAATTACCAGCTATCACAGAAATCTGAAGCAGTACATGTAAATGAAGTGGCAGAAGTTCCGGCACCCTCAGTCAGTCAAGCGAGACCAGATGTTTTAGAAGGCACGCTTACTGTCAAAGATATTCTAGTTAAAGTACCATTTGATACAGGCGCATCGCGAAGCTTTATTGCAAGTAATGCAGTTAAGAAAATAGATTTGAAACCGAAAAATCTTAAAGAACCCATAACTGTCCATAATCCAGTTGGGGGTTCCCTCAATCTTAGTTGGATTTGTGGGGTGCCTGTCTCTTTTTCCCGTTATTGGTTCCCTGCCATCTCGATCATCATGAATTTTACAGAATTTGATCTTATTTTGGCATTGGATTGGTTAACCAAATATGAAGCTGAGGTTAAATGCACCGACAGAGTCGTTAAGGCGAAGATTAAATCAGGGGACTATATAACCATTCCCTGTGAAGGTCCGAATTCAGGTAGAAAAGACTTTTGGTCAGCTCTGAATGTTTCTCCAGCTCAAATAGAAAATATTCCTGTCGTTACAGAGAATACTCCGATCGACGTAGAAAATATTCCTGTCCTCAAGAATTATGCAGATGTGTTTGAAGAAGTTGTTAGCTTACTTCCGCATAGAGAAATTGGTTGCAAAATTTCTTTAATTCCGAATGCAATGTCGGTAGTTCACACTATTCGAAGAATGACCTTGAAGGAAAAAAGAAGAGTTAGACAATCAGACTCGAAAGCTTGTATGGAAGGGTCTGATCAGACCTAGTTTCTCTGATTGGGGAGCCACAGTGGTGTTTGTCCCAAAGTCAGAGGATACTCTCCAACTATGTTTAGATTATCGTGACTTGAATAATCAGACATTAAAGAATAAATATCCATTACCTCGAATTGATGATTTGTTGGATCGATTGAATGGCGCGCAAGTATTTTCATGAATGGACCTACCTACAGGTTTCCATCAGCTATGAATTGCCGAAGAGTGTGTTCCTTTGACAACATTTAGAGGTCCAGATTTGTTCTACGAGTGGTTAGTAATGCCGTTTGGCTTATGTAACGCTCCAACTTATTTCATCGGTCTAATGAACAGAGTATTCAGAGAAGTATTGAATAAATTCGTACTGGTTTTCATTGATGACATATTGATCTTCTCTAAGTCAGAGAGCGAGCATGCAAAACATTTGGAACAAGTGTTAGAGATTCTGAGAAAGAATGTTTTAAAGGCAAAATTTTCCAAATGTATATTTTGGCAAGAGGAAGTCAAGTTTCTTGGCCATGTGGTATCAAAAGAAGGAATTTCAATGGATCCCGGTAAAATCACAACTATTCATGATTGGAAGCAGCCAACTACACCCACAGAAGTCCGAAGTTTTCTTGGATTGGCTAGTTATTATCGGAAGTTTGTTAAAGATTTTTCGAAGGTATCTAGTTCCTTAACAAAGCTTACAAAGAAACATTCAAGGTTCAATTGGACTCCAGAATGTGAGACAACTTTCCAAGAGTTGAAGTTAAGGCTGACAATTGCTCCAATGTTAACAATTATTGATGGCAATCAAGACTTGAAAGTCTGGACAGATGCTTCTAAAGAAGGTCTTGGTGCAGTAATAATGCAAAGAGGACAAGTAGTCGCTTATGCTAGCCGTCAGTTGAAGCCACATGAGAAGATTTATGCAACTCACGATCTTGAATTGTTAGCCATCGTGTTTTCTATGAAAATATGGAGACATTATCTATTGGGCGAGAAGTTTGAATCATATACTGATCATCAATCATTGAAGTATTTGTTCACCCAGAAAGAGCTGAATATGAGGCAGCAACATTGGCTAGAATTTCTCGTGGCATATGATCTTGATATTTTGTATACTCCAGGGAAAGCCAATGTTGTGCCTGATGCGCTCAGCAGAAAGAGTGTGATCATTGCCAATCTTATCATTACACCATCTTTGATTGATAAAATATCTGTTCTTCAGAAAGACGATAGTTTTGTTAAAGAGATGATCAAAAGAATTCAAAGGGGCGAAGTCTCCAGCTTCCAAGTGGATAGCATAGGAGTTCTGAGATTAAAAGGAAAAATTTGTGTTCACGACATCCTTGAGCTCAAAAGAGGAGTATTGGATGAGTGTCACAAGTCCAAGATGAGTATCCATCCAGGGTTTAGTAAAATGTATAATGACCTCAAGCAAACATTCTGGTGGAAGGCGATGAAAAGAGATATCTCTATATATGTTACTAGGTGTTCTACTTGTCAACAAGTCAAAAGCGATCAACAGAAACTCGCCGGATTATTGCAACTGTTGGAAATTCCAGGTTGGAAGTGGGAGCATATTTCTATGGATTTCATAGATGGTTTGCCCAGAACCCGGAGAGGAAACGACAGTATTTGGGTGATCGTAGATCGTTTCACGAAGACCGCCTATTTTATACCCGTCAGATCAAATAGAATCGCTCAGAGGCTGGTGCAGATTTATTTCAAGGAAATTGTTAAACTTCATGGATTTCCCATGAGTATCATTAGTGATCGTGACCCGATTTTTGCTAGTAAATTCTGGGAAGCATTCCAAGCAAAATTGGGAACAAAATTGAATCTGAGCACCGCATATCATCCTCAAACAGATGGCCAAACCGAGAGGGTGAATCGTATTCTAGAAGATTTATTGCGGGCTTGTGTTATTGATTTTAGCGGATCATGGGGAGACCACTTGCATTTGGCTGATTCTCATACAACAATAGCTACCAAGCAAGCCTGAAAATGTCACCATTCGAAACATTGTATGGTAGACCGTGCAGATCTCCCGCATGTTGGGTTGAACCTGGCAATAGACTTGTATTGGAACCTAATATGATTCGCGAAGCTTCGGATAAAGTCGATTTCATTTAGAAACGATTGCAAACGGCTCAAAGCCAACAGAAGAGCTATGTAGATTCGAGAAGAAGAGAATTGTCTTTTTCTTCTTGTGACTATGTGTATCTACGAGTTTCTTCGATGAGAGGAGTAGTCCGATTCGGTAAAACAGGGAAGTTGGCACCTAGATTTATTGGTCTATTTCCTGTGCTTGAACGGATTGGAAATCTTGCTTATAGGGTTCAATTGCCTGATTGGTTGCCTGGAATACATGATGTGTTCCACGTATCTCAACTTCGAAAGCATGTACATGATCCAGATTTAGTCGTGGAAGAAGCCGCGCAACAAGATTTGGAAATTACTCCAGAATTAGCTATGAGGAGAGAGCCGATAAAGATTATTGGAAAAGAAACTAAAGAGCTGAGGAATAGGAAGGTTCACTTAGTCAAAGTGCAATGGAGTGGAGATCCGCGAGACTGTACTTGGGAAACTGAGGAGAGCATTAAGCAAGCCTATCCCAATTGCAGGGTGGATATCTCTGATTAACTCTGGTGCAAGGTACATTTACCATATTTTGCATTTCCATTTTGTTCTCTACTTTGCTATAGTTTCCTTTTCATGGATGTAATTTTTTTAATTATATAGTCTGATCTTAGCAAATGTGATTTTAAAAGAGTATATAAATTAATCATTAAATTTTTGAAAAGATAATCAACAAATGGATTGTTATTTGTGTTGTATGATTATGAATTTGATTAATCAAAATATTGGAAAGATAATTAATATAATCAATAGAAAAGTGAAGGGTAAATTTATGCAAATTAAATCAAATATTGAACCGATTTGAAAATTTATTGAAATACATGCATGTACATTATATATGTTAGAACAGGTAAATGGATTCGCCGTTGAGTAAAGAATTTATTTGTGTGCCTGACAAATAGGTAAACCTTAATGAGTTGGATGCGCAGTTTTATTATTATATCAACTCTTGTGAATGCCATTGGATGCAGAGTGCTGGTTGTTCTGTGTGAAATAATAAACGTCGCCATAGGATAGTAACAATTAATTTTGAACTACACTACATAGCATACTTCTTGAGGATAACATACCCTATCATATACCACATAAGCACTTGGAGCTTATGCGACGAGGTTGAGATTTACCATACGAGCGAGAGGCTTGTATGGCGATGACTATATTACAGGTTGAATCGAAGACTGATATGGACTGTATAAAATGTAACGGTAAATTGCCAGATTAATAAAAACCCCACACGGGTCTGGAGATGACAATAAACACATCTCTCTAGTCACTAAGGCACAAAAACCATTTATAGGGTGATTAGAATTTATTCTCTGAAGTTATGATCTATACTCACTCCCCTGTGGACACCGGAATATATCACTATAAATATGTGTATGCTTTTTAGGATTTATTGGGTGCCTAATACGGCCCAATAAATTTCCAAACCCCTCCCCGTACAAAAGAGGTTATGGCGAAATTTTTCGAAAATTTAGGGTGTTAGCCAAATTTTTGAAGAATTAGAAAATTCTTAGAAACTGAAAAGTTGGAGAATGGAAGCCAAAATGAAAGTTGAGTTGGTTAGCTGAACAACTTTCAGCTTCGTTCCTTTTCGGGGACGAAAAGATTTTAAATAGGGGAGATTGTAACAACCCGAAAAATCAGAACTAATTTAAAATTTTTAATTTGGCTATTTTAATGAATTTTGAATATTTAAAATGAATTATTTCAAATAATAACGACAAGAAATTTATTTTGAAGAGAACCAGAACATATATATTTATTTGAACCGATGTTGGAAAATAAATAATTTATTTTAATTATAACACAAGGCATGAAATAGCGCGGCAGTTTGAAAATTTGAATTCGAACTTTGACTGACTGTACAGGATGCAAAATAGAATGGATTTTAGTGAAACCAAAAATGTTTAAATCTGTTTAAGAATATCTTTCTAACGAATCTAAAAAATCAAAATTTCATATCGGGAATCAAAAGTTATGGCCAAATGAATTTTCAGAAAGGTCGCTATGGAATAAATAGAGCCCGTGAAAATAGACATTTTTCAAACGAGCTCCATTTTCGATTAAACCACTTTTGTTGGATCTAGAATGTCAAATTATTGCTAGATTCCAAATTCCATAATTTTTGGAGTTAATATCCGAGTGTGGCAAAGGAAAATGTGTTTGGTTAATTTTAGTCAATTTGGATCAATCAAGAAAATGACCATTTTTTAAACGGTCTCCAAATTCGATGAAACTAGTTTTGTTGGGACCGTATCGTCCAAACATAGCTAGATTTATTTTCTGGAATTTTTCGAATCAGTATGTGGCCCTGGGAAATTAAAATGTACGTTCAAATCCATATTTGAATGTTTTACATTTTAATTTGAAGAAAAACTAACTGAAACAGTCGAATGGGCCTACGAAACATATTCCATTGTGTTCGGAATGGGGGTATTTAGTTAGGGGCGACTGTCGTTGGGTTTGAATTGGAGTTCGTATGGATTGGAGGGTATTTTTGGAAATAAAAATAAAATATATAAATAACGGGCCAATGGGATTTCATCTCCCCAAACCTGCGTTGACCCAAATTACCTGTAACCCCTATTCACGAACGACGGAAGGAGCTCTCTCCTTCTCTCCTCTTTTTCTCCTCAATCATTCAACGAAACGAAGTAGCCCTTTGGAGGTTTTTGAAGATCGAAGTCCCCTCTTCAAATCCATACAAGAATCGTCCCTCATCGTGGAGCATGCATGGAGATCCAGGCCTCTAAACATCATCTGTGTTGTGCCTGATTCCTCCTCCATTCCAGTTCGAGTTGACAGCGGTGGGGACCCCCTGGCGTGGATTTCGAAGCCCTACCTCGTGGTGTAGCCCGATCAACGAATCGCTACACGGATTGAAAGGTTTTTGCAAACCTAGTTTTGAATCAAAAGGGTTGAGGTACGGCTTATATATTTAAAAATGATTTCGACAAATAAAAGTGTTGCAAACTTATAGAAATCATATCTTTTTGCTATGTTGTCGAAATCCAGTGAAACAAGAGACATTGGACTCGTGGCGTCATTTTCTACATTTTAGAAGAGACCGGAGAATTTTTGGAGCTTCCTACAATTTTTGAAGGAGTGGAACCCAATATGAGATTTCTAAATTCAAAACGATATGGAATGGCGATGCATAAATTATATGTGCGATGTATAAGCTATATATATGTTGTAAAAATCATATGTGCATTGAATGGAGTTCAAATGAAATTGAAATATATATATATATATATATATATATATATATATATGTATATATATATACTCCCCTCGTCCACAGACCATGGATGATATATATTGGTTGTGATTGGTTGGATTTTGGTTGACGTGAAATTTGGTTGATAAATGCGAATAGTTGATAATGATTGTTTGTGGTTGAAACAAAATTGGAATTGTTTGTGGAAAAATCCATTGTGATATGAAAATGATCAAAATATTTAGATTATAAGGATAAGCCCCCTTAGGGAACGCTATGAGGCGTAAGGTAGTGCGAGGAGCCGTACTCGGGACGGTGCCGGTTTTAAAGCCCCTACCGTTATGCTGCCGAAATTTTCTTAAATATTCATGTGTTTGATTTATATTCATGTGTTGAAATATATTCATGTGTTGGAAAATTATTCATATAAAGAATAAATTGTTGGAAAGATAAAAATCACATTTTTATCATGTATATGAAGTATATAAAATATTCATGTTTGAAATAAATTGTTTTAACAATAAAAATCACATTTTTATTACATATATGAATAGCAAAAAATATTCATGTTTTAAATAAATTGTTTTAACAATAAAAATCACATTTTTATTATATATATGAAGTGTTAAAAATAGCATGTGTTGAAATAAATATTTGCTGGGTAAAAATATTATTTTTACCACATATACGAAATGAAAGTGGTTTGGAAATGAAAGAACTGATTATATATATATAATTAAAGTAAAACGAATAATGATGCTACAGTCCGTATTTTGAAATCGTGATTTTAAATGATTATTGCGGGAGATCCGACCGTCGGATTTTCCCGAAACCAAAACCGTTGGGTCCACTTTGAAAATATCTTTCCAACGATACCAAATTTGTAAAGATCCAACGGTCAGATTGTGTGAAATGTTTAATTCAAATTTGAATAAAAACAGCGCCGGAATGGATTATATATATATGTATATATATTTATATATATAATTAAAATAAAACGAATAATGACACTGTAGTTCGTATTTTGAAATCATAACTTCAAATAGTTGTACCCGAAGATCCGACCGTCGTTTTTTTCCAAAACTGGAACCGTTGGGTCCGTTTTGAAAAGAACTTTCCAATGATACAAAATTTGTAAAGATCCAACGGTTAGATTTTCAGATATGTGTAAATCAAATCTGAAGAAAAACAGCGCCATGACCGCGTTATGGCCTGAAGCATCGTTTGAATAAATGGGCTATTTTTAAATAAATAGAAATAGCGATAAATCATTATAAAGTATTATATTTATGGAATGGAAATAAACCGAATTTACTCAATTTATTGGATATCTGATGGTTGAATGTGTTTGACGTGAAAATTACATTAATGAACTGGATTATGGATGTCAAATAATTTAACCATGGAAATGAATTGATTTGAATTCTAAATGTACGTGAATTATTTGAAAAGACCGAGTTAAATCTCATTTCAAATAATTGGTCGACGATTAGAAATCGAAGATGAAGACGGTGGTTGAAGACCGGAGGTCTTCACATCGTTTGGATGATTGTTTGTAATAACCCGAAAATCTGGGCCAGTTTAAAATTTTTATTTTGGCAATTTTGACGAATTTTGAATATTTAAAATAGATTATTTTAAATAATATCGGCGAGAAATTTATTTTGAATATAATTCGAATGAATATATTTATATACGTCGTCGTTAGAATATAAATAATTATATATAATTATAAAAGGAATTAAAATGGCGCGGTAGTTCGATAATTTGATTTCAAACTTCAATTGAATGTACCGGGTGCAAAACAATTCGGATTTTAGTGAAACCAAAAACGTTAGGATCCATTCGTGAATATCTTTCCAACGAATCCGACAAATCGAAATTTCATAGCGGGAATCAAAAGATATGTCCAGTAGAAAATTCTGAATAATCGCTATGGAATTCAGGCCCTTAAAAATGGGAATTTTGCAAACAACCTCGGATTTCGACGAAACCACTTTTGTTGGATCCGTGATGTCAAATTATTGCTAAGTTTCAAATTTCATAATTTTTCGAATCAATATGTGAGCGTGGCAAAGGAAAACGCGTTTGACCACTTTTAAGTTGATTTTAATCGACTGAAAAATGACCATTTTTCCAACGGTCTCGGAATTCGACGAAACTAGTTTTGTTAGGACCGTATCGTCAATATGAAGCTAGAAAATATTTTTCGAGAATTTTTAGAGTTAGTATGTGACCCCGATAAATTGAAATGCGCGTTCAAATTCAATATATAGAGTTATATGTTGATTTTAACGGAAACTAGTCGAAACGATCGAACCAGCCTACGATACATATCCCATTGTGTTCGGAATGGGGGTAATTAGCTATGAACGACAGGCGGTGGGTTTCGTTTGGCGTTCGAATTTAAAAGTTACCTTTTTGAATTAATTAAAGAATAAATAAATAAAATTTAAAACCCCCTTTCTCCCCTTAACTCAGTCAAACTGCCCCCCCCCATTTCAAAACCAAAATCGACATCAGAGAAAAAAAAAAAGAGCGAACCAAATCGACGCCGCCCCCCCCCCCCAATCGACCCTCGCGACGCCGCTGGGGGGCCCCCAACCACCGCCAGCCCCTAGATCCGCCACTGCACCACCGTCAGACCCCCGAGCCACCTCGCGACGCAAACCCTGAAACCCCCCCTCGTTCGATTTTCCTCCGCCGCTGCCAGAAGCCCGCTGCCGCCTTACACCTCCGTCCCCTGACCACCTCCGTCTGATGAAGGCCCCCTCCTCCGCGGTCAACACCGAAATATAGTGAGTCCCTTTTTAATTCAGTTTTTATTGAATTAAATTAGTTGATGTAATTAGCATGAATATTAATCAGTTTGATAAATGAAAAAAAATAGAAAAGATATGATTTTTACTTCGAGAAAAAAATAATCTTTTATATTGTAAAAATAAAAAAATATAATTTTTATATTTTATAGATAGTAAAAATATCATCTTTGTATATGTAGCATAATAAAAATCTGATTTTTTTATATATACGTTGAAATAAAGAGGTGATTTTCATAGTGATGAAATCTTTATATTTGAAAAGGCGAAATCTTTATATTTGAAAAGGCGAAATCTTTTTATATAGTAGCATAGTAAAAATTTGATTTTTATATATTGAATAGTATAGTAAAAATTCGATTTTTATATATTGAATAACATAGTAAAAATTCAATTTTTATATATTGTATAGCATAGTAAAAATTCGATTTTTATATATTGAATAGCATAGTAAAAATTCGATTTTTATATATTGAATAGCATAGTAAAAATTCGGTTTTTATATATTGTATAGCATAGTAAAAATTCGATTTTTATATATTGAATAGCAAAGTAAAAAATTCGATTTTTATATATTGAATAGCAAAGTAAAAATTCGATTTTTATATATTGAATGGCAAAGTAAAAAATTCGATTTTTATATATTGTATAGCATAGTAAAAATTCGATTTTTATATATTGAATAGCAGAGTAAAAATTCGATTTTTATATATTGAATAGCAATATAAAAATGTGATTTTTATATAAGTAGTGACTACGGGCGACGAAAGTGACAAAAGGCGAGAACAACGAAGACTTCTATAAAAGGAGAGTCGAGATGTTTGGATTAGCTATCGGTGAGAATTTCTCACCTTTCAATTTCTTTTTCTAGTTATATATATATATACTAGGATGCAGACGGTGCTTAGTAGCACCCGACACAATCGTCCACAGACCATGGACTTGTTTGTTTGATTGCAAAAATTAGTTAGATTATTTGATTGAAATTTGAGTTGTTTGGTGAAATAGAATGGATTGATTGATGTGTGAATGGCGTGGGCCTTCACTAGACCGGGGATAAGGCTAGCCCTTGTCCCGTTTTTAGTATCGTGCCGTTATGCCGCCGAAATTTTCTAAAATAAGTTAGAAAAATAAAAATATCATTTTATTTAAAGAATGAACTGAATAGAAATTCATATGTTAAAATAAAATGTTTTATCGTTAAAAATATAATTTTTAACAGGAATATGAATATAGTGAATGTGAATAAATAAATATTCATTTACAAACCGGACGGTTTGTTTATGTACACCTATTTGAAGGACATTGATTGGGACGATAAATTTTACACATCGCCCAACTGCACAAATAAAATTTGTGTTTGATTGTTTGAAACCCCACACGGGTGTTGGGATAAAATTTGAAGTTCACTCATCCTGATTGATTAAATATGTCGATCGATTGATTGACAGGCTGTTATAAGCGTTAGATATCTATATTTGATGCTTATACAGTGTAGTGCACTTTGGTTGATGGTTGATTTTTTTATGCTATTATATACGTGTGATGTATGAAAATCCATATAATTAACATTATATGGTGATTGATTGGGCCTCATTCCAATTTAGAAAATAAAGAATATTATAAAATAAAGGTTCATGTGTTGACTGTACTCCTCCGTTGAGATTAGTCATGTGTTGAACGAAATATTTTAATAATAAAATATATATCTTTATCTTTATAAAATAAAGGTTCATGTGTTGATTGTACTCATCCGTTGAGATTAGTCATGTGTTAAACGAAATGTTTTAACAATAAAATTTACATCTTTACCATATTTGAAATTAGAAACTAACTGGAAAATAGATGAGGTGAGTGGTCTCTTGGATGTTGATCTGATGTTGGTTTCGGCCTTCGGGGTTAATATTCAGGGAATCGTTCTCTTACTAATTTACGGTTGGAGTCTGATTTTAAATCAAATGATAGATACCATAATTTTTATAAAATATATTAAATAACGAAAATAGTCACACGTGGACAGTTCTCATTCGTGAGATTAGTCGTGTGTTGACAAAAATAAATATTCATTTGTTGAATAGAATATTTTAAAATAGAAATATATAAAGCCGTGTTGATTAGGTTGACGCCATTTTGACGTGAACGATATTTATATCGATTTTATTCATTTTAAAAATGAATATTGAAAGGTGATTTCGAAATCGAATATTTTGAAATGAAATTTGAATTGAATCGAATAGAAAACCAATTTGAATTTGAATCGAATAGAAAACGAAATAAATTTGAATCGAATAGAAAACCAATTTGATTTTGAATCGAATAGAAAACGAAATGAATTTGAATCGAATAGAAAACGAAATGAATTTGAATCGAATAGAAAACCAATTTGAATTTGAATCGAATAGAAAACGAAATGAATTTGAATCGAATAGAAAACAAATTTGAATTGAATTGAATAGAAAACCAATTTGAATTTGAATTGAATAGAAAACCAATTTGAATTGAATTGAATTGAATAAAAGACCAATTTCAATTGAATTGAATTGAAAACGAATTCGAATTGAATTGAAACCGAATTGAAATGAATTCAAATTGAATTGAAATTTGAATTGAATAGAAAGGAATTTTAAAACGAATTTATAAGGAAGAAATCAATTTTGATTTGAATTTGAAATAAAGGTTGAAATTGTTTTTGAAACGAATTCAAAAATATTTATATAATTCGTTTTAAATAGAAATCGACGAAATATATATAACATATATATTATATATATAATGGCCTGAATAGAACGCGCCGCGGCAGTTCGTGAATTTCGACCATTTATTTCAAACGGATATTACGGGAGATCCGACCGTCGGATTCTCCTAAAACCGGAACCGTTGGGTTCGTATCGAAAAGAGCTTTCTAACGAATATTAAAAATTTGAAATCTAACGGTTGGATTTGGAGATACGTCCAAATCAAATTTGGAAAAGGTCGTTGTAAGTGCAGTTCGATGGCCATTGTTGGAAATCGACCGTACGGGCCTTGATAAAATTATTAAAAATAGTAATAATTAGTGTAAAATCATAAGAAATGATTTGGGAAAAATTGGGATGAAAAACTCCATATTTGAAAAGATAAAAATAGATTTTTATCGAAATGAACTAGTTTTGAACTGAAATTAAAACCCCTTTATTTTTAATATAAATAAATTGGATTTGAAATGGGTTTAAATAGAATTGATTCATGGGTTTATCGTGAACTGTGTTTTAAATAACACCAGCTCTTTAACCCGCTAATAAATAGAATGTGATTTGGGTTTATCGTGAACTGTGTTTTAAATAACACTAGTTCTTTAACCCAGTAAAAGGAGTTTTAATGAATCTGCAATTAGATTGAAATGTGAATTGATAATTTAAATTATCAAATTTAGAAATCGAGCGAGAATGGAGTATCACCAGTTTTGCTCCAAAGCGATAGTTAAATCTTTAATTAGATTTGAACGTGAAATGGTAATTAGTTTTACCGATAACACATAGTATTAGGTATGGAGTATTACCAGTTTTGCTTCATGGGATGAATAGGTTGGGATTGGGAAATAAAATAAATAATTACTTCGGTGTGGTTTGCTAATCTTGACTAGTTTAGAAAACCATAATTTGGTTTGAAACGACATCCAAAGGAAGATTAAAGGATAAATTTTAAAGAATTTATCTTGGATAAAATTAATGGGAACCTTTCCCTAAGAATGTGGAATTGGAATGAGGCATATGTTGTGTTTGTGTAATATTTTTAATATACGCGGGTTGTTCGAAAAGTCCGGGTTTATACCCATTCTGAGTAACTGATTCGACGATATGTCGAAGATGAAGATGGTGGTCGAAGACCGGAAGTCTTCACATCGTTTGGGTGATTACCGACGATCTTGATTAGGTTGTACACCCAAAATGGGGGAATCAGTTGGTTGTCGTCCAGACGTACTTGGAGATGGATGGATATGCGAGGAAAGTGCCCCCGGTTTCGTTCAGACCCAGAACGAACTTGTAAATGGATTGTGTGTCTGACATTGGATTTTATTCTGTGTTGATTGATTTCTGTTTAATATATATCTGTTTGGCGGCGGAGAATTTATTCTCTTACTTAACGCCCTTCTCTGAGACGTACGAGCTTAGAGGTTATATATCGATAGATATCAATCGCATGGCATGAATTGCCTGTGTGGCACGCTGAGTTGCATGGAACAAGGCTTCTGTTGAAAAGCAAAGTCTTGTGGTTGATGATCAAAGCACGGCCTTTGTGGCGTAGCTTTGTGTATAACGTGAATTCGCGAGCCTCACACCTCGGTATGAGTTAAAAACGGGATACGGACCGCTGGGAGAGCACGACGTTTCTTTCTAGCTTTGGTGGTGTTAGTGACTTACCAGCCCTGACATTCATATACTTTTCACCTTTGTGGTTGTTGGAATGAGGCGCCTCGATATTAGGTTTGTAAGGACCGGGAAACGTGTGTTCAGGAATTGCCAATCCTCTAACGTAAGTGAGGACGGCCCAGCCGATCAAGGGTTACCCAGTGTGCGTAGTCCTGAGCATTTGCTAGAGTGTCTCGAAGCGGAGAGGATCTTGCCCCTTGCCTCGACTCATGACGGAAATCCAATTTCCAATACGTGTATTTCGGCTTTATTTGTAGAGCCTAGTATGGCGACATAGTGGTATGGGGGCACTTATGCCGTCTATGATTTATATTTATGATTGAAATTGTTTTGACACTATACACTTATTTTAGTATCAAATGATTTGTTTTAAACGTACCAAGCATGTTTGGCTGTTATAAGGTAAAACCCTATCCTCCGGCTTGCGTTGCATTGTGTGATGGGACCTGGGTCTTATAATAGCTTCATTTTTCGAAAAAGCATTGCGTTGTTTATTCTATGCACTGATATTCTTGGGAGGAAACCCGTTCCGTGTTATACGGCGTGGTCCCTTGAATTACTCTCTTTTAAAGTAAAGTTTAAATAACTGTTTTAGTTCTCACACCAGTCACATGACTGACCTGGAGTTTATTGTTTTAACCTAAACTCTGGGTGCCCCTATTTTCCGCACGGGCAGCTAGTAGTTTTGGTTTTGCAGATTTATAGTCACAGGATCCTGGTTTACAGCTGGAATGATATCCGGAAAGCTCTGTATTCGTATATCACTGTAACGACCCAAGGATTTTCGGCCCCAAAAATCGACATAAATACCTTTACTGTAACTCATGCCGACCTTCCAAACACCGAAAACATTGGACGTTATTAGAAAGAATTTAGAGGGTGAGATAAGAAAGAAAGAAATATTTGAATAGAAGAAGAAGAACCAACATAACACAGAGTCTTACATCACAGTGGAACAAAATATAATATGGAAATAATTTTATAGAGAGCTTGAAATAACTTACAATATCAGAGTACAACATACATCTGGATAGTTTTAATAATCTGTCCTCATATACAACGCACAGCGGCAAGATACTAGATCTGAACACCTTCAGCTCGTCTTTGAACTTCATAGCATTCGATAACCTGAACCTGTACATCCCGGGCTAACCCGAGCATTTACAAAACACCGGGTCAGTCTGGTGAACCAGAGTGAGATAAACTCGCACAGTATTAAGATATCACCCAACTTGATTTTTATAGTTAAAATCCTTTCGAAAGAAAAAGGTAATCGTAAGACCAATCCACACATAAATATGGATGGTTTTTACCTTACGATAACCCAAACCAGTTTTGAAATCAATATCTTATCTGATATTATGATAATGTCTAAATACAAGTAATATCAAATCTAGTAGAACGCATGCATCTCACGCTCTACATATATAGTACACAAACAAAACCGCAGGCGCTTATTGGAGATTGGATTCCAACCATGACAAGGTATGGGACCACCTGCCGATCGTGTATCTCTAGAGACAAATACACTGGGTTCAACAAGAACGTCTTGCAACCCGGCCCGCACATGACCGACCACTCATTTCGCTTGAGTGTATCGAATGTATATCACCAACGGTTGGGAGCTACCCACCGTCTTCCCGACAAGGGACAGCATCGAATAGATTAAAGAAGCAAATAAGATTTCCTCCAGATAGGTGATTATACATCCTAATGGGAGCGACCCACATAGCCATGCTGCCTGCCCGATTTTTGTCATTTCCTAGTTGCGAGGCTTGAGGTCTGAATTAACATTAGAACATCTGGCCATCTTTCACTTTGAATGCCACATCGTCAGATCCATCAGGTATCACTAGTTGACGTCCACAAAAATACTCTAGTTGGGAGCTAACCAACTATGATACGTTTGAAGAAATCAACGTACGTAGTCCTTTGGAAATACTTTGTCAGACACTCGTCCATACAAGTCATCCAGGAACAGGATGAACCGAAGGCACTCTCTTACTGCATCCAATATAGGAATCACCCCATGGGTCAGTAACGAGCAGTCCTTGCAATCCACGGATTTCAACCACGACAGGACCCCAGTATATCTCTGGGTCGAATCAGAGATTGTAAGTGGTTCTTCCGTTTTATGAAAATCTATGGTCTTCGATGCTCCATCTCGATCGTCGTCTGGCGCCTTCTATATTTACGTATTTGTTGGATGGAATGGTTTTCGAATATAACTTCGATCCCGGTCTTTCCGTATCGACAAACGTATAGTCCATATTTGATAGTTGGTGATTTAACTATCAAATAAAAACAACCATTCAATCATGAGACGAAAATAGCATTTTACTGGTTCAGTATTCAACACTTCTTGGCTTTTAATTAAAACCTCTTATTTCCAATATATTGGAATCTCAGTTTTAATTTCTTATTTGACAAAATTTATTCATGAAAAATATCTCAATTATCTTTCTTCTATTGTTTGCAAATCATTGGCTAAAACATTATTTAAATCCAAAATAGACAATTCAATCCAACATATTATTCGTAAAACAACATTGGGAAATATATTTCATCTATTTACTTCACAGCTTCCAGTGTTTATTCTTTTGAATAAAACTCAATCTTACGTTTCCCTTTAGTGGAAATTCTCTCGTAATTCCCTTTTGACTTTGGTATTCTCATCCTATAAGTATATACCTCAATGTTTCACTAAACATTGTATTATTATTTCTAAAGGAAATAATAAACTCTTACCGTCCTTTATATCATCACAACTAATATCATCTTCAAGTAATTTCGAAGTCGTTCAAGTTGGGGTATTTTGATTACCTCTCAGACCTTGATCAACAACGTCCTTATCTTCAGATAAATATAAGTCATGATCCAAACCCCAATACCTTATTCCGATACCAAATCAAATTCTGATTAACTATTTAATCCAAACTATAGCTTTATAATTCACTTTTTCTTTCGGAAATCTTTTTTTTTTAAATAAACCAATATTGCTTAATCCATCGATTATTTAATTTCTTACCAAACATCGCTCGTATTAACTTCCCATTTTGATTCAGTACTTTGTTTCCTAACTGGGTTATTATCACATACCTTATTACTTAATCCTTTTACCAAACTTAATTATAACTCCCCTTTTCCCATTTCCTTTTTCCTTCTGGGAAATCTCAAGGTCCAATTACCGCCCTTAAGTATTTCTAATTCCAAATCAATTTCTTCACTTCTCACTCGCTTTATAAACCTTGTTTTTCATCTCAGTTTAATCATAACTCCTTTATACCTTCATTTTCCTTTACTTAATCAAATTGTTAAGTAACCCTCCCATTTAAGCTTATAAGTTCGCTTAAATCCCCTTTATAACTTCATTATAAACTCGAGTTAAGATATAAAACTCGTTCATAATCTCTTTTCAAAATTTAAATCAATCCTAGTAAATTTCTCCTTTAAATTAATTAATTATATAATTAATTCAAATAACTTGATATAATTGTTTCTACGAAACAAATTAATCGAATTCTTAACTGTTGGGTTATTTCCTGCCCATCTGCTTACACTTTCTCTTAACCGAAGCGTTTACTTTATCAAAACAATTTACTACTGACTTATAAACTTTTGAATAATAATAATACTTATTTTCTTTAAGAGTCACATTATTCAAAATAATATATTTAAACCCTATTTTGGTTATAAACTAAATTTATAACTTCAATACGGTCAGTTCACTTGACGATAAAAATCTATAATTTTAAAATGATTGACTTCCAGGCAGTGATGCCAAAATACTCAACCAATATATTCACTGGTTAAAACAAATCACATGTTGAATTTTCAATTCAACTGTTATCGATCAAATCCATTTGTCCAATCAAATTATTTCCTCTAATAATAACACCCATCAATCAACAAACAGATCACGCAACAATTCAAACCATTCAATCACGTTCATTTTATAAACGTGTACAATCAAGGAAAATTTCCTTTATCGAATTAGAACAAGGGTCGGTGTCTTACTGGAATTAAATGTCCGTTTAATTCCACTGATTAAATCAAAAATAAATATCCATAACTAGCAGATGGTCAACTACTAGAAATTAGAGCACACAGAAATAAAACCCAATTTATATGAAATATAAACGGGAAGAAACTGAGTGAGGTTAACTCACATTGACTGGTTGGGTCGTTCAGCGCTGGTTTCACTTAAATTAAACAGCGTTTAATTTAATTTAAAATTTTCCGTCCTTCCAGTCCTGACAGACACTACTCCATCTCGATCTTCTCGTCTCTCCGGTTCCAACGAACCTGATTTTGTCAAAATCCGTTAATGTACGAACGAGATATCGTTTAAACAAATTTTAAAAAGTAATTAAACTTAAAAACTTGAATTTAATTTAATTAAAGTGGGCTTTAACCCTTACCAGTTCGGCCTGCTTAACCCAAGCCCGATTCCCATATCAAAACCCTATCTGATCCCCTTTGTATTCCAAACCCTCAGAAGAAAATCACCGACTCCACTAAAATTAACATCTCCAGAAGATTCGGTCATGGCCGATAACCCTAGCCGCCCCTCCTTTCGGTTCTTCTCCAACAACTCAAAACCACCGTCGCTCCCCTTCAATTGATCTGCAACCGTTGACAACCTCTCCACAATCACCACGGCGAAGACGATCCACCCCCTTATTCAAAAGCGCCTCCTCCTACATCTTTTACTGACAACCAATCAAGGCTTCTTCGAGCAGATTTACCCATCCCCTAAGTCTCCTACTCCGAACGGAAACAACGAGAAGTTTGACAAAGAGCATACTAGAATGGTGGCCGTGGATCTACCGATTCAGCTAAGTTTTTTACTTAATTTTCACTTACTGTATTATTTTTGCTTTGATTTTCTTATGGTTCGACCGTGTTTTTGGGTCTACTGTATTTTCTGTATGGGTTTTGTTTGTTCTTGAGTGATGAAACACCATGCGTGATATCCATATTTATAGCAGTAGATCGAGTTAGATAAAATAAACGTCTGTCACTTTTAATCCTAGGTAGGTTCGGCTAAATTTCTTAGGCCATTGGGTGTTTTCATCTTTTCAGATTTTGTGTTGGTGATGGTTGATGGATTTTAATAGAGATTTGTGGGATTTTATACTTCTTTTATTCGATCTGTTCATTGTATATAGATTTGATGGTATAGATTTGTTTATTTGATCAGTGATTTTGAAGTCAACTGTTAGATTCTTCATTGGATTTTTAAAGATATGGCAGTGTTTGAATTGGTATATGAATCAACATCTTTTTCGATCTGAGTGAAACTGATAGTATAGATATATACATTGGATTTGATTTTACTTAGCTGTTCTTTGTACTAAGAATTGATGCAAATATATATATATATATATATATATATATATAGTTATCCAAGAGTGATCTGCTTTGCTGTTTCGGCTATTTCCTTTCTGTTCATGATCCATGCTTGAGTCATGTATCAATATTTTTTTCCAGTGAGCTTATAGAATTGATGTATGACTACACCTATTCATACAGATGTCACAAAGGACTACACCTGTTCAATGTAAATGATTTGAAATGGATTAATACATTTATATTAGTTGTAAAAATTGATATAAGACTACACATAGATTAGTTGTTCCTATTCTGACCTTAACTGTGCCTTGTCAATACACATGATCGGATATATGAATATATACATAGGTTTTGTGTTCATTATCTTGTTTTTCTTAACTGTCCCTTTTGAATTAGCTGTTTCCAAATCTTGTATGGATTTGATAGCATATATAGACCCCTATGTTAGCTACATGGTTTTGATGGATACACATATTTTTGCTGTTCATTTATATGTTTTTTTATTTTCTTCTTTCTTCTTTTTCTTTTTCCATCAGCTGATTTTCTTAGCTGCACATCCACTGTTCCCATGTGCCCATGTTATGTCTTTCTGTTTTGTGTTGTTCATCACTTGTTCCTTAGCTGTCTATTTATACTCACAGCTGTTTATTTAGCTGTTCTAAATCTATTCTTCAGCTGCTTGTAATCTTTTGAGATTGGATGTATGAGTGTATATCCATATATATTTGTTTACCTCAGATATGCCCTGCTTGCCTTTCTTTTAGCTTTTCATAGCTGTCCTTAAGTGGTCATTGATTTTTGAATGTATATTGGTCTATTCAGAATATTTGTCTGTTTAATATATATATACATATATGTTCTTTATTTTATTTATTACTAATAGGTTCACTGTTTTTTTTCTCGTAGCTTATGATAAGGGCCTGAGATCTCGCAAAAAGGACAATACAACACTCAAAATTGGATGAGTTGTTTCATGAATTTTCTTCCTATTTCTTATATATATATATATATATATATATCCAGACAAAACATGTACATGCAAGTGTGATATGTACTTAAGGAATTGTAAACTAATAGATGTTATTCGGAAATATGTATTGTACTTAATGGATGCTTTCAATATACACTACAAGTGTTTTGATTTAGTCCCTATGCTTGACATTTATGCGATTTGTTATTTTCAGTTTTTTTTTGTCATATATATTTTTTTCCTATTTTTTCATGAATGGATCATGGATCTTATATTGTACCAGTGTGAAAATTAATCTTTTTGTCGAACTAGTGAAATGCTGTTGGGTACATATTAAAATATGGTTGGTGCTTACGTTGTTCACGAGTTTTGGGTCTTTATATTAAATCTGTATAATTAAAATTTTAAACAGTTAAGGTGGCGATAATAAATGTATTCATATTAATTAAACCATCTCTTTGATTTCCACAAATATCGAATTTAAAACCCGACTTTTAAGTTCTGGGTTTACCTGGCATCTCATTTATATATATAGACCTTCAATAACTATAAATAAATTATACGTCCATATATATTATTGAATAAACAAATTATATATAGTAAATTCATTTAAAATTCTAAATCGATATTCAAATAATATAATATATCAAATATCTGGGTACAGGAAATGCGGGTCGTTACAATCACCTTCAGTTGTGCTTTGTATTATTTTCCGCTGCTATGTAATTTATTGTAATCTCTTATATTTATCGAATGTAATTTATTCATTTATACTCTGTATATTCTTGTATTCTGATGGAATTGTTGTAATATACAATGAAATGTTCTTCCGTCTGCGTTCTGATTTGTCCTATCCTCAAACGATCAAGGGTTTCGAACGATCTAGATCGGTTTAACGACTAATTCGGATCGAGCGAAATTCTAGGCCGTCACAGTTGGTATCAGAGCTTTGGTTTACAGAGCTCGAGAACAAGACACATTAGAACCATACGAAAGAATTCATCAGATATTGGATTAGTAATATCCAATTAGAATGACTCGTTAGAGATAGGGTCAGTAGTATCCTAGAACGAGTGTGAAGAGTATATTTTTCAATTGAAAACAATTTTGTTTTGAAAATTTAAACCATTTTAAACGTATTTGATTATTTATTTATTTTGAATTTGGACAATCTAGTATATAAAGGTTTTGCCTATACGCGTCATGAACGTATATTCGAAGTTTTAATATATTAGATAGATATAGAGTCACACTCTAGTTGCCCGAACATGGTCCTGATGATGAAGTATACCATCACCAGTATTTATTTTCGAGTGACGAAGGTGTGATATCTATATATTTCCATTAGACTGGTGTGAGAACCAAAACTAATATAGCTAGAACACTTTGTTGTGAATTGGCATCAAGAACATGATTTTCTCTACATGTAGTAAAATTATGAATTTGAAACTCTAATTCACTAATTGACTGATGTTTGTGTTGTCTGTTTATTTGTTTGCTAATTTTGAACCATTTTGCCTAATTGCACCAAATATTGAATTGTAGTGAAAATTGATCGCATTTGCTTGCATATACAAGTACTTACATTGAACAGGTCATAGCAAGGAGGCTAGAGTAGAGAATAAAATTTGTTTGCCCGACAAGTAGGTACATGTTTACTATAATTTACAGTTTTGTTTGGGTGATGATGATTTTATGAGCCTATTGGCTAGCCGCAAGGCTTTTTCTTTTTCTTTTTGAGATCTGAAGGCCTATATGGCAATTTCGGGATTTTCCCGTGGCTCCCGGTGTAGGCGAGGTTATGGCGAAATTTTTCGAAAATTTAGGGTGTTAGCCAAATTTTTGAAAATTAGAAAATTCTCAGAAACTAAAAAGTTGGAGAATGGAAGCCAGATCGAACGTAGAGTTAATTAATCAAACCACTTCCGACTTTGTTCCTTTTCGGGGACGAAAAGTTTTAAGTTGGGGAGATTGTAATAACCCGAAAATCTGGGCTAGTTTAAAATTTTTATTTTGGCAATTTTGACGAATTTTGAATATTTAAAATAGATTATTTTAAATAATATCGGTGAGAAATTTATTTTGAATATAATTCGAACGAATATATTTATATACATCGTCGTTAGAATATAAATAATTATATATAATTATAAAAGGAATTAAAATGGCGCGGTAGTTCGATAATTCGATTTCAAACTTCAATTGAATGTACCGGGTGCAAAACAATCCGGATTTTAGTGAAACCAAAAACTTTAGGATCCATTCGTGAATATCTTTCCAACGAATTCGACAAATCGAAATTTCATAGCGGGAATCAAAAGATATGTCCAGTTGAAAATTCTGAATAGTCGCTATGGAATTCAGGCCCTTAAAAATGGGAATTTTGCAAACAACCTCGGATTTCGACGAAACCGCTTTTGTTGGATCCGTGATGTCAAATTATTGCTAGGTTTCAAATTTCATAATTTTTCGAATCAATATGTGAGCGTGGCAAAGGAAAACGCATTTGACCACTTTCAGTTGATTTTAATCGACTAGAAAATGGCCATTTTTCCAACGGTCTCAGAATTCGACGAAACTAGTTTTGTTAGGACCGTATCGTCAATACGAAGCTAGAAAATATTTTTCGAGAATTTTTAGAGTTAGTATGTGACCCCGGTAAATTGAAATGTGCGTTCAAATTCAATATATAGAGTTATATGTCGATTTTAACGGAAACTGATCGAAACGACCGAACTATCCTACGATACATATCCCATTGTGTTCGGAATGGGGGTAATTAGCTATGGACGATAGGCGGTGGGTTTCATTTGGAGTTCGAATTTAAAAGTTACCTTTTTGAATTAATTAAAGAATAAATAAATAAATAAATAAAATTTAAAACCACCTTTCTCTCCTTAACTCAGTCAAACTGGCCCCCCCCATTTCAAAACCGAAATCGACATCAGAGAAAAAAAAAGAGCGAACCAAATCGACGCCCCCCCCCCAATCAACCCTCGCGACGCCGCCGGGGGGGCCCCAACCACCGTCGGCCCCTAGATCCGCCACTGCACCACCGTCAGACCCCCGAGCCACCTCGCGACGCAAACCCCGAAACCCCCCCCCCTCGTTCAATTTTCCTCTGCCGCTGCCAGAAGCCCGCTGCCGCCTTACATCTCCGTCCCCTGACCACCTCCGTCTGACGAAGGCCCCCTCCTCCGCGGTCAATACCGAAATACAGTGAGTCCCTTTTTAATTCAGTTTTTATTGAATTAAATTAGTTGATGTAATTAGCATGAATATTAATCAGTTTGATAAATGAAAAAAAATAGAAAAGATATGATTTTTACTTCGAGAAAAATATAATCTTTTATATTGTAAAAATATAAAAATATAATTTTTATATTTTATAGATAGTAAAAACATCATCTTTGTATATGTAGCATAATAAAAATCTGATTTTTTTTATATATACGTTGAAATAAAGAGGTGATTTTCATGGTGATGAAATCTTTATATTTGAAAAGGCGAAATCTTTTTATATAGTAGCATAGTAAAAATTCGTTTTTTATATATTGAATAGCATAGTAAAAATTCGATTTTTATATATTGAATAGCATAGTAAAAATTCGATTTTTATATATTGAATAGTATAGTAAAAATTCGATTTTTATATATTGAATAGCATAGTAAAAATTCGATTTTTATATATTGTATAGCATAGTAAAAATTCGATTTTTATATATTGAATAGCAAAGTAAAAATTCGATTTTTATATATTGAATAGAAAAGTAAAAATTCAATTTTTATATATTGAATGGCGAAGTAAAAAATTCGATTTTTATATATTGTATAGCATAGTAAAAATTCGATTTTTATATATTGAATAGCAGAGTAAAAATTCGATTTTTATTTGTTGAATAGCAATATAAAAATGTGATTTTTATATATGTAGTGACTACGGGCGACGAAAGTGACAAAAGGCGAGAACGACGAAGACTTCTACAAAAGGAGAGTCGAGATGTTTGGATTAGCTATTGGTGAGAATTTCTCACCTTTCAATTTCTTTTTCTAGTTATATATATATATTAGGATGCAGATGGTGCTTAGTAGCACCCGACACAATCGTCCACAGACCATGGACTTGTTCGTTTGATTGCAAAAATTAGTTAGATTATTTGATTGAAATTTGAGTTGTTTGGTGAAATAGAATGGATTGATTGATGTGTGAATGGCGTGGGCCTTCACTAGACCGGGGATAAGGCTAGGCCTTGTCCCGTTTCTAGTATCGTGCCGTTATGCCGCCGAAATTTTCTAAAATAAGTTAGAAAAATAAAAATATCATTTTATTTAAAGAATGAACTGAATAGAAATTCGTATGTTAAAATAAAATGTTTTATCGTTAAAAATATAATTTTTAACGTGAATATGAATATAGTGAATGTGAATAAATAAATATTTATTTACAAACCGGACGGTTTGTTTATGTACACCTATTTGAAGGACATTGATTGGGACGATAAATTTTACACATCGCCCAACTGCACAAATAAAATCTGTGTTTGATTGTTTGAAACCCCACACGGGTGTTGGGATGAAATTTGAAGTTCACTCATCCTGATTGATTAAATATGTCGATCGATTGATTGACAGGCTGTTATAAGCGTTAGATATCTATATTTGATGCTTATACAGTATAGTGCACTTTGGTTGATGGTTGATTATTATTTTTTATGCTATTATATACGTGTGATGTATGAAAATCCATATAATTAACATTATATGGTGATTGATTGGGCCT
Source organism: Allium sativum (assembly GCA_030737875.1). Taxonomy (NCBI): domain Eukaryota; kingdom Viridiplantae; phylum Streptophyta; class Magnoliopsida; order Asparagales; family Amaryllidaceae; genus Allium; species Allium sativum. The sequence continues at coordinate 381,451,345 of CM060921.1, read as the reverse complement.
CATTCCAATTTAGAAAATAAAGAATATTATAAAATAAAGGTTCATGTGTTGACTGTACTCCTCCGTTGGGATTAGTCATGTGTTGAACGAAATATTTTAATAATAAAATATATATCTTTATCTTTATAAAATAAAGGTTCATGTGTTGACTGTACTCATCCGTTGAGATTAGTCATGTGTTGAACGAAATGTTTTAACAATAAAATTTACATCTTTACCATATTTGAAATTAGAAACTAACTGGAAAATAGATGAGGTGAGTGGTCTCTTGGATGTTGATCTGATGTTGGTTTCGGCCTTCGGGGTTAATATTCAGGGAATCATTCTCTTACTAATTTACGGTTGGAGTCTGATTTTAAATCAAACGATAGATACCATAATTTTTATAAAATATATTAAATAACGAAAATAGTCACACGTGGACAGTACTCATTCGTGAGATTAGTCGTGTGTTGACAAAAATAAATATTCATTTGTTGAATAGAATATTTGAAAATAGAAATATATAAAGCCGTGTTGATTAGATTGATGCCATTTTGACGTGAACGATATTTATATCGATTTTATTCATTTTAAAAATGAATATTGAAAGGTGATTTCGAAATCGAATATTTGAAATGAAATTTGAATTGAATCGAATAGAAAACCAATTTGAATTTGAATCGAATAGAAAACAAAATGAATTTGAATCGAATAGAAAACCAATTTGAATTTGAATCGAATAGAAAACGAAATGAATTTGAATCGAATAGAAAATGAAATGAATTTGAATCGAATAGAAAACCAATTTGAATTTGAATCGAATAGAAAACGAAATGAATTTGAATCGAATATAAAACAAATTTGAATTGAATTGAATAGAAAACCAATTTGAATTTGAATTGAATAGAAAACCAATTTGAATTGAATTGAATTGAATAGAAGACCAATTTGAATTGAATTGAATTGAATTGAATTGAAAACGAATTCGAATTGAATTGAAACCGAATTGAAATGAATTCAAATTGAATTGAAATTTGAATTGAATAGAAAGGAATTTTAAAACGAATTTATAAGGAAGAATTCAATTTTGATTTGAATTTGAAATAAAGGTTGAAATTGTTTTTGAAACGAATTCAAAACTTTTTATATAATTCATTTTAAATAGAAATCGACGAAATATATAATATATATATATATATATATATATTATATATATAATGGCCTGAATAGAACGCGCCGCGCCGCGGCAATTCGTGAATTTCGACCATTTATTTCAAACGGACATTACGGGAGATCTGACCGTCGGACTCTCCTAAAACCGGAACCGTTGGGTTCGTATCGAAAAGAGCTTTCTAACGAATATTAAAAATTTGAAATCTAACAGTTGGATTTGGAGATACGTCCAAATCAAATTTGGAAAAGGTCGTTGTAAGTGCAGTTCGATGGCCATTGTTGGAAATCGACTGTACGGGCCTTGATAAAATTATTAAAAATAATAATAATTAGTGTAAAATCATAAGAAATGATTTGGGAAAAATTGGTATGAAAAACTCCATATTTGAAAAGATAAAAATAGATTTTTATCGAAATGAACTAGCTTTGAACTGAAATTAAAACCCCTTTATTTTTAATATAAATAAATTGGATTTGAAATGGGTTTAAATAGAATTGATTCATGGGTTTATCGTGAACTGTGTTTTAGATAACACCAGCTCTTTAACCCGCTAATAAATAGAATGTGATTTGGGTTTATCGTGAACTGTGTTTTAAATAACACTAGTTCTTTAACCCAGTAAAAGGAGTTTTAATGAATCTACAATTAGATTGAAATGTGAATTGATAATTTAAATTATCAAATTTAGAAATCGAGCGAGAATGGAGTATCACCAGTTTTGCTCCAAAGAGATAGTTAAATCTTTAATTAGATTTGAACGTGAAATGGTAATTAATTTTACCGATAACACATAGTATTAGGTATGGAGTATTACCAGTTTTGCTTCATGGGATGAATAGGTTGGGATTGGAAAATAAAATAAATAATTACTTCGGTGTGGTTCGCTAATCTCGACTAGTTTAGAAAACCATAATTTGGTTTGAAACGACATCCAAAGGAAGATTAAAGGATAAATTTTAAAGAATTTATCTTGGATAAAATTAATGGGAACCTTTCCCAAAGAACGTGGAATTGGAATGAGGCGTATGTTGTGTTTGTGTAATATTTTTAATATACGCGGGTTGTTCGAAAAGTCCGGGTTTATACCCATTCTGAGTAACCGATTCGACGATATGTCGAAGATGAAGACGGTGGTCGAAGACCGGAAGTCTTCACATCGTTTGGGTGATTACTGATGATCTTGATTGGGCTGTACACCGAAGATGAGGGAATCAGTTGGTTGTCGTCCAGACGTACTTGGAGATGGATGGATATGCGAGGAAAGTGCCTCCGGTTTCGTTCAGACCCAGAACGAACTTGTAAATGGATTGTGTGTCTGACATTGGATTTTATTCTGTGTTGATTGATTTCTGTTTAATATATATCTGTTTGGCGGCGGAGAATTTATTCTCTTGCTTAATGCCCTTCTCTGAGACGTACGAGCTTAGAGGTTATATATCGATAGATATCAATCGCATGGCATGAATTGCCTGTGTGGCACGCTGAGTTGCATGGAACAAGGCTTTTGTTGAAAAGCAAAGTCTTGTGGTTGATGATCAAAGCACGGCCTTTGTGGCGTAGCTTTGTGTATAACGTGAATTCGCGAGCCTCACACCTCGGTATGAGTTAAAAACGGGATACGGACCGCTGGGAGAGCACGATGTTTCTTTCTAGCTTTGGTGGTGTCAGTGACTTACCAGCCCTGACATTCATATACTTTTCACCTTTGTGGTTGTTGGAATGAGGCGCCTCGATATTAGGTCTGTAAGGACCGGGAAACGTGTGTTCAGGAATTGCCAATCCTCTAACGTAAGTGAGGACCGGCCCAGCCGATCCAGGGTAACCCAGTGTGCGTAGTCCTGAGCATTTGCTAGAGTGTCTCGAAGCGGAGAGGAGCTTGCCCCTTGCCTCGACTCATGATGGAAATCCAATTTCCAATACGTGTATTTCGGCTTTATTTGTAGAGCCTAGTATGGCGACATAGTGGTATGGGGGCACTTATGCCGTCTATGATTTATATTTATGATTGAAATTGTTTTGACACTATACACTTATTATAGTATCAAATGATTTGTTTTAAACGTACCAAGCATGTTTGGCTGTTATAAGGTAAAACCCTATCCTCCGGCTTGCGTTGCATTGTGTGATGGGACCTGGGTCTTATAATAGCTTCATTTTTCGAAAAAACATTGCGTTGTTTATTCTATGCACTGATATTCTTGGGAGGAAACCCGTTCCGTGTTATACGGCGTGGTCCCTTGAATTACTCTCTTTTAAAGTAAAGTTTAAATAACTGTATTAGTTATCACACCAGTCACATGACTGACCTGGAGTTTATTGTTTTAACCTAAACTCTGGGTGCCCCTATTTTCCGCACGAGCAACTAGTAGTTTTGGTTTTGCAGATTTATAGTCACAGGATCCTGGTTTACAGCTGGAATGATATCCGGAAAGCTCTGTATCCGTATATCACCTTCAGTTGTGCTTTGTATTATTTTCCGCTGCTATGTAATTTATTGTAATCTCTGATATTTATCGAATGTAATTTATTCATTTATACTCTGTATATTCTTGTATTCTGATGGAATTGTTGTAATATACAATGAAATGTTCTTCCGTATGCGTTCTGATTTGTCCTGTCCTCAAACGATCAGGGGTTTCGAACGATCTAGATCGGTTTAACGACTAATTCGGATCGAGCGAAATTCCAGGCCGTCACATTGTTGATGTCTTGTTGGGAGGCATCCCAAGACAAGGTAATGAGTGGTGGTCATCTAGACGTACTTGGAGATCGACCGGATGTGCGAGGACCTCTCTTCTGTATTGGACATATGGGATGAGGAATAAGGTGCCTCCGGTTTCCTTCAGACCCAGAACGGACTTGTAAATGGACTGTTTGTCCGACATTGGATTCCATTCTATGTGATTGATATACGTCAGTTGCATGGTGTGGATTGCCAGTGTGGCATGCTGAGATGCAGTGATCAAGGCTTTTGTTGAAAAGCAGAGCCTTGTGGTTAATGATCAAAGCACAACTTTAAATAGCAAGGCTTTTTGTATGGCATTAATTCGCGAGCCTAACACCCCGGTATGAACCAGAAACGGGAGAGAACCTCAGGGAGGACCTACGTTTCCTTCTAGCTAGGAGTGGTGTCTGGGTTTTACACGACCAGATGTTATACTTATGTGGATGATGGATAGCGAGGCGCCTCGGTTATATCGGTCTCTGCGGAGCCAATGGATGGTTTGGTAGATAAACTGGCCAGTTTGACGCCCCATAAGGCAGGGAAATGCAGTGTTCAGGCATTTTAATCCACTCCGTGTAGACCAGCCCTGACGATCCAAGGGTCACTCGACTCTGATCCTGGGGGGAAGGCTAGAGCGTCTCGAAGCGATAAGGACGATCCCTTGCCTTGGTTCATGATGGAAATCCAATTTCCAAGTACGACATCGTGCGGTTTTGATTGTAAACCTATATATGGCGACATAGTGATATAGGGCACTTATGCCCTCTATGATTGATATTTATGATTGAAATTGTTTTTGAAACATATAAACACTAGTAATAATATCAAATGCATGTGTTTTATATGTATTAAGCATATTTTGGCTATTATAAGGTAAAAACTCTATCCTCCGGTTTGCGTCGCATTGTGTGATGGAAACCGAGTCTTATAATGGCTTCATTTTTATAAAAAGCATTGGCCTTATTTTAAAGAAGTTAAGTAGATTTCTCATACCAGTCCCATGACTGACTCGTAGTTTGATTCACTTGCAAACTTGGATGCCCTATTTTCTTCACGGGCAGCCTTGTATTCAGGTTTTAGCAGGCTCTTTCTGGATAGCTATGGTGCTGAAGATGGATTCTATCACTTCCTTCTTTTTATATTGTTCAGCTCCTGTTGTGTATATTATGTTTGATTCCGCTGTAGACATTTTATATAAAGCTAAACTGTATTTTGTACTAAGTGTGATCCTATATACTGTGTAACTCTGATGATCATGTTTATCCAGTGTATTTATTGTACATTATCTAGTGTATTTATGTATTTCTATTCTGCTGTTATCTGTTTATGTGTTATATTCCAAAGATTACCCTAGCCACCGTGGAACAGGGGTTTGGGGTCATCACAGGTACCTAAGAATTTTGAAAATCGAGTGGTCTAACAAAATTAGTAAAACCACTCACAGTTTCATTTACATGTTTTGGTACCTATAATTATTTGTATAACAATCCATCTGAATTTACTTTTGTACCCTTAGGAACCCAAACTTGTTTGAATTTAGACGAAATCACTTTATTTCTTTTTGGTGTCCAAAATGAATTAAATAAATTGTTATCAAACAAATTCTTGTCCTGTTTGTGATTCAAAAATCTTTTGGAATTTTCAGAGTTCAAATTTTCAGACCGACCCTTTTTGAAGCAATTTAAAGGATTTTTAAATCACAAGAATTCAGCTTTTCAAAACCCTTTTTTTCAAAACCAAGTCCATTTTTATTTCCTGGAGAAAGATGATTTTTCAAAAACATATTCAAAGATTTTTCTCTTATTGAAAATCATTTTAAACTCAATTCAAGATCGTTGATTTTGGATTTAAGATCATAATTTTCTTTCATCAGATTTGAACAACGATTAATGCTGATCTTTCTCCTTTCAGTATCATTTTGTTTCAAAAACAAATTTTCATTTTCAAGCAATTTGATTTTGGTTTTGGATTCAAAAATCTCGGATTCAAATTGAATTTGTTTTTCAAATTGTTGTTTCTCAGAACTCTTGAATTTTTCAATCTCGTTTTCATGCTCTTTCAAAATCGATTCAGTTTTCAACAGGCTTTCTTTTTCAAAAATTTCATGTTTGGAATTTTCGGTAGTCTTAAAATTTTCAAATTCATTTTGCAGAAAATTATTCGAACTTAATAACTCAATCTCGTTCTCTTTTAGTATCAGTATTTCATTTTCAAACTTTTGAATATTTTTATTAAGATGAACGAGATTGGTTTTCAATTTCAAACAATTTTTACAATTAGAATTTTCAAATTTCCTGAATTTTTCAAGTTTTAATTCCAAACAGTTATTTTTTCTAGTCAACTCAAGAATTTTATATTTCAAATATTTATTTTTCATTTGGAGTTAATCAACAGATTCAGTTAAATCAGCACACAAATAAACTAAATCTTCATAAGAGAATTTTTCCGTTTCATTATCTGTTGAGTCTCCATCGTCTGATTCATCTGAAATTTTATATAAAGGATCTGTTAAGCGTAGATACAAATTTGAGTAGTCCTTCGGAGGTTTTAAGCAGTTGCCATATTTTCCATACAATGTGTCGAGAGTTCTCCAAATATCCTATGCAGACAAGCAAATGAGAAATAAGATTAAATTGATAAATATTAATATAAGAATAAATAATATTCATTGCAATGTCATTCCTATCTGCATCATTATCTCCATTCATAATAATATCCCAATTTTTAATATTACTAGATTTTAAATAGGATTCCATTTCTGATTCCATTTCAAAAAACCTGTACCATTAAGAATGTTAGGAATACGACTGGACTGACTCTCAGAAGACTGACAACTAGGGAACACCATTCCTCTAGAGTTAATGAATAACCTGCTCAGATACTACTTGTTGGATCTAGATTAACCCTAGAGGGGGGTGAATAAGGTTTATTGAATTAAATTAGAGATACTAAGAAATATCACAACACAGATTATAACAAAGAAAAATAGATCCTAAAATAAATAACAAAATGATTTTACCCAGCTTCGGCAAATCCTGCCTACTGCTGCATTCCCCAAGGTTTCTACTAGATATTAGTCAACTATTAGAACGCTTACAACACTTGTAAACTCGCGAAAATTCCCAGCCTAAATGTCCTAACCCTACGCTCACAACTTATCCCAAAGTTTCTACTAGGAGATACACAAAAGGCCACACAATCTCGCTCTAGTTGCAATAATTCTACGCACAAAACCCTGCACCGATTTTAACCCCAAAATCAAATTTTTTTTCCCTGTTACAAACCTTGTACCAAAAACCCTAGTTTTACAGAAAAACTAGAAAACTTGGATTTTTTTACAAATTTAAATTCAAAAAATAATAATCAAAAATAGAAAACCCCCTTATAACAAAAATGACCGGCCTCCTTGTTATTATAACACTTGAGAAATTGTCGGCCTTTATTTCTTCAATACCCACGAGATTTAGAATTAGGGTTTTCCAATTTCTCCAAAATCACGATACTTGAAAATTCTATGCAGTAGGTTCCTTGATTGCTTCAATGCTTGTTGGTTTCTTATCGATGATTTGGCTTTCGGCTTGCGATCGAAAACATGTGAGTTTTCTGAAATGATTTGATTTTTGCTCTTTGAAAATTGTGGCTTGTTTTTTCGGTCTTGATTGCCTATGATGAATTGGTAATTTAAATAGGGTTATTGAAAACCCTTAATTCATCTCTGATTTCGTTTGATGACTTTCTCTGATTTTGCTCTCGAGTTATTACGTGATTTTGGTCCTTTGTTTCCTGGATTGAATTTGGTTTTGAAAGACTTGCGTGATTGATTCCTGTTTGTTCCCTTGAATGAATTCGGACTTGATGCAAATTGAGTAATTCTGAAAACATATATTTGAAATGTGGCAACTTTAATCATGATGCATGATCACTGTGAAACTTTCCACAAAAGATATTTCCCTGTAATCACAAAGTCAATTTCTAGAAACAAATAAAATTGTTTTTCATGAATACTTCCTGTGACTGAATACTGAATTGAACCTTCCTATGTTTCTACTCTGTATTCTTATTGTCAAAAATGAATTCATCATTAATATGCATATGAATTCTTTGTTGCGAGAATAACATAAATTAATCTTCCCATAAGTCTATTGTGTATTTCTGAACATCCTTGAATGATCAGATTTCCAATTTTGTCACATGCTAGTAGTGTAAATTGATAGTCATCCCCAAAAAAAAAATCCTTTTCAAATATGTCTATTAACATTTTCCTGATGTATAACACTTAAATTCTCTAGCAAGTCATGATCACTTTAGCACATTCATTTGGTTCACACATATATATGAATCCATGTATTTGTGTATAATTTTTCTGCCTTTTACTTGAAAACATTTGAGAAAATTCATGCCCAAAATACACTTTCCTGTGCTGTTCGTACAGAATGTTCACCTGAAACTCCCATGAATATATATATATATATATATATTTTCCACGTATATATTTCTGTGATCACATTCCTGTTGCCACTTTGTGTCTCCTGAACCATGACATGCATGTTTGACCTGGGTGCACCTGAATCTTGTACTCGACCCTGTTTGCATGCATGTACACATTGCAGTTTAAATCCTGAGCCTTGCATTCCTACATATATTTGTGAGCTTTTTTTCTCAACATGTTAGCCGCTTCTTTGATACTTGCATATTTTCCATGAACACCTTTCTTGTATTGCTGTACACAATCATATGTGTGCATATTTGCTAGTACATGACATACTAGCTGTGTTGACTTGCACTTATGCTGCTGCATATGTCTCACTTGACCATTGTATACACCATGTATAAGCTGCATCCATATACATCTGAATCTGTCTAAACTGATACATGCATGTTGTAACTTCAATGTGTTTCCTTGGCTTATGCTCTGCGAATGTGTGTGAACCCAGTGTTATTGTGTGACATGCTGAGTTATTTTGAAGAGAAAAAAGAAACTGACTTTTTTTCTTTTGCTACTGTATGAACATAAACTTATTTTCAACTTAACTCTGAACCTGTCTTGAATACCATGCCTTCTTGCATTTGAAGTTTATACTGGCTCAATCATATCTTTGCATCTGAACTGAGTAGTGATCACAATCATGTTAACCTTAGTTGTGTTGTCATGCTCGACTTGAGTTCGAACCAGCGTGTATTTGAGCTATTTTATTGCACCATCTTTGAGCTGTCTCGACCATTTTGGTCCATGCATGTCGAAATTATGTACTTGCACATTTTCACTTGCACTGGGTCGAGCTTGGTTTTCATGGCCACTCCTCAGTGCATGTGTGTTCATGGATACCTGAACCATGCACTGTGCATGTGTGTCGGGCTTGACCTGAACACACCCTGTTGATATACTGCATTTTGATTGGCGAGACAGTGCAAGCGTGTATATTTATACACATGTGTACATGTAGTCGTTCAGAATAATTTTCCTGTCCTTGCACTATAATATGTGCATATACATACATTGTATGTGTATATATGTATAGTGAACGTCCAGAGAATATATATGTGAGCACTACAGATGATTTATCCACCTTGTGGTATTTACAGTGTATCACTGTGAATATCACAAGCTGTCTAGACACAGATGGATATACAGATAAATTAGATCAAGTCATGAAAAATGATGAGAAATACACCAAAATTCTAAGGAAAATAAAATTTTAAAATAAAAATTATATCTGCTAGAATATAAAATTATTTCTATTCCAGATTACTCTGTGTGTGTGTTTCTATGACAGGTAAGAAGAAGACTGGACTGACTGGAGCAGACAACAGAAGACAAGTAACAGAGTGTAATTGTATATGAGTGAATGTATGTATATATGAAGTTGTATAGTGAGTGACTGAGTGATAGAGTGTTGTAGTGAGGAGCTATGTATATGAAAATGAATATGAAATGTATTGTAATACTGAGATGTACAAAGAGTGGAGTTATAAAATTTGTATTGTTTATATGTTGAAATAAAATATTATATTTAAATAAAATACTATTTGAATATTTGAATTCTCGTGCAGTAGTATTCCATTTAAATATAAATATTATATTCATGTATGTGATGTAGCATAACAGTACAATAACAAACACATTTAAAATAATTTATATTTGTTTGTAATCATCAAACAAAAATCATAGCATTGTTATATACAACACTTCCAGCGCTGCCTCCCCATGTCGATGGACCACCGCACCCGCGCCAGAGATCAGCCTGACCTTACCTGTAACAACTTGCTTAGAATGGGCCTAAATTCTGACCTAGAAAAGGCTCATGGGAACTAAGAGCCACTCTAAACGGATGGTTGGTTCCTATAAGGAATTACTAAACAGATATACAGAGCAATCTAAACGAAAAATCAGAATCTCACACAGTTGAAAGGATAAATATAATAGCATAAAATAGATGTGCCGTTATTTAAAATCCTCAAATTTTGATATAATAAGTCTCATAGATGATAATAGTATATCATTCATTATCCCAATTACATAACAACAATTCTAATAAAGCTACTGCCAAAATAACTAAATCTTCGAGAGGCTCCTCCTCCAAGCAATCGTTCCTCATCCTCAATCAACAGTCTCACTTACTAACCTGTTAACGTAAAGAGGAGGGAGGTCAGAACATAAAGTTTCGATGAATGATATATATATATATAAGATTAGGAATAACCATTTCCTATATTTGGCAGTATAAACTCTTCAAGTTATGTCTACGCAACAAACATACACAAACTTAAACTATGAAGAGGACACCCTAACAGTCACTTAAGGCCTATATGTGAATCTAAAGGCGGACGTACCTACAGTCACTTAATTCCCCACAAGGTAATTTTATGGACTAACATTTTTACGTTCACTTAACACCCTACGAGGTGGGTTATTCCTAGTCAATTAAGGCCATTTACAAATTTATTAAAGGTGAATATCCCTACAGTCAATTAACACCCTATGGTGGGCCCCATCCACTTAAGACATTGTCTCTAGCGCCAACGCCATAAGTAATTTCTATCGTAGGTCGAGAAATAGTTAAGACCACTTACCACCAGGTTTGGATCAAGAACTCAACTTCATTTTAAGAGAACCCTTTCAATGGGCCCTTTTGTTACTATTTAGTTGTCCCTATGGGTGAACTCCTAGCCACTTAATACTTCCCTTAAACGATGGTTCCTTTAGGCTATATAGATAATCTGTCCCTAGGTCAGCGCTTACTTGTTAGAGTTTGTTCCCTAGAGGCAATCCATTTGATGTGATTAATAACATTTTTGATGTTATATCTTATTATGAATAAAAGATTTAATTATGTTATATTTACTGCGTAATATGAATATTAACATTATAGAAGTCCTTAGAATAATAATACAGAATTATATAGTTTCAAGTAACTTGAACATGAGATATAATATAATAATAAGTACTATAATTCTTAAATATCTCTAGTCAAGTTTAATTTTATATAGGACAATAATAAAACATTGAGACTGGTATGTTGATTGACTGATGATCATTTCTCATTGATCATTAATATATGTGATATTGATGTAAATACATAAATATGCATCAGAGACTAGTTTTGGGCTGACTGCAACGCCCAGTAATTTTAACAACACATTAAAATGATAAATTAAATAAAACGTAATTTATTATTCAGATTTAAGTAAAACAGACCGCGCCACTGCGTTCGTCTCGGAATTCTGGTCAAAATAGACACCTGGTTTGCGTAAAACGAACACCGTATGAAGAAGATATTAAGGTTTGATGTTTGTATATGTACAAGAGAATTATATTTATATATATATATATATACAAACAAGTTAAATAATAATAAAATATTCAAACCAGTGAAGCGGGAGCCCTAAAAGCAGAACCGATCATTTCTGGGGGTCGACCTGAGCCCCCGCTGGGTCGACCCAGGCTCTTTGGGGTTGACCCACGGGTCGAACCCGAGGTCGACACCCAAAGGTAAGGGGGTCAACCCCCCTACAGATCTGGGCTGATTCATATTTTCGAACGTGGACTTGTTTTGTGACTTAATTCATTTACCCTATGCTATAAATAAGCCCCCAGTTCTCATGTTTTGGCACACCAAAAATAATGGAGGCTAAATGCTATCGACGCTTGGACTGAATCAAATCTTTTTACCTTCTTCTGCAATCAAATAAATCAAGTTTAGAGATTCAAGTGTTTCGACTGTAGATCTGTAATTCAACCTCCGCTTTTCCCCTTTTATTTTTCAAGACCCGATCATTGTGAGTTTAAGTTACCTTTGTATTTAAATAAATAAAAGAAAACATGATATGACTGGAATTTGGATCTAGCCTTGTGATTGAATCATACCAGATCTATTGTAACTTGTGAATCTATGATATTCTGACATAGCTATGATTTGGATCTTAACCTTTACTATGTCAAATCTACTTTTGATTATAGATCCAAAATTACTATTTAGATCATATTGTACCTATCATGTTTGTGGTTAATTTGGGTCTTTACCTTTATCATGTCAGATTCACTTTTAATTATAGATCTAATTCACCATTTAGATCATATTGTACCTATCATGTTTGTGGATAATTTGGATCTGTCATTAGTTAAACATCTAAATTCTTATTTAGATATATTCATACCTAGCATGACATCCCTACTATGTTAGAACCAGTTTTAGTATCTCACGTTTACCTGATCTACTCTTATATGTCCATCTTATCACTATGCTATTATGTATTTATGTCAATTTTGTTAGAATAACCAATTCTATCATCATCCCTTCACCCTTTTCCCTTTTTATATTTTTATAGCCAGGCTACTTTTGAGCCTAGGCAGGTGGCTAAAATATGTGAATACGTTAGTTTGGGAATGAGGGGAAAAAGCATTAAAATTGGGCATAACTTAAAAAGGGGAAATTTGGCATAACTTGAATAATGTATATGTACATGAATTTGGACATATAATTCACTATGAACATAATTGGAAAAAAGGGGCATGAAACCTATAAAGACATAGGAACAATTGGTTAACAATTGGAAATACCTAGGATTACAGTAATTAAAAACTGTAATGGTACTTATGACACGAGGTTTGATTGCACTTGTGGTGGATGTCTGCCCAGAGCCGCCCAGCATATCCAGCAAACGCAAGTGGTGAATCTAATGTGATAGGTCTAAGTACACAAATACGAGACGTGCTAAGACACGAGGTTAAGCCTGATTTGGGGAATAAGTCTGCCCGGACTTGCCCGGCATATCCAGCATCCATAAGTGTAGGCTTAGTATAGGAGGTCTAGCGCATTATAACCATAAATGGATAAATGGTAATGAATTGGAATAAAAAGGAAAGATAGTAACCTATTATCATTAGTTACTTTAATGAAAATGTTGTATATAATAGGTGGGATTGTCCTAGGGACAAGTGGAAATTATAACATAAGTAATAATGAAAGGAAATAAAGCTTATTAGTAAACCTTAGTTAAGAAAACTAAGTTAATAAGTAAACAACGTCAGGCTATAGTGATATGTTAAACAGAAAACAAGTGAACTCAATTGAAGTATTCTTGATTAAATATTAAGTAAAACATGTTATTGTAACTATGGAATTAGACAATGAATAATACAAAAGGGGTTGTAAGATTACTCCCGTTAATTACAATCCAGCGGTGAATGCCTGTGAGAATACTTTCGTTATTTACAATTTAAAGAATAACATGTAATGGGGCTTATTAATAAACTTAAATGGATTAAGTTATACTTATACGAAATTAATAAGCAAGTGGAACTTTGGCAAGTGAAAAGAAGTCAATGTGAATAGGGATAACCTGTTAGTCTGTAATACTTAACCTAGTTGAATCCATAAGGATTGCATGAACATGTTAACTTGAGAATGGGTTAAACATGGTTGCAACAGTGGAAGGGTTAAGTATATCTGGGTTGGGTGGGTAATATTTATATAGGCCACAAAACTTAACCTGTTTGGGTTATGTAATTAAAGGCACCGTTAGGCAAGCATAACCTGCCGAAATCCTACTGGGGATACAAGACACGGGGGAGAGCTTGTATCATCTTGTGTGGGGGACCTTTTCAGTCAGTAACCCATATAACAGTATCAAAACGAGTACTCTGTCCTAGGTCAGAGTTGGGGCATGCTTACTGGGATGATTGTAAGAGATCCAAATGTGGAGGATGGTGTGTGCGGCGCAAACCGACCGGGTCATGTGCGTACATAGGTCGAACAGAGGGGGATAAGACGACCGTGACACCTCTAGATATGGATGTGCACATTATAAAAATGAGGGGTTGCCACTTTAGGAAGTGATACCTCCTACTGTGGGGACGACACAAGGTATCTATGCGAATTAGGGAGCCGATCGATTGGGGAAGTAGTTAGGGTACATATAGACTTTGGTAAAAGTTTAGGAGCCCATTAGGTTGGGTTGTCTGTTGGATTGTATGGGGTTAAAACCTCTCACCAGAAGTACGCCTAAGTCTACCAGCTTATACATGTTGGGGATCATCTCATTTCTGGATTATACTAGTATTAGTGCAGAGTAATCATTAGAGAAGAGCATACACTCTATCATGCTTACCTCATCATACCTGCCTTTTTGTGATGTTATCCTTTCTATCCATTCTATATGCCTGTCATGATACTTATACTTATTTACTTGCTAAAAGTAACTGGACTCGCCAGACTTTATGCCCGACCCTTTTTGTTTCCTATTCTTTCTTCCATTTCCCCCCAGGTTCTCAGGGTGGGAATACTCAAGCATGACCAAGATTCTGCTATCATTTTGCTGGAGCTTCTTAGACGTATTGCTCAAGCTCCTTTTCCTTACTATGACTATGTTTTATTTGGGGATTATGCTTCTTTTATTTTGTACTCTGATGTTTAAGTGCAAGACAGAAGTTTTATTAATGTACTAGTTTTTACGTAATTCAGACATATGATGTTTTGAACCACGATGTTTTATGATTAATAAAGTTTGTTTTTATCCCGCTGCAAAGTTTTATATCTATCTTGTAATGTTTTTGTTTCTGTTTACCTAGAACGCTTCATGAAACTTAATGCATTCTCTTAATTAGTGACATTAATGGACATGGTGTGTCACACTTGGTATCAGAGATGAAGGTTACCGGATTAGATAAAAGTTTTGAAAACTATTTTCAAAACAAAAAAGATTTTAAAAGAAAGCATTTTCAAAAGAAAAGTTTATTTTGAAAAACATATTCCCCAAAGCCATATGCAATGTCTTTCAATCCTTTGTCTGAATCCCTTTTTCTTTTCAGCATGTCTAGGGAACCTTATATTCCCAAGGACGTTGAAGTACCGGATTGGTTCCGTAGGTATCTTAAAGCCATGACACCAACCGGGAGCAAAGGAGACGTCCCTTCCCCAGCTGCAATCGTTGTTTCTCCACCATCGCGAGTAGATGATTTCTCTAAAAAGAAAGAAGCTAGGGTTGAGGAAATACAAAACAAGAAAGTATGTCCTATGAAAGGACAACAACAATGACAAAAAGGTGGAAAGAATAACAAAGCTAAGGATAAGAGGAAGTGTCGCAGTTGTGGATGTGAGGGTCACTTGGTAAAAGACTGCAAAAGAAGGAAGAATACTTGCTTTAGTTGTGGATAAGTCGGAAACTTTGCTAAAGAGTGCCCGAAGAGTAGGGGTGTTAATCAGGTGGAACAGATCCAATACTTCAGTGCTCAAACTCGGACCGAAATTAAGTTCGGACGGGCTCAAGTCCGACTCGATTAATAACGGACAAAAATTAAGAAATTCGAACTCGGACCGAAAAGTTTAAAGGCGGACCGCGTACGGTATGATAAGTCCGTACGTGAGGGACCGGACGTACACGGACACATATTCGGACAGAAATTGGCAAATAAGAAAAGATAAGGTTAAACATTAATATAAAACATGAAAACATCATTGTTTCATATACATAATACCATCTTACACAATGCTAAAGCTTTTAAAACACTAGAAACATTAGAACATAAGTAAAAAATATTAGCAAATCAGAATAATAAGACGCAAAAAGAACGTAGCAAGGTAATGGAAGCAAAATAAGATAGCTTAGCTTACAGAACATTAAAATGGCATGAACAAAGCATAAAATAATTATCATATAAACTTTAGCGGCCATATGAGATACCTTTCAACTTCATAATACATAACTAAAACAAAAACTCAAAAGCAACCAGCTAATACCATTCAGTTTGCTAGCTTTTGTGAAGATACCTTCCAACTTTAGTAGCCTTGTGAGATCAATAGTTGCATTCCAAAATAACAATGACTACAATATTAAACATAACTTCATAATAACATACAACTAACTAATACCAAAATCAGCAGTAGTGTTGCCCCTAGCCTTTTGCTAACTTTGTGGAGATACCCTTAAGCTTGCTGTTTAGTTTCCAAACCAACAATTACGCCTGTAAAAAGATTTACAAGGTAAAATATCAATGAAAATTGAATACATGAGAATCTAAAAGGGTTCAGCACAAAAATGATAAAGTTCTACATATCAAACACTAACAGCAACAAAATTTAAGAAACAATAAACATGAATCTATGTTGGCGTTGCCTTTAGTGAGAGCAAACCAACTATTTATAATTTATCTAGTGCACAAACACTACAGCAAAAAAAGTTCATGACAAGCAAAAAAATAGTGAAATTGAAATGAGATTAAAGATTCTACAAAATATCTTAATGATGCAACCAAACCTTAAACATGTTAAGAAAATGAGTTTTGAGGTACAAAGTTTAAAATTTTCTATTGCGTAAGTTACAGGTCATAAGAGCTAATTTGCTTCTCATTATCTAAACATGTATCATATTTGATATTCATTGTAATGGCCTCTATGTGATACTTCTACTAATATGTCTGTGCCACCATATGCTGTTTGAACCTACAGTGAAATGATAAGCATGTATAAATTACAATCAAAGAAATAACTCATTTAAAAATATGTAACAGGTCGTACTTACATATGGCTAATCCCTTTTCTGTCCAAGCTATTCAAAAATCACTGACTCTATGTCATGTTCATCATCTTGAACCTGAAAATGTTATCATAATTATGCATGAATATGAAATTCCATCTATAGTTTAAAAAAAAATCGAAAGAAATAAAATATAATGAATCCTTACTTCACGGTTGTTAAAACTATATTTAGAACGCAACCAATCACCACTACATATTAAAGCTTCCACTGTTTCAGATTTCAAAGAACTTCTAAACTAGTCTAAAACTCTTCCATCGGCACTAAATGCAGATTCAGAGGCGATGATGCTGATAAGAATGGAGAGTATATCTCGAGCCATGTTTGACAATACTTTATAGCTTGAAGCATTTATTTTCCACTAATCCAATACGTCAAAATTATCCTCTAAACTATCAAATTTGCATTGACCTTCTTTCAAGTATAATTCCAACTCAGATTGTGAAGGCTCCACTGCATCTGACTCATCAGCCCACATCTCAAATTCATACCTGCCTTTTGTCCTTTTCCGTCTTAGAGAATATGCAGATTCATTTTCTTTAGCAGTTTTTAAGGTCTTATACGTTGCACCGAATGAATATTCAGAATATAGTCTTCCATTGAAGAAATCACAAGTTGTATATTAATTTTCTGCCTCTATTTTGGAGTAAATCTTAGGAAAACAAAATCCAATGAGCTTCATTTTATACCTTGGATCTAAAACTGCAGCTATAGACATTAATAAGTTGCAATCACCCCAATACTTGTCGAACTTACCCCTTATTTTGTCTAGCATTCCCCTCATAAAAAAAGATCCTTCAAATTATATTGCCTTTTCATTTAACGTTTTCTTAATTTTCCAAAGCTCCGGAAGAAACAAGTTAGAAGTTGGATAACTTGTACCTGAAAAAATAGCCGAGGCCTCATTGAATACCTCCAGAATGCTACAAACAGACTCGGCTCTCCCCCAATCAATCATGGATGGCAACCAAACATATGACGGATCCCTTTCTTGATACATGGAAAAAACTTATTTAAACTTCAAAGCACATTCTAGCCTTGCATATATTGAATTCCAACGGGTAGGAACATCAAGTATTAGACATTTAAAATCCAGAAGTTGCAATTGTTTGACTATTTCAGCAAATTTATGGAGACGCTGAGCTGACATTTTAAACTATTTTACACTTCCACGAATATTTTGGATTATTTCTTTTATCTCACTTAGGCCAACTTGCACCATTAAATTTAGCACATGAGCACAAAATCGAACATGAAAAATCTTTCCCTTGAAATAAAGACTACCTTTCAATGCAAAATTATCTTTCAATTTTCTTACAACTAGGTCATTTGATGATGCATTATCAAATGTAACTGAAGATATTTTATTCTTAATACCCCATTCCATAAGGATTGAAAAAATTGCATTAGAAATCGCTAATCCAGTGTGGGGTGGTGATAAACTACCAAAACTCAGAATGTGCTTTTGAAGTTTCTATTCAACATCAAGAAAATGATAGGTCAAACACATGTAACCTAATGTTTGGTTTGATGTCCATAGATTAGAAGTTAAACTCATCCTACTTACGCCACATCTTTCAAATTCTTTTTCTTGACTGAATGCAATTTCATACAATCATTTTTTATTGTTAACCGCGACACTTTTTCATACTCAGGATTCAACATTTGACTATATAACACAAAGAGGTCATGCTCAATCATCCTATCATTGTAGCCATCAGCTCTCTTACCTTATTTTTATCATACTTGTGGATTGATAATTTTCCAATCAATGCACTGCTAGATGCTTTTTCATTCAAAAAATCTTTTCCAAGCAATTTTTGATAATTTTCATGGATTGGTAGGCTATCATAGGGAGTTCATTAAGGACTTCGCCAAGATATCAGCTCCACACACCAGACTGACAAAGAAGAATTTGACCTTTGGAATATTAACTGGGAGGATTCTTTTCAGCAACTAAAGAGGCTCTGACAACAACCCCACTTTTGAATTTGTCGATGGAAACAAAGTGTTTACCGTATACACTGACGCATGGGGTATAGGGCTTGGTGTGGTTCTGAAGCAAGAGGGAAGGGTAGTAGGTTATGGAGGTGGACAGTTAAGAGTTCACGAGAAGAACTACCCTACTCATGTTTTGGAATTAGCTGCTATAGTATTCACGCTTAAGACATGGCGGTAGTATCTGCTTGGAGAGAGGTTCGAGTCATACTTGGACCATAAGTCGCACAAGTATCTATTCTCATATAAGGATCTCAAATTGAGACAGAAGAGATAGGCTTCTACATGGATCTGAGACGATTAGAGAAACTTCATGAAAGATCGATTTGATCCGTAAGCGCATGAAGATAGCTTAGGAAATGAAGAAGTCATACACAGATAAAGAAAGAACCAATATCGAGTAGAGGTGGGAGACATGGTTTCATCAAGATATCACCTCAGAAGGATGTGGTCCATTTTGGAACTGTAGCGAAACTGGCTCCAAAGTTTGTAGTACCATTCCCATAATGGAAAGAATTCAAATGGCTTATAAGGTAAAGAAACCAGAGAGATTAGCGGATATTCATTTTCGAAAATGTTTGCATGATACAACAAAAGCAGTTGAGCCGAGTATATTGGAGGATGTAGAAGTAGAGCGGGAACAGACAGTCAGAAGAGTCCCTAACCGAATTCTTGGATCATAAGTTAAGAAGCTACGCAATAAAGAAATCAAGTTGAGGAAGGTTCAGTGGGGAGATAACCCAGAGGATGCGACTTGAGAGACTGAAGATAAGATTCGTGCTTCCTACCCTTTCCTTTTCGAGGGTATGTTCTTAACTTCTTTTCCAAAGCTTTTATCTATGCTTATTTCTATCATTTATGTATGTCCTATCGATCGAATCTTCAACCTTTAGGTAGGAATCCCATGGATGTAAACATGTGTTTGAGACATGTTATGTTTGATGAATGCAGTGGATGCATGCATCATGCTAGTGGATGCTCATGGATAAATATACACACATTAGGCACTAGATCGGCTCAATCACTCTCATACTGCATATGGATGTGTGTGAATTTTTCTTTTTCTTTATGGATGAAAGTTGGTGTATCATCATATGGATGTTGCATTTGGATGAATGATTGTGAACACATATAGAACTTACATGTTATAATAGGACTTTTTGCATACATGTTGGATTCGTGGCACTAACGTACATTGCATTGAGGAGGTCGACAGAATCAGTAGACCGCTTGATCTTCACATTAGTATTAGGACATAAACACACATTTTTGCAAATGCTCATATATGCATTAGAAATATTTTAAGTACAATGGATGCCCGTAATTTTAATAACACACTAAAATGATAAATTAAGGAAAACTTAATTTAATATTCAGATTTTAGTAAAAAAAACTGCTCCATTTGCGTTCATCTCGGAATTATGGTCAGAACAGACACTGGTTTGCGTAAAACGGACACCGTATGAAGAAGATATTAAGGTTTGAAGTTTGTATACGTACAAGAAAATTATATATATATACAAAAAAATTAGATAATCAAATAAAATATTAAAACCAGTGAAGCAGGAGCCCCAAAAGCAGAACCGACCGTTTCTACGGGTCGAACAGAGACCCCGCTGGGTCGACCCAGGGGTCGACCTATGCTCTTTGGGGTTGACCCATGGGTCTACCCCGAGGTGGACACCCAAAGGGGGGGGGTCGACCCCCCTTACAGATCTGGGCAGATTCATATTTTCGAACATGGACTTGTTTTGTGACTTGATTCATTGACCTTATGTTATAAATAAGCCCCCATTTCTCATGTTTTGGCACACTAAAAATAATGGAGGCTAAATGTTGTCAGTGCTTGGACTGAGTCAAATCTTTTTCCCTTCTTCTACAATCAAATAAATCAAGTTTAGAGTTTCAAGTGTAGATCTGTGATTCAACCTCTGCTTTTCCCCTTTTATTTTTCAAGATCCGATCATTGTGAGTTTAAGTTACCTTTAGATTTAAATAAAAGAAAAACATGATATGACTGGAATTTGGATCTAGCCTTGTGATTGAATCATACCAGATCTATTATAACTTGAGAATCTATGATATTCTGACATAGCTATGATTTGGATCTTAACCTTTACTATGCCAGATCTACTTTTGATTATAGATCCAAAATTACTATTTAGATCATATTGTACCTATCATGTTTGTGGTTAATTTGGGTCTTCACCTTTATCATGTCAGATCGACTTTTAATTATAGATCTAATTCACTATTTAGATCATATTGTACCTATCATGTTTGTGGATAATTTGGATCTGTCATTAGTTAAACATATAAATTCTTATTTAAATCTATTCATGCCTATTATGACATTCCTACTATGTTAGAACCAATTTTAGTTTCTCATGTTCACCTGATCTACTCTTATATGTCCATCTTATTACTATTCCATTATGTGTTTATGTCAGTTTTGTTAGAATAACTAATTCTGTCATCTTCCCTACACCCTTTTCCCTTTTTATATTTTTATAGCCAGGCTACTTTCGAGCCTAGGCAGGTTGCTAAAATATGTGAATACGTTAGTTTGGGAACGAGGGGAAAAAGCATTAAAATTGGGCATAACTTAAAAAAAATGAAATTTGGCATAACTTGAATAATGTATATGAACATGAATTTGGGCACATAATTCAATATCAACATAATTGGGAAAAAGGGGCATGAAACCTGTAAAGACATAGGAACAATTGGTTAACAATTGGAAACACCTAGGATTATAGTAATTAGAAACTGTAATGGTACTAATGACACGAGGTTAGATTGCACTTGTGGTGGAAGTCTGCCCGGAACCGCCCAACATATCCAGCAACCACAAGTGGTGAATCTAATGTGAGAGGTCTAAGTACACAAATACGAGACGTGCTGAGACACGAGGTTAATCCCGATTTGTGGAATAAGTCTGCCCAGACCCGCCCGGCATATCCAGCATCCACAAGTGTAGGCTTAATGTGGGAGGTCTAGCGCATTATAACCATAAATGGATAAATGGTAATGAATTGGAATAAACAAGGAATGATAGTAACCTATTATCATTAATTACTTTAATGAAGATGTTGTATATAGTAGGTAGACTTGTCCTAGGACAAGTGGAAATTATAACATAAGTTATAATAAATGGAAAGAAAGCTTATTAGTAAACCTTTGTTAAGAAAACTAAAACGTCAAGCTGTAGTGATATGTTAAATAGAAAACAAGTGAACTAAAATGAAGTATACTTAAATAAATATTAAGTAAAACATGTTATTGTAACTATGGAATCAGACAATGAATAATATAAAAGGGATTGTAAGATTACTCACGTTAATTACAATCCGGGGTGATAGATTGTAAGATTACTTCTGTTAATAACAATTTAAAGAATAACATGTAATGGGGCTTACTAATAAACTTAAATGGATTAAGTTATATTTATATGAAATTAATAAGCAAGTGGAGCTTTGGCAAGTGAAAAGAAGTCAATGTGAATAGGGATAACCTATTAGTCTGTAATACTTAACCTAGTTGAATCCATAGGGATTGTATGAACATGATAACTTGAGAATGGGTTAAGTTAACTTGGTTGGAACAGTGGATGGGTTAAGTATATCATGGTTGGGTGGGTAATATTTATATAGGCGCACAGAACTTAATCGGTTGGGGTTATGCAATTAAAGGCACCGTTAGGAAAGTATAACCTGTGGAAATCCTAGTAGGGATACAAGACAAGGGGAAGATCTTGTATCAACTTGTGTGGGGGACCCTTTTCAGTCAGTAACCCATATAACATTATTAAAACTAGTACTCCGTCCTAGGTCGGAGTTGGGGCATGCTTACTGGGCTGATTGTAAGATATCCAAACGTGGAGGACGGTGTGTGCGGCGCAAACCGACCGGGTGATGTGCATGCATGGGCTGGGCAGAGGGGGATAAGACGACCGTAACACCTGTAGATATGGTTGTGCACATTATGAAGACAAGGGGTTGCCACTTTAGGAAGTGATACCTCCTACCGTGGCGCCGGCATAAGGTATCTATGCGGATTAGAGAGCCGATCGATTGGGGTAGTAGTTAGGGTACATATAGACTCTGGTAAAAAGTTTAGGAGCCCATTAGGTTGGGCTGCCTGTTGGAGTGTATGGGGTTAAAACCTCTCACCAGAAGTACACCAAATCTACCAGCTTATACATGTTGGGGATCATCTCATTTCTGGATTATACCAGTATTAGTTTAGAGTAATCATTAGAGAAGCGCATACACTCTATCATGCTTACCTTGTCGTACCTGCCTTTTTGTGATGTTGTCCTTCCTATCCATTCTATATGCTTGTCATGCTACTTTTACTTATTTACTTGCTAAAAGTAATTGGGCTCGCCAGACTTTATGTCTGACCCTTTTTGTTTCCTCTTCTTTCTTCCGTTTCCCCCTAGGTTCTCAGGGTGGGAATACTCAAGCTTGACCAGAATTCTGCTACCATTTTGTTGGAGTTGCTTAGACGTATTGCTCAAGCTCCTTTCCTTACTATGGCTATGTTTTATTTGGGGATTATGCTTCTTTTATTTTGTACTTTGATGTTTAAGTGCAAGATAGAAGTTTTTATGATGAACTAGTTATTATGTAATTCAGACATATGATGTTTTGAACCACGATGCATTATGATTAATAAAGTTTGTTTTTATTCCACTGCAAAATTTTATATCTGTCTTGTAATGTTTTTGTTTCTGTTTACCTATAACGCTTCACGAAACTTAATTCATTCTCTTAATGAGTGACATTAACGGATGTGTGATGTCATACTGACCCAACATGAGAAAACTTCATGGAATATAATTAATAGTGTCATAAGTAATTCTCATAGTGACAGTGATGTAATGGTCCTTATGCATGAAATCATTAGATATTTTATTCGAGAATATTTGTGTTTTGATATCATCAAAAGTTACTTTTAACCGAGTAGACAATAAAGGTGATTATCGTATACATCTTGAATCGATTAAATACTATGAATGTTGTAGATGCAATTTAACTCTACAATATAAGTAGAGATATCATGGCCTCTTGATTAAGTACGATTATGAAATGCATGGCCATGCTCAAATATTGATTTGTTTTGTATAATCTACCCGTCGTTCAAGATAAAATGATTAAATTATAAAGAGGATGATACGTTCCATGCCTTGAGTTTAATCTTGTATACATTGGTTGAAAGGATTAAATTACATTGAAACACAGGTCACAAAAAAGGTTGTATCGAATCATTGGTTTTATTATAATTTGGGTAGCAGCGATGTATTACTAAATTCCGCTCACTTTGTATAATTTAAATATAATTTAAATTATTGCCAATGTTATATTAACCTATAGGGTCATACAAAAGAATGTTTAAGAGGGTGAGAACCGTTCTTAAAAAAAGTAATTAAATGCTGATATTTTCTTTTGGTTTTGAAATTGGTATACCGGATTTTATGTTCCCTTAAATTAGCTCGTTTACATTATAAAGGGTACGACCCTTCTTTTTTCAATATATAGTATTGACGAAGTATCAAAAAAGAGGAAACAACCTAAATCCAAATCAGCTAGTGACGATCACTCCTCCTCCTCCTTTAGTTCGTTTGACGATGCCGAAGAAATGTTTGTGGACTCCTCTAAAGGTGTCTCCTTCAAGCACTCCGATTCGATTCAATCTAGATCAAATTTCGTGTAGATTCGCGAGATGAAAATGCTAAGACAAGGTACATGGTTAATTTCGCATTTGAATTCATGCTTGGATCTAGAATTAGGATTCTTAAATTAGTGTCATTCGCTGCGATTTGATCCTAAATGTCTCTCAATGGTATCAGAACGAGGTTATTATGAATTCAATTGTTGGATTGACAGCTTGCTTGAATTGTTCATGTAATGATCAGTAGTGTTATGAACAGTGATACTTGATTGTAATGAAAAATAATTTCAGATCTTAAATTATTTCAAATTAAAACGTTTTATATTTGATATAAAATGAAATCTGAAATGAATCTGTGGTTAATATTAGATATTATTTATAGATCCCACATTGTTCAACTATGAGCGTATGGATTAATCATTTTCATATGTATTTTTTAACATATATTTGGATCTATAAACATACATAAGCTCTATTAAACAAAAAATCAAAGATTTTTTATTGTTGAAACATAGTTATGACCCTGTTATAATTATGTATAGGATAAAAAAACCTTCTTTTTATTGATCGAAACTTTAAGTTCTTTTGGATCTATTTAACATAACCAACCTCTCCTTACAATTACATTGGAACGACGGTTTGACATAAGTCATCTAGATCACTGCTACATTTATATTTATATGATTGATAAAAGGTTGATTTTCAAACGTACATACATATATATATATATATGCATTGCTTAATGAGTATGTATGCAAATACATGTAAAATTTT
Organism: Allium sativum; assembly: GCA_030737875.1. Taxonomy (NCBI): domain Eukaryota; kingdom Viridiplantae; phylum Streptophyta; class Magnoliopsida; order Asparagales; family Amaryllidaceae; genus Allium; species Allium sativum. The sequence continues at coordinate 381,425,984 of CM060921.1, read as the reverse complement.
AGTTAACTACCTATAGTACATGTTAGCCTACTTTGTGAACTAGGGTACACAAAGTGGAGATATCGAACATTGAAGAACCCTACTTCCTAAAGCGAGTCGGATCGGATGGTTAACGCCAGGGCGGATCGGAACGGAGCAGAAAATGGATGAGCTTGAATTCCACGCAGGCTAGACTGGATCGGATGGCATAAACCCGAACCGAACCCCTACACACTAGCATTCCCGATCCGATCCCAAAGTAACAACAGCCTTCACCCCACGTTCTCCTAAACAATGGGGCAGGTACATCCACTTTCTACCCACGTTGGCCACCAACCCGGTGCACTGTCAACATTGAAATCCATCTGAGCCCGAAAGTGGTGGGATAGAAGCCACGTGGGTCCGATCCGAACCGGATTCTGGATAAATTTCCACGTATAAATAGACCCCCAAGGGTCATTTGAAAGGGACTTTTGGCACTCTGAGAGCTTGAATACCTTTGAGAACCGAATTCTAGCACTCCCAAACAATCCAAATCATCATTCAAAGTGTATTTTGAGTGTAATTGAGTGAATGTATATGAAAAGAGAGAGAGATTGAGTGAATATCTGGTTGTATTTCCATCTACATCATCAAACAAAGTGATATCAAGTGGACGTAGGCTTTTAAATGCCGAACCACTATAAATCTTGTGTCTCTTTTCTATTTTTGATTTCATTTTGTCGTAATTTTAGCCAATTTGGGTGTTAGAACCACATTTTGGTCTAACATTTTGGTGCTTTCACTGAGAATTATTTGAATTCTCTGTTTTTCTGGATTGTCGTTCTACTTTTTGGACCGTTGAGTTCAAATAAGTTAATCCTCACTTTTCAACGCTTTTAAGTACTTGTTGGTTGATTGTTGAAGAACTATGGCCAAAGGAAAAGGCAAGGAAGCCCAAATCAGTCGAGGGAACGAAGTCGGTGAAGATCAGCAAAACGCGGTCGTGACGAGGTCTCGTGGGCAGAGCTCAGGAGCGGATCGGACTGGCTCAGGACATCCGAACCGGTCGCAGAGGGAAAGCTCCGATCCGAGTAGAAGACGTTGAAGAGGTGCGCTCCCCTGCTCCGAACTGATCCGATCAGGTCACCCTGCTCCGATCCGATCCGAGCCTAGGTGATGTTGGAACCTCTACTCGAGCCCCTCCAAATGCTCCAACTCCAGCCACCAGGACCAATGATCAGATCAATCCGTCTGTGCCTGTCACCCAAGGAGATTTTTCGCGCCTTCTTGACATGCTTGAGATCACTAGGGAGGCTATGAGAATCCATGAGCGCACCAACCTTATGATGCAAGAGAATATGAGAATCATGAGTAGGGAAATTGGCGAGCGTTGCAGGCAGAGGACCCCTTCCCCAGTTCATCACACTGTAATGGATTAGTTTTCTTCCTCAGAGGAAGAGCGACCTCGTGAAAGAAGGCCGCTCGAACGACCTCAGAATTTGGAACAAATGACTTTCGGATCTCTGGGATCTCGCGAAGACGTTGCTCGTGTGTTAGGACCCGATGACCCGAGCTTGAGAGAGCCTATGATGTTGCCAATGCGAGGATCCCATGTTCTGCCTAGAGATCCTAATCTTATCAACCCCACTCAAGGACAAATGCTTCAGCCCCTTCCTCCCGAGATCGACCGGGAACGTAGGGATGAAAGCAGAGCAGAAGCCGCTAGAAGAAGGAGGGTGTCCCCTGATCAGGAGCCTAGAGGAAACCCGAACATCAGACCCAGGGAGCCTGAATGGCCTTTGACCAATGCTGATGTCTGGGCTATGGTGCGCCAGATTATGTTTGAGAGTCGAAATTACACCAATGAAGATTATGGTATTGAGCAAAGCCATACTCCTTTTACTGACGACATTCTTAACTTTCAGTTCCCCCGACGATTCGATTTGCCGCAGATGGACAGATATAACGGGAGAACTGACCCGGGACAACATCTGATGCGATACGCATGGTTTATGAATGCTGCAGCTACTCCTGACGTTGTGAAGTGTAAGGCTTTCCCGATTTACTTAGAAGATGTAGCATTACTATGGTTTACCCGACTTCCTCCTCAATCGATTTCGAATTTCAAAGAACCAAGTGAACATTTTATGAATCAATTCCGACTTCACGCCCGAAAGTCTAAGACTGTTATCGAATTATCGAGAATTAAGCAAGCACCGGGTGAGTCTTTGAGGTCGTATCTAGACCGTTTCAATTTAGCTATAACAGAAGTCAACGACCCTCATGAGCTTACCATCTTGATGGCCTTAATGGAGGGAGTTGATCCTGATTCAGAGTTTGGAGATTATCTTTCTGGGAAGCCGCCTCCCACAAGAGAGTTGTTTTATGAGAAGGCCAATATTCAGTTAAGACGGGAGGAAGCAAGGGCAAACAGAAAAGAGGAAGTCTGGAGTGGCCTCAAAAGAAGCTGTTCAGAGTAATGTTGCTGTAAAGCAGTCTGGAGAAAGCTCTGGGAAAGTCGAAGTGAATGTTGGAAACAAGAATGGAAACAATGATAGTGGAAACGGGGACAACAACAACCGTAATGCGAATGGTAATCAGAGAAACATGAACCGAGGAAGTAATTCTGACAAAAGACCCCGGTTCCAGACCTTTGAGAATTTTTCACCGTTGAATGACACTTTGGAGAACATTTATTTGGACACGTACAATGTTTTGCAATACAAAAAACTGCCGCCGCGAGATTCGACAGAAAAAGAAATTGCTACCAGAAAATTTTGTTTATTTCACGGAACCCACGGACATTCAACGAACGAATGTCGACACTTGAGGGATGTGGTTGAGAAGTTGTTGCGTGAAGGTAAGTTGGATGAGTATAAGCTGCCCCAAGGGACATGGGGCAAGGAGGACAGGCTCCAAATTAGAATCAGCCTGCTCCCAAGCCTACCGCACAACAAAAGGGCAAAAGGATTGTCATTAACACCATAGTAGGTGGACCCCATCCAGCCATCCACAGTTTCAGAGCAATGGACCAATACGTTAATGCAGTCAAGCACATAAATGTGGACGAGTGTAATGATTTGGAAGATATCACCCATGTGAAGCAGCAGAGAACAATGTTCGATGATGTGGTGTTCCGTAAGCAGCAGAGAACAATGTTCGATGATGTGGTGTTCCGTAGCAGAAACGATACCGGAATCCAATCATCCACCAAAGATCCGTTGGTTATTACTACCACTATTGGGCCGACACTGGTCCATAAGGTACTAGTAGACAATGGAAGCTCTGTCAACATTTTGTTTAAGAAGTCGTTTGATCAGATGAGACTCGAGTCTGGAGATTTGAAGCCCAGTGAAGGTTGGATCCGAGGCTTCAATGGGGGCATCGACAGCTCCAATGGGGTATATAGAATTGCCCGTAACATTGGGACAAGGGGATCACCAAAGAGTACGAATGCTTCAGTTCGTAGTGCTAGATATCGAATTGCCCTACAACGCATTTTTAGGAAGGACTGCCCTTGCAGAGTTCAGGGCTTGTATTGCACCATGGTGCTTATTGCTAAAGTTCCCAACTGAAGCTGGAACAGGAGTAATGAGGGGAGACCAAGTCTCCGGGCGAGCTTGTTATATTGCTGAATTAAAGATGCTGATGAAGGGACTTAACATCGATACTAAAAGTACTTCACCTCCTCCGAAGGAGCGTAGTAATTAGAGGGATCAGCCCCGAAGGAGTTGCCCAAGGGAATGCCTGAAGACCTAGATCCCGGAGAAGATGAGGAACCTGAGGATAGAAAAGCAACTCCTAACGAAACGACAGTGGATATACCCATTGATGAAGCTGATCCAGCAAAAAAATTTGAAGATTGGATCCCAATTGGATCCGCATCGAGCTAAAGAACTAGCTGGCTTTCTGAAGGCAAACTTGGATGTATTTGCCTGGACCCACGCTGACATGTGTGGGATATCACCATATATCATGAGTCATTCGCTGAGTATAAACCCGAAACACCCGCATGTAAAGCAAAAGAGACGTATGTTGGGACCAGAGAGGTCAACAGCTCTGAAAGAAGAAGTGGAGAAGCTGAAAGAGAATGGATTTATTAGAGATTCGACATATCCCGACCGGATATCGAATCCTGTTTTGGTAAAGAAGTCAAATGGAAAGTGGCGGATGTGTATTGATTTTTCAGACTTGAACAAATCCTGCCCGAAAGATAGTTTCCCACTCCCCAGAATAGACCAGCTTGTGGATTCGACGGCGGAACATGAACTTCTTTCTTTTATGGACGCATATTCCGGATACTACCAGATTCCCATGCATGTGCCCGATCAAGAGCACACGAGGGTTGTACTGCTACGTGGTCATGCCTTTCGGATTGAAAAATGCTGGAGCTACCTACCAACGCTTGGTGAACAGGATGTTTTACAACCAAATAGGGAAGACTATGGAAGTTTATGTGGATGATATGCTTGTCAAATCTAGACAGTCCTCTAGCCATATGCAAGACCTGACAGAGATGTTCGGTATCCTGCGAGAGTATCGAATGAAGCTAAATCCTTTGAAGTATTCGTTTGGGGTGGCATCTGGAAAGTTTCTAGGTTTCATCGTGAGCTCTCGAGGTACTGGAATTATTCCCAGTCAGGTAGCAGCGATAAGGAACATTGAGGAACCACGAAGAATCAAGGATGTCCAAAGTCTTGCAGGAAAAGTAGCTGCGTTGAGTAGATTTATCTCCAAAGCAACAGACAAATGCGTCCCGTTTTTTGACTTGATAAAAAGGGGAAAGAAGAATTTTGAGTGGACTCCGGACTATGTTGAGGCCTTTCGAAGTCTATTGGACTTACTAGAGAGACCACCGATTTTGTCAAAGCCGGTAGATCATGAAGAGTTGTTTGTTTATCTAGCAGTATCGGCTCACGCCATTAGCACCGCCTTGGTCCGGGAAGAAGACAAAGTGCAAAGACCAGTATATTACGTAAGTAAGAAATTGGCAGCTGCAGAATGTAACTATCCGAGGATTGAGAAGCTTTCTTACAGCCTTCTGATCGCCTCCCGAAAACTATTCCATTATTTTCAAGCTCATCCAATAACCATATATACTGATCAGCCTCTGAGACAGGTGTTGCAAAGACCTGAAGCATCAGGACGATTGATCAAGTGGAATATTGAATTAAGTCAGTTTGATTTAAACTTTCACCACGGAGATCGATCAGGGGGCAAGCTTTGGCTGATTTTATAGCAGAGTTCACAATTCCGGAGGAGGAAACGATTGATGATAAGGTGGTCAAATCAGAGGAAGAATTAGAATTAGATCCATGGAAGTTATACACAGACGGAGCCAAGAACGACCGAAGGTCCGGAGCTGAAGTCGTCTTAGTTACTCCTGAAGGACGATCTTTATATTATGCTTTGCGACTAGAATTTTCAGCGACCAATAATGACTCTGAATATGAAGCCTTGATTGCCGGGCTGAAACTTGCTAAGGAATTCGGAATAAAGGCATTAGATATATTCTGCGATTTCAAGATAGTCGTCTGCCAAGTGCGAAAGGAGTTTGTGGCCCGGGGACCTCGACTTGTTACCTATCTTGGAAAGGTGAGGGAGCTGTTGAGCAATTTGGAACGGTATAACATAACGCATATCCCAAAAGCTGAGAACCAGAAGGCAGCCGGCTGGCAAAGCTGGCAAGTTCCGACAATCCGGAGGATGGTTCGAATTGAGACGTTGGGATCACCAAGCTTTGAGTTAATAGAAATTGAATTAGCTTTCGAAGCAGAACCGGAGAGGGAGTCGTGGATGACCCCAATCAAGAATTTCCTTAGAAATGGAGTACTCCCGCCAAAGAAAAGTGAGAGGCGAGCCATAGTTCGCAAAGCTACCAGATACGTCCTTCAAGATAATACCCTTTATCGGCAAGGATTTTCTATGCCCCTGTTATAGGGTATAGCGCACGACGACATCAAACGTATACTAAGGGAAGTACACGAAGGTGAGTGTGGAGATCATACGGGGGGTCATACTTTAGCAAAAAAGGTGTTGCGGTAAGGGTACTTCTGGCCTACTATTAATAAAGATGCAGCTGATTACTCACGACGCTGCGACAAATGCCAGAGGTTCGCCAAGATCCCCATAGCACCACCGACCCAGCTCAAGTCGATGGTGAGTCCGTGGCCATTTGCCATGTGGGGAATTGACATCATCGGAGTTCTACCGATTGCCAAAGGAGGAGCGAAGTATGCAATAGTCACCGTGGACTATTTTACGAAGTGGGTGGAAGCTGAGCCCTTAACCAAAATCACAGTGAGAAAGGTAATAAGTTTCGTGGTTATAAATATCATATGCCGATTTGGGATTCCAAGGACCATTATAACTGATAATGGAACCCAGTTCGATGGCGCCGAATTCATAAATTTCTGCCAGAAATATAAAATTCACAAGCGACACACTGCAGTCGCCCATCCACAGTCAAATGGGCAAGTAGAAGCAATAAATAAAGTCATAAAATCCATCCTCAAGAAGCGGTTGGAACGTGCAAAAGCAAAATGGGTGGATGAATTACCCTTGGCTTTGTGGGCATATCGGACAACGTTTAAGACAGCTACCGGCCATACTCCTTTCTCTCTCTCATTTGGTTCAGAAGCGGTAATCCCGGTAGAACTTGAAGTTCCCTCTCACAGGGTGACATATTATGACCCGATGACGAATCGGGCACTCCTCCTCGAGTCCCTTAATGAAGTCGAAGAAAAGAGGGACGAGGCAGACTTACGTGCGTCAAGACATTGACATCAGATGGCACGCTATTATAACAAGAAAGTTCGCTTTAGAACTTTTGAGCCAGGGAATTTGGTGCTAAAGCGAGTTTTTCCATCCCTTCCTCATCTCGGTCCGAAGTGGGAAGGACCATTTGCCGTCCAACGGAAACTTGAGACAGGAGCTTTCAAGTTAACGACCGTAGATGGTGAAGAAGTGCCTAGGGCTTGGAATGCCCAGCACTTGATGCGATATTTGAATCAGAGATGTTGTATTTTCTTTTGTTTTTCATAAGCCATGTAAAAAGGCACGACTTGCCTTAAAAAAGTCTGTTTATGTGAACAAAGGACTATAAAGTGGATGTAGGCTACGACTTAGCCGAACCACTATAAAAATATCCTGTGTCATTTACTTTCCTGTATTTATACGATCGACAAATATCCTACCATGACTGTGAAACACGAAATGTTAAACTAAACTTAGAAGATTGGGGATGACCCATGTGCAGAAGTAAATAAAATGACTGACTGTATGACCAAATACAAAAGAATGGGAAGATGACATTCTTAACTCTTACTCTCGAGAATCGAGAGAGAGTATAAAGGACGGGAAGACGACGTCCTCTGAGGCGTGAAGGTGCACCCAGATGAGAGACCGCCTCAGCAAGAACTCTAACCTGAGTATAAGACAGGAGAGTATAAAAGATGCCAGAAAAGAACAGGCGTCAATGACGAAAGGAATGTGACCCCCATCAGAGAATCGGGGACATTCAAACTTTTTAATTTAATCATGAATAGGTTTTGCTCAGTTATTCGAAATTGACTGGGGGCATGCATGAACACACATATTCCCCTCCACCATGACTCCATTACATGACTTTAGTATGAAACACATTTGTATTTTTACATAAGTACTGACCTAATGACTAACAGGCATTGTAGGAAATGGATTATTTTTATTTACAAACGTGTGAGTTTGTACATGAAAGACTAGCAAAAAAGAAGATGCGAGGGCCGCGCTCGCTGCAACAATTGTGGGCCAGTTAAATGCTAAAGTAAAACAAAGCACTTCATCATTTAGACTTCGGAGTGGACTTGGATTTTTTAGCAGCCTTCTGAGCATCCTTCGCCTCCTTTTCAGCATCAGTTAAAACGCGCTTTGGTTTTTTCCTCCCTGTGACTGAAGCACTGGAATCGGTTGACTTTTTCCCAGGAATTGGAACACTGGAATCAAGAGAAGACTTTTTAGCAAGCTCTTCTGTAATAGACCTAGTCGAAAGCTTAACAACTAACCTTGATCCAGCATCCACCACTGCAAGAGGCTTAAGGCTTTCAGGCTCTAGGTCTTCAACTTTAAGCTGTATGCGTGTGTCTTGCTCAGCTTTCAGCGCAGCCAAAGTGATGTCATCAGCGCTCTTTGACTCCCCAATTATAGCCACCTCAGGGTCTTCCTCGTGTCCCTCGTTGCCACCATCATCTTTCAAGGCGTCTATCATTTTGTCATCGTGAGGAGCATCAGCCTTAGATGGTTCAGTTCCTTCTCCTGAATCAATAATGGCAGCCTTATCCTTTCCCCCTTTAGCCTTCTCCGCAGGTTTTGCTCCAGCGGTGGTTTGGTGGAACACGTCTGTCTTTTCGGACAGTTCAACACCTATAGAGTGAGAAGCAACAGTTATAAACTCAGGAGAAAATAAAGGGTCCTTCATCGATTGCCCGACTATGTGATGAAAAGTGGAGATAGCTTTGACGAATTGAGGTGAAAAGGTAGAGATACCTTCCGATGACTTCTCAGCTAGAGTGACCGCCGTCTCCGACGCCGTTTCGGGTATGGGGGATAAAAGAGATGCCCGAGGGATCCCTGGGTTTTCGGGGTCATATCCCTCTACTTCAGAAGTTTCAGAGGCAGTGGAAGAAGAACCAACCTCAGGGATGTTCTTTTGTTTAGCCTTCCGCTTCTCTTCCTCCATAGTAGAAGCAATGAGGCGGCGTCCCTCGGCTAGGCGTTCTGGTTCATCATCTCTTAGATATTTTTCCATAAGCTTGTCCTCGTCAATGGAATCAACCTTGAGCTCCTCTTTCTCCCACTCAACGATTTGACTCCATACTTGGACCAAGGTAGACGGATAATCTTCGATCCAAGAGATGTTCCGGCGGCGGATTATATGCGAAAAGAATTCAATCATTAATTCGCCGAAACCATGCACCTCCTCCTCAGCCTCTGACAGCTGCTTGCGGGTCTCTTCGGCGGATTTAATAACACTTTCAACATTACCCTCTGCTAGGGCAGCCCTGTTCTCAGCCTCCACCAACTTGGGAGCCAAGTCAGCGTGTCTCTTCTCCAATTCAGCATTCTTTCTCGCTAACTCAGCTTTCTCTTGCTCCAAAGCGGTGTTGGCAAGTTGCATTTTTGCATTAACCGACTTTGCATCTTCTGCTTGCTTTTTCAACTCCGAGCGCTCCTGATTGTGAGACTCGAGTAAGTCATGATAACATTTTTGTAGCTCTTCAAATTGCTGCTTGAAGTTGGTAGCATCTCGCTGGGCAATGGCAAGTTGGGCCTGCGTGTCCTCAAGATCTTTCCTTAAATTTTTCAAGGCTTTAGCGTCATTAGCTGCAGTATTTTTCATCGACTCAGTATCCGTAATCAGAGTTCGGATGATTCTAGAGAGGTTACGTGAATACTTGAACATCTCTGAATAGTGTTTCTCAACTGCATCAATTTTCGCTTTGGCCTCGTCCGCCCACCTTGAGGAAATAGGCTCAAGAGCAGGTAAGAAAGTCAGGTTTTCAAAGTAGTGCTCGGGGAATTCTTTCTCCAAATATGCCCGCCTGACTTTAGTTTCAGCATCCAGTGGTGGAGGTGCGCGATATGTTAGCTCAGTATCCTTAGGATCAGTGGGCACGACGGCCGTATCACCCTTCCTAGACCGCTTATCGGAAACCTTACGTTTATCTCGAGAGCTGGTTTCTTTCGGCGGACTTCTTTCCCTACCACGTTTTTCTTGAGAAGAGTGTCTTCTTCTCGACGGCTTTGATAGCTTTTGTATTGTTCTGAATCAGACCGAATGGGGGAGCGAGAGCGCGAGGTCCGCGACTGATGAGAGTCATAAGGCCTTCTATCCTCCCTACCCCGGCCTTCACGACGATCATGCTCAACATCAGAAGGGGGTCTAGTCATGCTGCGACGAAGTTTCCTGATATCATAATGGGAACGAGAAATTGTACCTGCGCAACAATGCAAATGGAATTCAGAATCAGTGTTCTCACAAAAGGAAAGTACTGTGAAACGTGGTGCTATTGTGTTAAGTGCATCCTAAGTGATGTTTTTCCCCCGACAAACCCGAGTTCGAAGCCAGACTAGTGCGAGTGGGCTCTTTGGCCTTAGCAGGGGTGGTCTCTTCTGAAGAAGTGAAAACTAAAGGATTTGTTCCAAAATCCTCTGAAGTGTAAATAGTTTCAGGTAAGTGGAGATCTCCTAAACCCTGAAATGTTGGATCATCGGTACTAGGGGCATCTCCCTGGGAAGCATCAACTGGCGGTTCTTTGGAAGACGTCAACTTCTCCAGAGAGATGGCATCCTCGGGAACGATGTACCCCTCTCGGTGCTTATCGGCCATGTTGGCCAGCTCATCGTCTTGAGTCGAAGATGGAGAAGGTGAAGCTTGAAGCGACATTGTAGGAGCTTTCGAGCTTTCGCCCGTTTCTGGGATTACGTCCATTGGGGGGATGTATACATATGGACCGGACCCGTGACCTATGCTACTGGTAATGGACAGCAACCCATGGAGATGAAGATATTCATCCTTAAGGACTTCATCGACAGTTAAAAACTTTTGATCGCCATTAAGGAGCCGGTGCATCCGATCAAAGAACGCTTGATCCGATATTTGTTTTGGATTATCAACTGCAAACAAAAAGAAAACGGATTAATGTAGTGGCGCGGACATTCAGAGTCGAGTTTTAGAAAACCAGTGCTTTACTTGATTTTGTCCATCTCCTAGCACACCCCGGCTGTTGCCTTATATAAAACCATTCTAGCTTAGAATCGCCCGCCTTGCTGGGTGCTGAAATTATTTTCCTTTTTGGGACAGACTCGAAGTAAGAGAAAGAAGGAGTTTCTCGAGTCCGGTGCTTAAAGTTATAAAAGAAATGGACGTCATCAAAAGTGAGCTCTGTGCCTAATATCTCGTGGTATGCTACATATAAGGTATATAGGTAAGCATAGGAGTTGGGATGCAGTTGCATGGGCGCAATCCGCATCTGTCTTAGAAAATCGACGACAAAAGGAGAAAACGGTGGAATAGCTCCAACCATGCACATCAATCGAGTGATTGCCATAAATCCCTCTGGAGGATTATGAGGACGGTCGGTCTTAGACGGTACCAGGGTATCTTTTTTAAGTATCCCGTACTTTAAGCATATTCGAAGGAGCCTGTCGTAGTCAATCGTCGACTCAACAGAATCTTGAGGTGATTCCAATATGATAGCAGACTCGAATTCGTCGGGAGCTCGATTATCTCCAACCCCTCCTTCCTCTCCATAACCCAAAGAAACTTCACCCTCAGAAGACACATTATCGCTTTCATGAGCCTCTACCTCGTAATCTGAACCCTCATCATCCCACTCTGGATCTGAGGAAGAAGATATATCATCAAGAGTGATCTTCTGGGACGTCCCTGGAACTTCTCTTTTTTCAGCAAATCTAGATGAACGTCTTTCGTCCATGATCAATAACTATCGAAGGAGCAATAACAGAAATTTGAGTAAATTAGCCCATGCTCCCCTGTGTATGTGTATGAACTAAAGTGTGTACGGTGCGTGCGTAAGATATAAAGTGAACACTTGAAAGTGTAATGCAAAGTTTTGACAAAGCAGCAATATTCAGAATAGTTCTGGATGTTCATCCGTATTCGCAAGGCACTGTCGTAACTGTTCATGAAGTTGTATGTTACGTCAAATATTAATTTAGCCAATTGAACAAATTCTTGTGCTTGAAGATTGGGCTGCCTCGGTTCGGTTCGGACATGCACATTGGGATTGGATCGGATGCAAAGCCGTGCTTTGGTCAGGAGTAGATATCCAACCAGATCGGTTCGGGAGTGTATATTCGGAGCGGATCGGTATGGCTTGAATACCAACACCCCTTATCCTTTGCTTCTTACTCTGACCCGAACGGTAGAGTAAACTACACCTCCCCCCTTTTTTGACTTTTGTTCCGATCCGAACCAATCTTTCTCCTTCCCCTCATCTTTCTGAAGTATATAGCCCGAACTGAACGCCTCTCTTTCTTCTTCCTCTCTACTCCTTCATCTCCTACCAAACTTCTTACCCCAAGAAGCAGATTAAGGTAAAATACTCTTAAGCTGGCACAACCTACGACTGCTCCAAGCCCCCCTCCGTGACAGCCTCGAGATGGTGACGAGGCCATCAACGACAAAGGCGGAGAAGCGGAGGACGTGGTGCCAACGACAACAAAATGCCACGCCGAAATCACTTGAATCGTTCATGGATTCGAATCAAATTCAAGTAAGCAAGGATAAAATCGCTGTTTGAAGACCTAATTACAAATTTATTTCGAGGAATCAAAGGGTTTTATTCGTAAATTTGAGAGTTGGAGCTAGGGTTTCTTCCCCGTCGAAATTGGGGAAAGTCGCAGAAGATGAAGAAGTAAAGGAAATAGAAGGAGAAGAGCGACAGATTTATATAAGGGGTGTGATGACCCTTAGTATTCCTATTTGTTCACTCCGTTGGGACCGGAGTCCGAACCCCTGAATAAATATATTTGGCCCATTATCTTGGCAATGGCAGATTTAAAAGGAAAACCATCCGAACTAGAACATTGGCCTATGTAGATACTCGTGGCCCATCGGTTTAAGCAATCACAAGTCGAAGGGCAAGAGCCATCTGAACCGGAGTGTGAGCCTATAGAATCCGAACCCAGATGGAGTCTCGCACACTGAATCGGGATTCAAATTGAACTCAAAAGAAAATAAAGAGAAAAATCAAGGAAGAAATCACCTGGAGGAATAACTGAGTATTAACAAGAATTTTCCAAACTGTTTGAAAGTAAAGAGACTGATCCACATGCTACGCGACGTATGTATATAGATACATCAAGAGACGCAATTTCTGAAACAACGTATCTTTATGCGTCGGTGGAAACGACTTCTCAATGATTCAAAATCAAAGATCGATGTACAGATGATGTCAAAGCATACTCCGTCTCCAACAGAAGCATCATTTGAGGGGGCAAAATGTTAGCCTACTTTGTGAACTAGGCTACATAAAGTGGAGATATCGAACATTAAAGAACCCTACTTCCTAAAGCGAGTTGGATCGGATCGGATGGTTAACGCCAGGGCAGATCGGAACAGAGCAGAAAATGGATGAGCTTGAATTCCATGCAGGCTAGACCAGATCGGATGGCATAAACCCGAACCGAACCCCTACACACTAGCATTCCCGATCCGATCCTAAAGTAACAGTAGCCTTCACCCCACGTTCTCCTAAACAATCGGGGCAGTTACATCCACTTTCTACCCACGTTGGCCACCAACCCGGTGCACTGTCAACACTGAAATCCATCTGAGCCCGAAAGTGGTGGGATAGAAGCCACGTGGGTCCGATCCGAACCGGATTCTAGAGAAATTTCCACATATAAATAGACCCCCAAGGGTCATTTGAAAGGGACTTTTGGCACTCTGAGAGCTTGAATACCTTTGAGAACAGAATTCTAGCACTCCCAAACAATCCAAATCATCATTCAAAGTGTATTTTGAGTGTAATTGAGTGAATGTATATGAAAAGAGAGAGAGATTGAGTGAATATCTTGTTGTATTTCCATCTACATCATCAAACAAAGTGATATCAAGTGGACGTAGGCTTTTAAATGCCGAACCACTATAAATCTTGTGTCTCTTTTCTATTTTTGATTTCATTTTATCGTAATTTTAGTCAATTTGGGTGTTAGAACCGCATTTTGGTCTAACAGTACATAAATGTATACAGCAAATAGTTGCTGATGCTATTTTGATCATACAACAAGAAAGTGTTGATAACTTATTTTGATTTTGTTTCACCTGAACATACTACCGTATAAAGATACTGAATGTTAGACCAAAAAATGGTCCTAACACCCAAATCGTTGTATTTTGAGCATAGGATATGAAGAAATAATCGAAAAATAGAGAAAAAAGCAAGACAACGAGATTTTTATAGTGGTTCGGCGTTAACGAGCCTACGTCCACTTCATATTTTCTCATTTCACTCATAGATTACAATTACAATGAATATTGTCTTTCAATCACTTGAATTCAATGAATAATTCTCTCCAAATCCATTGAATTTATTGAGGAAGATGGTGGTTATTCATGGAGAAGTGTTGGCCATGGCAGCCATGGATGAGGAGATCCCAAAAGTCCCCTGAAAATGCCCTCTAAAGGTGTATTTATAGCTGTAGGAAAGCTCCTGGGAGGACTGGTTCGTGATGGGGTACGTGGCAGGCGATCCAGAAAAATAGGAGAGCCAGTAGCCTTGAGAATAGGTCAAAACAAGCTGCGTTTGAACAGGTCCGAAGGTCGGATCGCGGTCATGGGTCGCATCGCGGTCATGGGTCGGATCGGATCGCGTAGGCAAGGGCGGATTGGATCGCGGTCATGGGTCGGATCGGATTGCGTAGGCAAGGGCGGATCGGATCGCGTAGGCAAGGGCGGATCGGATCGCGGTCATATGCCAGCTTACACTCGTTCACGGAAATCGGCGTAACTTTCAAACCGTAAGTCCGATTGAGCCAAACCAAAGCTCAAACTGAAGCTAATTCAAAGGGCTACGAGTATATGTGGTGAATAGATCCAAATGAGGTCATTTGATAGGGGTTTCGGGCCAGTTTATACCGATGTTGTGATTTTGACCAAACTGCCTTGTGTCTTCTGACGATGCTTCCAATGCCAGAGAGCGATGTTATCCAGAGATTCCATACCAGACAGCATTTACCGAGAGGTGTGTCAACATGATCTTTGCTTTGGGTAGCCTGGTCACAAGGCAGGCTAACATTTTGCCCCCCAAAGTACATCTTATCGAAGATGAGATGTGCTTTGAATATGTTGAGCTAAATCTCTCTGGAACGTCATTTATCCTTGATAAGGCTTCATCCAACTACTGCATTGCTTCCCTGGGAGATAGTCAGGCCAAGTTCCATGGAAGGAGTATTCGAGACGATCAAGAAATTGTTTAAACCTTGTCGGATCAAAAGATCTAATTCATCCGTCAAATGTCATGCTAAATCATTGGCTCCCGAGCGTGATTCTACACGCACAGGTCGTTGCCAAACAACATCATCATTCTATGCAAGCCAAGCGCGTGGTAGGGTTGGACTTTCTTTTTCATATGAGCCAATGTATGAAGTAGCCACCCAAATCATGGGGCAATGTAAGAATCCTTGGGCTCTGAGCTAACAACTGGACTATTGAGATAAAGCACATCAAAATCAACGTAGAAGTTTATCATTTGTACTCAAGATTGGACTAGCCTGATATCTTGATATTGACTCAGGATCTTAAAATCGCATTGAATCGTAATAATAAGGAATTCAAAAGCCATGATCACTCTGGATCGTAGTCGAGAGAATCCACAATTGTTACGGATCATTTCTTAATCCAATATTCACATATGAAGTAGTCAGTAAGGGACGTTATTAAAATTATGTGGACCAGTGCCCATAGGATCGTCACCATCACGAGGCAGTAGATAGGTTTGTCACACCTTCCATTTTGTTTAGTTTGAGTCTTTAAGTTCACATTCGATCCACAAGCTAGCTCGCTTGGTCGGCAAAGATGAGTAAGATTGTGCTTCGGAGGCATGACATACATGTTTTGAATCCCATTTCATGCCAGGATTGTCTTCAAAGTTAGTCTATGAACCGACACTTGTGCTCTCAGTGCCATCGGAGGACAAGCGAGGTCAGTACTTATGCCCCCAGTATCGATGGGGGTTGAGTTGAGTCAATAAGGCATTTAATCTTGAATATTTTATACTTCCTGTCATTGCATCTGGTAAGAGTTGCAAGTTCAGCAATCTTAGTCGACCCATATCATTCTGTATTGTTTCTTAATTTAGCAAAAATCGGAATTGTATATGCGAATGGTTGAACCACATTGGCTTTGATATCATCTCTTCTCTTTAGTTAGAAAGTGAGGATTGCCACATCGGGCATCAGCAACTTCGGTTATTCTCATCAGATCGGTTGCGGAGTCAAGTAAGGTTGTTGAATGCGAGTGAATAAATGTCGTTATGAAGTTAGTTGGGCCCCACCGTTTATGCTTTAGCCTAGTCCGAAATGGTTATCACAGTCATATTGAGTCTCTTTCTCATGCTCGGTTCAATTGTGCTTGACAAATAAGATCATGGGCTCAATAAGTGGTATAGATTCACTTTGGAATTGCACATTCTTGTCATTGTTTTCCAGGGCTTTTCCTTCGTCCTTATCAGTTCGGGAGTCGGATGATGCTCCATCCTTTATCATAAAAGCATTGAGATTTTCTATCTCGACATTAACACCTTCTTATCATAGAAGTATGTCCACCTCAGGATTGAATTCTTCAAAGCTTCTAAACAACTCTCGTTAGAGAGAAAATTTAAAGTCCGGGGGAATAACAGGGGATCCTGACATCCCACGTGTTAGGGCTGTAATTGTTGTTATCCATATCATCTCGAGAAGTGCCGCCTCTCGAGAGGCGCCGAATCAGACTGGCGAGCAGATCACCGTCAAAGAATTGCTGCACATTTTCAAGATCAAAGCCGGTGCCCCCAGTATTGAATCTGAAATTACAAGGGGGTCTTTGTGGATTTCTTATTTCCGCATCGATGTTACTCCCAAGTCACAGGTCTAGTCATTCGACTCGACCGGGCTTCTGTTCTTCGAATTGTTGCGTTCCATCTTGGAGTTGAGCGTACTCTAGCGCTTGAGTACCCATTCGAGCTGGAGCTGAAGTTGGTCGTGCATGACCTAAGTTCATTGTGATTCTTGCATTCTCATCTAGGAAGTTGCAGGTAGCTGTTCTATTACCCGTGTTTCCATCCATGACGTAGGGAATCGAAACCGCATGTTGCGCGCCTGCTGATTGGTTTGTGTTCAACCCAAGCTGATGGTTGATATCTGACTGTGCCAAGTTCTTCACTACCTGAACTTCAATTTTATCATTTCCAGCGAATTGATGATTGTTGCTCGGCCTTCCAGTTCATTCCTGAAATAGGTGAAGGTCGGCCTCGGGCTTCTTGATTCATGTGCCCCCTATCCACAGGTGGTTTTTGTTGAGCAGTACACTTCGAATTCACGTCTTCTCTGGATTCATGTTCACTTCTCGCATCAAGAGCCGGAGTTGAGTGCAAAAATGAATTGTTGGTATTCAGCCCATGCTTAGCCCTAGTCTCCCATCCAATCTCCGAGGACAGAAATCAAGCGGTAAAGGGTCAGATTGTAGTCGCCTCGAGTGTTCCCATTTGCTCTTTGCATCAAGGGAAAGGTCGGGGACGAAATGGTTGCATCATGTTCAATTATTACGTGGGATATATCCAGCCTTATCTGAGCTTCCCATTCTGGAAGTAAGTTGGGATCAGCAGATGGACGTTCTCTTTGCATCTGCTTTCTAGTCTTCAAGGGGCCTGCATCATCCTTCTGGACGCGACCCTTTGTTCGTTTTCCATTAGCACGTTGACATCACTGCGAGTGAGGTCCTCCCGTTCTTGACTAGTTATCTTTTGTAAACCTGCGTTTAGCAATAAAAATTCTGTTTCTTTCGCATTGTCTTGTACCTGCGAATGGGCAAATAAGTCATGGAGCGTTATAAGTAGTCAACGCAATTATAAATGAAAATGCACTAAAGTAGTATGTGTGTATAGGTATGCTCCCAATCAATCATTAACTTTGTTCCTGGCTAGGGCTTTGTTGAGGATTGATTAGGACCTTAACTATTTTTCCCCCATGTCCGGGCATGGAGGATCCGGGCTCGGAGTTCATTCAGTCCCCCGACACTCTGGAGGGGTTGGAGCCCTTGTGGCGCTAAGTCTCTAGCGCCTTTATACTCTCTCTGAAGTTCAAACTCAGCTTTCAATATGCTCCCCAATCCTTCAGTGGGGTAGGAGTTCTAGCTTGTTTCATGATATGCTCAACGATCCTTCAGCGGAGCAAAAATTATGAGTGGTGCTGAGTCTCCAGCACCTTTCTCAGCGCTTAATCATAGATGCTTTTATACTCTCCTGGTGGTCGCCAAGGTTAGAGTTCGAACTCAGTTGTTCTGTCGCTCCCCGATCCTTCAGCGGGGTAAGAGTTCTTTCTCAGCGCTCAATCAGAGACGCTTTTATACTCTCTCTCTCTCTGGAGAGTTAGAGTTCGAGCTCAGCAATTCATTCGCTCCCCGATCCTTCAGCGGGGAAGGAGCTCTTTCTCAGCGCTCAATCAGTGACGCTTTTATACTCTCTCTCTGCTCTGGAGAGTTAGAGTTTGAGCTTAGCAATTCATTCGCTCCCCGATCCTTCAGCGGGGAAGGAGCTCTTTCTCAGTGCTCATTCAGAGACGCTTTTATACTCTCTCTCTGCTCTGGAGAGTTAGAGTGCGAGCTCAGCAATTCATTCGCTCCCCGATCCTTCAGCGGGGAAGGAGCTCTTTCTCAGCGCTCAATCAGAGACGCTTTTATACTCTCTCTGCTCTGGAGAGTTAGAGTGTTGTCGAGGCGGTTCCCATCATGGTGCACCTTCGCGCCTTGTGGACGTCGTCTTCGCGTCCTTTGTACTCTCTCTCGAATCATGGGAGTTAGAGTCATGGATCGAGCGGTCTTCAATCAGGCACGCCCTTCAAACTCATCCAAGGTTTATATTTTAATCCAAGCTCTGAGGATTAAAGTCAGACAGACAAACAGTTGGAAAACGTTTGCCAAGGCTCTGCGTTCCTCCGAACAGTCTTTGGGAGGATTGGTTGGCACCAAACTTTGGGTACCTCCTTTATTTGAATTCATGTAATCCGGTGGCGTCGAGCATAGGATCGAGCCATGTAGGCGGTCACACCGCGTTCATCTGGAGTTGGACTACGACTTTGCGATTCAATGATTTATGTACAATTGTCTTGCGGTCTGCCACGTGTAAGCCAAGGATTGGATGATCATTCCGAATCCACCTTGAGCTATATGACTTTCTTTAGACGGAGGGGGGGGGCATGACTTTGCTAACGAGCAGTAATGGGGGAGCTTTCTTAGAGCAATCAGCAAGCTGTAGACGAGTTTTCAATCTTTGGGTATACCACGACTACTTTCTTGCTCACATTATTGACTAGTTTTCAGACCTTATCCTCCTTACACACAAGTGGTGCCAACTTTCATGCCAAGCTTCAGACGCCTTTAATTTCTTGTTGTTCATGGCTAAGTATGAGGCCTTTAGGTTCATTCCAGATATTGAACATCTCTGTCAGATTCGAAACGTGGTAGGTTGACCGCTCGGACTCCATAAGACTATCACCTACATGGACTTCCATGGGCCTTGCACTTTGGTTGTGGACCATATAATTCAGCAAGCACTGGTAAGTTGCCTTGGCATCCTTCAGTCCGAATGCCAATTCCATATAACAGTACAGTTCGAGGTCAATGATAAGACATGTTTATTCATGATCAGGCACATGCATAAGAATTTGGTTGTAAGCTGCGCACACGTCCATGAGAGGGATACATTCATGTCTAGTCATTGAATCCACAAGCTGATCAATTCTGATTGACGGGATGCTTCCTTTTGGGCGAACTTTGTTCAAATCTAAGAAATCAATGCGTGTGCGCCATTTTCCATTAGCGTTCTTGAAAAGGACGGGATTTGATATCCAAGCGGGATGTGTGGCACATCATATAAAATCATTGCCTCTCAACATTCCGACTTCCTCTTTCATGGTAGATGCTTTCCCTGGATCGAGCATACATCTTGTTTGCTTGGCAAGAACACACTTCAGGTTTATTCTCAACAAATGACTGATAAACTATGGTAAAATCCTGCGAATATTAGCATAGGTCCAAGCGAACACATCTAGGTTTGCCTGCAGAAAGCATGTCGGTTCCTTCGTTCGAAAGAGGTCTAAATGAGATCCGATTTCAAGACCTTAGTCAGGTCGACGTTACCAATCGGAACACGTGTAGTTGCATCATTAGATGTCACCCTTCTGCATCCCGATTGATGATCCTTGCTAGGATCTAGATCTTCAGACAGATCCTTGGGCAATTCCTTTTGTGATGCTCACATTATTCGCAATATTGATACCCCCTTTACACTCCATTTCATCTAGAGGGGAAGCATCTTTGGGTTTCACGCCATCTTTGTTGCGTAGCATGGTCCATCCAGCTGAATAGTCGGCTTCTCCAATAACTTGGTCACCACAGACCATTCCCGCTCCATCTTCGGTTGGCATATTTAGCAATAGGCTCTAGGGTGCAATGTAGGCTCTGAATTCTATTGGAGCTGGTCTGTCTGAATCTTGATCATATGAGCTTGAACATGATAGCATAGCTTGTGAGGCTTCAAGTAAGGTTCATATATCCTATCACAACTGTTGTATGAAGTGGAGAGCTAATGGTTGATTCATATTTGCGTTGATCTCAAATTCTCATTTCTTGACCAATGTCATATGGTGGCTGGTGAGCAGTCAAGTTGTTATCATCCCAGCAATGATCCATATATCCAATCACGGCCTGTGGAGGTTCAATTGGTTCCTAACTCTGGGGACCAAAGTACATCGATCTAACCCTTGGACACGTGGAAATCAATCTATCTCGACGCGGTTGACGGCAAATAGGTGAACCGTAGGACATACGTTTTTCACCATGCCATTCAAGCGAAGGGTAACTTTGTAGTGCTAGGGTCCTTACTTGCCGTCGGGTATCCCATTATTGAGAATCATGGTCATTGGGATCTTTTGAGTCATCCTCAGGATAGTATCCAGATTGCTCTATGTCAATGTCATTTGGGATTTCGCCTGTAGGACAGGTTTAAGTCACGTAAACTAGGTGATCACTATTCGCTCAGGAGCATCATCAGTTGCATTTGGGAAATATGCACACCATTGGAGCTCTGGAAGAGGAGGCTGTTATGAGACCATCATTATTTTGTATACTGCCATAGCCAGCGTGTCGAATCTTTTCAACAACTCCTCACATTCAATAACATCGGTAGATAGAGGTCATGGATTCTGGAAATAATCCCCAGAATACCTACCGAATCTTGGTTGATAAGCATTAGTGATAATTGTGGGTCAGAATGTACTCCGAGCCGAAGGCGAGGCCGTCAGCGGGTCCGGGCGCAGCGCCGGCGGGGGTCCGCACGATTTTTTCGATTTTGGAAGATAGAGCCTTTTCTGAAATGATCTGAAAATTACATTTTTTTCCAAAAAAATGTCACTTTTTTGGGTCGGATCGCGACCCTTATTCGTCACCACTTTTCTGGGTCGCGGTTCGCTACTGTCGTCTGGTTCGTGGCTCGGATCGTCAATTAATCAACGTCTTCGGATCGGATCGCGGATCCTACACCAGGTCGGGTCGTGAAGGTCACTCTGGGCCCGGGTCGTGGAGGTCGTTCCGCGAACCGCAAATCGGATCGTGATGGCTCTTTGGGCTCCGTTCGTGGAGGTCGTTCCGCGAACCGCGAATCGGATCGTGATGGCTCCTGCGATCCGCGAACCGCGAACCAGTTCGTGATACCCCCTGCGATCCGCGAACTGAGAACCGGCCACCTGCTCTAACCTGCTCCTGTGCATTTTCTTTATTATCCTCATTTGGTCGTGAAGCTTGTGAACCCTTAGCTTTTTTTCGAAGGCATGAAGCTCTGATTTTCTGAAATCAACGAAATATTCAAAAATGGTAGAAACGCGGACTGTTTTCTTCGAACTTTCAAATCCAAATAGTAGAATAATAATCCGATAGGTTGAGAATTCGGTTCTCAGTGGAAGCACCAAAATGTTAGACAAAAAAATGGTCCTAACACCCAAATCGTCGTATTTTGAGCATAGGATATGAAGAAATAATCGAAAAATAGAGAAAAAAGCAAGACAACGAGATTTTTATTGTGGTTCGGCGTTAATGAGCCTACGTCCACTTCATATTTTCTCATTTCACTCATAGATTACAATTACAATGAATATTGTCTTTCAATCACTTGAATTCAATGAATAATTCTCTGCGAATCCATTGAATTTATTGAGGAAGATGGTGGTTATTCATGGAGAAGTGTTGGCCATGGCAGCCATGGATGAGGAGATCCCAAAAGTCCCCTAAAAATGCCCTCTGAAGGTGTATTTATAGCTGTAGGAAAGCTCCTGGGAGGACTGGTTCGTGATGGGGTACGTGGCAGGCGATCCAGAAAAATAGGAGAGCCAGTAGCCTTGAGAATAGGTCAAAACAAGCTGCGTTTGAACAGGTCCGAAGGTCGGATCGCGGTCATGGGTCGGATCGGATCGCGTAGGCAAGTGCGGATCGGATCGCGGTCATGGGTCGGATCGGATCGCATAGGCAAGGGCGGATCGGATCGCGTAGGCAAGGGCGGATCGGATCGCGGTCATATGCCAGCTTACACTCGTTCACGGAAATGGGCGTAACTTTTAAACCGTAAGTCCGATTGAGCCAAACCAATGCTCAAACTGAAGCTAATTCAAAGGGCTACGAGTATATGAGGTGAATAGATCCAAATGAGGTCATTTGATAGGGGTTTCGGGCCAGTTTATACTGATGTTGTGATTTTGACCAAACTGCCTTGTGTCTTCTGACGATGCTTCCAATGCCAGAGAGCGATGTTATCCAGAGATTCCATACCAGACAGCATTTACCGAGAGGTGTGTCAACATGATCTTTGCTTTGGGTAGCCTGGTCACAAAGCCGGCTAACACTGAATTATTGGAAAACCTATTATATAAAGTTGCTTACACCCTTATGCATATGTAATGACCCAGATTTTAGCGGTTTATTTTAAACATTTAAAATTATTTTTATTGGAAATATAAACTGATTTTATAGGGGAAATATTTAAATAAACGATAGTTGATCATAAATAGTGCGTAAAATTATGAACCGGATCGTTTTTGTTTAATCAAACCAAAGTCGCGTCACATTCTTTCCATATCAGCATAGTAAAATTTACTGGTTTATTTGTTTTTCAAATATTTCGCAAACAAACCATAGTGTGTCAGTACAACAAAACAAGAATAGAAATCTTGTTGAATCTTTGCTTTAATTTCTTTCAGATCTAAGTGGACATCTTAATTAAAGATTTAGTAGCCATTTCAATCGAATATTTAGGCTACGATAGACTAATAAAATAAAGTTAGGGTGGCAAATCTCCACGTTATAATATAAAAATAATAATAGAAAAATCTGTCTATAGATTTAGCATATGTTCAAGAAATCTTGGCATATCATTTAAGCTAAACGTTATGCTAAATCAGAAGGAAATCTCAGCAAAACGATCGTGTATTCAGTGAAAATGATGGCTGGACTAATTGTGTTTCTTCTTTCAGTCAAAAGTAGCGGCTACTGTAATATAAAAGAAATGGTTTCCTCTGCACTAAATCTATCGAATTGCTTATTAACACTTTGCCAAATCTATTCATTTATTACCTAGTCAACACCCTGGCATATCGAAATCTAGAGTAATATCTTAGGTAAATATTCAACCTACCCTACAGTATTCGGCTAACTATGAAAATGTATACATTCACTCAAGGTTTCACAATATCATTTCAGAATCTATTTGCGCCAAGAAAAAAATTTCAGCTGGCAAATTAGGGGAGAATGCTTGGCCAAATTGGTGTAAATACCGTACAAACATTACACCTTGCGCTGAAAGTTTTAGAAGCATGCTATCCAAACCATTTGCGTTGTAATGCATACAAGGCTTTTCCTACACCCGTGCGTCTCAAGCCATTTCAGTTTCGTGCTCAACACGCTCCTTCCTCTTTAAATACCGTATATATTTTTCTTTCCTCAAACCGAATTCACTTCTGCTAATATAGAATCTCGATCAAACAAAAAAAACATTGAAATGAAGCATCAGCTCACGGTGTCCCTGCGCGCCAAGTATTGAAGGGCTCCATCGCTCTTGCTGTCGTTCGTTTCTTTCACCATGACTGGGCTTTGATCTGACATCCGGTGATGAGATAGGGTCGGGCGTTGGGAGGAGTCGAAGGGGTCGTCGCAGGAGGAGTACTCACTGGAGCTCCGGTTGGAAAATGGTGGTAGGCCGATCGGTTTAAAGTGAAGCGTGTGTGAGGAACTGAGTTCAAAAACAGTATCACAAAGGGTAAACAGTAGGATATAAGGGTGCATGCCTGGTTAGTTATAAAAAAGTGATTAAAGTTAAAGTTGATTATATAATCATAATTTTGGGGTTTAGTTTGTGACTTAAAGATGAGTCCGAGTTCAACGGTACGACGTGGAGATGGGAAGCTCGTGAACTGAGGGGTTGCTCGGGTATTCAGGCGAAGCTGTAGAGGGAGAGGGTTGTGCCTCTGGTGAACTGAGTATGGACGACAGGCAGTGTCAGTTCGATGATAAATTAGCAAAGGAAAGGAAAGATTTTACAAAAGAGAGGAGTAAATGGTAATATCAGTATGGAAACAGGAGTAGTATATATCAATGGAGAAAGAAATTTACTGGCTAATCACATAGGAAGGAAAGGGTGGTATCACATGTTTTTCAAACAGTAGTACTGTCCTGATTTTTATCAGAATTTAACGGCCCTCAGTTTGGACTAAAGGGTAATTAAGAAATAATTGGTGATTAGGAAGGTTTCATGATTAAGTGTGACGGCCCGCCCCGCACCAACCGACATTTACTCCAAAAGTGCGCTGTACACATGTCCAGTTAGCACGGAATGGGTCGTGAAAAGGAAAAGGAAGAAGGAAATGAACATACAAAGAACCTGTAGAATGTCTCACAGCGCATAGAACAAAATATAATAACAACATACTTGACATAAAACAGGAGAGATAGTGCATAAGCTGAAAATTAGAACTAAACATCATAGCAGCGGAAATCCAAAATACAGCTTATTACACTTTTTAAACTGTCTCAAAGCAAAAGTAAGATAAATGAGGTACACTACTAATGCCCAAGCAGCGACCACCAACGACACAGGGAGAATGTATATATATATATATATATATATATATATATATATATATATATATATATCATACGTGGAAGCCTCCTGCCCGCCTCCGAATCAGCTACTCGCGCATCACCAGCTAACCTGTCTCTAGTCTGCTCGTGTGAGCACCCAGAGTAATAAGAGGAGACATAAAACTCTGGGTCAGACATAAAGCCTGGTATGAGCGATAAGCATCTAAGTGAACAATAACAGGTAGACTAGAACATACCTGAACCTGGACCTGCAACCAAAGAGTTAGCACTACATACTGTACAACACTCTAAGGTATCATATCAAACGGTGTAAAGATACAGAGGTGGGGGAGGTGTGCATGTCATAATGATGGCAAACAATCAAGCATATCATCCATCCTCACATCTCTCACTCAGTGCATAAAGCATACGACATTCACCACTTCGATCACCCAACATACCTTGCTACGATCACTTTGCCCCATGAAGTCATAAATGGCTTCACTGCACTGATAACGTAGCCACAAATCCTTCGCTATGTCCACTTTGCCCCATGGAGTCACAAGAACCCCACTGCACTGGCTCGTAGCCTTACCAATCCTTACTATGTCCACTTTGCCCCCATGGAGTCACAAGGACCCCACTGCACTGGCTCATAGTCTTACTACGCATCACCTTGCCCCTCAGGTCGTAATGACCCTATTGCACTGATAACGTAGTCCTGCTACCATCACCTTGCCCCTCAGGTCATAATGACCCTACTGCACTGATAAGTAGCCCATCATTCATTTTTAGTGGTGAATCGAAGTTATGAACGTCGACAACTCCTTAGCACACGTCCCGCAGCAAAGCCCAACTCATGAAGTGAACTCATTGGTTCCCCACTGGTTCCGGGATCCTGAGCTCTAACTTCCATTTGGAATACCTTTGCATCTCGGGTTATTGGTCATCACCATCGAATCGGATCAGATCAGCCTTCACATTCTTCATCGGATCGGATCGGCCTTAGGCATTTTGATCGGGTCGCGCCTCCTGCATCGGATCGAGTCGTGATCCTCCAGGTGATTGGATCGCCCTCCTCCATTGTCTCGTGAATCCAGTCTCCATCGGATCGGGTCTCCTCTTCTGGTCGGATCGTGAATACCCCATACGGATCGGATCGTGGTCCTTCAAGCGGTTCGGGTCGGAAAGCACTTCTCCAGGTCGATGGATCGTGCTCACCCTTCATGGACGGATCGGGTCTTATTGCTCATTCGCGATCCGGATCGGAGTACTTCAGTTTGGCACGGCGCTGCATCGATTCGTCTCGTGGGCCTTGCGCAGGTGGTTCGGTTCGGAGGAGATGACTCGACTCGTGGTGATGTCCCACGGTCCCATAGGGCGATCCGATCGTCCCTCAATCCCCTATGCGATCCGAATCCCTGCACCTTGTCCAGCGAGCTGTTTACGCCCCTCGACGGCGTTTTCGACCATTCCAACTATTCTAAACAGTCACAAAGCATTTCATACAGTCATAGCAACATGCATAATCAACCACAAACATCAAAACTTCAATATGATAGGTAAAAATGGATCAAACATACCCAAAATCCCATATTTCCCCTTAAGCATGTTTAGGTGAAACTAATGATAGGATTAGCAAATCTTAACCAAATTAACCCAAATTCATATCAGAGGTCTAAAACATCATTCCGAATTTTATAAACATTTTTCCAGAATTTTATCATGTTTAAATTCGCTAATTAACACTAATCACTCCTAATTAGCCATAATTAGTGCAAAACTATGCAAATCACTCACCTTAGCCACAAAATAAACTAAGATCTGAAATAAAGCTCTTATTTGATGTGAATCTCAATGCCAAACAGCAGCTCCTTTGTTGCTTTGGTGAAGATCTTCCTTGATTAGGGGTTGCTAAGCCAAATCCTTAACCAAAAGATGATTTGGAGGTGATTTAGAGGTTGGAGGCCATTTTTAGGGTTCCTTGGTGATAAGTGGAGGCTAGAAAACTGAAATGGAATGATTCTCCATCTCATTTCAGCCCTCCCATAACCCTAATCCCGAAATGGGTTATGGGCCTACTCACTAATCACCCGATTTGGCCCGGTTAAGCAGTTTTTCACCCTCCAAACCTTGTTTCAGCCATATCTCCCAAGCGGTAAGTCCGTTTGGCCATTATGACCACTCTACGGAAAGAGAAACTATCAAACGAATCAAATGGAAGTGGTTTCAGG
Organism: Allium sativum; assembly: GCA_030737875.1. NCBI lineage: Eukaryota > Viridiplantae > Streptophyta > Magnoliopsida > Asparagales > Amaryllidaceae > Allium > Allium sativum. The sequence continues at coordinate 381,398,909 of CM060921.1, read as the reverse complement.
TCAAAATTCCTTTCCAATCAAAAGTTATGGCCAAAACAGTACCGACTAGGGGCATAATGGTCATTTAAAAATCGAAAAAAATTATGAACATGGGAAATGACTCTAATAGATGTTTCCCAAAGTTACATGACCATACGACTTCATATGGGAAAGAAATAAATATTCTACGATCCTATGACTTGTAGAATACGGGTCATTACACTCTCCCCCCCTTAAGAAATTTCGCCCCCGAAATTCCCTAATCAAAACACACACAAAGGTCCAGCATGCCTATCAATCATAAAACAACAATCAAACATGCAAAACAAATAAAATAAGTCTATCCTAGCACGCGGAATAACTAAATCGCAAAGTAAATCTTACCAGGCAAAGAGTTCTGGATATGCCTTCCTAATGTTCTCCTCTGTCTCCCAAGTACAATCATTCTCGTTCTCACCCCCACCGAACCTTGACTAGCTTCACCGCCTTCCTTCGAAGTTGCTTCGTATCATGCCCCACAATACGAATCGGCTTGCGGTTCCCAACCGCCTCGGGTTCTACTTCGAAGTCCTCTAACTGATCAGGTGAAATAGTCACATTTGAGTCGTGAACGAACTTCCTTAGTTGGGAAACATGAAATACATTGTGAACTCCTGCCATTTTCTCTGGTAAGCCAACTCTATATGCCAAATTCCCGACTAATTCAAGAACAGGGAATGGGCCAACAAATCTTGGTGCTAACTTGCCTCTCCTGCCAAATTGTATCACGCTCTTCAACGGAGAGATCTTGACAAACACCAAGTCACCAACGGAGAATTTCAAGTCTCTTCTCTTCTTATCAGCATAACTCTTCTGCCTATCTTGAGCAGCTTTCATTCGTTGCTGAATGATCTTGATCTTATTTGAAGTTTTCCTCACCACGTCGGGTCCAAGCACAAACTTCTCGCCAGTCTCTATCCAACATGATGGTGAGTTGCACGGTCTTCCGTACAAAGCTTCATATGGAGCCATTCCGATACTGGATTGGTAGCTATTATTATATGCAAACTCTACTAGATGCAAATAGTCATCCCATGATCCACCAAAATCCAATATACACGCTCTCAAGAGATCTTCCAATATACGATTCACCCTCTCCGTCTGACCGTCGGTCTGAGGATGATATGCGGTACTGAGACGTAATCTTGACCCTAGAACCTCTTGTAAGCTCTTCCAAAACCCACTAGTGAACAACGGGTCTCGGTCACTCACAATGCTTTTGGGTACTCCATGAAATCTCACTACCCACTTCATATACAATTCTGCCAACTTGGCTGCCGTCCTGGTCGATTTGACTGGTATAAATCTTGCGCTCTTAGTCAATCGATCCACAATTACCCAAATGCTGTCATATCCCGATCTAGTCCTTGGCAGGCCATCGATGAAATCCATCGAGACTTGCTCCCATTTCCATTCGGGAATTTCTAATGGTTGCAACAACCCACTAGGCTTCTTTTGCTCGGCTTTAACTAGCTGACAATTCATGCATTTGGATATAAACTTCCTAACGTCTCTTTTCATCCCTTCCCAGTAGTAAGTCTGTCTCATGCCTCGATACATCTTATTACCACCGGGATGTATAGTCAATTTTGAGTGATGACATTCTCTAAGCACTTCATCTCTCAAACCATTTACGCTGGGCACAACTAGTCTTCCATTCTTTCGAAGCCATCCATCTCGATCAAGCCCATACACATTCATCTCCTCATCTATACCCATCTCTAACTTGGAGATGATTTCTAATAGATTAGGATCGTCCCTCTGACTAGAACCAATCCACTCTATCAAAGTGGGTCTGATCGTCAAACTAGCTAGCATAACTGGATCCAATTCACACTTTGGTCTGAAATCAAACCCCGCGATATACTCCAGTTGCTTCCATTCAAGAAACATTGCCCCTAAGCTGGCATGTCTTCTACTCAAGGCATCGGCTACCGCATTACCTTTCCCGGGTGTATATGCGATATCAAAATCATACGAAGCCAAAAACTCTAACCATCTTTGCTGATGGAGATTCAGATCTTTCTGAGAGAAGAGATACTTTAACGATTTATGATCGGTAAACAACTCAAATCTTTCTCCCAAGAGATAGTGTCTCCAAATCTTCAGCGCAAATACAATCGCTGCCAATTCCAAATCATGGGTAGGATACTTCTTCTCATGCGGCTTTAGCTGTCGACTAGCATAAGCTACAACCCTACCTCCTTGCATCAATACTGCACCCAGTCCGGTACCACAAGCATCCGTGTATACCGTCATCTCTTCATTCCCTTTAGGAATGACTAACACTGGCGCACGCGTCAATCTCTCTTTTAGACTCTTGAAGGAATCCTCACACACTCCGTCCCAGACGAAGGACTGATTCTTCTTAGTCAACTGAGTCAACGGTGCTGCATTCTTGGAGAAGTCCTGGATAAACTTACGATAATATCCAGCTAATCCCAAGAAACTTCTTACATCCGTTACATTCTTGGGCGTAGGCCAATCCTGTACCGCAGCCACCTTCGCAGGGTTCACGGCAATACCACTCTCTGAAACAACATGACCCAAGAATCTCACTTCCCTTCTCCAAAAATGACACTTAGAGAATTTCGCTTTCAATTGGTGTTTCCTCAACACCTCCATTACTATCCTCAAGTGTCCCTTGTGTTCCTCTTCTGTCCTTGAGTAAACAAGGATATCATCCACGAACACAAGAACAAACTTATTCAACTGATCTCTGAATACTCGATTCATAAGATCCACAAAATAGGCTGGTGCATTGGTCAACCCAAATGGCATGACCAACCACTCATAAAATCCTGACGACGTCCTGAATGCCGTTTTCGGAACACTCTCATCTGTTACTCGAAGCTGATGAAATCCTGTCGCGAGGTCCAACTGGGAGAATACTCTAGCTCCTTCCAGCTAATCAAACAAATCATCTATCCGCGGTAGAGGATATTTATTCTTCCTCGTCACCTTATTCAACTCGCGATAGTCCACACACAAACGAAGGGAACCATCTGCCTTAGTGGCAAACACAACTGGTGCTCCCCACTCGGAGACACTCCTTCTAATAAATCCCTTCTTCAAAAGATTGCTGACTTGCACCCAGAGCTCTCGCTGCTCCCTTGGTGCCATACGACGAAGTGGCAACACTATAGGTCTGGCATCTTTCACTAAACCAATACGGAACTCAATCTCTCGGTGTGGTGGAAGCCCGGTCACCTCCTCGAAGACGTCCGGATACTGGCCAACCACGGGCACATCTGACAACTCATCCTGCGGGATGTCGAGGGAATTTACAAAACTAGCCATAACCCCATCACTAGGTAGGCTACCAAACACTACCCTCCACCCATCATCCGCCCTCACTGTCACCAAAAAGCCCTCACAATCTACCACCACCCCGTATCTTTGGAGCCAATCGACTCCCAATATAATGCCATACCCAGTAAAGCCCAAAACAAAGCAATCACATATAAACATACATCCATGACTCGATAAGACCAAATTCCTGCAAATCATACTAAGGCTGGTCGAACCACCAATCGGGTTCGTCACAATCAATGGTCTATCAACTATCTCGGGTTCCAGTCCCAACCTATCTACCAGGTCACTAGATATGAAGGAACGGGAAGCCCCAGTGTCAAACAAAAATCGAACTGGTATATCATAAATAGAAAGCATACCTTGAATAACAATATTCTTTCCTTTCTCCGCCGCAGTTGGGGCATTCGACGAGAAGGAACAGCATCAATAGCATATGCTTTCACAATCTGCTTCTCCTTAAGAGGTTGCGGACACTTATCTTTCTGATGTCCCACTTGACCACAGTTGTAGCACTTCCTTTCCGCTGGCTTGGCCCGACATTCCTTAGCATAATGGCCTTTCTTTCCACAGCTGAAGCACTCAACATTCTTCTTGCTCTTTTTCTGGCCACCCTTTGATTGGTCCTGCTTCCTCTTATTCTGAGAGTTATTCTTGCCTCCACCGCCTGCTTGCGGGTTTGGCCCTTCTGCAGATGCAGCCTTAGTCTTTGACTTAGGGTAAAGGCTCTCTGATCTCAAAGCTTTCCCCACGATCGATTCAAAAGTCTCATCGATGTGGTTAATAAGCCTCTCCCCCAAGTACCCATCCAGGCCAGTAATGAACTTCTCATTCTTCTTTTCAGGAGTATCAATGAGAGACAGTCCATACTTCGACAAAGTGTCGAACTCAGCAATATAATCAGAAACTGCCCTCCCATTCTGCTTGAGTTCCAAGAACCTCTTGAACAACACTGACTTTTGGGCAGCTGGAATAAACTTCTCGCTAAAGCGAGCCTTGAACTGAACCCAAGTAACCTGATCCTCTGGAGTAGCTGTTCTAATGGCATTCCACCAATTCATCGCTCGCCCTTGCAGCTGACGAGACGCTAGCCTTCTCTTCATCGCATCCTCAAGACCCAAGTCATCAAAGATACGGTCACAGCTATCCATCCAGTCCTGAACATCCGTGGCCGATTCCATTCCGTGGAACGGCTTTCCACCAAGATTAGTGTAATCCTTGCACAACTTGGCGAAATCGACCCTAGGCACCTGCACTACTGGGCCAACACCAACTCCGGGATTGGGAATTGCCCCTTGCACTTCTCTAAGCATGTCTCTCATGAGGTTAGTAAACATAGCCCTCATGTCAGCGGCATTCCCTTGGTTGGTCCCTCTACCAGCACCCCTCGTGTCTCGGCTCATCGTTAATCTGTAGAAAGGGAAACGATTAACGACCCCATAGTGGTGCTAGTGCAGTGCGACTTCATTCTTATACTACTAATAGTATATATACGTAGCTTTTGAAAACCAAAGTAATCACAAATACGCGCTCTCATATACGTACTATCTCTCCCTGGTGTCTTTCCCTAGGTTAACTACGCAACCTCGCTCTGATACCAAGTGTGACGGCCCGCCCCGCACCAACCGACATTTACTCCAAAAGTGCGCTGTACACATGTCCAGTTAGCACGGAACGGGTCGTGAAAAGGAAAAGGAAGAAGGAAATGAACATACAAAGAACCTGTAGAATGTCTCACAGCGCATAGAACAAAATATAATAACAACATACTTGACATAAAACAGGAGAGACAGTGCATAAGCTGAAAATCAGAACTAAACATCATAGCAGCGGAAATCCAAAATAAAGCTTATTACACTTTTCAAACTGTCTCAAAGCAAAAGTAAGATAAATGAGGTACACTACTAATGCCCAAGTAGCGACCACCAACGACACAGGGAGAATGTGTATATATATATCATACGTGGAAGCCTCCTGCCCGCCTCCGAATCAGCTACTCGCGCATCACCAGCTAACCTGTCTCTAGTCTGCTCGTGTGAGCACCCAGAGTAATAAGAGGAGACATAAAACTCTGGGTCAGACATAAAGCCTGGTATGAGCGATAAGCATCTAAGTGAACAATAACAGGTAGACTAGAACATACCTGAACCTGGACCTGCAACCAAAGAGTTAGCACTACATACTGTACAACACTCTAAGGTATCATATCAAACGGTGTAAAGATACAGAGGTGGGGGAGGTGTGCATGTCATAATGATGGCAAACAATCAAGCATATCATCCATCCTCACATCTCTCACTCAGTGCAAAAAGCATACGACATTCACCACTTCGATCACCCAACATACCTTGCTACGATCACTTTGCCCCATGAAGTCATAAATGACTTCACTGCACTGATAATGTAGCCACAAATCCTTCGCTATGTCCACTTTGCTCCATGGAGTCACAAGAACCCCACTGCACTGGCTCATAGCCTTATCAATCCTTACTATGTTCACTTTGCCCCCATGGAGTCACAAGGACCCCACTGCACTGGCTCATAGTCTTACTACGCATGACCTTGCCCCTCAGGTCGTAATGACCCTATTGCACTGATAACGTAGTCCTGCTACCATCACCTTGCCCCTCAGGTCATAATGACCCTACTGCACTGATAAGTAGCCCATCATTCATTTTTAATGGTGAATCGAAGTTATGAACGTCGACAACTCCTTAGCACACGTCCCGCAGCAAAGCCCAACTCATGAAGTGAACTCATTGGTTCCCCACTGGTTCCGGGATCCTGAGCTCTAACTTCCATTTGGACTACCTTTGCATCTCGGGTTATTGGTCATCACCATCGAATCGGATCGGATCAGCCTTCACATTCTTCATCGGATCGGATCGGCCTTAGGCATTCTGATCGGGTCGCGCCTCCTGCATCGGATCGAGTCGTGATCCTCTAGGTGATTAGATCGCCCTCCTCCATTGTCTCGTGAATCCAGTCTCCATCGGATCGGGTCTCCTCTTCTGGTCGGATCGTGAATACCCCATACGGATCGGATCGTGGTCCTTCAAGCGGTTCGGGTCGGAAAGCACTTCTCCAGGTCGACGGATCGTGCTCACCCTTCATGGACGGATCGGGTCTTATTGCTCATTCGCGATCCGGATCGGAGTACTTCAGTTTGGCACGGCGCTGCATCGATTCGTCTCGTGGGCCTTGCGCAGGTGGTTCGGTTCGGAGGAGATGACTCGACTCGTGGTGATGTCCCACGGTCCAATAGGGCGATCCGATCGTCCCTCAATCCCCTATGCGATCCGAGTCCCTGCACCTTGTCCAGCGAGCTGTTTACGCCCCTCGACAGTGTTTTCGACCATTCCAACTATACTAAACAGTCACAAAGCATTTCATACAGTCATAGCAACATGCATAATCAACCACAAACATCAAAACATCAATATGATAGGTAAAAATGGATCAAACATACCCAAAATCTCATATTTCCCCTTAAGCATGTTTAGGTGAAACTAATGATAGGATTAGCAAATCTTAACCAAATTAACCCAAATTCATATCAGAAGTCTAAAACATCATTCCGAATTTTATAAACATTTTTCCAGAATTTTATCATGTTTAAATTCGCTAATTAACACTAATCACTCCTAATTAGCCATAATTAGTGCAAAACTATGCAAATCACTCACCTTAGCCACAAAATAAACTAAGATCTGAAATAAAGCTCTTATTTGATGTGAATCTCAATGCCAAACAGCAGCTCCTTTGTTGCTTTGGTGAAGATCTTCCTTGATTAGGGGTTGCTAAGCCAAATCCTTAACCAAAAGATGATTTAGAGGTGATTTAGAGGTTGGAGGCCATTTTTAGGGTTCCTTGGTGATAAGTGGAGGCTAGAAAACTAAAATGGAATGATTCTCCATCTCATTTCAGCCCTCCCATAACCCTAATCCCGAAATGGGTTATGGGCCTACTCACTAATCACCCGATTTGGCCCGGTTAAGCAGTTTTTCACCCTCCAAACCTTGTTTCAGCCATATCTCCCAAACGGTAAGTCCTTTTGGCCATTATGACCACTCTACGGAAAGAGAAACTATCAAACGAATCAAATGGAAGTGGTTTCAGGTCAAAATTCCTTTCCAATCAAAAGTTATGGCCAAAACAGTACCGACTAGGGGCAAAATGGTCATTTAAAAATCGAAAAAATTTATGAACATGGGAAATGACTCTAATAGATGTTTCCCAAAGTTACATGACCATACAACTTCATATGGGAAAGAAATAAATATTCTACGATCCTATGACATGTAGAATACGGGTCATTACATTAAGTATGGAGCAGCAGTTTTATGCGAGCTATAGTGTGAAAAACATGGTGATAACAGGGTTGTGCCAAACGTTCAGGTGATGAAGATTTTCGGGTGATGGAGATTTTCAGTGGAAGATGAAGTGCGAAGTTGATTTTTGGTTCGTTGCTGAAAATGGTAATCCAAATATGCCTGGAAAGGAGAATAATGAGAATGAAGGTTAAGCAGGACTAATTGGTAATTAAGAATTGGACGAAACAAGAACCCTTGGATTCGTACTACGCATACGAGTTGGAATGAGATGATTCAGAGCCAACTGGAAATTTATGTAGCTTCAAACACTAGTTTGAAACTGTATAAAATGACACTGAATCATCAACTGCAAAACCAGGTGGGTAAACTCACTAATTATAACTCATTTATACTTTTATATAAACAAGTTTTAAATTTATTTATAGTAATTTTATATTGTGTGATGGTTGTTTGTATGAATGTTTGATAAAACTGGTTGACTAATTAATCGTTGATTAAATATTGATTCCGGTTACCATGATATTTTATATTGAAATAAATTTGATGTTATTTATGTTGTGTTAACATCTGTGGATGCAGGGAAATAGGCTGGAGGGATCCAACTGGAACCCTCAACATTTATATTATTGTTTGTTATCTACCATGATATATACTGTGACTGATTATATGTGTGTTTGAATTACACTAGCCCTTAAAATTTGGTATTTAAATACCATAAATATTTTTGAATATAGAAAAGGAATGTTAAAAAGGAAATTTATTTCAAAAATAGAAATTATATTTCGAATGCGCCTTGTAATAGGAACTTGTTTTAAATGAATAAAACAAGGAGTTGAGTATAAATGATTTAACCAACATTTATAAATGGGAACTGAACTTAGCGATTTTAAATGAAATTATAAACAAGATTATGAATGGATAAAATAAAAATAAGATTTGTGGATGATTCTACCTTCGGAAATTAATAAAGAGAATTTGGGTTTTGAAATATTATTTAAATAATTTATTATTATTTTTATAACTATGTAAAATACCAACTAGTCTAATTTTATCAAGAAGTCATCTACCTTAATTGTAGCTGATGTTGAAGTTAACTATTAGTTAATCAACAGAAATAGAAGGAATTATCTTTTTAAATGGATTTCGATTTAAAAAGTAATAGAGTTGTAATAAAGTTTTGGTTGAACCGAGAAAAAGATTGATACAAGGATAGGAAAATGAATCCAGATATGACAAACAAGTTATAAAAGCAATCTCAAGACGAGGCGATGTTAAGTTAAGCATTTTCTTAATAAAACTAAATTAAGTGAAAGTGATATAATCAAAAGGTGACTTTCAACTTAATGAAAGTGAAATGGATTGGAAAAAAGGGATTTGAAAGGAAGTCCAAGCAAAGTTTGGAAGGTATTTTAAACCAAGGTGGTGGTTTTAAAACAATTACTTAAGAATTGAATGAAACATTGTTACTGAAGTAAGATCTTTAATGGAAAAGAGATAAGGAAGAGTTTTGATTGTAAAATATGTTTATATGAGTATATATGTTTATAGTTATGTTCCGAAGTAACGAAAACAAAAAGAAATTTGTTGAAATAAGAATATAGGATCGATTTTAATCAATGAAGAGGTTTTAATTAAATGCTTTATATACCAAATATTTGGAAACAACGATTCTAATGTTATCGTTACAATAAATGTTTTGTAAATCTAAACAGCGATTACAATGCTACTGCTATAATAAATGTCTTATAAATCTAAATAGTGATTTTAACGCTACCATTAAAATAAATGGTTTGTAAATCAAATATATGGAAACAACGATTATAAAGCTATTATTATAATTATTGTCTTTCGTAAAAGAAGCGGATTCTTAGATTAAATTTGAGAGTCGCATAAGTAATGTTTTGTTTGAAGTTGTGAGCTTTGACTATTTCAAAATTTAGAATATTGTTCAATTAAGGTCTGAGAGGTAATTATACCCCAACTTGATTGACTTCATGATTGATGGAGGAATGGTTAAGGTTCGATGTGAAGATTAGTTAGCATTATGGTTAGTTAATAAAAGAGTAATGGTTTGAGTTATAATAACGATGTTTTTATAACATCGCGTTAATTTAAAGGTTTTTGAAATGTTTTCCCCGAATAAAATGGGAGCTATTTTCTACACATAGAAAATGAAATGAATTGGTCCATAAGGAATTGAGAAATGGAATATGGAAATATTTTCTGATATTAATAAAGTATATTTTCAGAATATAGAAAATAAGGATTCGTGAATATTTAGAAATGTTTTCTAACTGGAATAAGAGATATTTTCTCGAATAAATAAATTAGGATATTGGAAATGTTTTTCCCAGAATCGAGAGAGAAATAGAGCTTTGAAAGGATACGAAAGATGGAAAGTGGGAATTGGAATTGATAATATAATAAGGAATTAATTTAAAAAGGGGCCTAGTGTTGTTTGATGGTTGAACGGTAGAATTTCCATTTGGAAATAGGACCGTTGATTGTATGGATGTTCTTTGATAGTTAAATCGCCGACTATCAAAGTTTTGATTTATTTTGTACCTCCATTGTCAATAAGGAGAGACCAGGATCAGGTTTAATATCTGAAAACCACTCCGTATTGGCATAAGCATTACGAATCAACTTATGCTGAAGATAACTGAAGAAGGAGTAAAGTGCAAGGGCTGTTCTTGTTAATCCTAGGTAGAAATTGCCCTAGATGGATTAACAGAATGGTGCCTTCGGTTTATCCAGTCCCAGGGCAACATATATGAACGGATCTGACAAGGTGACATTCAAAGGAAATGGTGGCAAGATGTTCCTGAAAGTTAATCGTGACCTCAAGCCTCATTAACTGGGAAATGACAGAAATAGGGCAGGCAACATGGCCATGTGGGTCATTCCCATTAGGGGTATTATCACCTGATATAGAGAAAATTCATTTGCTTCTTATTCTATTCGCAGCTGTATGCTTTCGGCAACGGTTGCTGATCACAACCGTTAGTGATAATATGATCGATACACTCAAATTAAATGAGTGGTCATCCATGTGTGGGCCGGGATGCAAGACGTTCTTGTTGAACCCAATGTATTCCCCTCTAGAGATACACTATTTGAAGGTGGTTCCATACCTTGTCACGTTGGAAATCCAATCTCCAATAGGCAGCCTACGGTTTTTGATTTAATGTTATATATGGGGCGTGAGATGCAAGCGTTCCGCTAGATTTCTGATTATTTGATTTATACACTATTATAATATCACCAGATTTTGATATCAAAATATTTTAGGTTATCGTAAGGTAAAAACCATCTGTGTTTATGAGTGGATAGGTCTTACGATTATCATTTCTTTCGAAATGATTTTTGGAAGTTAAACAAATGGTTGGAGTTTACTCACACCAGTCCCATGATTGACCCAGAGTTTATTTTGTTTTGTTTCCCCTAAACTCTTGGGTACCCAAATTTGTACGGGCAGTCAAGTAGTCGGAATATTACAGATTCACTTAGAGGAGCTTGAAGCAGGAGGCTTCATCAGTTGGCTATAGACTATCATATTTTCCACTGTGTACTATGTTATATCTGGAAACAGGTGTTTATAACTGTTCCAGAAATAGATGTTGTGCTCTGATGATGGTATGTATATACAGTTACTGATTTGTATTTCAAAAGTTATGTTATTTAATATATTTTATTCGTTCCGCTGTGAGAATTGTGTTCTACATTTTCTTCTATTCTAATTTCTCTTTCTTCCTGCTTCTCATCCTCTAACTTCTTTCTACTAATGATTCATATTTCTGTACAATTTGGGTTGGACGTGTGGTGTTATTAGTCGACTCAAAAAGTACGGATATTCGGGCTATTACATTTGGTATTAGAGCTGAAGGTTGAGTAGTAATCTTTGCTCTGTAGCGTGATTCAATAGAGATGGGGTTAGTAATACCCTAGATTGATTTTGAGTGTATATATGTAAGAGCGTATTTGTAGATTTGATATAAAAATTGTTTTATATTGTGTTGACTGGTTTGTTGAGTGGTTTACGAATTCTGGTCGATACAGAATGTATAACTGTATCGATAGGTGTTTCTAAACTGTCGAACAAAGCAATTCGATACGGTATTATTTTAAAAGGGGTAAATGAAATAATTTTGCCCAAAACTATTTCTGATAAAAGGAATAATTTTCTAAAATTATTGATTTGGTTGGTTGTCATTATAATCAAGTGAGATTATAATATAGAAATGGTTATACAAAAACAAAGTGAATTTGTATAAGAATGGAATATACAAATAAGTTTAATTTCAATTGGATTCAGATTAGAATTTGGAATTTAAATCCCGGATGTTTAGAAAAATATTTCTTGAAGTATTTCAAAGGTAATATAACATGGTTTGGAAGGGATTTTTGAATTAGAAATGGTTTAAATGGACTTTGAAAGTGATTAAGCACTGAAATCACTTCAGTGGCGAGAAAATAATTCAGATAATGGATCGCGACATTATCGGTATTCATTTTCAAGTTTCTGAGTGATGGATTGCTACCATAGTAATTTAGGAATGAAAAATTTGTTTGAAAAGGACAAGATGTTTTAGAAATTCAAATGTTTTGAATTGATTTAATTATAATCTATTTATATAAATATATGTGACATCAAACTAATTTGAAATGAAACCCGAGAATTTGAATTCTGAAATTAAAATTTAACTTGTATAAGTTGAATAGATTGAAATGGTAAAAATGTATCAAATGAATTGAAATTTAACTTAAGTTAAGATTAATAAAATTGGATTGGATCAAAAATAATTCCGAATGAAATTAAATAAAGAGAAATGTTGAGATTCGAAATATTAATATGAATTTGACTTATTAATAAGCAAGTTGAATATATATTGGATGTTGTTAATTGAAATTGAATTATGATAAATTTGAATTCAAGTGGATTGACTTAAGTTGAAATCAGATTTGAGTTTATAGAATGGAAGTGAACTAATCAGAAGTTGATTAGAGATTTAAAAACTGAAAGATGGATTGATTTGAAACCAACTGGGAATGGATATATGTATGCTGAGCAGATATTGAATGGAAGCAAATACAGGAAATAGAATTATCCCTGACAAAAGGTACATGTTTACAATATTACTTGGGTTTGATGGTTTTATGAGCCTATGGGGCAAGCCGCTTGGCTTTTGATTTTCTTTTGTATTGGAGAAGGCCTAGAAAGGCGAGTTGTGGTTGTACCGATTGAGACGTGCAAAGGAGAAGCTGGGGGAATTTTTCGAAAATTTAAAGAGTTAGAAAATTTTCAAGGTTTTTGTTAGCAGAAGATTTTAAGTTAATAGGTGGAAGTATTTTCAAAACTTAGCAATTTGGTGGACGAAATTTTTTTAAGGGGAGAGGAATGTAACGAACTGGATTTTAGCGATTTATTTTAAACATTTAAATTTATTTTTATTGGAAATATAAACTAATTTTATAGGGAAAATATTTAAATAAACGATATTTGATGGTAAATAGCGCGTAAAAGTATGAACCAGATCATTTTTGTTAAATCAAACCAAAGTCATGTCACATTCTTTCCATATCAGCACAGTAAAATTTACTAGTTTATTTGTTTTTCAAATAGTTCGCAAACAAACCATAATGTGTCAGTACAATAAAACAAGAACAGAAATCTTTCTGAATCTTTGCTTTAATTTCTTTCAAATCTAAGTGGACATCTTAACTAAAGATTCAATAGCCATTTCAATCAAGTATTTGGGCTACGATAGACTAATAAAATAAAGTTAGGGTGGCAAATATCCACGTTACAATATAAGAATAATAATAGAAAAATTTGTTTATAGATTTTGCATATATGTTCAGGAAATTTTGGCATGTCATTTAAGCTAAACATTATGCTAAATCAGAAGGAGATCTCAGAAAAACAATCGTGTATTCAGTGAAAATGATGGTTGGACTAATTGGGTTTCTTCTTTCAATCAAAAGTAGCGGCTACTGTAATATAAAAGAAATGGTTTCCTCTGCACCAAATCTATCGAATTGCTTATCAACACTTTGCCAAATCTATTCATTTATTACCCAGTCAACACCCTGGCATTTTGAAATCTGGAGTAATATCTTGGCTAAATATTCAACCTACCCTACAGTATTCCGGCTAACTATGAAAATGTATACACTGACTCAAGGTTTCGCAATATCATTTCAGAATCTATTTGCGCCAAGACAAAAATTTTGGCTAGCAAATCAGAGGAGAAATTTTGGCCAAATTATTTTAAATACTGTACAAAAGTTACACCTTGCGCTGAAAGTTTCAGAAGCATGCTTTCTAAACCATTTGCGTTGCCGCGCAAACCAAGATTTTCCTACACCCGTGCATCTCAAGCTCTTTCAGTTCCGTGCTCCACACGCTCCTTCCTTTTAAAATGCCGTATATATTTTTCTTTCCTCAAACTGAATACACTTTTGCCAATAAAGAATCTCGATCAAATTAAAAAAAAAAAGAAATCGTTCAAATGAATCATCAGCTCACGGTGTCCCTGCGCACCAAGTATTGAAGGGCACCATCGCTCTTGCTATCATTCGTTTCTTTCACCGTGACAGGGCTTCGATCTGACATCCGGTGATGCGATAGGGTCAGGAGATGGAGGAGTCGGAGGGGTCGTCGTAGGAGGAGAACTCGCTAGAGCTCCGGTTGGCAAATGGTGGTAGGCCGACCGGTTTAAAGTGAAGCATGTGTGAGGAACTGAGTTCAAAAACAGTATCGCAAATGGTAAACAGGAGGATATAAGGGTGCATGCATGGTTAATTATAAAAGAAGTGATTAAAGTTAAACTTGATTATATAATCATAAGCTTGGGGTACAATTTGTGACTTAATGATGAGGCTGAGTTCAACGATACAGCATGGAGATGGGAAGCTCGTGGACAGAGGGGTTGCTCGAGTATTCAGGCGAAGCTATAGAGGGAGAGAGTTGTGCCTCTGGTGAACTGAGTATGGACGACAGGTGGTGTTAGTTCGATGATAAATTGGCAAAGGAAAGGAAAGCTTTTACAAAGGAGAGGAGTAAATGGTAATATCAGTATGGAAACAAGAGTAGTTTATATCAATGGAGAAAGAAATTTACTGGGTAATCACATAGAAAGGAAAGGGTGGTATCACATGTTTTCGAACAGTAGTAATGTCGTGATTTTTATCAGAAATTAACGGCCCTTAGTTTGGACTAAAGGGTAATTAAGAAATAATTGGTGATTAGGAAGGTTTCATGATTAAGTATGGAGCAATAGTTTTATGCAAGTTATAGTGTGAAAAACCTGGTGATAGTAGGGGTGTGCCAAATGTTCAGGTGATGAACATTTTCAGCTGATGGAGATTTTCAGTGGAAGATGAAGTGCGAAGTTGATTTTTGGTTCGTTGCTGAAAATGGGTAATCCAAATATGCCTGGAAAGGAGAATAATGAGAACAAAGGTTAAGCAGGACTAATTGATAACTAAGAATTGGACGAAACAAGAACCCTTGGATTCGTAATCACGAAGGCTACGCGTACAAGTTG
Organism: Allium sativum; assembly: GCA_030737875.1. Taxonomy (NCBI): domain Eukaryota; kingdom Viridiplantae; phylum Streptophyta; class Magnoliopsida; order Asparagales; family Amaryllidaceae; genus Allium; species Allium sativum. The sequence continues at coordinate 381,383,695 of CM060921.1, read as the reverse complement.
GAATGAGATGATTCAGAACCAACTGGAAATTTATGTAGCTTCAAACGCTAGTTTAAAACTGTATAAAACGACGCAGAATCGTCAACTGGAAAATAAGGTGAGTCAACTCACTAACTATAACTCCTTTATATTTTTATATAATCGTGTTTTAAATTTATTAATAGTAATTTTATACTGTGTGATGGTTATTTGCATGAATGGTTGATAAAATTGGTTGAAATGGTTGACTAATTAATCGTTAATTAAATATTGATTCCGGTTACCATGATATTTCATATTGAAATAAATTTGATGTTATTTATGTTGTGTTAACATCTGTGGATGCAGGGAAACAGGTTTGAGGGATCCAACTGGATCCCTCAACATTTATACTATTGTTTGTTATCTACCGTGGTATATACTGTGACTGATTATATGTGTTTTTGAATAACACTGGCCCTTAAAATTTGGTATCTACATACCATAAATATTTTTGCATATAGAAAAGGAAATTTATTTCAATAATAGAAATTATATTTCGAATAGGCTTAGTAATAGGAACTTGTTTTAAATGAATAAAACAAGGAGTTGAGTATAAATGACACTAATAAATTTAGTAAAATATTTAATAATGGATAAATTGAAAATATAAATTCAAGTTAGAAAAGTGGAAATCAGTCTTTTAACCAACATTTACAAATGGGAACTGAAATTAGCGATTTTAAATGAAATTATAAACAAGATTATGAATGGATAAAATAAAAATAAGATTTGTGGATGATTCTACCTTCGGAAATTAATAAAGAGAATTTGGGTTTTGAAATATTATTTAAATAATTTATTATTATTTTTATAACTATGTAAAATATCAACTAGTCTATTTTTATCAAGAAGTCATCTACCTTAATTGTAGCTGATGTTGAAGTTAACTATTAGTTAATCAATAGAAATAGAAGGAATTATCTTTTTAAATGGATTTCGATTTAAAAAGTAATAGAGTTGTAATAAAGTTTTGGTTGAACCGAGAAAAGGATTGATACAAGGATAGGAAAATGAATCCAGATATGACAAACAAGTTATAAAAGCAATCTCAGGACGAGGCGATGTTAAGTTAAGCATTTTCTTAATAAAACTAAATTAAGTGAAAGTGATATAATCAAAAGGTGACTTTCAACTTAATGAAAGTGAAATGGATTGAAAAAAAGGGATTTGAAAGGAAGTCCAAGCAAAGTTTAGAAGGTATTTTAAACCAAGGTGGTGGTTTTAAAACAATTACTTAAGAATTGAATGAAACATTGTTACTGAAGTAAGATCTTTAATGGAAAAGAGATAAGGAAGAGTTTTGATTGTAAAATATGTTTATATGAGTATATATGTTTATAGTTATGTTCCGAAGTAACGAAAACAAAAAGAAATTTGTTGAAATAAGAATATAGGATCGATTTTAATCAATGAAGAGGTTTTAATTAAATGCTTTATATACCAAATATTTGGAAACAACGATTCTAATGTTATCGTTACAATAAATGTTTTGTAAATCTAAACAGCAATTATAATGCTACTGCTATAATAAATGTCTTATAAATCTAAATAGTGATTTTAACGCTACCATTAAAATAAATGGTTTGTAAATCAAATATGTGGAAACAACGATTATAAAGCTATTATTATAATTATTGTCTTTCGTAAAAGAAGTGGATTCTTAGATTAAATTTGAGAGTCGCATAAGTAATGTTTTGTTTGAAGTTGTGAGCTTTGACTATTTCAAAATTTAGAATATTGTTCAATTAAGGTCTGAGAGGTAATTATACCCCAACTTTATTGACTTCATGATTGATGGAGGAATGGTTAAGGTTCGATGTGAAGATTAGTTAGCATTATGGTTAGTTAATAAAAGAGTAATGGTTTGAGTTATAATAACGATGTTTTTATAACATCGCGTTAATTTAAAGGTTTTTGAAATGTTTTCCCCGAATAAAATGGGAGCTATTTTCTACACATAGAAAATGAAATGAATTGGTCCATAAGGAATTGAGAAATGGAATATGGAAATATTTTCTGATATTAGTAAAGTATATTTTCAGAATATAGAAAATAAGGATTCGTGAATATTTAGAAATGTTTTCTAACTGGAATAAGAGATATTTTCTCGAATAAATAAATTAGGATATTGGAAATGTTTTTCCCAGAATCGAGAGAGAAATAGAGCTTTGAAAGGATACGAAAGATGGAAAGTGGGAATTGGAATTGATAATATAATAAGGAATTAATTTAAAAAGGGGCCTAGTGTTGTTTGATGGTTGAACGGTAGAATTTCCATTTGGAAATAGGACCGTTGATTGTATGGATGTTCTTTGATAGTTAAATCGCCGACTATCAAAGTTTTGATTTATTTTGTACCTCCATTGTCAATAAGGAGAGACCAGGATCAGGTTTAATATCTGAAAACCACTCCGTATTGGCATAAGCATTACGAATCAACTTATGCTGAAGATAACTGAAGAAGGAGTAAAGTGCAAGGGCTGTTCTTGTTAATCCTAGGTAGAAATTGCCCTAGATGGATTAACAGAATGGTGCCTTCGGTTTATCCAGTCCCAGGGCAACATATATGAACGGATCTGACAAGGTGACATTCAAAGGAAATGGTGGAAAGATGTTCCTGAAAGTTAATCGTGACCTCAAGCCTCATCAACTGGGAAATGACAGAAATAGGGCAGGCAGCATGGCCATGTGGGTCATTCCCATTAGGGGTATTATCACCTGATGTAGAGAAAATTCATTTGCTTCTTATTCTATTCGCAGCTGTATGCTTTCGGCAACGGTTGCTGATCACAACCGTTAGTGATAATATGATCGATACACTCAAATTAAATGAGTGGTCATCCATGTGTGGGCCGGGATGCAAGACGTTCTTGTTGAACCCAATGTATTCCCCTCTAGAGATACACTATTTGAAGGTGGTTCCATACCTTGTCACGTTGGAAATCCAATCTCCAATAGGAGGCCTACGGTTTTTGATTTAATGTTATATATGGGGCGTGAGATGCAAGCGTTCCACTGGATTTCTGATTATTTGATTTATACACTATTATAATATCACCAGATTTTGATATCAAAATATTTTAGGTTATCGTAAGGTAAAAACCATCTGTGTTTATGAGTGGATAGGTCTTACGATTATCATTTCTTTCGAAATGATTTTTGGAAGTTAAACAAATGGTTGGAGTTTACTCACACCAGTCCCATGATTGACCCAGAGTTTATTTTGCTTTGTTTCCTCTAAACTCTTGGGTGCCCAAATTTGTACGGGCAGTCAAGTAGTCGGAATATTACAGATTCACTTAGAGGAGCTTGAAGCAGGAGGCTTCATCAGTTGGCTATAGACTATCATATTTTCCACTGTGTACTATGTTATATCTGGAAACAGGTGTTTATAACTGTTCCAGAAATAGCTGTTGTGCTCTGATGATGGTATGTATATACAGTTACTGATTTGTATTTCAAAAGTTATGTTATTTAATATATTTTATTCGTTCCGCTGTGAGAATTGTGTTCTTCATTTTCTTCTATTCTAATTTCTCTTTCTTCCTGTTTCTCATCCTCTAACTTCTTTCTACTAATGATTCATATTTCTGTACAATTTGGGTTGGACGTGTGGTGTTATTAGTCGACTCAAAAAGTACGGAAATTCGGGCTATTACATTTGGTATTAGAGCTGAAGGTTGAGTAGTAATCTTTGCTCTGTAGCGTGATTCAATGGAGATGGGGTTAGTAATACCCTAGACTGATTTTGAGTGTATATATGTAAGAGCGTATTTGTAGATTTGATATAAAAATTGTTTTATATTGTGTTGACTGGTTTGTTGAGTGGTTTACGAATTCTGGTCGATACAGAATGTATAACTGTATCGATAGGTGTTTCTAAACTCTCGAACAAAACAATTCGATACGGTATTATTTTAAAAGGGGTAAATGAAATAATTTTGCCCAAAACTATTTCTGATAAAAGGAATAATTTTCTAAAATTATTGATTTGGTTGGTTGTCATTATAATCAAGTGAGATTATAAAATAGAAATGGTTATATAAAAACAAAGTGAATTTGTATAAGAATGGAATATACAAATAAGTTTAATTACAATTGGATTCAGATTAGAATTTGGAATTTAAATCCCGGATGTTTAGAAAAATATTTCTTGAAGTATTTCAAAGGTAATATAGCATGGTTTTGAAGGGATTTTTGAATTAGAAATGGTTTAAATGGACTTTGAAAGTGATTAAGCACTGAAATCACTTCAGTGGCGAGAAAATAATTCAGATAATGGATCGCGACATTATCGGTATTCATTTTCAAGTTTCTGAGTGATGGATTGCTACCATAGTAATTTAGGAATGAAAAATTTGTTTGAAAAGGACAAGATGTTTTAGAAATTCAAATGTTTTGAATTGATTTGATTATAATCTATGTATATAAATATATGTGACATCAAACTAATTTGAAATAAAACCCGAGAATTTGAATTCTGAAATTAAAATTTAACTTGTATAAGTTGAATAGATTGAAATGGTAAAAATGTATCAAATGAATTGAAATTTAACTTAAGTTAAGATTAATAAAATTGGATTGGATCAAAAATAATTCCGAATGAAATTAAATAAAGAGAAATGTTGAGATTCGAAATATTAATATGAATTTGACTTATTAATAAGCAAGTTGAATATATATTGGATGTTGTTAATTGAAATTGAATTATGATAAATTTGAATTCAAGTGGATTGACTTAAGTTGAAATCAGATTTGAGTTGATAGAATGGAAGTGAACTAATCAGAAGTTGATTAGAGATTTAAAAACTGAAAGATGGATTGATTTGAAACCAACTGGGAATGGATATATGTATGCTGAGCAGATATTGAATGGAAGCAAATACAGGAAATAGAATTATCCCCGACAAAAGGTACATGTTTACAATATTACTTGGGTTTGATGGTTTTATGAGCCTATGGGGCAAGCCGCTTGGCTTTTGATTTTCTTTTGTATTGGAGAAGGCCTAGAAAGGCGAGTTGTGGTTGTACCGATTGAGATGTGCAAAGGAGAAGCTGGGGGAATTTTTCGAAAATTTAAAGAGTTAGAAAATTTTCAAGGTTTTTGTTAGCAGAAGATTTTAAGTTAATAGGTGGAAGTATTTTCAAAACTTAGCAATTTGGTGGACGAAATTTTTTTAAGGGGAGAGGAATGTAACGAACCGGATTTTAGCAGTTTATTTTAAACATTTAAATTTATTTTTATTGGAAATATAAACTAATTTTATAGGGAAAATATTTAAATAAACGATATTTGATGGTAAATAGCGCGTAAAATTATGAACCAGATCATTTTTGTTAAATCAAACCAAAGTCATGTCACATTCTTTCCATATCAGCACAGTAAAATTTACTAGTTTATTTGTTTTTCAAATAGTTCGCAAACAAACCATAGTGTGTCAGTACAATAAAACAAGAACAGAAATCTTTCTGAATCTTTGCTTTAATTTCTTTCAAATCTAAGTGGACATCTTAACTAAAGATTCAATATCCATTTCAATCAAGTATTTAGGCTACGATAGACTAATAAAATAAAGTTAGGGTGGCAAATCTCCACGTTACAATATAAGAATAATAATAGAAAAATTTGTCTATAGATTTAGCATATGTTCAGGAAATCTTGGCATGTCATTTAAGCTAAACATTATGCTAAATCAGAAGGAAATCTCAGAAAAACAATCGTGTATTCAGTGAAAATGATGGTTGTACTAATTGGGTTTCTTCTTTCAGTCAAAAGTAGCGGCTACTGTAATATAAAAGAAATGGTTTCCTCTGCACCAAATCTATCGAATTGCTTATCAACACTTTGCCAAATCTATTCATTTATTACCCAGTCAACACCCTGGCATTTTGAAATCTGGAGTAATATCTTGGCTAAATATTCAACCTACCCTACAGTATTCCGGCTAACTATGAAAATGTATACACTAACTCAAGGTTTCGCAATATCATTTCAGAATCTATTTGCGCCAAGACAAAAATTTTGGCTAGCAAATCAGAGGAGAAATCTTGGCCAAATTGTTTTAAATAGCGTACAAAAGTTACACCTTGCGCTGAAAGTTTCAGAAGCATGCTTTCTAAACCATTTGCGTTGCCGCGCATACCAACTACACCCGTGCATCTCAAGCCGTTTCAGTTCCGTGCTCCACACGCTCCTTCCTTTTAAAATGCCGTATATATTTTTCTTTCCTCAAACTGAATACACTTTTGCCAATAAAGAATCTCAATCAAAGTAAAAAAAGAAATCGTTCAAATGAATCATCAGCTCACGGTGTCCCTGCGCACCAAGTATTGAAGGGCACCATCGCTCTTGCTATCATTCGTTTCTTTCACCGTGACTGGGCTTCGATCTGACATTCGGTGATGCGATAGGGTCAGGAGCTGGAGGATTCGGAGGGGTCGTCGTAGGAGGAGAACTCGCTAGAGCTCCGGTTGGCAAATGGTGGTAGGCCGACCGGTTTAAAGTGAAGCATGTGTGAGGAAGTGAGTTCAAAAACAGTATCGCTAATGGTAAACAGGAGGATATAAGGGTGCATGCATGGTTAATTATAAAAGAAGTGATTAAAGTTAAACTTGATTATATAATCATAAGCTTGGGGTTCAATTTGTGACTTAATGATGAGGCTGAGTTCAACGATACAGCATGGAGATGTGAAGCTCGTGGACAGATGGGTTGCTCGAGTATTCAGGTGAAGCTGTAGAGGGAGAGAGTTGTGCCTCTGGTGAACTGAGTATGGACGACAGGTGGTGTTAGTTCGATGATAAATTGGCAAAGGAAAGGAAAGCTTTTATAAAGGAGAGGAGTAAATGGTAATATCAGTATGGAACCAAGAGTAGTTTATATCAATGGAGAAAGAAATTTACTGGGTAATCACATAGAAAGGAAAGGGTGGTATCACATGTTTTCGAACAGTAGTAATGTCGTGATTTTTATCAGAAATTAACGGCCCTTAGTTTGGACTAAAGGGTAATTAAGAAATAATTGGTGATTAGGAAGGTTTCATGATTAAGTATGGAGCAATAGTTTTATGCAAGTTATAGTGTGAAAAACCTGGTGATAGTAGGGGTGTGCCAAATGTTCAGGTGATGAACATTTTCAGCTGATGGAGTTTTTCAGTGGAAGATGAAGTGCGAAGTTGATTTTTGGTTCGTTGCTGAAAATGGGTAATCCAAATATGCCTGGAAAGGAGAATAATGAGAACAAAGGTTAAGCAGGACTAATTGATAACTAAGAATTGGACGAAACAAGAACCCTTGGATTCGTAATCACGAAGGCTACGCGTACAAGTTGGAATGAGATGATTCAGAACCAACTGGAAATTTATGTAGCTTCAAACGCTAGTTTGAAACTGTATAAAACGACGCAGAATCGTCAACTGGAAAATAACGTGAGTAAACTCACTAACTATAACTCCTTTATATTTTTATATAATCGAGTTTTAAATTTATTTATAGTAATTTTATACTGTGTGATGGTTATTTGCATGAATGGTTGATAAAATTGGTTGAAATGGTTGACTAATTAATCGTTAATTAAATATTGATTCCGGTTACCATGATATTTCATATTGAAATAAATTTGATGTTATTTATGTTGTGTTAACATCTGTGGATGCAGGGAAACAGGTTCGAGGGATCCAACTGGATCCCTCAACATTTATACTATTGTTTGTTATCTACCGTGGTATATACTGTGACTGATTATATGTGTTTTTGAATAACACTGACCCTTAAAATTTGGTATCTACATACCATAAATATTTTTGCATATAGAGAAGGAAATTTATTTCAATAATAGAAATTATATTTCGAATAGGCTTAGTAATAGGAACTTGTTTTAAATGAATAAAACAAGGAGTTGAGTATAAATGACACTTATAAATTTAGTAAAATATTTAATAATGGATAAATTGAAAATATAAATTCAATTTAGAAAAGTGGAAATCAGTCTTTTAACCAACATTTATAAATGGGAACTGAACTTAGCGATTTTTTTATATATAAGGATATAAGTTTATAGTTATGTTACGAAGTAACGAAAACAAAAAGAAATTTGTTGAAATAAGAATATAGGATCGATTTTAATCAATGAAGAGGTTTTAAATAAATGTTTTATATACCAAATATTTGGAAACAACGATTCTAATGCTACCTTTACAATAAATGTTTTGTGAATCTAAACAGCGATTATAATGCTACTACTATAATAAATGTAATATAAATCTAAACAGCGATTTTAACGCTACCGTTAAAATAAATGGTTTATAGATCAAGTATGTGGAAACATTGATTATAAAGCTACCATTATAATCAATGTCTTTCACAAAAGAAGTGGATTCTTAGATTGAATCTGAGAGTCACATAAGTAATGTTTTGTTTGAAGTTGTGAGCTTTGACTTTTCAAAATTTAGAATAATGTTCAATTAAGGTCTGAGAGGTAATTATGCCCCAACTTAATTGACTTCATGATTGATGGAGGAGTGGTTAAGGTTCGATAGTGAAGAATGGTTAGCATTATGGTTAGTTAATAAATAAGTAATGGTTTGAGTTATAATAACGATGTTTTTATAACATCGTGTTAATTTAAAGGATTTTGAAATGTTTTCCCCAAATAAAATGGGAGATATTTTCTAGGCATAGAAAATGAAATGAACTGGTCCACATGGAATTTAGAAATGGAGTATGGAAATATTTTCTGATATTAATAAAGTATATTTTCTTAATATCGAAAATAAGGATTTGTGAATATTTAGAAATGTTTTCTAACTGGAATAAAAGATATTTTCTCGAATAAATAAATTAGGATATTAGAAATGTTTTTCCCAGAATCGAGAGAGAAATAGAGCTTTGAAAGAGTACGAAAGATGGAAAATGGGAATTGGAAATGATAATATAATAAGTAATTAATTTAAAAAGGGGCCCAGTGTTGTTTGATGGTTGATCGGTAGAATTTCCATTTGGAAATAGGACCGTTGATTGTA